>JAUMJK010000402.1:0-600000 GCA_033558105.1 Coccyzus lansbergi | reverse complement strand
TTTCCTTCAATGCTTATGCAAGCGCAGTTAGAACACATTGAAGGATACTCGAATAAAAAGCTAGACAAAGCTGCTTTGTAGGTTGCAGTGAAAGCGCTTGTAGAGATAAAGCTGATGAAAGCCACAATCTGAGGATAGTAGCTTCTCTGCCCGAGATAATCGCTTTTCCTTAAATGCATTACTAGGCGCAGAGAAAACACATATCAAGAAAACACAGTAAGGGGCTCTGTTAATGCTGCTTTTTAGTATGCAGAGAAAGCGCTTGTCGAGATAAAGCAAATTAAAACCGCAATCTGATGAGAGCAGTTTCTCTGCTCGAGATAATCGCTTTTCCTTAAATGCATTACTAGGCGCAGATAAAACACATATCAAGAGAACACAGTAAGGGGCTCTGTTAATGCTGCTTTTTAGTATGCAGAGAAAGCGCTTGAAGAGATAAAGCTGATGAAAGCCACAATCTAGTGACAGCAGTTTCTCTGCTCGAAATAATCACTTTTCCTTCAATGCTTATGCAAGCGCAGTTAGAATACATTGAAGGATACTCGAATAAAAAGCTAACCAAAGCTGCTTTGTAGGTTGCAGTGAAAGCGCTTGTAGAGATAAAGCTGATGAAAGCCACAATCTGATGATAGCAGCTTCCCTGCTCGAGATAATGGCTTTTCCTTAAATGCTTTAGTATGCGCAGATAGAACACATACCATGGGAATATTGTTAGGATGGCTGTTCATGCAGTTCTGTAGTTTGCAGCTAAATATCTTGTAGAGATAAGGCTATGGCAATACACAATCTGATGATAGCAGCTTCTCTGCTCGAGATAATCGCTTTTCCTTAAATGCATTACTAGGCGCAGATAAAACACATATCAAGAAAACACAGTAAGGGGCTCTGTTAATGCTGCTTTTTAGTATGCAGAGAAAGCGCTAGTCGAGATAAATCTAATGAAAGCCACAATCTGATGATAGCACCTTCTCTGTTCGAGAAAATCGCTTTTCCTTAAAAACATTATTAGGCGCAGATAAAACACATATCAAGAAAACATAGTAAGGGGCTCTGTTAATGCTGCTTTTTAGTATGCAGAGAAAGCGCTTGTCGAGATAAAGCAAATGAAAGCCGCAATCTGATGACAGCAGTTTCTCTGCTCTAAATAATCACTTTTCCTTCAATGCTTATGCTAGCGCAGTAAAAACACATTTAAGGATACTCTAATAAAAAGCTAGCCAAAGCTGCTTTGTAGGATGCAGTGATAGCGCTTGAAGAAATAAAGCAGATGAAAGCCACAATCTGATGATAGCAGCTTCTCTACTCGAGATAATCGGTTTACCTTAAATGCATTACTAGGCGCAGATAGAAAACACAACAAGAGAGAATTATAAGGAGCTCTGTCAGTGCTCCTTTGTAGTTTGCAGTGAAAGCGCTTGAAGAGATAAAGCTGATGAAAGCCACAATCTGAGGATAGCAGCATCTCTGCCCGAGATAATCGCTTTTCCTTAAATGCATTACTAGGCGCAGATAGAACAAATATCAAGAGAACATAGTAAGGGGCTGTGTTAATGCTGCTTTTTAGTATGCAGAGAAAGCGCTTGAAGAGATAAAGCTGATGAAAGCCGCAATCTAGTGACAGCAGTTTCTCTGCTCGAAATAATCACTTTTCCTTCAATTCTTATGCAAGCGCAGTTAGAATACATTGAAGGATACTCGAATAAAAAGCTAACCAAAGCTGCTTTGTAGGTTGCAGTGAAAGCGCTTGTAGAGATAAAGCTGATGAAAGCCACAATCTGATGATAGCAGCTTCCCTGCTCGAGATAATGGCTTTTCCTTAAATGCTTTAGTATGCGCAGATAGAACACATACCATGGGAATATTGTTAGGATGGCTGTTCATGCAGTTCTGTAGTTTGCAGTTAAATATCTTGTAGAGATAAGGCTATGGCAATACACAATCTGATGATAGCAGCTTCTCTGCTCGAGATAATCGCTTTTCCTTAAATGCATTACTAGGCGCAGATAAAACACATATCAAGAAAACACAGTAAGGGGCTCTGTTAATGCTGCTTTTTAGTATGCAGAGAAAGCGCTTGTCGAGATAAAGCAAATGAGAGCCGCAATCTGATGACAGCAGTTTCTCTGCTCTAAGTAATCACTTTTCCTTCAATGCTTATGCTAGCGCAGTAAAAACACATTTAAGGATACTCTAATAAAAAGCTAGCCAAAGCTGCTTTGTAGGATGCAGTGATAGCGCTTGTAGAAATAAAGCAGATGAAAGCCACAATCTGATGATAGCAGCTTCTCTACTCGAGATAATCGGTTTACCTTAAATGCATTACTGGGCTCAGATAGAAAACACAACAAGAGAGAATAATAAGGAGCTCTGTCAATGCTCCTTTGTAGTTTGCAGTGAAAGCGCTTGAAGAGATAAAGCTGATGAAAGCCACAATCTGAGGATAGCAGCTTCTCTGCCCGAGATAATCGCTTTTCCTTAAATGCATTACTAGGCGCAGATAGAACACATATCAAGAGAACATAGTAAGGGGCTGTGTTAATGCTGCTTTTTAGTATGCAGAGAAAGCGCTTGAAGAGATAAAGCTGATGAAAGCCACAATCTAGTGACAGCAGTTTCTCTGCTCGAAATAATCACTTTTCCTTCAATGCTTATGCAAGCGCAGTTAGAACACATTGAAGGATACTCGAATAAAAAGCTAGACAAAGCTGCTTTGTAGGTTGCAGTGAAAGCGCTTGTAGAGATAAAGCTGATGAAAGCCACAATCTGATGATAGCAGCTTCCCTGCTCGAGATAATGGCTTTTCCTTAAATGCTTTAGTATGCGCAGATAGAACACATACCATGGGAATATTGTTAGGATGGCTGTTCATGCAGTTCTGTAGTTTGCAGTTAAATATCTTGTAGAGATAAGGCTATGGCAATACACAATCTGATGATAGCAGCTTCTCTGCTCGAGATAATCGCTTTTCCTTAAATGCATTACTAGGCGCAGATAAAACACATATCAAGAAAACACAGTAAGGGGCTCTGTTAATGCTGCTTTTTAGTATGCAGAGAAAGCGCTTGTCGAGATAAAGCAAATGAGAGCCGCAATCTGATGACAGCAGTTTCTCTGCTCTAAGTAATCACTTTTCCTTCAATGCTTATGCTAGCGCAGTAAAAACACATTTAAGGATACTCTAATAAAAAGCTAGCCAAAGCTGCTTTGTAGGATGCAGTGATAGCGCTTGTAGAAATAAAGCAGATGAAAGCAACAATCTGATGATAGCAGCTTCTCTACTCGAGATAATCGGTTTACCTTAAATGCATTACTGGGCTCAGATAGAAAACACAACAAGAGAGAATAATAAGGAGCTCTGTCAATGCTCCTTTGTAGTTTGCAGTGAAAGCGCTTGAAGAGATAAAGCTGATGAAAGCCACAATCTGAGGATAGCAGCTTCTCTGCCCGAGATAATCGCTTTTCCTTAAATGCATTACTAGGCGCAGATAGAACACATATCAAGAGAACATAGTAAGGGGCTGTGTTAATGCTGCTTTTTAGTATGCAGAGAAAGCGCTTGAAGAGATAAAGCTGATGAAAGCCGCAATCTAGTGACAGCAGTTTCTCTGCTCGAAATAATCACTTTTCCTTCAATGCTTATGCAAGCGCAGTTAGAACACATTGAAGGATACTCGAATAAAAAGCTAGACAAAGCTGCTTTGTAGGTTGCAGTGAAAGCGCTTGTAGAGATAAAGCTGATGAAAGCCACAATCTGAGGATAGTAGCTTCTCTGCCCGAGATAATCGCTTTTCCTTAAATGCATTACTAGGCGCAGAGAAAACACATATCAAGAAAACACAGTAAGGGGCTCTGTTAATGCTGCTTTTTAGTATGCAGAGAAAGCGCTTGTCGAGATAAAGCAAATTAAAACCGCAATCTGATGAGAGCAGTTTCTCTGCTCGAGATAATCGCTTTTCCTTAAATGCATTACTAGGCGCAGATAAAACACATATCAAGAGAACACAGTAATGGGCTCTGTTAATGCTGCTTCTTAGTATGAAGAGAAAGCGCTTGAACAGATAAAGCTGATGAAAGCCACAATCTGATGACCGCAGTTTCTCTGCTCGTGATAATCGCTTTTCCTTAAATTCATTACTAGGCGCAGATAGAACACATATCAAGAGAACATTGTTAGGATGTCTGTTAATGCTGCTTTGTAGTTTGCAGTGAAATATCTTGTAGAGATAAGGCTATGGCAATACACAATCAGATGATAGCAGCTTCTCTGCTCGAGATAATCGCTTTTCCTTAAATGCATTACTAGGCGCAGATAAAACACATATCAAGAAAACACAGTAAGGGGCTCTGTTAATGCTGCTTTTTAGTATGCAGAGAAAGCGCTTGTCGAGATAAAGCAAATGAAAGCCGCAATCTGATGACAGCAGTTTCTCTGCTCGAGATAATCGCTTTTCCTTAAATGCATTACTAGGTGCAGATAAAACACATATCAAGAAAACATAGTAAGGGGCTCTGTTAATGCTGCTTTTTAGTATGCAGAGAAAGCGCTTGTCGAGATAAAGCAAATGAAAACCGCAATCTGATGACAGCAGTTTCTCTGCTCTAAATAATCACTTTTCCTTCAATGCTTATGCTAGCGCAGTAAAAACACATTTAAGGATACTCTAATAAAAAGCTAACCAAAGCTGCTTTGTAGGATGCAGTGGTAGCGCTTGTAGAAATAAAGCAGATGAAAGCCACAATCTGATGATAGCAGCTTCTCTACTCGAGATAATCGGTTTACCTTAAATGCATTACTAGGCGCAGATAGAAAACACAACAAGAGAGAATAATAAGGAGCTCTGTCAATGCTCCTTTGTAGTTTGCAGTGAAAGCGCTTGAAGAGATAAAGCTGATGAAAGCCACAATCTGAGGATAGCAGCTTCTCTGCCCGAGATAATCGCTTTTCCTTAAATGCATTACTAGGTGCAGATAGAACACACATCAAGAGAACATAGTAAGGGGCTCTGTTAATGCTGCTTTTTAGTATGCAGAGAAAGCGCTTGAAGAGATAAAGCTGATGAAAGCCACAATCTAGTGACAGAAGTTTCTCTGCTCGAAATAATCACTTTTCCTTCAATGCTTATGCAAGCGCAGTTAGAACACATTGAAGGATACTCGAATTAAAAGCTGGCCAAAGCTGCTTTGTAGGTTGCAGTGAAAGCGCTTGTAGAGATAAAGCTGATGAAAGCCACAATCTGATGATAGCAGCTTCTCTGGTCGAGATAATCGCTTTTCCTTAAATGCTATAGTATGCGCAGATAGAACAAATACCAAGAGAATATTGTTAGGATGGCTGTTAATGCTGTTCTGTAGTTTGCAGTGAAATATCTTGTAGAGATAAGGCTATGGCAATACACAATCTGATGATTGCAGCTTCTCTGCTAGAGATAATCGCTTTTCCTTAAATGCATTACTCGTCGCAGATAAAACACATATCAAGAGAACACAGTAAGGGGCTCTGTTAATGCTGCTTTTTAGTATGCAGAGAAAGCGCTTGTCGAGATAAAGCAAATGAAAGCCGCAATCTGATGACAGCAGTTTCTCTGCTCGAGATAATCGCTTTTCCTTAAATGCATTACTAGGCGCAGATAAAACACATATCAAGAGAACACAGTAAGGGGCTCTGTTAATGCTGCTTTTTAGTATGCAGAGAAAGCGCTTGAAGAGATAAAGCTGATGAAAGCCACAATCTAGTGACAGCAGTTTCTCTGCTCGAAATAATCACTTTTCCTTCAATGCTTATGCAAGCGCAGTTAGAATACATTGAAGGATACTCGAATAAAAAGCTAACCAAAGCTGCTTTGTAGGTTGCAGTGAAAGCGCTTGTAGAGATAAAGCTGATGAAAGCCACAATCTGATGATAGCAGCTTCCCTGCTCGAGATAATGGCTTTTCCTTAAATGCTTTAGTATGCGCAGATAGAACACATACCATGGGAATATTGTTAGGATGGCTGTTCATGCAGTTCTGTAGTTTGCAGTTAAATATCTTGTAGAGATAAGGCTATGGCAATACACAATCTGATGATAGCAGCTTCTCTGCTCGAGATAATCGCTTTTCCTTAAATGCATTACTAGGCGCAGATAAAACACATATCAAGAAAACACAGTAAGGGGCTCTGTTAATGCTGCTTTTTAGTATGCAGAGAAAGCGCTAGTCGAGATAAATCTAATGAAAGCCACAATCTGATGATAGCACCTTCTCTGTTCGAGAAAATCGCTTTTCCTTAAAAACATTACTAGGCGCAGATAAAACACATATCAAGAGAACACAGTAAGGAACTCTGTTAATTCTGCTTTTTAGGTTGCAGTGAAAGCGCTTATAGAGTTAAAGCTCATGAAAGCCACAATCTGATGATAGCAGCTTCTCTGTTCGAGATAATCGCTTTAACTTAAATGCATTACTAGGCGCAGAAAGAACACATATCAAGAGACCATAGTAAGGGGCTCTGTTAATGCTGCTTTCTAGGTTGCAGTGAAAGCGCTTATAGAGTTAAAGCTCATTAAAGACACAGTCTGATGACAGCAGCTTCTCTGCTAGAGATAATCACTTTTCCTTAAATGCTTATGTAAGCGCAGTTAGAAAACATTTCAGGACACTCTAATAAAAAGCTAGTCAGCGCTGATTTCTAGGTAGCAGTTAAAGCGCTTGTAGAGATAAAGCTCATGAAAGCCACAATCTGATGATAGCAGCTTCTCTGCTCGATATAATCGCTTTTCCTTAAATGCATTACTAAGCGCAGATAAAACACATATCAAGAGAACACAGTAAGGGGCTCTGTTAATGCTGCTTTTTAGTATGCAGAGAAAGCGCTTGTCGAGATAAAGCAAATGAAAGCCGCAATCTGATGACAGCAGTTTCTCTGCTCGAGATAATCGCTTTTCCTTAAATGCATTACTAGGCGCAGATAAAACACATATCAAGAAAACACAGTAAGGAGCTCTGTTAATGCTGCTTTTTAGTATGCAGAGAAAGCGGTTGAAGAGATAAAGCTGATGAAAGCCACAATCTAGTGACAGCAGTTTCTCTGCTAGAAATAATCACTTTTCCTTCAATGCTTATGCAAGCGCAGTTAGAACACATTGAAGGATACTCGAATAAAAAGCTAGCCAAAGCTGCTTTGTAGTTTGCAGTGAAAGCGCTTGTAGAGATAAAGCTGATGAAAGCCACAATCTGATGATAGCAGCTTCTCTGCTCGAGATAATCGCTTTTCCTTAAATGCATTACTAGGCGCAGATAAAACACATATCAAGAAAACACAGTAAGGGGCTCTGTTAATGCTGCTTTTTAGTATGCAGAGAAAGCGCTTGTCGAGATAAAGCAAATGAGAGCCGCAATCTGATGACAGCAGTTTCTCTGCTCTAAGTAATCACTTTTCCTTCAATGCTTATGCTAGCGCAGTAAAAACACATTTAAGGATACTCTAATAAAAAGCTAGCCAAAGCTGCTTTGTAGGATGCAGTGATAGCGCTTGTAGAAATAAAGCAGATGAAAGCCACAATCTGATGATAGCAGCTTCTCTACTCGAGATAATCGGTTTACCTTAAATGCATTACTGGGCTCAGATAGAAAACACAACAAGAGAGAATAATAAGGAGCTCTGTCAATGCTCCTTTGTAGTTTGCAGTGAAAGCGCTTGAAGAGATAAAGCTGATGAAAGCCACAATCTGAGGATAGCAGCTTCTCTGCCCGAGATAATCGCTTTTCCTTAAATGCATTACTAGGCGCAGATAGAACACATATCAAGAGAACATAGTAAGGGGCTGTGTTAATGCTGCTTTTTAGTATGCAGAGAAAGCGCTTGAAGAGATAAAGCTGATGAAAGCCACAATCTAGTGACAGCAGTTTCTCTGCTCGAAATAATCACTTTTCCTTCAATGCTTATGCAAGCGCAGTTAGAACACATTGAAGGATACTCGAATAAAAAGCTAGACAAAGCTGCTTTGTAGGTTGCAGTGAAAGCGCTTGTAGAGATAAAGCTGATGAAAGCCACAATCTGATGATAGCAGCTTCCCTGCTCGAGATAATGGCTTTTCCTTAAATGCTTTAGTATGCGCAGATAGAACACATACCATGGGAATATTGTTAGGATGGCTGTTCATGCAGTTCTGTAGTTTGCAGTTAAATATCTTGTAGAGATAAGGCTATGGCAATACACAATCTGATGATAGCAGCTTCTCTGCTCGAGATAATCGCTTTTCCTTAAATGCATTACTAGGCGCAGATAAAACACATATCAAGAAAACACAGTAAGGGGCTCTGTTAATGCTGCTTTTTAGTATGCAGAGAAAGCGCTTGTCGAGATAAAGCAAATGAGAGCCGCAATCTGATGACAGCAGTTTCTCTGCTCTAAGTAATCACTTTTCCTTCAATGCTTATGCTAGCGCAGTAAAAACACATTTAAGGATACTCTAATAAAAAGCTAGCCAAAGCTGCTTAGTAGGATGCAGTGATAGCGCTTGTAGAAATAAAGCAGATGAAAGCAACAATCTGATGATAGCAGCTTCTCTACTCGAGATAATCGGTTTACCTTAAATGCATTACTGGGCTCAGATAGAAAACACAACAAGAGAGAATAATAAGGAGCTCTGTCAATGCTCCTTTGTAGTTTGCAGTGAAAGCGCTTGAAGAGATAAAGCTGATGAAAGCCACAATCTGAGGATAGCAGCTTCTCTGCCCGAGATAATCGCTTTTCCTTAAATGCATTACTAGGCGCAGATAGAACACATATCAAGAGAACATAGTAAGGGGCTGTGTTAATGCTGCTTTTTAGTATGCAGAGAAAGCGCTTGAAGAGATAAAGCTGATGAAAGCCGCAATCTAGTGACAGCAGTTTCTCTGCTCGAAATAATCACTTTTCCTTCAATGCTTATGCAAGCGCAGTTAGAACACATTGAAGGATACTCGAATAAAAAGCTAGACAAAGCTGCTTTGTAGGTTGCAGTGAAAGCGCTTGTAGAGATAAAGCTGATGAAAGCCACAATCTGAGGATAGTAGCTTCTCTGCCCGAGATAATCGCTTTTCCTTAAATGCATTACTAGGCGCAGAGAAAACACATATCAAGAAAACACAGTAAGGGGCTCTGTTAATGCTGCTTTTTAGTATGCAGAGAAAGCGCTTGTCGAGATAAAGCAAATTAAAACCGCAATCTGATGAGAGCAGTTTCTCTGCTCGAGATAATCGCTTTTCCTTAAATGCATTACTAGGCGCAGATAAAACACATATCAAGAGAACACAGTAATGGGCTCTGTTAATGCTGCTTCTTAGTATGAAGAGAAAGCGCTTGAACAGATAAAGCTGATGAAAGCCACAATCTGATGACCGCAGTTTCTCTCCTCGTGATAATCGCTTTTCCTTAAATTCATTACTAGGCGCAGATAGAACACATATCAAGAGAACATTGTTAGGATGTCTGTTAATGCTGCTTTGTAGTTTGCAGTGAAATATCTTGTAGAGATAAGGCTATGGCAATACACAATCAGATGATAGCAGCTTCTCTGCTCGAGATAATCGCTTTTCCTTAAATGCATTACTAGGCGCAGATAAAACACATATCAAGAAAACACAGTAAGGGGCTCTGTTAATGCTGCTTTTTAGTATGCAGAGAAAGCGCTTGTCGAGATAAAGCAAATGAAAGCCGCAATCTGATGACAGCAGTTTCTCTGCTCGAGATAATCGCTTTTCCTTAAATGCATTACTAGGTGCAGATAAAACACATATCAAGAAAACATAGTAAGGGGCTCTGTTAATGCTGCTTTTTAGTATGCAGAGAAAGCGCTTGTCGAGATAAAGCAAATGAAAACCGCAATCTGATGACAGTAGTTTCTCTGCTCTAAATAATCACTTTTCCTTCAATGCTTATGCTAGCGCAGTAAAAACACATTTAAGGATACTCTAATAAAAAGCTAACCAAAGCTGCTTTGTAGGATGCAGTGGTAGCGCTTGTAGAAATAAAGCAGATGAAAGCCACAATCTGATGATAGCAGCTTCTCTACTCGAGATAATCGGTTTACCTTAAATGCATTACTAGGCGCAGATAGAAAACACAACAAGAGAGAATAATAAGGAGCTCTGTCAATGCTCCTTTGTAGTTTGCAGTGAAAGCGGTTGAAGAGATAAAGCTGATGAAAGCCACAATCTGAGGATAGCAGCTTCTCTGCCCGAGATAATCGCTTTTCCTTAAATGCATTACTAGGTGCAGATAGAACACACATCAAGAGAACATAGTAAGGGGCTCTGTTAATGCTGCTTTTTAGTATGCAGAGAAAGCGCTTGAAGAGATAAAGCTGATGAAAGCCACAATCTAGTGACAGAAGTTTCTCTGCTCGAAATAATCACTTTTCCTTCAATGCTTATGCAAGCGCAGTTAGAACACATTGAAGGATACTCGAATTAAAAGCTGGCCAAAGCTGCTTTGTAGGTTGCAGTGAAAGCGCTTGTAGAGATAAAGCTGATGAAAGCCACAATCTGATGATAGCAGCTTCTCTGGTCGAGATAATCGCTTTTCCTTAAATGCTATAGTATGCGCAGATAGAACAAATACCAAGAGAATATTGTTAGGATGGCTGTTAATGCTGTTCTGTAGTTTGCAGTGAAATATCTTGTAGAGATAAGGCTATGGCAATACACAATCTGATGATTGCAGCTTCTCTGCTAGAGATAATCGCTTTTCCTTAAATGCATTACTCGTCGCAGATAAAACACATATCAAGAGAACACAGTAAGGGGCTCTGTTAATGCTGCTTTTTAGTATGCAGAGAAAGCGCTTGTCGAGATAAAGCAAATGAAAGCCGCAATCTGATGACAGCAGTTTCTCTGCTCGAGATAATCGCTTTTCCTTAAATGCATTACTAGGCGCAGATAAAACACATATCAAGAGAACACAGTAAGGGGCTCTGTTAATGCTGCTTTTTAGTATGCAGAGAAAGCGGTTGAAGAGATAAAGCTGATGAAAGCCACAATCTAGTGACAGCAGTTTCTCTGCTAGAAATAATCACTTTTCCTTCAATGCTTATGCAAGCGCAGTTAAACACATTGAAGGATACTCGAATAAAAAGCTAGCCAAAGCTGCTTTGTAGTTTGCTGTGAAAGCGCTTGTAGAGATAAAGCTGATGAAAGCCACAATCCGATGATAGCAGCTTCTCTGCTCGAGGTAATCGCTTTTCTTAAATGCTTTAGTATGCGCAGATCGAACACATACCATGGGAATATTGTTAGGATTGCTGTTAATGCTGTTCTGTAGTTTGCAGTGAAATATCTTGTAGAGATAAGGCTATGGCAATACACAATCTGATGATAGCAGCTTCTCTGCTCGAGATAATCGCTTTTCCTTAAATGCATTACTAGGCGCAGATAAAACACATATCAAGAGAACACAGTAAGGGGCTCTGTTAATGCTGCTTTTTAGTATGCAGAGAAAGCGCTTGTCGAGATAAAGCAAATGAAAGCCGAAATCTGATGACAGCAGTTTCTCTGCTCTAGATAATCGCTTTTCCTTAAATGCATTACTAGGCGCAGATAAAACACATATCAAGAGAACACAGTAAGGGGCTCTGTTAATGCTGCTTTTTAGTATGCAGAGAAAGCGCTTGAAGAGATAAAGCAAATGAGAGCCGCAATCTGATGACAGCAGTTTCTCTGCTCTAAATAATCAATTTTCCTTCAATGCTTATGCTAGCGCAGTAAAAACACTTTTAAGGATACTCTAATAAAAAGCTAGCCAAAGCTGCTTTGTAGGATGCAGTGATAGCGCTTGAAGAAATAAAGCAGATGAAAGCAACAATCTGATGATAGCAGCTTCTCTACTCGAGATAATCGGTTTACCTTAAATGCATTACTAGGCGCAGATAGAAAAGACAACAAGAGAGAATAATAAGGAGCTCTGTCAATGCTCCTTTGTAGTTTGCAGAGAAAGCGCTTGAAGAGATAAAGCTGATGAAAGCCACAATCTGAGGATAGCAGCTTCTCTGCCCGAGATAATCGCTTTTCCTTAAATGCATTACTAGGCGCAGATAGAACACATATCAAGAGAACATAGTAAGGGGCTCTGTTAATGCTGCTTTTTAGTACGCAGAGAAAGCGCTTGACGAGATAAAGCAAATGAAAGCCGCAATCTGATGACAGCAGTTTCTCTGCTCGAGATAATCGCTTTTCCTTAAATGCATTACTAGGCGCAGATAGAACACATATCAAGAGAACACAGTAAGGGGCCCTGTTAATGCTGCTTTTTAGTATGCAGAGAAAGCGCTTGAAGAGATAAAGCTGATGAAAGCCACAATCTAGTGACAGCAGTTTCTCTGCTCGAAATAATCACTTTTCCTTCAATGCTTATGCAAGCGCAGTTAGAACACATTGAAGGATACTCGAATAAAAAGCTAGACAAAGCTGCTTTGTAGGTTGCAGTGAAAGCGCTTGTAGAGATAAAGCTGATGAAAGCCACAATCTGATGATAGCAGCTTCCCTGCTCGAGATAATGGCTTTTCCTTAAATGCTTTAGTATGCGCAGATAGAACACATACCATGGGAATATTGTTAGGATGGCTGTTCATGCAGTTCTGTAGTTTGCAGTTAAATATCTTGTAGAGATAAGGCTATGGCAATACACAATCTGATGATAGCAGCTTCTCTGCTCGAGATAATCGCTTTTCCTTAAATGCATTACTAGGCGCAGATAAAACACATATCAAGAAAACACAGTAAGGGGCTCTGTTAATGCTGCTTTTTAGTATGCAGAGAAAGCGCTTGTCGAGATAAAGCAAATGAGAGCCGCAATCTGATGACAGCAGTTTCTCTGCTCTAAGTAATCACTTTTCCTTCAATGCTTATGCTAGCGCAGTAAAAACACATTTAAGGATACTCTAATAAAAAGCTAGCCAAAGCTGCTTTGTAGGATGCAGTGATAGCGCTTGTAGAAATAAAGCAGATGAAAGCAACAATCTGATGATAGCAGCTTCTCTACTCGAGATAATCGGTTTACCTTAAATGCATTACTGGGCTCAGATAGAAAACACAACAAGAGAGAATAATAAGGAGCTCTGTCAATGCTCCTTTGTAGTTTGCAGTGAAAGCGCTTGAAGAGATAAAGCTGATGAAAGCCACAATCTGAGGATAGCAGCTTCTCTGCCCGAGATAATCGGTTTTCCTTAAATGCATTACTAGGCGCAGATAGAACACATATCAAGAGAACATAGTAAGGGGCTGTGTTAATGCTGCTTTTTAGTATGCAGAGAAAGCGCTTGAAGAGATAAAGCTGATGAAAGCCGCAATCTAGTGACAGCAGTTTCTCTGCTCGAAATAATCACTTTTCCTTCAATGCTTATGCAAGCGCAGTTAGAACACATTGAAGGATACTCGAATAAAAAGCTAGACAAAGCTGCTTTGTAGGTTGCAGTGAAAGCGCTTGTAGAGATAAAGCTGATGAAAGCCACAATCTGAGGATAGTAGCTTCTCTGCCCGAGATAATCGCTTTTCCTTAAATGCATTACTAGGCGCAGAGAAAACACATATCAAGAAAACACAGTAAGGGGCTCTGTTAATGCTGCTTTTTAGTATGCAGAGAAAGCGCTTGTCGAGATAAAGCAAATTAAAACCGCAATCTGATGAGAGCAGTTTCTCTGCTCGAGATAATCGCTTTTCCTTAAATGCATTACTAGGCGCAGATAAAACACATATCAAGAGAACACAGTAATGGGCTCTGTTAATGCTGCTTCTTAGTATGAAGAGAAAGCGCTTGAACAGATAAAGCTGATGAAAGCCACAATCTGATGACCGCAGTTTCTCTCCTCGTGATAATCGCTTTTCCTTAAATTCATTACTAGGCGCAGATAGAACACATATCAAGAGAACATTGTTAGGATGTCTGTTAATGCTGCTTTGTAGTTTGCAGTGAAATATCTTGTAGAGATAAGGCTATGGCAATACACAATCAGATGATAGCAGCTTCTCTGCTCGAGATAATCGCTTTTCCTTAAATGCATTACTAGGCGCAGATAAAACACATATCAAGAAAACACAGTAAGGGGCTCTGTTAATGCTGCTTTTTAGTATGCAGAGAAAGCGCTTGTCGAGATAAAGCAAATGAAAGCCGCAATCTGATGACAGCAGTTTCTCTGCTCGAGATAATCGCTTTTCCTTAAATGCATTACTAGGTGCAGATAAAACACATATCAAGAAAACATAGTAAGGGGCTCTGTTAATGCTGCTTTTTAGTATGCAGAGAAAGCGCTTGTCGAGATAAAGCAAATGAAAACCGCAATCTGATGACAGCAGTTTCTCTGCTCTAAATAATCACTTTTCCTTCAATGCTTATGCTAGCGCAGTAAAAACACATTTAAGGATACTCTAATAAAAAGCTAACCAAAGCTGCTTTGTAGGATGCAGTGGTAGCGCTTGTAGAAATAAAGCAGATGAAAGCCACAATCTGATGATAGCAGCTTCTCTACTCGAGATAATCGGTTTACCTTAAATGCATTACTAGGCGCAGATAGAAAACACAACAAGAGAGAATAATAAGGAGCTCTGTCAATGCTCCTTTGTAGTTTGCAGTGAAAGCGCTTGAAGAGATAAAGCTGATGAAAGCCACAATCTGAGGATAGCAGCTTCTCTGCCCGAGATAATCGCTTTTCCTTAAATGCATTACTAGGTGCAGATAGAACACACATCAAGAGAACATAGTAAGGGGCTCTGTTAATGCTGCTTTTTAGTATGCAGAGAAAGCGCTTGAAGAGATAAAGCTGATGAAAGCCACAATCTAGTGACAGAAGTTTCTCTGCTCGAAATAATCACTTTTCCTTCAATGCTTATGCAAGCGCAGTTAGAACACATTGAAGGATACTCGAATTAAAAGCTGGCCAAAGCTGCTTTGTAGGTTGCAGTGAAAGCGCTTGTAGAGATAAAGCTGATGAAAGCCACAATCTGATGATAGCAGCTTCTCTGGTCGAGATAATCGCTTTTCCTTAAATGCTATAGTATGCGCAGATAGAACAAATACCAAGAGAATATTGTTAGGATGGCTGTTAATGCTGTTCTGTAGTTTGCAGTGAAATATCTTGTAGAGATAAGGCTATGGCAATACACAATCTGATGATTGCAGCTTCTCTGCTAGAGATAATCGCTTTTCCTTAAATGCATTACTCGTCGCAGATAAAACACATATCAAGAGAACACAGTAAGGGGCTCTGTTAATGCTGCTTTTTAGTATGCAGAGAAAGCGCTTGTCGAGATAAAGCAAATGAAAGCCGCAATCTGATGACAGCAGTTTCTCTGCTCGAGATAATCGCTTTTCCTTAAATGCATTACTAGGCGCAGATAAAACACATATCAAGAGAACACAGTAAGGGGCTCTGTTAATGCTGCTTTTTAGTATGCAGAGAAAGCGCTTGAAGAGATAAAGCTGATGAAAGCCACAATCTAGTGACAGCAGTTTCTCTGCTCGAAATAATCACTTTTCCTTCAATGCTTATGCAAGCGCAGTTAGAATACATTGAAGGATACTCGAATAAAAAGCTAACCAAAGCTGCTTTGTAGGTTGCAGTGAAAGCGCTTGTAGAGATAAAGCTGATGAAAGCCACAATCTGATGATAGCAGCTTCCCTGCTCGAGATAATGGCTTTTCCTTAAATGCTTTAGTATGCGCAGATAGAACACATACCATGGGAATATTGTTAGGATGGCTGTTCATGCAGTTCTGTAGTTTGCAGTTAAATATCTTGTAGAGATAAGGCTATGGCAATACACAATCTGATGATAGCAGCTTCTCTGCTCGAGATAATCGCTTTTCCTTAAATGCATTACTAGGCGCAGATAAAACACATATCAAGAAAACACAGTAAGGGGCTCTGTTAATGCTGCTTTTTAGTATGCAGAGAAAGCGCTAGTCGAGATAAATCTAATGAAAGCCACAATCTGATGATAGCACCTTCTCTGTTCGAGAAAATCGCTTTTCCTTAAAAACATTACTAGGCGCAGATAAAACACATATCAAGAGAACACAGTAAGGAACTCTGTTAATTCTGCTTTTTAGGTTGCAGTGAAAGCGCTTATAGAGTTAAAGCTCATGAAAGCCACAATCTGATGATAGCAGCTTCTCTGTTCGAGATAATCGCTTTAACTTAAATGCATTACTAGGCGCAGAAAGAACACATATCAAGAGACCATAGTAAGGGGCTCTGTTAATGCTGCTTTCTAGGTTGCAGTGAAAGCGCTTATAGAGTTAAAGCTCATTAAAGACACAGTCTGATGACAGCAGCTTCTCTGCTAGAGATAATCACTTTTCCTTAAATGCTTATGTAAGCGCAGTTAGAAAACATTTCAGGACACTCTAATAAAAAGCTAGTCAGCGCTGATTTCTAGGTAGCAGTTAAAGCGCTTGTAGAGATAAAGCTCATGAAAGCCACAATCTGATGATAGCAGCTTCTCTGCTCGATATAATCGCTTTTCCTTAAATGCATTACTAAGCGCAGATAAAACACATATCAAGAGAACACAGTAAGGGGCTCTGTTAATGCTGCTTTTTAGTATGCAGAGAAAGCGCTTGTCGAGATAAAGCAAATGAAAGCCGCAATCTGATGACAGCAGTTTCTCTGCTCGAGATAATCGCTTTTCCTTAAATGCATTACTAGGCGCAGATAAAACACATATCAAGAAAACACAGTAAGGAGCTCTGTTAATGCTGCTTTTTAGTATGCAGAGAAAGCGGTTGAAGAGATAAAGCTGATGAAAGCCACAATCTAGTGACAGCAGTTTCTCTGCTAGAAATAATCACTTTTCCTTCAATGCTTATGCAAGCGCAGTTAGAACACATTGAAGGATACTCGAATAAAAAGCTAGCCAAAGCTGCTTTGTAGTTTGCAGTGAAAGCGCTTGTAGAGATAAAGCTGATGAAAGCCACAATCTGATGATAGCAGCTTCTCTGCTCGAGATAATCGCTTTTCCTTAAATGCATTACTAGGCGCAGATAAAACACATATCAAGAAAACACAGTAAGGGGCTCTGTTAATGCTGCTTTTTAGTATGCAGAGAAAGCGCTTGTCGAGATAAAGCAAATGAGAGCCGCAATCTGATGACAGCAGTTTCTCTGCTCTAAGTAATCACTTTTCCTTCAATGCTTATGCTAGCGCAGTAAAAACACATTTAAGGATACTCTAATAAAAAGCTAGCCAAAGCTGCTTTGTAGGATGCAGTGATAGCGCTTGTAGAAATAAAGCAGATGAAAGCCACAATCTGATGATAGCAGCTTCTCTACTCGAGATAATCGGTTTACCTTAAATGCATTACTGGGCTCAGATAGAAAACACAACAAGAGAGAATAATAAGGAGCTCTGTCAATGCTCCTTTGTAGTTTGCAGTGAAAGCGCTTGAAGAGATAAAGCTGATGAAAGCCACAATCTGAGGATAGCAGCTTCTCTGCCCGAGATAATCGCTTTTCCTTAAATGCATTACTAGGCGCAGATAGAACACATATCAAGAGAACATAGTAAGGGGCTGTGTTAATGCTGCTTTTTAGTATGCAGAGAAAGCGCTTGAAGAGATAAAGCTGATGAAAGCCACAATCTAGTGACAGCAGTTTCTCTGCTCTAAATAATCACTTTTCCTTCAATGCTTATGCAAGCGCAGTTAGAACACATTGAAGGATACTCGAATAAAAAGCTAGACAAAGCTGCTTTGTAGGTTGCAGTGAAAGCGCTTGTAGAGATAAAGCTGATGAAAGCCACAATCTGATGATAGCAGCTTCCCTGCTCGAGATAATGGCTTTTCCTTAAATGCTTTAGTATGCGCAGATAGAACACATACCATGGGAATATTGTTAGGATGGCTGTTCATGCAGTTCTGTAGTTTGCAGTTAAATATCTTGTAGAGATAAGGCTATGGCAATACACAATCTGATGATAGCAGCTTCTCTGCTCGAGATAATCGCTTTTCCTTAAATGCATTACTAGGCGCAGATAAAACACATATCAAGAAAACACAGTAAGGGGCTCTGTTAATGCTGCTTTTTAGTATGCAGAGAAAGCGCTTGTCGAGATAAAGCAAATGAGAGCCGCAATCTGATGACAGCAGTTTCTCTGCTCTAAGTAATCACTTTTCCTTCAATGCTTATGCTAGCGCAGTAAAAACACATTTAAGGATACTCTAATAAAAAGCTAGCCAAAGCTGCTTAGTAGGATGCAGTGATAGCGCTTGTAGAAATAAAGCAGATGAAAGCAACAATCTGATGATAGCAGCTTCTCTACTCGAGATAATCGGTTTACCTTAAATGCATTACTGGGCTCAGATAGAAAACACAACAAGAGAGAATAATAAGGAGCTCTGTCAATGCTCCTTTGTAGTTTGCAGTGAAAGCGCTTGAAGAGATAAAGCTGATGAAAGCCACAATCTGAGGATAGCAGCTTCTCTGCCCGAGATAATCGCTTTTCCTTAAATGCATTACTAGGCGCAGATAGAACACATATCAAGAGAACATAGTAAGGGGCTGTGTTAATGCTGCTTTTTAGTATGCAGAGAAAGCGCTTGAAGAGATAAAGCTGATGAAAGCCGCAATCTAGTGACAGCAGTTTCTCTGCTCGAAATAATCACTTTTCCTTCAATGCTTATGCAAGCGCAGTTAGAACACATTGAAGGATACTCGAATAAAAAGCTAGACAAAGCTGCTTTGTAGGTTGCAGTGAAAGCGCTTGTAGAGATAAAGCTGATGAAAGCCACAATCTGAGGATAGTAGCTTCTCTGCCCGAGATAATCGCTTTTCCTTAAATGCATTACTAGGCGCAGAGAAAACACATATCAAGAAAACACAGTAAGGGGCTCTGTTAATGCTGCTTTTTAGTATGCAGAGAAAGCGCTTGTCGAGATAAAGCAAATTAAAACCGCAATCTGATGAGAGCAGTTTCTCTGCTCGAGATAATCGCTTTTCCTTAAATGCATTACTAGGCGCAGATAAAACACATATCAAGAGAACACAGTAATGGGCTCTGTTAATGCTGCTTCTTAGTATGAAGAGAAAGCGCTTGAACAGATAAAGCTGATGAAAGCCACAATCTGATGACCGCAGTTTCTCTCCTCGTGATAATCGCTTTTCCTTAAATTCATTACTAGGCGCAGATAGAACACATATCAAGAGAACATTGTTAGGATGTCTGTTAATGCTGCTTTGTAGTTTGCAGTGAAATATCTTGTAGAGATAAGGCTATGGCAATACACAATCAGATGATAGCAGCTTCTCTGCTCGAGATAATCGCTTTTCCTTAAATGCATTACTAGGCGCAGATAAAACACATATCAAGAAAACACAGTAAGGGGCTCTGTTAATGCTGCTTTTTAGTATGCAGAGAAAGCGCTTGTCGAGATAAAGCAAATGAAAGCCGCAATCTGATGACAGCAGTTTCTCTGCTCGAGATAATCGCTTTTCCTTAAATGCATTACTAGGTGCAGATAAAACACATATCAAGAAAACATAGTAAGGGGCTCTGTTAATGCTGCTTTTTAGTATGCAGAGAAAGCGCTTGTCGAGATAAAGCAAATGAAAACCGCAATCTGATGACAGTAGTTTCTCTGCTCTAAATAATCACTTTTCCTTCAATGCTTATGCTAGCGCAGTAAAAACACATTTAAGGATACTCTAATAAAAAGCTAACCAAAGCTGCTTTGTAGGATGCAGTGGTAGCGCTTGTAGAAATAAAGCAGATGAAAGCCACAATCTGATGATAGCAGCTTCTCTACTCGAGATAATCGGTTTACCTTAAATGCATTACTAGGCGCAGATAGAAAACACAACAAGAGAGAATAATAAGGAGCTCTGTCAATGCTCCTTTGTAGTTTGCAGTGAAAGCGGTTGAAGAGATAAAGCTGATGAAAGCCACAATCTGAGGATAGCAGCTTCTCTGCCCGAGATAATCGCTTTTCCTTAAATGCATTACTAGGTGCAGATAGAACACACATCAAGAGAACATAGTAAGGGGCTCTGTTAATGCTGCTTTTTAGTATGCAGAGAAAGCGCTTGAAGAGATAAAGCTGATGAAAGCCACAATCTAGTGACAGAAGTTTCTCTGCTCGAAATAATCACTTTTCCTTCAATGCTTATGCAAGCGCAGTTAGAACACATTGAAGGATACTCGAATTAAAAGCTGGCCAAAGCTGCTTTGTAGGTTGCAGTGAAAGCGCTTGTAGAGATAAAGCTGATGAAAGCCACAATCTGATGATAGCAGCTTCTCTGGTCGAGATAATCGCTTTTCCTTAAATGCTATAGTATGCGCAGATAGAACAAATACCAAGAGAATATTGTTAGGATGGCTGTTAATGCTGTTCTGTAGTTTGCAGTGAAATATCTTGTAGAGATAAGGCTATGGCAATACACAATCTGATGATTGCAGCTTCTCTGCTAGAGATAATCGCTTTTCCTTAAATGCATTACTCGTCGCAGATAAAACACATATCAAGAGAACACAGTAAGGGGCTCTGTTAATGCTGCTTTTTAGTATGCAGAGAAAGCGCTTGTCGAGATAAAGCAAATGAAAGCCGCAATCTGATGACAGCAGTTTCTCTGCTCGAGATAATCGCTTTTCCTTAAATGCATTACTAGGCGCAGATAAAACACATATCAAGAGAACACAGTAAGGGGCTCTGTTAATGCTGCTTTTTAGTATGCAGAGAAAGCGGTTGAAGAGATAAAGCTGATGAAAGCCACAATCTAGTGACAGCAGTTTCTCTGCTAGAAATAATCACTTTTCCTTCAATGCTTATGCAAGCGCAGTTAAACACATTGAAGGATACTCGAATAAAAAGCTAGCCAAAGCTGCTTTGTAGTTTGCTGTGAAAGCGCTTGTAGAGATAAAGCTGATGAAAGCCACAATCCGATGATAGCAGCTTCTCTGCTCGAGGTAATCGCTTTTCTTAAATGCTTTAGTATGCGCAGATCGAACACATACCATGGGAATATTGTTAGGATTGCTGTTAATGCTGTTCTGTAGTTTGCAGTGAAATATCTTGTAGAGATAAGGCTATGGCAATACACAATCTGATGATAGCAGCTTCTCTGCTCGAGATAATCGCTTTTCCTTAAATGCATTACTAGGCGCAGATAAAACACATATCAAGAGAACACAGTAAGGGGCTCTGTTAATGCTGCTTTTTAGTATGCAGAGAAAGCGCTTGTCGAGATAAAGCAAATGAAAGCCGAAATCTGATGACAGCAGTTTCTCTGCTCTAGATAATCGCTTTTCCTTAAATGCATTACTAGGCGCAGATAAAACACATATCAAGAGAACACAGTAAGGGGCTCTGTTAATGCTGCTTTTTAGTATGCAGAGAAAGCGCTTGAAGAGATAAAGCAAATGAGAGCCGCAATCTGATGACAGCAGTTTCTCTGCTCTAAATAATCAATTTTCCTTCAATGCTTATGCTAGCGCAGTAAAAACACTTTTAAGGATACTCTAATAAAAAGCTAGCCAAAGCTGCTTTGTAGGATGCAGTGATAGCGCTTGAAGAAATAAAGCAGATGAAAGCAACAATCTGATGATAGCAGCTTCTCTACTCGAGATAATCGGTTTACCTTAAATGCATTACTAGGCGCAGATAGAAAAGACAACAAGAGAGAATAATAAGGAGCTCTGTCAATGCTCCTTTGTAGTTTGCAGAGAAAGCGCTTGAAGAGATAAAGCTGATGAAAGCCACAATCTGAGGATAGCAGCTTCTCTGCCCGAGATAATCGCTTTTCCTTAAATGCATTACTAGGCGCAGATAGAACACATATCAAGAGAACATAGTAAGGGGCTCTGTTAATGCTGCTTTTTAGTACGCAGAGAAAGCGCTTGACGAGATAAAGCAAATGAAAGCCGCAATCTGATGACAGCAGTTTCTCTGCTCGAGATAATCGCTTTTCCTTAAATGCATTACTAGGCGCAGATAGAACACATATCAAGAGAACACAGTAAGGGGCCCTGTTAATGCTGCTTTTTAGTATGCAGAGAAAGCGCTTGAAGAGATAAAGCTGATGAAAGCCACAATCTAGTGACAGCAGTTTCTCTGCTCGAAATAATCACTTTTCCTTCAATGCTTATGCAAGCGCAGTTAGAACACATTGAAGGATACTCGAATAAAAAGCTAGACAAAGCTGCTTTGTAGGTTGCAGTGAAAGCGCTTGTAGAGATAAAGCTGATGAAAGCCACAATCTGATGATAGCAGCTTCCCTGCTCGAGATAATGGCTTTTCCTTAAATGCTTTAGTATGCGCAGATAGAACACATACCATGGGAATATTGTTAGGATGGCTGTTCATGCAGTTCTGTAGTTTGCAGTTAAATATCTTGTAGAGATAAGGCTATGGCAATACACAATCTGATGATAGCAGCTTCTCTGCTCGAGATAATCGCTTTTCCTTAAATGCATTACTAGGCGCAGATAAAACACATATCAAGAAAACACAGTAAGGGGCTCTGTTAATGCTGCTTTTTAGTATGCAGAGAAAGCGCTTGTCGAGATAAAGCAAATGAGAGCCGCAATCTGATGACAGCAGTTTCTCTGCTCTAAGTAATCACTTTTCCTTCAATGCTTATGCTAGCGCAGTAAAAACACATTTAAGGATACTCTAATAAAAAGCTAGCCAAAGCTGCTTTGTAGGATGCAGTGATAGCGCTTGTAGAAATAAAGCAGATGAAAGCAACAATCTGATGATAGCAGCTTCTCTACTCGAGATAATCGGTTTACCTTAAATGCATTACTGGGCTCAGATAGAAAACACAACAAGAGAGAATAATAAGGAGCTCTGTCAATGCTCCTTTGTAGTTTGCAGTGAAAGCGCTTGAAGAGATAAAGCTGATGAAAGCCACAATCTGAGGATAGCAGCTTCTCTGCCCGAGATAATCGGTTTTCCTTAAATGCATTACTAGGCGCAGATAGAACACATATCAAGAGAACATAGTAAGGGGCTGTGTTAATGCTGCTTTTTAGTATGCAGAGAAAGCGCTTGAAGAGATAAAGCTGATGAAAGCCGCAATCTAGTGACAGCAGTTTCTCTGCTCGAAATAATCACTTTTCCTTCAATGCTTATGCAAGCGCAGTTAGAACACATTGAAGGATACTCGAATAAAAAGCTAGACAAAGCTGCTTTGTAGGTTGCAGTGAAAGCGCTTGTAGAGATAAAGCTGATGAAAGCCACAATCTGAGGATAGTAGCTTCTCTGCCCGAGATAATCGCTTTTCCTTAAATGCATTACTAGGCGCAGAGAAAACACATATCAAGAAAACACAGTAAGGGGCTCTGTTAATGCTGCTTTTTAGTATGCAGAGAAAGCGCTTGTCGAGATAAAGCAAATTAAAACCGCAATCTGATGAGAGCAGTTTCTCTGCTCGAGATAATCGCTTTTCCTTAAATGCATTACTAGGCGCAGATAAAACACATATCAAGAGAACACAGTAATGGGCTCTGTTAATGCTGCTTCTTAGTATGAAGAGAAAGCGCTTGAACAGATAAAGCTGATGAAAGCCACAATCTGATGACCGCAGTTTCTCTCCTCGTGATAATCGCTTTTCCTTAAATTCATTACTAGGCGCAGATAGAACACATATCAAGAGAACATTGTTAGGATGTCTGTTAATGCTGCTTTGTAGTTTGCAGTGAAATATCTTGTAGAGATAAGGCTATGGCAATACACAATCAGATGATAGCAGCTTCTCTGCTCGAGATAATCGCTTTTCCTTAAATGCATTACTAGGCGCAGATAAAACACATATCAAGAAAACACAGTAAGGGGCTCTGTTAATGCTGCTTTTTAGTATGCAGAGAAAGCGCTTGTCGAGATAAAGCAAATGAAAGCCGCAATCTGATGACAGCAGTTTCTCTGCTCGAGATAATCGCTTTTCCTTAAATGCATTACTAGGTGCAGATAAAACACATATCAAGAAAACATAGTAAGGGGCTCTGTTAATGCTGCTTTTTAGTATGCAGAGAAAGCGCTTGTCGAGATAAAGCAAATGAAAACCGCAATCTGATGACAGTAGTTTCTCTGCTCTAAATAATCACTTTTCCTTCAATGCTTATGCTAGCGCAGTAAAAACACATTTAAGGATACTCTAATAAAAAGCTAACCAAAGCTGCTTTGTAGGATGCAGTGGTAGCGCTTGTAGAAATAAAGCAGATGAAAGCCACAATCTGATGATAGCAGCTTCTCTACTCGAGATAATCGGTTTACCTTAAATGCATTACTAGGCGCAGATAGAAAACACAACAAGAGAGAATAATAAGGAGCTCTGTCAATGCTCCTTTGTAGTTTGCAGTGAAAGCGGTTGAAGAGATAAAGCTGATGAAAGCCACAATCTGAGGATAGCAGCTTCTCTGCCCGAGATAATCGCTTTTCCTTAAATGCATTACTAGGTGCAGATAGAACACACATCAAGAGAACATAGTAAGGGGCTCTGTTAATGCTGCTTTTTAGTATGCAGAGAAAGCGCTTGAAGAGATAAAGCTGATGAAAGCCACAATCTAGTGACAGAAGTTTCTCTGCTCGAAATAATCACTTTTCCTTCAATGCTTATGCAAGCGCAGTTAGAACACATTGAAGGATACTCGAATTAAAAGCTGGCCAAAGCTGCTTTGTAGGTTGCAGTGAAAGCGCTTGTAGAGATAAAGCTGATGAAAGCCACAATCTGATGATAGCAGCTTCTCTGGTCGAGATAATCGCTTTTCCTTAAATGCTATAGTATGCGCAGATAGAACAAATACCAAGAGAATATTGTTAGGATGGCTGTTAATGCTGTTCTGTAGTTTGCAGTGAAATATCTTGTAGAGATAAGGCTATGGCAATACACAATCTGATGATTGCAGCTTCTCTGCTAGAGATAATCGCTTTTCCTTAAATGCATTACTCGTCGCAGATAAAACACATATCAAGAGAACACAGTAAGGGGCTCTGTTAATGCTGCTTTTTAGTATGCAGAGAAAGCGCTTGTCGAGATAAAGCAAATGAAAGCCGCAATCTGATGACAGCAGTTTCTCTGCTCGAGATAATCGCTTTTCCTTAAATGCATTACTAGGCGCAGATAAAACACATATCAAGAGAACACAGTAAGGGGCTCTGTTAATGCTGCTTTTTAGTATGCAGAGAAAGCGGTTGAAGAGATAAAGCTGATGAAAGCCACAATCTAGTGACAGCAGTTTCTCTGCTAGAAATAATCACTTTTCCTTCAATGCTTATGCAAGCGCAGTTAAACACATTGAAGGATACTCGAATAAAAAGCTAGCCAAAGCTGCTTTGTAGTTTGCTGTGAAAGCGCTTGTAGAGATAAAGCTGATGAAAGCCACAATCCGATGATAGCAGCTTCTCTGCTCGAGGTAATCGCTTTTCTTAAATGCTTTAGTATGCGCAGATCGAACACATACCATGGGAATATTGTTAGGATTGCTGTTAATGCTGTTCTGTAGTTTGCAGTGAAATATCTTGTAGAGATAAGGCTATGGCAATACACAATCTGATGATAGCAGCTTCTCTGCTCGAGATAATCGCTTTTCCTTAAATGCATTACTAGGCGCAGATAAAACACATATCAAGAGAACACAGTAAGGGGCTCTGTTAATGCTGCTTTTTAGTATGCAGAGAAAGCGCTTGTCGAGATAAAGCAAATGAAAGCCGAAATCTGATGACAGCAGTTTCTCTGCTCTAGATAATCGCTTTTCCTTAAATGCATTACTAGGCGCAGATAAAACACATATCAAGAGAACACAGTAAGGGGCTCTGTTAATGCTGCTTTTTAGTATGCAGAGAAAGCGCTTGAAGAGATAAAGCAAATGAGAGCCGCAATCTGATGACAGCAGTTTCTCTGCTCTAAATAATCAATTTTCCTTCAATGCTTATGCTAGCGCAGTAAAAACACTTTTAAGGATACTCTAATAAAAAGCTAGCCAAAGCTGCTTTGTAGGATGCAGTGATAGCGCTTGAAGAAATAAAGCAGATGAAAGCAACAATCTGATGATAGCAGCTTCTCTACTCGAGATAATCGGTTTACCTTAAATGCATTACTAGGCGCAGATAGAAAAGACAACAAGAGAGAATAATAAGGAGCTCTGTCAATGCTCCTTTGTAGTTTGCAGAGAAAGCGCTTGAAGAGATAAAGCTGATGAAAGCCACAATCTGAGGATAGCAGCTTCTCTGCCCGAGATAATCGCTTTTCCTTAAATGCATTACTAGGCGCAGATAGAACACATATCAAGAGAACATAGTAAGGGGCTCTGTTAATGCTGCTTTTTAGTACGCAGAGAAAGCGCTTGTCGAGATAAAGCAAATGAAAGCCGCAATCTGATGACAGCAGTTTCTCTGCTCGAGATAATCGCTTTTCCTTAAATGCATTACTAGGCGCAGATAGAACACATATCAAGAGAACACAGTAAGGGGCCCTGTTAATGCTGCTTTTTAGTATGCAGAGAAAGCGCTTGAAGAGATAAAGCTGATGAAAGCCACAATCTAGTGACAGCAGTTTCTCTGCTCGAAATAATCACTTTTCCTTCAATGCTTATGCAAGCGCAGTTAGAACACATTGAAGGATACTCGAATAAAAAGCTAGCCAAAGCTGCTTTGTAGGTTGCAGTGAAAGCGCTTGTAGAGATAAAGCTGATGAAAGCCACAATCTGATGATAGCAGCTTCCCTGCTCGAGATAATCGCTTTTCCTTAAATGCTTTAGTATGCGCAGATAGAACTCATACCATGGGAATATTGTTAGGATGGCTGTTAATGCAGTTCTGTAGTTTGCAGTTAAATATCTTGTAGAGATAAGGCTATGGCAATACACAATCTGATGATAGCAGCTTCTCTGCTCGAGATAATCGCTTTTCCTTAAATGCATTACTAGGCGCAGATAAAACACATATCAAGAAAACACAGTAAGGGGCTCTGTTAATGCTGCTTTTTAGTATGCAGAGAAAGCGCTTGTCGAGATAAAGCAAATGAAAGCCGCAATCTGATGACAGCAGTTTCTCCGCTCGAGATAATCGCTTTTCCTTAAATGCATTACTAGGCGCAGATAAAACACATATCAAGAGAACACAGTAAGGGGCTCTTTTAATGCTGCTTTTTAGTATGCAGAGAAAGCGCTTGTCGAGATAAAGCAAATGAAAGCCGCAATCTGATGACAGCAGTTTCTCCGCTCGAGATAATCGCTTTTCCTTAAATGCATTACTAGGCGCAGATAAAACACATATCAAGAGAACACAGTAAGGGGCTCTTTTAATACTGCTTTTTAGTATGCAGAGAAAGTGCTTGAAGAGATAAAGCTGATGAAAGCCACAATCTAGTGACAGAAGTTTCTCTGCTCGAAATAATCACTTTTTCTTCAATGCTTATGCAAGCGCAGTTAGAACACATTGAAGGATACTCGAATAAAAAGCGAGCCAAAGCTGCTTTGTAGTTTGCAGTGAAAGCGCTTGTAGAGATAAAGCTGATGAAAGCCACAATCTGACGATAGCAGCTTCCCTGCTCGAGATAATCGCTTTTCCTTAAATGCTATAGTATGCGCAGATAGAACACATACCAAGAGAATATTGTTAGGATGGAAGTTAATGCTGTTCTGTAGTTTGCAGTGAAATATCTTGTAGAGATAAGGCTATGGCAATACACAATCTGATGATAGCAGCTTCTCTGCTCGATATAATCGCTTTTCCTTAAATGCATTACTAGGCGCAGATAAAACACATATCAAGAGAACACAGTAAGGGGCTCTGTTAATGCTGCTTTTTAGTATGCAGAGAAAGCGCTTGTCGAGGTAAAGCAAATTAAAGCCGCAATCTGATGACAGCAGTTTCTCTGCTCGAGATAATCGCTTTTTTTTAAATGCATTACTAGGCGCAGAAAAAACACATATCAAGAGAACATAGTAAGGGGCTCTGTTAATGCTGCTTTTTAGTATGCAGAGAAAGCGCTTGAAGAGATAAAGCTGATGAAAGCCACAATCTAGTGACAGCAGTTTCTCTGCTCGAAATAATCACTTTTCCTTCAATGCTTATGCAAGCGCAGTTAGAACACATTGAAGGATACTCGAATAAAAAGCTAGCCAAAGCTGCTTTGTAGGTTGCAGTGAAATCGCTTGTAGAGATAAAGCTGATGAAAGCCACAATCTGATGATAGCAGCTTCCCTGCTCGTGATAATCGCATTTCCTTAAATGCTTTAGTATGCGCAGATAGAACACATACCATGGGAATATTGTTAGGATGGATGTTAATGCTGTTCTGTAGTTTGCAGTGAAATATCTTGTAGAGATAAGGCTATGGCAATACACAATCTGATGATAGCAGTTTCTCCGCTCGAGATAATCGCTTTTCCTTAAATGCATTACTAGGCGCAGATAAAACACATATCAAGAGAACACAGTAAGGGGCTCTGTTAATGCTGCTTTTTAGTATGCAGAGAAAGCGCTTGTCGAGATAAAGCAAATGAGAGCCGAAATCTGATGACAGCAGTTTCTCTGCTCTAAATAATCACTTTTCCTTCAATGCTTATGCTAGCGCAGTAAAAACACAGTTAAGCATACTCTAATAAAAAGCTAGGTAAAGCTGTTTTGTAGGATGCAGTGATAGCGCTTGTAGAAATAAAGCAGATGAAAGCCACAATCTGATGATAGCAGCTTCTCTACTCGAGATAATCGGTTTACATTAAATGCATTACTAGGCGCAGATAGAACACATATCAAGAGAACATAGTAAGGGGCTCTGTTAATGCTGCTTTTTAGTATGCAGAGAAAGCGCTTGAAGAGATAAAGCTGATGAAAGCCACAATCTAGTGACAGCAGGTTCTCTGCTCGAGATAATCACTTTTCCTTCAATGCTTATGCAAGCGCAGTTAGAACACATTGAAGGATACTCGAATATAAAGCTAGCCAAAGCTGCTTTGTAGTTTGCAGTGAAAGCGCTTGTAGAGATAAAGCTGATGAAAGCCACAATCTGATGATAGCAGCTTCTCTGCTCGAGATAATCGCTTTTCCTTAAATGCATTACTAGGCGCAGATAGAAAACACAACAAGAGAGAATAATAAGGAGCTCTGTCAATGCTCCTTTGTAGTTTGCAGTGAAAGCGCTTGAAGAGATAAAGCTGATGAAAGCCACAATCTGAGAGTAGCAGCTTCTCTGCCCGAGAATATCGCTTTTCCTTAAATGCATTACTAGGCGCAGATAGAACACATATCAAGAGAACACAGTAAGGGGCTATGTTAATGCTGCTTTTTAGTATGCAGAGAAAGCGCTTGTCGAGATAAAGCAAATGAAAGCCGCAATCTGATGACAGCAGTTTCTCTGCTCGAGATAATCGCTTTTCCTTAAATGCATTACTAGGCGCAGATAAAACACATATCAAGAAAACACAGTAAGGGGCTCTGTTAATGCTGCTTTTTAGTATGCAGAGAAAGCGCTTGTCGAGATAAAGCAAATGAGAGCCGAAATCTGATGACAGCAGTTTCTCTGCTCTAAATAATCACTTTTCCTTCAATGCTTATGCTAGCGCAGTAAAAGCACATTTAAGCATACTCTAATAAAAAGCTAGGCAAAGCTGTTTTGTAGGATGCAGTGATAGCGCTTGTAGAAATAAAGCAGATGAAAGCCACAATCTGATGATAGCAGCTTCTCTACTCGAGATAATCGGTTTACCTTAAATGCATTACTGGACGCAGATAGAAAACACAACAAGAGAGAATAATAAGGAGCTCTGTCAATGCTCCTTTGTAGTTTGCAGTGAAAGCGCTTGAAGAGATAAAGCTGATGAAAGCCACAATCTGAGGATAGCAGCTTCTCTGCCCGAGATAATCGCTTTTCCTTAAATGCATTACTAGGGGCAGATAGAACACATATCAAGAGAACATAGAAAGGGGCTGTGTTAATGCTGCTTTTTAGTATGAAGAGAAAGCGCTTGAAGAGATAAAGCTGATGAAAGCCACAATCTAGTGACAGCAGTTTCTCTGCTCGAAATAATCACTTTTCCTTCAATGCTTATGCAAGCGCAGTTAGAACACATTGAAGGATACTGGAATAAAAAGCTAGCCAAAGCTGCTTTGTAGGTTGCAGTGAAATCGCTTGTAGAGATAAAGCTGATGAAAGCCACAATCTGATGATAGCAGCTTCCCTGCTCGTGATAATCGCTTTTCCTTAAATGCTTTAGTATGCGCAGATAGAATACATACCATGGGAATATTGTTAGGATGGCTGTTAATGCAGTTCTGTAGTTTGCAGTTAAATATCTTGTAGAGATAAAGCTATGGCAATACACAATCTGATGATAGCAGCTTCTCTGCTCGAGATAATCGCTTTTCCTTAAATGCATTACTAGGCGCAGATAAAACACATATCAATAAAGCACAGTAAGGGGCTCTATTAATGCTGCTTTTTAGTATGCAGAGAAAGCGCTTGTCGAGATAAAGCAAATGAGAACAGAAATCTGATGACAGCAGTTTCTCTGCTCGAGATAATCGCTTTTCCTTAAATGCATTACTAGGCGCAGATAGAACACATATCAAGAGAACATAGTAAGGGGCTCTGTTAATGCTGCTTTTTAGTATGCAGAGAAAGCGCTTGTCGAGATAAAGCAAATGAAAACGGCAATCTGATGACAGCAGTTTCTCTGCTCGAGATAATCGCTTTTCCTTAAATGCATTACTAGGCGCAGATAAAACACATATCAAGAAAACACAGTAAGGGGCTCTGTTAATGCTGCTTTTTAGTATGCAGAGAAAGCGCTTGTCGAGATAAAGCAAATGAAAGCCGCAATCTGATGACAGCAGTTTCTCTGCTCGAGATAATCGCTTTTCCTTAAATGCATTACTAGTCGCAGATAAAACACATATCAAGAAAACACAGTAAGGGGCTCTGTTAATGCTGCTTTTTAGTATGCAGAGAAAGCGCTTGTCGAGATAAAGCAAATGAGAGCCGCAATCTGATGACAGCAGTTTCTCTGCTCGAAATAATCACTTTTCCTTCAATGCTTATGCTAGCGCAGTAAAAACACATTTAAGGATACTCTAATAAAAAGCTAGCCAAAGCTGCTTTGTAGGATGCAGTGATAGCGCTTGTAGAAATAAAGCAGATGAAAGCCACAATCTGATGATAGCAGCTTATCTACTCGAGATAATCGGTTTACCTTAAATGCATTACTAGGCGCAGATAGAAAACACAACAAGAGAGAATAATAAGGAGCTCTGTCAATGCTCCTTTGTAGTTTGCAGTGAAAGCGCTTGAAGAGATAAAGCTGATGAAAGCCACAATCTGAGGATAGCAGCTTCTCTGCCCGAGATAATCGCTTTTCCTTAAATGCATTACTAGGCGCAGATAGAACACATATCAAGAGAACATAGTAAGGGGCTCTGTTAATGCTGCTTTTTAGTATGCAGAGAAAGCGCTTGTCGAGATTAAGCAAATGAAAGCCGCAATCTGATGACAACAGTTTTTCTGCTCGAGATAATCGCTTTTCCTTAAATGCATTACTAGGCGCAGATAGAACACATATCAAGAGAACATAGTAAGGGGCTCTGTTAATGCTGCTTTTTAGTATGCAGAGAAAGCGCTTGAAGAGATAAAGCTGATGAAAGCCACAATCTAGTGACAGCAGTTTCTCTGCTCGAAATAATCACTTTTCCTTCAATGCTTATGCAAGCGCATTTAGAACACATTGAAAGATACTCGAATAAAAAGCTAGCCAAAGCTGCTTTGTAGGTTGCAGTGAAAGCGCTTGTAGAGATAAAGCTGATGAAAGCCACAATCCGATGATAGCAGCTTCTCTGCTCGAGATAATCGCTTTTCCTTAAATGCTATAGTATACGCAGATAGAACACATACCAAGAGAATATTGTTAGGATGGATGTTAATGCTGTTCTGTAGTTTGCAGTGAAATATCTTGTAGAAATAAGGCTATGGCAATACACAATCTGATGATAGCAGCTTCTCTGCTCGAGATAATCGCTTTTCCTTAAATGCATTACTAGGCGCAGATAAAACACATATCAAGAAAACACAGTAAGGGGCTCTGTTAATGCTGCTTTTTAGTATGCAGAGAAAGCGCTTGTCGAGATAAAGCAAATGAGAGCCGAAATCTGATGACAGCAGTTTCTCTGCTCTAAATAATCACTTTTCTTCAATGCTTATGCTAGCGCAGTAAAAACACATTTAAGGATACTCTAATAAAAAGCTAGCCAAAGCTGCTTTGCAGGATGCAGTAATAGCGCTTGTAGAAATAAAGCAGATGAAAGCCACAATCTGATGATAGCAGCTTCTCTACTCGAGATAATCGGTTTACCTTAAATGCATTACTAGGCGCAGATAGAAAACACAACAAGAGAGAATAATAAGGAGCTCTGTCAATGCTCCTTTGTAGTTTGCAGTGAAAGCGCTTGAAGAGATAAAGCTGATGAAAGCCACAATCTCAGGATAGCAGCTTCTCTGCCCGAGAATATCGCTTTTCCTTAAATGCATTACTAGGCGCAGATAAAACTCATATCAAGAGAACATAGTAAGGGGCTCTGTTAATGCTGCTTTTTAGTATGCAGAGAAAGCGCTTGAAGAGATAAAGCAGATGAAAGCCACAATCTAGTGACAGCAGTTTCTCTGCTCGAAATAATCACTTTTCCTTCAATGCTTATGCAAGCGCAGTTAGATCACATTGAAGGATACTCGAATAAAAAGCTAGCCAAAGCTGCTTTGTAGGTTGCAGTGAAAGCGCTTGTAGAGATAAAGCTGATGAAAGCCACAATCTGATGATAGCAGCTTCCCTGCTCGAGATAATCGCTTTTCCTTAAATGCTTTAGTATGGGCAGATAGAACACATACCATGGGAATATTTTTAGGATGGCTGTTAATGCAGTTCTGTAGTTTGCAGTGAAATATCTTGTAGAGATAAGGCTATGGCAATACACAATCTGATGATAGCAGCTTCTCTGCTCGAGATAATCGCTTTTCCTTATATGCATTACTAGGCGCAGATAAAACACATATCAATAAAACACAGTAAGGGGCTCTGTTAATGCTGCTTTTTAGTATGCAGAGAAAGCGCTTGTCGAGATAAAGCAAATGAGAGCCGAAATCTGATGACAGCAGTTTCTCTGCTCTAAATAATCACTTTTCTTCAATGCTTATGCTAGCGCAGTAAAAACACATTTAAGGATACTCTAATAAAAAGCTAGCCAAAGCTGTTTTGTAGGATGCAGTGATAGCGCTTGTAGAAATAAAGCAGATGAAAGCCACAATCTGATGATAGCAGCTTCTCTACTCGAGATAATCGGTTTACAATAAATGCATTACTAGGCGCAGATAGAACCCATATCAAGAGAACATAGTAAGGGGCTCTGTTAATGCTGCTTTTTAGTATGCAGAGAAAGCACTTGAAGAGATAAAGCTGATGAAAGCCACAATCTAGTGACAGCAGTTTCTCTGCTCGAGATAATCACTTTTCCTTCAATGCTTATGCAAGCGCAGTTAGAACACATTGAAGGATACTCGAATAAAAAGCTAGCCAAAGCTGCTTTGTAGGTTGCAGTGAAAGCGCTTGTAGAGATAAAGCTGATGAAAGCCACAATCTGATGATAGCAGCTTCTCTGCTCGAGATAATCGCTTTTTCTTAAATCCATTACTAGGCGCAGATAAAACACATATCAAGAAAACACAGTAAGGGGCTCTGTTAATGCTGCTTTTTAGTATGCAGAGAAAGCGCTTGTCGAGATAAAGCAAATGAGAGCCGCAATCTGATGACAGCAGTTTCTCTGCTCTAAATAATCACTTTTCCTTCAATGCTTATGCTAGCGCAGTAAAAACACATTTAAGGATACTCTAATAAAAAGCTAGCCAAAGCTGCTTTGTAGGATGCAGTGATAGCGCTTGTAGAAATAAAGCAGATGAAAGCCACAATCTGATGATAGCAGCTTATCTACTCGAGATAATCGGTTTACCTTAAATGCATTACTAGGCGCAGATAGAAAACACAACAAGAGAGAATAATAAGGAGCTCTGTCAATGCTCCTTTGTAGTTTGCAGTGAAAGCGCTTGAAGAGATAAAGCTGATGAAAGCCACAATCTGAGGATAGCAGCTTCTCTGCCCGAGATAATCGCTTTTCCTTAAATGCATTACTAGGCGCAGATAGAACACATATCAAGAGAACATAGTAAGGGGCTCTGTTAATGCTGCTTTTTAGTATGCAGAGAAAGCGCTTGTCGAGATTAAGCAAATGAAAGCCGCAATCTGATGACAACAGTTTTTCTGCTCGAGATAATCGCTTTTCCTTAAATGCATTACTAGGCGCAGATAAAACACATATCAAGAGAACACAGTAAGGGGCTCTGTTAATGCTGCTTTTTAGTATGCAGAAAAAGCGCTTGAAGAGATAAAGCTGATGAAAGCCACAATCTGAGGATAGCAGTTTCTCTGCCCGAGATAATCGCTTTTCCTTAAATGCATTACTAGGCGCAGATAGAACACATATCAAGAGAACATAGTAAGGGGCTCTGTTAATGCTGCTTTTTAGTATGCAGAGAAAGCGCTTGAAGAGATAAAGCTGATGAAAGCCACAATCTAGTGACAGCAGTTTCTCTGCTCGAAATAATCACTTTTCCTTCAATGCTTATGCAAGCGCATTTAGAACACATTGAAAGATACTCGAATAAAAAGCTAGCCAAAGCTGCTTTGTAGGTTGCAGTGAAAGCGCTTGTAGAGATAAAGCTGATGAAAGCCACAATCCGATGATAGCAGCTTCTCTGCTCGAGATAATCGCTTTTCCTTAAATGCTATAGTATACGCAGATAGAACACATACCAAGAGAATATTGTTAGGATGGATGTTAATGCTGTTCTGTAGTTTGCAGTGAAATATCTTGTAGAAATAAGGCTATGGCAATACACAATCTGATGATAGCAGCTTCTCTGCTCGAGATAATCGCTTTTCCTTAAATGCATTACTAGGCGCAGATAAAACACATATCAATAAAACACAGTAAGGGGCTCTGTTAATGCTGCTTTTTAGTATGCAGAGAAAGCGCTTGTCGAGATAAAGCAAATGAGAGCCGAAATCTGATGACAGCAGTTTCTCTGCTCTAAATAATCACTTTTCTTCAATGCTTATGCTAGCGCAGTAAAAACACATTTAAGGATACTCTAATAAAAAGCTAGCCAAAGCTGCTTTGCAGGATGCAGTAATAGCGCTTGTAGAAATAAAGCAGATGAAAGCCACAATCTGATGATAGCAGCTTCTCTACTCGAGATAATCGGTTTACCTTAAATGCATTACTAGGCGCAGATAGAAAACACAACAAGAGAGAATAATAAGGACCTCTGTCAATGCTCCTTTGTAGTTTGCAGTGAAAGCGCTTGAAGAGATAAAGCTGATGAAAGCCACAATCTCAGGATAGCAGCTTCTCTGCCCGAGAATATCGCTTTTCCTTAAATGCATTACTAGGCGCAGATAAAACACATATCAAGAGAACATAGTAAGGGGCTCTGTTAATGCTGCTTTTTAGTATGCAGAGAAAGCGCTTGAAGAGATAAAGCTGATGAAAGCCACAATCTAGTGACAGCAGTTTCTCTGCTCTAAATAATCACTTTTCCTTCAATGCTTATGCAAGCGCAGTTAGATCACATTGAAGGATACTCGAATAAAAAGCTAGCCAAAGCTGCTTTGTAGGTTGCAGTGAAAGCGCTTGTAGAGATAAAGCTGATGAAAGCCACAATCTGATGATAGCAGCTTCCCTGCTCGAGATAATCGCTTTTCCTTAAATGCTTTAGTATGCGCAGATAGAACACATACCATGGGAATATTTTTAGGATGGCTGTTAATGCAGTTCTGTAGTTTGCAGTGAAATATCTTGTAGAGATAAGGCTATGGCAATACACAATCTGATGATAGCAGCTTCTCTGCTCGAGATAATCGCTTTTCCTTAAATGCATTACTAGGCGCAGATAAAACACATATCAATAAAACACAGTAAGGGGCTCTGTTAATGCTGCTTTTTAGTATGCAGAGAAAGCGCTTGTCGAGATAAAGCAAATGAGAGCCGAAATCTGATGACAGCAGTTTCTCTGCTCTAAATAATCACTTTTCTTCAATGCTTATGCTAGCGCAGTAAAAACACATTTAAGGATACTCTAATAAAAAGCTAGCCAAAGCTGTTTTGTAGGATGCAGTGATAGCGCTTGTAGAAATAAAGCAGATGAAAGCCACAATCTGATGATAGCAGCTTCTCTACTCGAGATAATCGGTTTACATTAAATGCATTACTAGGCGCAGATAGAACCCATATCAAGAGAACATAGTAAGGGGCTCTGTTAATGCTGCTTTTTAGTATGCAGAGAAAGCGCTTGAAGAGATAAAGCTGATGAAAGCCACAATCTAGTGACAGCAGTTTCTCTGCTCGAGATAATCACTTTTCCTTCAATGCTTATGCAAGCGCAGTTAGAACACATTGAAGGATACTCGAATAAAAAGCTAGCCAAAGCTGCTTTGTAGGTTGCAGTGAAAGCGCTTGTAGAGATAAAGCTGATGAAAGCCACAATCTGATGATAGCAGCTTCTCTGCTCGAGATAATCGCTTTTTCTTAAATCCATTACTAGGCGCAGATAAAACACATATCAAGAAAACACAGTAAGGGGCTCTGTTAATGCTGCTTTTTAGTATGCAGAGAAAGCGCTTGTCGAGATAAAGCAAATGAGAGCCGCAATCTGATGACAGCAGTTTCTCTGCTCTAAATAATCACTTTTCCTTCAATGCTTATGCTAGCGCAGTAAAAACACATTTAAGGATACTCTAATAAAAAGCTAGCCAAAGCTGCTTTGTAGGATGCAGTGATAGCGCTTGTAGAAATAAAGCAGATGAAAGCCACAATCTGATGATAGCAGCTTATCTACTCGAGATAATCGGTTTACCTTAAATGCATTACTAGGCGCAGATAGAAAACACAACAAGAGAGAATAATAAGGAGCTCTGTCAATGCTCCTTTGTAGTTTGCAGTGAAAGCGCTTGAAGAGATAAAGCTGATGAAAGCCACAATCTGAGGATAGCAGCTTCTCTGCCCGAGATAATCGCTTTTCCTTAAATGCATTACTAGGCGCAGATAGAACACATATCAAGAGAACATAGTAAGGGGCTCTGTTAATGCTGCTTTTTAGTATGCAGAGAAAGCGCTTGTCGAGATTAAGCAAATGAAAGCCGCAATCTGATGACAACAGTTTTTCTGCTCGAGATAATCGCTTTTCCTTAAATGCATTACTAGGCGCAGATAAAACACATATCAAGAGAACACAGTAAGGGGCTCTGTTAATGCTGCTTTTTAGTATGCAGAAAAAGCGCTTGAAGAGATAAAGCTGATGAAAGCCACAATCTGAGGATAGCAGTTTCTCTGCCCGAGATAATCGCTTTTCCTTAAATGCATTACTAGGCGCAGATAGAACACATATCAAGAGAACATAGTAAGGGGCTCTGTTAATGCTGCTTTTTAGTATGCAGAGAAAGCGCTTGAAGAGATAAAGCTGATGAAAGCCACAATCTAGTGACAGCAGTTTCTCTGCTCGAAATAATCACTTTTCCTTCAATGCTTATGCAAGCGCATTTAGAACACATTGAAAGATACTCGAATAAAAAGCTAGCCAAAGCTGCTTTGTAGGTTGCAGTGAAAGCGCTTGTAGAGATAAAGCTGATGAAAGCCACAATCCGATGATAGCAGCTTCTCTGCTCGAGATAATCGCTTTTCCTTAAATGCTATAGTATACGCAGATAGAACACATACCAAGAGAATATTGTTAGGATGGATGTTAATGCTGTTCTGTAGTTTGCAGTGAAATATCTTGTAGAAATAAGGCTATGGCAATACACAATCTGATGATAGCAGCTTCTCTGCTCGAGATAATCGCTTTTCCTTAAATGCATTACTAGGCGCAGATAAAACACATATCAAGATAACACAGTAAGGGGCTCTGTTAATGCTGCTTTTTAGTATGCAGAGAAAGCGCTTGTCGAGATAAAGCAAATGAGAGCCGCAATCTGATGACAGCAGTTTCTCTGCTCGCGATAATCACTTTTCCTTCAATGCTTATGCTAGCGCAGTAAAAACACATTTAAGGATACTCTAATAAAAAGCTAGCCAAAGCTGCTTTGTAGGATGCAGTGATAGCGCTTGTAGAAATAAAGCAGATGAAAGCCACAATCTGATGATAGCAGCTTCTCTACTCGAGATAATCGGTTTACCTTAAATGCATTACTAGGCGCAGATAGAAAACAAAACAAGAGAGAATAATAAGGAGCTCTGTCAATGCTCCTTTGTAGTTTGCAGTGAAAGCGCTTGAAGAGATAAAGCTGATGAAAGCCACAATCTGAGGATAGCAGCTTCTCTGCCCGAGATAATCGTTTTCCTTAAATGCATTACTAGGCGCAGATAGAACACATATCAAGAAAACACAGTAAGGGGCTCTGTTAATGCTGCTTTTTAGTATGCAGGGAAAGCGCTTGTCGAGATAAAGCAAATGAAAACCGCAATCTGATGACAGCAGTTTCTCTGCTCGAGATAATCGCTTTTCCTTAAATGCATTACTAGGCGCAGATAAAACACATATCAAGAGAACACAGTAATGGGCTCTGTTATTGCTGCTTCTTAGTATGAAGAGAAAGCGCTTGAAGAGATAAAGCTGATGAAAGCCACAATCTGATGACAGCAGTTTCTCTGCTCGAGATAATCGCTTTTCCTTAAATTCATTACTAGGCGCAGATAGAACACATATCAAGAGAACATTGTTACGATGTCTGTTAATGCTGCTTTGTAGTTTGCAGAGAAATATCTTGTAGAGATAAGGCGATGGAAAACCACAATCTGATGATAGCAGCTTCTCTGCTCGGGATAATCGGTTTACTTTAAAAGCATTACTGGGGGCAGATAGAACACATAACAAGAGAGAATAATAAGGGGCTCCGTTAATGCTCCTTTGTAGTTTACAGTGAAAGCGCTAGTCGAGATAAATCTAATGAAAGCCACAATCTTATGATAGCAGCTTCTCTGTTCGAGAAAATCGCTTTTCCTTAAAAACATTACTAGGCGCAGATAAAACACATATCAAGAGAACACAGTAAGGAACTCTGTTAATTCTGCTTTGTAGGTTGCAGTGAAAGCGCTTATAGAGTTAAAGCTCATGAAAGCCACAATCTGATGATAGCAGCTTCTCTGTTCGAGATAATCGCTTTAACTTAAATGCATTACTAGGCGCAGAAAGAACACATATAAAGAGACCATAGTAAGGGGCTCTGTTAATGCTGCTTTCTAGGTTGCAGTGAAAGCGCATATAGAGTTAAAGCTCATTAAAGACACAGTCTGATGACAGCAGCTTCTCTGCTAGAGATAATCACTTTTCCTTAAATGATTATGTAAGCGCAGTTAGAACACATTTCAGGACAATCTAATAAAAAGCTAGTCAGCGCTGATTTCTAGGTAGCAGTTAAAGCGCTTGTAGAGATAAAGCTCGTGAAAGCCACAATCTGATGATAGCAGCTTCTCTGCTCGAGATAATCGCTTTTCCTTAAATGCATTACTAGCCGCAGTTAAAACACATATCAAGAGAACATAGTAAGGAGTTCTGTTCATTCTGCTTTGTAGGTTGCAGTGAAAGCGCTTACAGAGTTAAAGCTCATGAAAGCCACAATCTGAGGATAGCAGCTTCTCTGTCCGAGATAATCGCTTTTCCTTAAATTCATTACTAGGCGCAGATAGAAAACACAACAAGAGAGAATAATAAGGAGCTCTGTCAATGCTCCTTTGTAGTTTGCAGTGAAAGCGCTTGAAGAGATAAAGCTGATGAAAGCCACAATCTGAGGATAGTAGCTTCTCTGCCCGAGATAATCACTTTTCCTTAAATGCATTACTAGGTGCAGATAGAACACATATCAAGAGAACATAGTAAGGGGCTCTGATAATGCTGCTTTTTAGTATGCAGAGAAAGCGCTTGTCGAGATAAAGCAAATGAAAGCCACAATCTGATGATAGCAGCTTCTCTGCTCGAGATAATCGCTTTTCCTTAAATGCATTACTAGGCGCAGATAAAACTCATATCAAGAGAACATAGTAAGGGGCTCTGTTAATGCTGCTTTTTAGTATGCAGAGAAAGCGCTTGAAGAGATAAAGCAGATGAAAGCCACAATCTAGTGACAGCAGTTTCTCTGCTCGAAATAATCACTTTTCCTTCAATGCTTATGCAAGCGCAGTTAGATCACATTGAAGGATACTCGAATAAAAAGCTAGCCAAAGCTGCTTTGTAGGTTGCAGTGAAAGCGCTTGTAGAGATAAAGCTGATGAAAGCCACAATCTGATGATAGCAGCTTCCCTGCTCGAGATAATCGCTTTTCCTTAAATGCTTTAGTATGGGCAGATAGAACACATACCATGGGAATATTTTTAGGATGGCTGTTAATGCAGTTCTGTAGTTTGCAGTGAAATATCTTGTAGAGATAAGGCTATGGCAATACACAATCTGATGATAGCAGCTTCTCTGCTCGAGATAATCGCTTTTCCTTAAATGCATTACTAGGCGCAGATAAAACACATATCAATAAAACACAGTAAGGGGCTCTGTTAATGCTGCTTTTTAGTATGCAGAGAAAGCGCTTGTCGAGATAAAGCAAATGAGAGCCGAAATCTGATGACAGCAGTTTCTCTGCTCTAAATAATCACTTTTCTTCAATGCTTATGCTAGCGCAGTAAAAACACATTTAAGGATACTCTAATAAAAAGCTAGCCAAAGCTGTTTTGTAGGATGCAGTGATAGCGCTTGTAGAAATAAAGCAGATGAAAGCCACAATCTGATGATAGCAGCTTCTCTACTCGAGATAATCGGTTTACAATAAATGCATTACTAGGCGCAGATAGAACCCATATCAAGAGAACATAGTAAGGGGCTCTGTTAATGCTGCTTTTTAGTATGCAGAGAAAGCACTTGAAGAGATAAAGCTGATGAAAGCCACAATCTAGTGACAGCAGTTTCTCTGCTCGAGATAATCACTTTTCCTTCAATGCTTATGCAAGCGCAGTTAGAACACATTGAAGGATACTCGAATAAAAAGCTAGCCAAAGCTGCTTTGTAGGTTGCAGTGAAAGCGCTTGTAGAGATAAAGCTGATGAAAGCCACAATCTGATGATAGCAGCTTCTCTGCTCGAGATAATCGCTTTTTCTTAAATCCATTACTAGGCGCAGATAAAACACATATCAAGAAAACACAGTAAGGGGCTCTGTTAATGCTGCTTTTTAGTATGCAGAGAAAGCGCTTGTCGAGATAAAGCAAATGAGAGCCGCAATCTGATGACAGCAGTTTCTCTGCTCTAAATAATCACTTTTCCTTCAATGCTTATGCTAGCGCAGTAAAAACACATTTAAGGATACTCTAATAAAAAGCTAGCCAAAGCTGCTTTGTAGGATGCAGTGATAGCGATTGTAGAAATAAAGCAGATGAAAGCCACAATCTGATGATAGCAGCTTATCTACTCGAGATAATCGGTTTACCTTAAATGCATTACTAGGCGCAGATAGAAAACACAACAAGAGAGAATAATAAGGAGCTCTGTCAATGCTCCTTTGTAGTTTGCAGTGAAAGCGCTTGAAGAGATAAAGCTGATGAAAGCCACAATCTGAGGATAGCAGCTTCTCTGCCCGAGATAATCGCTTTTCCTTAAATGCATTACTAGGCGCAGATAGAACACATATCAAGAGAACATAGTAAGGGGCTCTGTTAATGCTGCTTTTTAGTATGCAGAGAAAGCGCTTGTCGAGATTAAGCAAATGAAAGCCGCAATCTGATGACAACAGTTTTTCTGCTCGAGATAATCGCTTTTCCTTAAATGCATTACTAGGCGCAGATAAAACACATATCAAGAGAACACAGTAAGGGGCTCTGTTAATGCTGCTTTTTAGTATGCAGAAAAAGCGCTTGAAGAGATAAAGCTGATGAAAGCCACAATCTGAGGATAGCAGTTTCTCTGCCCGAGATAATCGCTTTTCCTTAAATGCATTACTAGGCGCAGATAGAACACATATCAAGAGAACATAGTAAGGGGCTCTGTTAATGCTGCTTTTTAGTATGCAGAGAAAGCGCTTGAAGAGATAAAGCTGATGAAAGCCACAATCTAGTGACAGCAGTTTCTCTGCTCGAAATAATCACTTTTCCTTCAATGCTTATGCAAGCGCATTTAGAACACATTGAAAGATACTCGAATAAAAAGCTAGCCAAAGCTGCTTTGTAGGTTGCAGTGAAAGCGCTTGTAGAGATAAAGCTGATGAAAGCCACAATCCGATGATAGCAGCTTCTCTGCTCGAGATAATCGCTTTTCCTTAAATGCTATAGTATACGCAGATAGAACACATACCAAGAGAATATTGTTAGGATGGATGTTAATGCTGTTCTGTAGTTTGCAGTGAAATATCTTGTAGAAATAAGGCTATGGCAATACACAATCTGATGATAGCAGCTTCTCTGCTCGAGATAATCGCTTTTCCTTAAATGCATTACTAGGCGCAGATAAAACACATATCAATAAAACACAGTAAGGGGCTCTGTTAATGCTGCTTTTTAGTATGCAGAGAAAGCGCTTGTCGAGATAAAGCAAATGAGAGCCGAAATCTGATGACAGCAGTTTCTCTGCTCTAAATAATCACTTTTCTTCAATGCTTATGCTAGCGCAGTAAAAACACATTTAAGGATACTCTAATAAAAAGCTAGCCAAAGCTGCTTTGCAGGATGCAGTAATAGCGCTTGTAGAAATAAAGCAGATGAAAGCCACAATCTGATGATAGCAGCTTCTCTACTCGAGATAATCGGTTTACCTTAAATGCATTACTAGGCGCAGATAGAAAACACAACAAGAGAGAATAATAAGGACCTCTGTCAATGCTCCTTTGTAGTTTGCAGTGAAAGCGCTTGAAGAGATAAAGCTGATGAAAGCCACAATCTCAGGATAGCAGCTTCTCTGCCCGAGAATATCGCTTTTCCTTAAATGCATTACTAGGCGCAGATAAAACACATATCAAGAGAACATAGTAAGGGGCTCTGTTAATGCTGCTTTTTAGTATGCAGAGAAAGCGCTTGAAGAGATAAAGCTGATGAAAGCCACAATCTAGTGACAGCAGTTTCTCTGCTCTAAATAATCACTTTTCCTTCAATGCTTATGCAAGCGCAGTTAGATCACATTGAAGGATACTCGAATAAAAAGCTAGCCAAAGCTGCTTTGTAGGTTGCAGTGAAAGCGCTTGTAGAGATAAAGCTGATGAAAGCCACAATCTGATGATAGCAGCTTCCCTGCTCGAGATAATCGCTTTTCCTTAAATGCTTTAGTATGCGCAGATAGAACACATACCATGGGAATATTTTTAGGATGGCTGTTAATGCAGTTCTGTAGTTTGCAGTGAAATATCTTGTAGAGATAAGGCTATGGCAATACACAATCTGATGATAGCAGCTTCTCTGCTCGAGATAATCGCTTTTCCTTAAATGCATTACTAGGCGCAGATAAAACACATATCAATAAAACACAGTAAGGGGCTCTGTTAATGCTGCTTTTTAGTATGCAGAGAAAGCGCTTGTCGAGATAAAGCAAATGAGAGCCGAAATCTGATGACAGCAGTTTCTCTGCTCTAAATAATCACTTTTCTTCAATGCTTATGCTAGCGCAGTAAAAACACATTTAAGGATACTCTAATAAAAAGCTAGCCAAAGCTGTTTTGTAGGATGCAGTGATAGCGCTTGTAGAAATAAAGCAGATGAAAGCCACAATCTGATGATAGCAGCTTCTCTACTCGAGATAATCGGTTTACATTAAATGCATTACTAGGCGCAGATAGAACCCATATCAAGAGAACATAGTAAGGGGCTCTGTTAATGCTGCTTTTTAGTATGCAGAGAAAGCGCTTGAAGAGATAAAGCTGATGAAAGCCACAATCTAGTGACAGCAGTTTCTCTGCTCGAGATAATCACTTTTCCTTCAATGCTTATGCAAGCGCAGTTAGAACACATTGAAGGATACTCGAATAAAAAGCTAGCCAAAGCTGCTTTGTAGGTTGCAGTGAAAGCGCTTGTAGAGATAAAGCTGATGAAAGCCACAATCTGATGATAGCAGCTTCTCTGCTCGAGATAATCGCTTTTTCTTAAATCCATTACTAGGCGCAGATAAAACACATATCAAGAAAACACAGTAAGGGGCTCTGTTAATGCTGCTTTTTAGTATGCAGAGAAAGCGCTTGTCGAGATAAAGCAAATGAGAGCCGCAATCTGATGACAGCAGTTTCTCTGCTCTAAATAATCACTTTTCCTTCAATGCTTATGCTAGCGCAGTAAAAACACATTTAAGGATACTCTAATAAAAAGCTAGCCAAAGCTGCTTTGTAGGATGCAGTGATAGCGCTTGTAGAAATAAAGCAGATGAAAGCCACAATCTGATGATAGCAGCTTATCTACTCGAGATAATCGGTTTACCTTAAATGCATTACTAGGCGCAGATAGAAAACACAACAAGAGAGAATAATAAGGAGCTCTGTCAATGCTCCTTTGTAGTTTGCAGTGAAAGCGCTTGAAGAGATAAAGCTGATGAAAGCCACAATCTGAGGATAGCAGCTTCTCTGCCCGAGATAATCGCTTTTCCTTAAATGCATTACTAGGCGCAGATAGAACACATATCAAGAGAACATAGTAAGGGGCTCTGTTAATGCTGCTTTTTAGTATGCAGAGAAAGCGCTTGTCGAGATTAAGCAAATGAAAGCCGCAATCTGATGACAACAGTTTTTCTGCTCGAGATAATCGCTTTTCCTTAAATGCATTACTAGGCGCAGATAAAACACATATCAAGAGAACACAGTAAGGGGCTCTGTTAATGCTGCTTTTTAGTATGCAGAAAAAGCGCTTGAAGAGATAAAGCTGATGAAAGCCACAATCTGAGGATAGCAGTTTCTCTGCCCGAGATAATCGCTTTTCCTTAAATGCATTACTAGGCGCAGATAGAACACATATCAAGAGAACATAGTAAGGGGCTCTGTTAATGCTGCTTTTTAGTATGCAGAGAAAGCGCTTGAAGAGATAAAGCTGATGAAAGCCACAATCTAGTGACAGCAGTTTCTCTGCTCGAAATAATCACTTTTCCTTCAATGCTTATGCAAGCGCATTTAGAACACATTGAAAGATACTCGAATAAAAAGCTAGCCAAAGCTGCTTTGTAGGTTGCAGTGAAAGCGCTTGTAGAGATAAAGCTGATGAAAGCCACAATCCGATGATAGCAGCTTCTCTGCTCGAGATAATCGCTTTTCCTTAAATGCTATAGTATACGCAGATAGAACACATACCAAGAGAATATTGTTAGGATGGATGTTAATGCTGTTCTGTAGTTTGCAGTGAAATATCTTGTAGAAATAAGGCTATGGCAATACACAATCTGATGATAGCAGCTTCTCTGCTCGAGATAATCGCTTTTCCTTAAATGCATTACTAGGCGCAGATAAAACACATATCAAGATAACACAGTAAGGGGCTCTGTTAATGCTGCTTTTTAGTATGCAGAGAAAGCGCTTGTCGAGATAAAGCAAATGAGAGCCGCAATCTGATGACAGCAGTTTCTCTGCTCGCGATAATCACTTTTCCTTCAATGCTTATGCTAGCGCAGTAAAAACACATTTAAGGATACTCTAATAAAAAGCTAGCCAAAGCTGCTTTGTAGGATGCAGTGATAGCGCTTGTAGAAATAAAGCAGATGAAAGCCACAATCTGATGATAGCAGCTTCTCTACTCGAGATAATCGGTTTACCTTAAATGCATTACTAGGCGCAGATAGAAAACAAAACAAGAGAGAATAATAAGGAGCTCTGTCAATGCTCCTTTGTAGTTTGCAGTGAAAGCGCTTGAAGAGATAAAGCTGATGAAAGCCACAATCTGAGGATAGCAGCTTCTCTGCCCGAGATAATCGTTTTCCTTAAATGCATTACTAGGCGCAGATAGAACACATATCAAGAAAACACAGTAAGGGGCTCTGTTAATGCTGCTTTTTAGTATGCAGGGAAAGCGCTTGTCGAGATAAAGCAAATGAAAACCGCAATCTGATGACAGCAGTTTCTCTGCTCGAGATAATCGCTTTTCCTTAAATGCATTACTAGGCGCAGATAAAACACATATCAAGAGAACACAGTAATGGGCTCTGTTATTGCTGCTTCTTAGTATGAAGAGAAAGCGCTTGAAGAGATAAAGCTGATGAAAGCCACAATCTGATGACAGCAGTTTCTCTGCTCGAGATAATCGCTTTTCCTTAAATTCATTACTAGGCGCAGATAGAACACATATCAAGAGAACATTGTTACGATGTCTGTTAATGCTGCTTTGTAGTTTGCAGAGAAATATCTTGTAGAGATAAGGCGATGGAAAACCACAATCTGATGATAGCAGCTTCTCTGCTCGGGATAATCGGTTTACTTTAAAAGCATTACTGGGGGCAGATAGAACACATAACAAGAGAGAATAATAAGGGGCTCCGTTAATGCTCCTTTGTAGTTTACAGTGAAAGCGCTAGTCGAGATAAATCTAATGAAAGCCACAATCTTATGATAGCAGCTTCTCTGTTCGAGAAAATCGCTTTTCCTTAAAAACATTACTAGGCGCAGATAAAACACATATCAAGAGAACACAGTAAGGAACTCTGTTAATTCTGCTTTGTAGGTTGCAGTGAAAGCGCTTATAGAGTTAAAGCTCATGAAAGCCACAATCTGATGATAGCAGCTTCTCTGTTCGAGATAATCGCTTTAACTTAAATGCATTACTAGGCGCAGAAAGAACACATATAAAGAGACCATAGTAAGGGGCTCTGTTAATGCTGCTTTCTAGGTTGCAGTGAAAGCGCATATAGAGTTAAAGCTCATTAAAGACACAGTCTGATGACAGCAGCTTCTCTGCTAGAGATAATCACTTTTCCTTAAATGATTATGTAAGCGCAGTTAGAACACATTTCAGGACAATCTAATAAAAAGCTAGTCAGCGCTGATTTCTAGGTAGCAGTTAAAGCGCTTGTAGAGATAAAGCTCGTGAAAGCCACAATCTGATGATAGCAGCTTCTCTGCTCGAGATAATCGCTTTTCCTTAAATGCATTACTAGCCGCAGTTAAAACACATATCAAGAGAACATAGTAAGGAGTTCTGTTCATTCTGCTTTGTAGGTTGCAGTGAAAGCGCTTACAGAGTTAAAGCTCATGAAAGCCACAATCTGAGGATAGCAGCTTCTCTGTCCGAGATAATCGCTTTTCCTTAAATTCATTACTAGGCGCAGATAGAAAACACAACAAGAGAGAATAATAAGGAGCTCTGTCAATGCTCCTTTGTAGTTTGCAGTGAAAGCGCTTGAAGAGATAAAGCTGATGAAAGCCACAATCTGAGGATAGTAGCTTCTCTGCCCGAGATAATCGCTTTTCCTTAAATGCATTACTAGGTGCAGATAGAACACATATCAAGAGAACATAGTAAGGGGCTCTGATAATGCTGCTTTTTAGTATGCAGAGAAAGCGCTTGTCGAGATAAAGCAAATGAAAGCCACAATCTGATGATAGCAGCTTCTCTGCTCGAGATAATCGCTTTTCCTTAAATGCATTACTAGGCGCAGATAGAACACATATCAAGAGAACATAGTAAGGGGCTCTGTTAATGCTGCTTTTTAGTATGCAGAGAAAGCGCTTGTCGAGATAAAGCAAATGAAAGCCGCAATCTGATGACAGCAGTTTCTCTGCTCGAGATAATCGCTTTTCCTTAAATGCATTACTAGGCGCAGATAAAACACATATCAAGAAACCACAGTAAGGGACTCTGTTAATGCTGCTTTTTAGTATGCAGAGAAAGCGCTTGTCGAGATAAAGCAAATGAGAGCCGCAATCTGATGACAGCAGTTTCTCTGCTCGAGATAATCGCTTTTCCTTAAATGCATTACTAGGCGCAGATAAAACACATATCAAGAGAACACAGTAAGGGGCTCTGTTAATGCTGCTTTTTAGTACGCAGAGAAAGCGCTTGAAGAGATAAAGCTGATGAAAGCCACAATCTAGTGACAGCAGTTTCTCTGCTCGAAATAATCACTTTTCCTTCAATGCTTATGCAAGCGCAGTTAGAATACATTGAAGGATACTCGAATAAAAAGCTAGCCAAAGCTGCTTTGTAGTTTGCAGTGAAAGCGCTTGTAGAGATAAAGCTGATGAAAGCCACAATCTGATGACAGCAGCTTCTCTGCTCGAGATAATCGCTTTTCCTTAAATGCTATAGTATGCGCAGATAGAACACATACCAAGAGAATATTGTTAGGATGGATGTTAATGCTGTTCTGTAGTTTGCAGTGAAATATCTTGTAGAGATAAGGCTATGGCAATACACAATCTGATGATAGCAGCTTCTCTGCTCGAGATAATCGCTTTTCCTTAAATGCATTACTAGGCGCAGATAAAACACATATCAAGAGAACACAGTAAGGGGCTCTGTTAATGCTGCTTTTTAGTATGCAGAGAAAGCGCTTGTCGAGATAAAGCAAATGAGAGCCGCAATCTGATGACAGCAGTTTCTCTGCTCGCGATAATCACTTTTCCTTCAATGCTTATGCTAGCGCAGTAAAAACACATTTAAGGATACTCTAATAAAAAGCTAGCCAAAGCTGCTTTGCAGGATGCAGTGATAGCGCTTGTAGAAATAAAGCAGATGAAAGCCACAATCTGATGATAGCAGCTTCTCTACTCGAGATAATCGGTTTACCTTAAATGCATTACAAGGCGCAGATAGAAAACACAACAAGAGAGAATAATAAGGAGCTCTGTCAATGCTCCTTTGTAGTTTGCAGTGAAAGCGCTTGAAGAGATAAAGCTGATGAAAGCCACAATCTGAGGATAGCAGCTTCTCTGCTCGAGATAATCGCTTTTCCTTAAATGCATTACTAGGCGCAGATAAAACACATATCAAGAGAACACAGTAAGGGGCTCTGTTAATGCTGCTTTTTAGTATGCAGAGAAAGCTCTTGAAGAGATAAAGCTGATGAAAGCCACAATCTAGTGACAGCAGTTTCTCTGCTCGAAATAATCACTTTTCCTTCAATGCTTATGCAAGCGCAGTTAGAACACATTGAAGGATACTCGAATAAAAAGCTAGCCAAAGCTGCTTTGTAGGTTGCAGTGAAAGCGCTTGTAGAGATAAAGCTGATGAAAGCCACAATCTGATGACAGCAGCTTCTCTGTTCGAGATAATCGCTTTTCCTTAAATGCTATAGTATGCGCAGATAGAACACATACCAAGAGAATATTGTTAGGATGGATGTTAATGCTGTTCTGTAGTTTGCAGTGAAATATCTTGTAGAGATAAGGCTATGGCAATACACAATCTGATGATAGCAGCTTCTCTGCTCGAGATAATCGCTTTTCCTTAAATGCATTACTAGGCGCAGATAAAACACATATCAATAAAACACAGTAAGGGGCTCTGTTAATGCTGCTTTTTAGTATGCAGAGAAAGCGCTTGTCGAGATAAAGCAAATGAGAGCCGCAATCTGATGACAGCAGTTTCTCTGCTCTAAATAATCACTTTTCCTTCTATGCTTATGCTAGCGCAGTAAAAACACATTTAAGGATACTCTAATAAAAAGCTAGCCAAAGCTGCTTTGCAGGATGCAGTAATAGCGCTTGTAGAAATAAAGCAGATGAAAGCCACAATCTGATGATAGCAGCTTCTCTACTCGAGATAATCGGTTTACCTTAAATGCATTACTAGGCGCAGATAGAAAACACAACAAGAGAGAATAATAAGGAGCTCTGTCAATGCTCCTTTGTAGTTTGCAGTGAAAGCGCTTGAAGAGATAAAGCTGATGAAAGCCACAATCTGAGGATAGCAGCTTCTCTGTCCGAGAATATCGCTTTTCCTTAAATGCATTACTAGGCGCAGATAAAACACATATCAAGAGAACATAGTAAGGGGCTCTGTTAATGCTGCTTTTTAGTATGCAGAGAAAGCGCTTGAAGAGATAAAGCTGATGAAAGCCACAATCTAGTGACAGCAGTTTCTCTGCTCGAAATAATCACTTTTCCTTAAATGCTTATGCAAGCGCAGTTAGAACACATTGAAGGATACTCGAATAAAAAGCTAGCCAAAGCTGCTTTGTAGGTTGCAGTGAAAGCGCTTGTAGAGATAAAGCTGATGAAAGCCACAATCTGATGATAGCAGCTTCCCTGCTCGAGATAATCGCTTTTCCTTAAATGCTTTAGTATGCGCAGATAGAACACATACCATGGGAATATTGTTAGGATGGCTGTTAATGCAGTTCTGTAGTTTGCAGTGAAATATCTTGTAGAGATAAGGCTATGGCAATACACAATCTGATGATAGCAGCTTCTCTGCTCGAGATAATCGCTTTTCCTTAAATGCATTACTAGGCGCAGATAAAACACATATCAATAAAGCACAGTAAGGGGCTCTGTTAATGCTGCTTTTTAGTATGCAGAGAAAGCGCTTGTCGAGATAAAGCAAATGAGAGCCGAAATCTGATGACAGCAGTTTCTCTGCTCGAAATAATCACTTTTCTTCAATGCTTATGCTAGCGCAGTAAAAACACATTTAAGGATACTCTAATAAAAAGCTTGCCAAAGCTGTTTTGTAGGATGCAGTGATAGCGCTTGTAGAAATAAAGCAGATGAAAGCCACAATCTGATGATAGCAGCTTCTCTACTCGAGATAATCGGTTTAAATTAAATGCATTACTAGGCGCAGATAGAAGCCATATCAAGAGAACATAGTAAGGGGCTCTGTTAATGCTGCTTTTTAGTATGCAGAGAAAGCGCTTGAAGAGATAAAGCTGATGAAAGCCACAATCTAGTGACAGCAGTTTCTCTGCTCGAGATAATCACTTTTCCTTCAATGCTTATGCAAGCGAAGTTAGAACACATTGAAGGATACTCGAATAAAAAGCTAGCCAAAGCTGCTTTGTAGGTTGCAGTGAAAGCGCTTGTAGAGATAAAGCTGATGAAAGCCACAATCTGATGATAGCAGCTTCTCTGCTCGAGATAATCGCTTTTCCTTAAATCCATTACTAGGCGCAGATAAAACACATATCAAGAAAACACAGTAAGGGGCTCTGTTAATGCTGCTTTTTAGTATGCAGAGAAAGCACTTGTCGAGATAAAGCAAATGAGAGCCGCAATCTGATGACAGCAGTTTCTCTGCTCTAAATAATCACTTTTCCTTCAATGCTTATGCTAGCGCAGTAAAAACACATTTAAGGATACTCTAATAAAAAGCTAGCCAAAGCTGCTTTGTAGGATGCAGTGATAGCGCTTGTAGAAATAAAGCAGATGAAAGCCACAATCTGATGATAGCAGCTTCTCTACTCGAGATAATCGGTTTACCTTAAATGCATTACTAGGCGCAGATAGAAAACACAACAAGAGAGAATAATAAGGAGCTCTGTCAATGCTCCTTTGTAGTTTGCAGTGAAAGCGCTTGAAGAGATAAAGCTGATGAAAGCCAAAATCTGAGGATAGCAGCTTCTCTGCCCGAGATAATCGCTTTTCCTTAAATGCATTACTAGGCGCAGATAGAACACATATCAAGAGAACATAGTAAGGGGCTCTGTTAATGCTGCTTTTTAGTATGCAGAGAAAGCGCTTGTCGAGATAAAGCACATGAAAGCCGCAATCTGATGACAGCAGTTTTTCTGCTCGAGATAATCGCTTTTCCTTAAATGCATTACTAGGCGCAGATAAAACACATATCAAGAGAACACAGTAAGGGGCTCTGTTAATGCGGCTTTTTAGTATGTAGAAAAAGCGCTTGAAGAGATAAAGCTGATGAAAGCCACAATCTGAGGATAGCAGCTTCTCTGCCCGAGATAATCGCTTTTCCTTAAATGCATTACTAGGCGCAGATAGAACACATATCAAGAGAACATAGTAAGGGGCTCTGTTAATGCTGCTTTTTAGTATGCAGAGAAAGCGCTTGTCGAGATAAAGCACATGAAAGCCGCAATCTGATGACAGCAGTTTTTCTGCTCGAGATAATCGCTTTTCCTTAAATGCATTACTAGGCGCAGATAAAACACATATCAAGAGAACACAGTAAGGGGCTCTGTTAATGCGGCTTTTTAGTATGTAGAAAAAGCGCTTGAAGAGATAAAGCTGATGAAAGCCACAATCTGAGGATAGCAGCTTCTCTGCCCGAGATAATCGCTTTTCCTTAAATGCATTACTAGGCGCAGATAAAACACATATCAAGAGAACATAGTAAGGGGCTCTGTTAATGCTGCTTTTTAGTATGCAGAAAAAGCGCTTGTCGAGATAAAGCAAATGAAAGCCGCAATCTGATGACAGCAGTTTTTCTGCTCGAGATAATCACTTTTCCTTCAATGCTTATGCTAGCGCAGTAAAAACACATTTAAGGATACTCTAATAAAAAGCTAGCCAAAGCTGATCTGTAGGATGCAGTGATAGCGCTTGTAGAAACAAGCAGATGAAAGCCACAATCTGATGATAGCAGCTTCTCTACTTGAGATAATCGGTTTACCTTAAATGCATTACTAGGCGCAGATAGAAAACACAACAAGAGAGAATAATAAGGAGCTCTGTCAATGCTCCTTTGTAGTTTGCAGTGAAAGCGCTTGAAGAGATAAAGCTGATGAAAGCCACAATCTGAGGATAGCAGCTTCTCTGCCCGAGATAATCGCTTTTCCTTAAATGCATGACTAGGCGCAGATAGAACAAATATCAAGAGAACATAGTAAGGGGCTCTGTTAATGCTGCTTTTTAGTATGCAGAGAAAGCGCTTGTCGAGATAAAGCAAATGAAAGCCGCAATCTGATGACAGCAGTTTCTCTGCTCGAGATAATCGCTTTTCCTTAAATGCATTACTAGGCGCAGATAAAACACATATCAAGAGAACACAGTAAGGGGCTCTGTTAATGCTGCTTTTTAGTATGCAGAGAAAGCGCTTGAAGAGATAAAGCTGATGAAAGCCACAATCTAGTGACAGCAGTTTCTCTGCTCGAAATAATCACTTTTCCTTCAATGCTTATGCAAGCGCAGTTAGAATACATTGAAGGATACTCGAATAAAAAGCTAACCAAAGCTGCTTTGTAGGTTGCAGTGAAAGCGCTTGTAGAGATAAAGCTGATGAAAGCCACAATCTGATGATAGCAGCTTCTCTACTCGAGATAATCGCTTTTCCTTAAATGCTTTAGCATGCGCAGATAGAACACATACCATGGGAATATTGTTAGGATGGCTGTTAATGCAGTTCTGTAGTTTGCAGGTAAATATCTTGTAGAGATAAGGCTATGGCAATACACAATCTGATGATAGCAGCTTCTCTGCTCGAGATAATCGCTTTTCCTTAAATGCATTACTAGGCGCAGATAAAACACATATCAAGAAAACACAGTAAGGGGCTCTGTTAATGCTGCTTTTTAGTATGCAGAGAAAGCGCTTGTCGAGATAAAGCAAATGAGAGCCGCAATCTGATGACAGCAGTTTCTCTGCTCTAAATAATCACTTTTCCTTCAATGCTTATGCTAGCGCAGTAAAAACACATTTAAGGATACTCTAATAAAAAGCTAGCCAAAGCTGCTTTGTAGGATGCAGTGATAGCGCTTGTAGAAATAAAGCAGATGAAAGCCACAATCTGATGATAGCAGCTTCTCTACTCGAGATAATCGGTTTACCTTAAATGCATTACTAGGCGCAGATAGAAAACACAACAAGAGAGAATAATAAGGAGCTCTGTCAATGCTCCTTTGTAGTTTGCAGTGAAAGCGCTTGAAGAGATAAAGCTGATGAAAGCCACAATCTGAGGATAGCAGCTTCTCTGCCCGAGATAATCGCTTTTCCTTAAATGCATTACTAGGCGCAGATAGAACACATATCAAGAGAACATAGTAAGGGGCTCTGTTAATGCTGCTTTTTAGTATGCAGAGAAAGCGCTTGTCGAGATAAAGCAAATGAAAGCCGCAATCTGATGACAGCAGTTTTTCTGCTCGAGATAATCGCTTTTCCTTAAATGCATTACTAGGCGCAGATAAAACACATATCAAGAGAACACAGTAAGGGGCTCTGTTAATGCTGCTTTTTAGTATGCAGAAAAAGCGCTTGAAGAGATAAAGCTGATGAAAGCCACAATCTGAGGATAGCAGCTTCTCTGCTCGATATAATCGCTTCTCCTTAAATGCATTACTAGGCGCAGATAAAACACATATCAAGAAAACACAGTAAGGGGCTCTGTTAATGCTGCTTTTTAGTATGCAGAAAAAGCGCTTGTCGAGATAAAGCAAATGAGAGCCGCAATCTGATGACAGCAGTTTCTCTGCTCGCGATAATCACTTTTCCTTCAATGCTTATGCTAGCGCAGTAAAAACACATTTAAGGATACTCTAATAAAAAGCTAGCCAAAGCTGCTTTGTAGGATGCAGTGATAGCGCTTGTAGAAATAAAGCAGATGAAAGCCACAATCTGATGATAGCAGCTTCTCTACTCGAGATAATCGGTTTAACTTAAATGCATTACTAGGCGCAGATAGAAAACACAACAAGAGAGAATAATAAGGAGCTCTGTCAATGCTCCTTTGTAGTTTGCAGTGAAAGCGCTTGAAGAGATAAAGCTGATGAAAGCCACAATCTGAGGATAGCAGCTTCTCTGCCCGAGATAATCGTTTTCCTTAAATGCATTACTAGGCGCAGATAGAACACATATCAAGAAAACACAGTAAGGGGCTCTGTTAATGCTGCTTTTTAGTATGCAGAGAAAGCGCTTGTCGAGATAAAGCAAATGAAAACCGCAATCTGATGACAGCAGTTTCTCTGCTCGAGATAATCGCTTTTCCTTAAATGCATTACTAGGCGCAGATAAAACACATATCAAGAGAACACAGTAATGGGCTCTGTTATTGCTGCTTCTTAGTATGAAGAGAAAGCGCTTGAAGAGATAAAGCTGATGAAAGCCACAATCTGATGACAGCAGTTTCTCTGCTCGAGATAATCGCTTTTCCTTAAATTCATTACTAGGCGCAGATAGAACACATATCAAGAGAACATTGTTAGGATGTCTGTTAATGCTGCTTTGTAGTTTGCAGAGAAATATCTTGTAGAGATAAGGCTATGGAAAACCACAATCTGATGATAGCAGCTTCTCTGCTCGGGATAATCGGTTTACATTAAAAGCATTACTGGGCGCAGATAGAACACATAACAAGAGAGAATAATAAGGGGCTCTGTTAATGCTCCATTGTAGTTTACAGTGAAAGCGCTAGTCGAGATAAATCTAATGAAAGCCACAATCTGATGATAGCACCTTCTCTGTTCGAGAAAATCGCTTTTCCTTAAAAACATTACTAGGCGCAGATAAAACACATATCAAGAGAACACAGTAAGGAACTCTATTAATTCTGCTTTGTAGGTTGCAGTTAAAGCGCTTATAGAGTTAAAGCTCATGAAAGCCACAATCTGATGATAGCAGCTTCTCTGTTCGAAATAATCGCTTTAACTTAAATGCATTACTAGGCGCAGACAGAACACATATCAAGAGACCATAGTAAGGGGCTCTGTTAATGCTGCTTTCTAGGTTTCAGTGAAAGCGCTTATAGAGTTAAAGCTCATTAAAGACACAGTCTGATGATAGCAGCTTCTCTGCTAGAGATAATCACTTTTCCTTAACTGATTATGTAAGCGCAGTTAGAACACATTTCAGGACACTCTAATAAAAAGCTAGTCAGCGCTGATTTCTAGGTAGCAATTAAAGCGCTTGTAGAGATAAAGCTCATGAAAGCCACTATCTGATGATAGCAGCTTCTCTGCTCGAGATAATCGCTTTTCCTTAAATACATTACTAGGCGCAGATAAAACACAAATCAAGAGAACACAGTTAGGAGCTCTGTTAATTCTGCTTTGTAGGTCGCAGTGAAAGCGCTTATAGAGTTAAAGCTCATGAAAGCCACAATCTGATGATAGCAGCTTCTCTGCTCGAGATAATCGCTTTTCCTTAATTATTTTCCTAGCCGCAGTTAAAACACATATCAAGAGAACATAGTAAGGAGCTGTGTTCATTCTGCTTTGTAGGTTGCAGTGAAAGCGCTTACAGAGTTAAAGCTCATGAAAGCCACAATCTGAGGATAGCAGCTTCTCTGCCCGAGATAATCGCTTTTCCTTAAATGCATTACTAGGCGCAGATAGAACACATATCAAGAGAACATAGTAAGGGGCTCTGTTAATGCTGCTTTTTAGTATGCAGAGAAAGCGCTTGTCGAGATAAAGCTGATGAAAGCCACAATCTAGTGACAGCAGTTTCTCTGCTCGAAATAATCACTTTTCCTTCAATGCTTATGCAAGCGCAGATAGAACACATTGAAGGATACTCGAATAAAAAGCTAGCCAAAGCTGCTTTGTAGGTTGCAGTGAAAGCTCTTGTAGAGATAAAGCTGATGAAAGCCACAATCCGATGATAGCAGCTTCTCTCCTCGAGATAATCGCTTTTCCTTAAATACATTACTAGGCGCAGATAGAACACATATCAAGAGAACATTGTTAGGATGTCTGTTAATGCTGCTTTGTAGTTTGCAGTGAAATATCTTGTAGAGATAAGGCTATGGAATACCACAATCTGATGATAGCAGCTTCTCTGCTCGGGATAATCGGTTTACTTTAAAAGCATTACTGGGCGCAGATAGAACACATAAGAAGAGAGAATAATAAGGGGCTCTGTTAATGCTCCTTTGTAGTTTACAGTGAAAGCGCTAGTAGAGATAAATCTAATGAAAGCCACAATCTTATGATAGCAGCTTCTCTGTTCGAGAAAATCGCTTTTCCTTAAAAACATTACTAGGCGCAGATAAAACACATATCAAGAGAACACAGTAAGGAACTCTGTTAATTCTGCTTTGTAGGTTGCAGTGAAAGCGCTTATAGAGTTAAAGCTCATGAAAGCCACAATCTGATGATAGCAGCTTCTCTGTTCGAGATAATCGCTTTAACTTAAATGGATTACTAGGCGCAGAAAGAACACATATCAAGAGACCATAGTAAGGGGCTCTGTTAATGCTGCTTTCTAGGTTGCAGTGAAAGCGCTTATAGAGTTAAAGCTCATTAAAGACACAGTCTGATGACAGCAGCTTCTCTGCTAGAGATAATCACTTTTCCTTAAATGATTATGTAAGCGCAGTTAGAACACATTTCAGGACACTCTAATAAAAAGCTAGTCAGCGCTGATTTCTAGGTAGCAGTTAAAGCGCTTGTAGAGATAAAGCTCGTGAAAGCCACAATCTGATGATAGCAGCTTCTCTGCTCGAGATAATCGCTTTTCCTTAAATGCATTACTAGCCGCAGTTAAAACACATATCAAGAGAACATAGTAAGGAGTTCTGTTCATTCTGCTTTGTAGGTTGCAGTGAAAGCGCTTACAGAGTTAAAGCTCATGAAAGCCACAATCTGAGGATAGCAGCTTCTCTGCCCGAGATAATCGCTTTTCCTTAAATTCATTACTAGGCGCAGATAGAAAACACAACAAGAGAGAATAATAAGGAGCTCTGTCAATGCTCCTTTGTAGTTTGCAGTGAAAGCGCTTGAAGAGATAAAGCTGATGAAAGCCACAATCTGAGGATAGCAGCTTCTCTGCCCGAGATAATCGCTTTTCCTTAAATGCATTACTAGGTGCAGATAGAACACATATCAAGAGAACATAGTAAGGGGCTCTGTTAATGCTGCTTTTTAGTATGCAGAGAAAGCGCTTGAAGAGATAAAGCTGATGAAAGCCACAATCTAGTGACAGCAGTTTCTCTGCTCGAAATAATCACTTTTCCTTCAATGCTTATGCAAGCGCAGTTAGAACACATTGAAGGATACTCGAGTAAAAAGCTAGCCAAAGCTGCTTTGTAGGTTGCAGTGAAAGCGCTTGTAGAGATAAAGCTGATGAAAGCCACAATCTGATGATAGCAGCTTCTCTGCTCGAGATAATCGCTTTTCCTTAAATGCTATAGTATGGGCAGATAGAACACATACCAAGAGAATATTGTTAGGATGGATGTTAATGCTGTTCTGTGGTTGGCAGTGAAATATCTTGTAGAGATAAGGCTATGGCAATACACAATCTGATGATAGCAGCTTCTCTGCTCGATATAATCGCTTTTCCTTAAATGCATTACTAGGCGCAGATAAAACACATATCAAGAGAACACAGTAAGGGGCTCTGTTAATGCTGCTTTTTAGTATGCAGAGAAAGCGCTTGTCGAGATAAAGCAAATGAAAGCCGCAATCTGATGACAGCAGTTTCTCTGCTCGAGATAATCGCTTTTCCTTAAATGCATTACTAGGCGCAGATAAAACAAATATCAAGAAAACACAGTAAGGGGCTCTGTTAATGCTGCTTTTTAGTATGCAGAGAAAGCGCTTGTCGAGATAAAGCAAATGAAAGCCGCAATCTGATGACAGCTGTTTCTCTGCTCGAGATAATCGCTTTGCCTTAAATGCATTCCTAGGCGCAGATAAAACACATATCAAGAGAACACAGTAAGGGGCTCTGTTAATGCTGCTTTTTAGTATGCAGAGAAAGCGCTTGTCGAGATAAAGCAAATGAAAGCCGCAATCTGATGACAGCTGTTTCTCTGCTCGAGATAATCGCTTTGCCTTAAATGCATTCCTAGGCGCAGATAAAACACATATCAAGAGAACACAGTAAGGGGCTCTGTTAATGCTGCTTTTTAGTATGCAGAGAAAGCGCTTGTCGAGATAAAGCAAATGAGAGCCGCAATCTGATGACCGCAGTTTCTCTGCTCTAAATAATCACATTTCCTTCAATGCTTATGCTAGCGCAGTAAAAACACATTTAAGGATACTCTAATAAAAAGCTAGTCAAAGCTGCTTTCTAGGATGCAGTGATAGCGCTTGTAGAAATAAAGCTGATGAAAGCCACAATCTGAGGATAGCAGCTTCTCTGCTCGAGATAATCGCTTTTCCTTAAATGCTATAGTATGCGCAGATAGAACACATACCAAGAGAATATTGTTAGGATGGATGTTAATGCTGTTCTGTAGTTTGCAGTGAAATATCTTGTAGAGATAAGGCTATGGCAATACACAATCTGATGATAGCAGCTTCTCTGCTCGATATAATCGCTTTTCCTTAAATGCATTACTAGGCGCAGATAAAACACATATCAAGAGAACACAGTAAGGGGCTCTGTTAATGCTGCTTTTTAGTATGCAGAGAAAGCGCTGTCGAGATAAAGCAAATGAAAGCCGCAATCTGATGACAGCAGTTTCTCTGCTCGAGATAATCGCTTTTCCTTAAATGCATTACTAGGCGCAGATAAAACACATATCAAGAGAACACAGTAAGGGGCTCTGTTAATGCTGCTTTTTAGTATGCAGAAAAAGCGCTTGAAGAGATAAAGCTGATGAAAGCCACAATCTAGTGACAGCAGTTTCTCTGCTCGAGATAATCACTTTTCCTTCAATGCTTATGCAAGCGCAGTTAGAACACATTGAAGGATACTCGAATAAAAAGCTAGCCAAAGCTGCTTTGTAGGTTGCAGTGAAAGCGCTTGTAGAGATAAAGCTGATGAAAGCCACAATCTGATGATAGCAGCTTCTCTGCTCGAGATAATCGCTTTTTCTTAAATCCATTACTAGGCGCAGATAAAACACATATCAAGAAAACACAGTAAGGGGCTCTGTTAATGCTGCTTTTTAGTATGCAGAGAAAGCGCTTGTCGAGATAAAGCAAATGAAAGCCGCAATCTGATGACAGCTGTTTCTCTGCTCGAGATAATCGCTTTGCCTTAAATGCATTCCTAGGCGCAGATAAAACACATATCAAGAGAACACAGTAAGGGGCTCTGTTAATGCTGCTTTTTAGTATGCAGAGAAAGCGCTTGTCGAGATAAAGCAAATGAAAGCCGCAATCTGATGACAGCTGTTTCTCTGCTTGAGATAATCGCTTTGCCTTAAATGCATTCCTAGGCGCAGATAAAACACATATCAAGAGAACACAGTAAGGGGCTCTGTTAATGCTGCTTTTTAGTATGCAGAGAAAGCGCTTGTCGAGATAAAGCAAATGAGAGCCGCAATCTGATGACCGCAGTTTCTCTGCTCTAAATAATCACATTTCCTTCAATGCTTATGCTAGCGCAGTAAAAACACATTTAAGGATACTCTAATAAAAAGCTAGTCAAAGCTGCTTTCTAGGATGCAGTGATAGCGCTTGTAGAAATAAAGCTGATGAAAGCCACAATCTGAGGATAGCAGCTTCTCTGCTCGAGATAATCGCTTTTCCTTAAATGCTATAGTATGCGCAGATAGAACACATACCAAGAGAATATTGTTAGGATGGATGTTAATGCTGTTCTGTAGTTTGCAGTGAAATATCTTGTAGAGATAAGGCTATGGCAATACACAATCTGATGATAGCAGCTTCTCTGCTCGATATAATCGCTTTTCCTTAAATGCATTACTAGGCGCAGATAAAACACATATCAAGAGAACACAGTAAGGGGCTCTGTTAATGCTGCTTTTTAGTATGCAGAGAAAGCGCTGTCGAGATAAAGCAAATGAAAGCCGCAATCTGATGACAGCAGTTTCTCTGCTCGAGATAATCGCTTTTCCTTAAATGCATTACTAGGCGCAGATAAAACACATATCAAGAGAACACAGTAAGGGGCTCTGTTAATGCTGCTTTTTAGTATGCAGAAAAAGCGCTTGAAGAGATAAAGCTGATGAAAGCCACAATCTAGTGACAGCAGTTTCTCTGCTCGAGATAATCACTTTTCCTTCAATGCTTATGCAAGCGCAGTTAGAACACATTGAAGGATACTCGAATAAAAAGCTAGCCAAAGCTGCTTTGTAGGTTGCAGTGAAAGCGCTTGTAGAGATAAAGCTGATGAAAGCCACAATCTGATGATAGCAGCTTCTCTGCTCGAGATAATCGCTTTTTCTTAAATCCATTACTAGGCGCAGATAAAACACATATCAAGAAAACACAGTAAGGGGCTCTGTTAATGCTGCTTTTTAGTATGCAGAGAAAGCGCTTGAAGAGATAAAGCAAATGAGAGCCGCAATCTGATGACAGCAGTTTCTCTGCTCGCGATAATCACTTTTCCTTCAATGCTTACGCTAGCGCAGTAAAAACACATTTAAGGATACTCTAATAAAAAGCTAGCCAAAGCTGCTTTGTAGGATGCAGTGATAGCGCTTGTAGAAATAAAGCAGATGAAAGCCACAATCTGATGATAGCAGCTTCTCTACTCGAGATAATCGGTTTACCTTAAATGCATTACTAGGCGCAGATAGAAAACACAACAAGAGAGAATAATAAGGAGCTCTGTCAATGCTCCTTTGTAGTTTGCAGTGAAAGCGCTTGAAGAGATAAAGCTGATGAAAGCCACAATCTGAGGATAGCAGCTTCTCTGCCCGAGATAATCGTTTTCCTTAAATGCATTACTAGGCGCAGATAGAACACATATCAAGAAAACACAGTAAGGGGCTCTGTTAATGCTGCTTTTTAGTATGCAGAGAAAGCGCTTGTCGAGATAAAGCAAATGAAAACCGCAATCTGATGACAGCAGTTTCTCTGCTCGAGATAATCGCTTTTCCTTAAATGCATTACTAGGCGCAGATAAAACACATATCAAGAGAACACAGTAATGGGCTCTGTTATTGCTGCTTCTTAGTATGAAGAGAAAGCGCTTGAAGAGATAAAGCTGATGAAAGCCACAATCTGATGACAGCAGTTTCTCTGCTCGAGATAATCGCTTTTCCTTAAATTCATTACTAGGCGCAGATAGAACACATATCAAGAGAACATTGTTAGGATGTCTGTTAATGCTGCTTTGTAGTTTGCAGAGAAATATCTTGTAGAGATAAGGCTATGGAAAACCACAATCTGATGATAGCAGCTTCTCTGCTCGGGATAATCGGTTTACATTAAAAGCATTACTGGGCGCAGATAGAACACATAACAAGAGAGAATAATAAGGGGCTCTGTTAATGCTCCATTGTAGTTTACAGTGAAAGCGCTAGTCGAGATAAATCTAATGAAAGCCACAATCTGATGATAGCACCTTCTCTGTTCGAGAAAATCGCTTTTCCTTAAAAACATTACTAGGCGCAGATAAAACACATATCAAGAGAACACAGTAAGGAACTCTATTAATTCTGCTTTGTAGGTTGCAGTGAAAGCGCTTATAGAGTTAAAGCTCATGAAAGCCACAATCTGATGATAGCAGCTTCTCTGTTCGAAATAATCGCTTTAACTTAAATGCATTACTAGGCGCAGACAGAACACATATCAAGAGACCATAGTAAGGGGCTCTGTTAATGCTGCTTTCTAGGTTGCAGTGAAAGCGCTTATAGAGTTAAAGCTCATTAAAGACACAGTCTGATGATAGCAGCTTCTCTGCTAGAGATAATCACTTTTCCTTAACTGATTATGTAAGCGCAGTTAGAACACATTTCAGGACACTCTAATAAAAAGCTAGTCAGCGCTGATTTCTAGGTAGCAGTTAAAGCGCTTGTAGAGATAAAGCTCATGAAAGCCACTATCTGATGATAGCAGCTTCTCTGCTCGAGATAATCGCTTTTCCTTAAATACATTACTAGGCGCAGATAAAACACAAATCAAGAGAACACAGTTAGGAGCTCTGTTAATTCTGCTTTGTAGGTCGCAGTGAAAGCGCTTATAGAGTTAAAGCTCATGAAAGCCACAATCTGATGATAGCAGCTTCTCTGCTCGAGATAATCGCTTTTCCTTAATTATTTTCCTAGCCGCAGTTAAAACACATATCAAGAGAACATAGTAAGGAGCTGTGTTCATTCTGCTTTGTAGGTTGCAGTGAAAGCGCTTACAGAGTTAAAGCTCATGAAAGCCACAATCTGAGGATAGCAGCTTCTCTGCCCGAGATAATCGCTTTTCCTTAAATGCATTACTAGGCGCAGATAGAACACATATCAAGAGAACATAGTAAGGGGCTCTGTTAATGCTGCTTTTTAGTATGCAGAGAAAGCGCTTGTCGAGATAAAGCTGATGAAAGCCACAATCTAGTGACAGCAGTTTCTCTGCTCGAAATAATCACTTTTCCTTCAATGCTTATGCAAGCGCAGATAGAACACATTGAAGGATACTCGAATAAAAAGCTAGCCAAAGCTGCTTTGTAGGTTGCAGTGAAAGCTCTTGTAGAGATAAAGCTGATGAAAGCCACAATCCGATGATAGCAGCTTCTCTCCTCGAGATAATCGCTTTTCCTTAAATACATTACTAGGCGCAGATAGAACACATATCAAGAGAACATTGTTAGGATGTCTGTTAATGCTGCTTTGTAGTTTGCAGTGAAATATCTTGTAGAGATAAGGCTATGGAATACCACAATCTGATGATAGCAGCTTCTCTGCTCGGGATAATCGGTTTACTTTAAAAGCATTACTGGGCGCAGATAGAACACATAAGAAGAGAGAATAATAAGGGGCTCTGTTAATGCTCCTTTGTAGTTTACAGTGAAAGCGCTAGTCGAGATAAATCTAATGAAAGCCACAATCTGATGATAGCAGCTTCTCTGTTCGAGAAAATCGCTTTTCCTTAAAAACATTACTAGGCGCAGATAAAACACATATCAAGAGAACACAGTAAGGAACTCTGTTAATTCTGCTTTTTAGGTTGCAGTGAAAGCGCTTATAGAGTTAAAGCTCATGAAAGCCACAATCTGATGATAGCAGCTTCTCTGTTCGAGATAATCGCTTTAACTTAAATGCATTACTAGGCGCAGAAAGAACACATATCAAGAGACCATAGTAAGGGGCTCTGTTAATGCTGCTTTCTAGGTTGCAGTGAAAGCGCTTATAGAGTTAAAGCTCATTAAAGACACAGTCTGATGACAGCAGCTTCTCTGCTAGAGATAATCACTTTTCCTTAAATGCTTATGTAAGCGCAGTTAGAAAACATTTCAGGACACTCTAATAAAAAGCTAGTCAGCGCTGATTTCTAGGTAGCAGTTAAAGCGCTTGTAGAGATAAAGCTCATGAAAGCCACAATCTGATGATAGCAGCTTCTCTGCTCGATATAATCGCTTTTCCTTAAATGCATTACTAAGCGCAGATAAAACACATATCAAGAGAACACAGTAAGGGGCTCTGTTAATGCTGCTTTTTAGTATGCAGAGAAAGCGCTTGTCGAGATAAAGCAAATGAAAGCCGCAATCTGATGACAGCATTTTCTCTGCTCGAGATAATCGCTTTTCCTTAAATGCATTACTAGGCGCAGATAAAACACATATCAAGAAAACACAGTAAGGGGCTCTGTTAATGCTGCTTTTTAGTATGCAGAGAAAGCGCTTGTCGAGATAAAGCAAATGAAAGCCGCAATCTGATGACAGCAGTTTCTCTGCTCGAGATAATCGCTTTTCTTTAAATGCATTACTAGGCGCAGATAAAACACATATCAAGAAAACACAGTAAGGGTCTCTGTTAATGCTGCTTTTTAGTATGCAGAGAAAGCGCTTGTCGAGATAAAGCAAATGAGAGCCGCAATCTGATGACAGCAGTTTCTGTGCTCTAAGTAATCACTTTTCCTTCAATGCTTATGCAAGCGCAGTTAGAACACATTGAAGGATACTCGAATAAAAAGCTAGCCAAAGCTGCTTTGTAGTTTGCAGTGAAAGCGCTTGTAGAGATAAAGCTGATGAAAGCCACAATCTGATGATAGCAGCTTCTCTGCTCGAGATAATCGCTTTTCTTAAATGCTTTAGTATGCGCAGATAGAACACATACCATGGGAATATTGTTAGGATTGCTGTTAATGCTGTTCTGTAGTTTGCAGTGAAATATCTTGTAGAGATAAGGCTATGGCAATACACAATCAGATGATAGCAGCTTCTCTGCTCGAGATAATCGCTTTTCCTTAAATGCATTACTAGGCGCAGATAAAACACATAATCAAGAAAACACAGTAAGGGGCTCTGTTAATGCTGCTTTTTAGTATGCAGAGAAAGCGCTTGTCGAGATAAAGCAAATGAGAGCCGCAATCTGATGACAGCAGTTTCTCTGCTCTAAGTAATCACTTTTCCTTCAATGCTTATGCTAGCGCAGTAAAAACACATTTAAGGATACTCTAATAAAAAGCTAGCCAAAGCTGCTTTGTAGGATGCAGTGATAGCGCTTGTAGAAATAAAGCAGATGAAAGCCACAATCTGATGATAGCAGCTTCTCTACTCGAGATAATCGGTTTACCTTAAATGCATTACTGGGCGCAGATAGAAAACACAACAAGAGAGAATAATAAGGAGCTCTGTCAATGCTCCTTTGTAGTTTGCAGTGAAAGCGCTTGAAGAGATAAAGCTGATGAAAGCCACAATCTGAGGATAGCAGCTTCTCTGCCCGAGATAATCGCTTTTCCTTAAATGCATTACTAGGCGCAGATACAACACATATCAAGAGAACATAGTAAGGGGCTGTGTTAATGCTGCTTTTTAGTATGCAGAGAAAGCGCTTGAAGAGATAAAGCTGATGAAAGCCACAATCTAGTGACAGCAGTTTCTCTGCTCGAAATAATCACTTTTCCTTCAATGCTTATGCAAGCGCAGTTAGAACACATTGAAGGATACTCGAATAAAAAGCTAGACAAAGCTGCTTTGTAGGTTGCAGTGAAAGCGCTTGTAGAGATAAAGCTGATGAAAGCCACAATCTGATGATAGCAGCTTCCCTGCTCGAGATAATGGCTTTTCCTTAAATGCTTTAGTATGCGCAGATAGAACACATACCATGGGAATATTGTTAGGATGGCTGTTCATGCAGTTCTGTAGTTTGCAGTTAAATATCTTGTAGAGATAAGGCTATGGCAATACACAATCTGATGATAGCAGCTTCTCTGCTCGAGATAATCGCTTTTCCTTAAATGCATTACTAGGCGCAGATAAAACACATATCAAGAAAACACAGTAAGGGGCTCTGTTAATGCTGCTTTTTAGTATGCAGAGAAAGCGCTTGTCGAGATAAAGCAAATGAGAGCCGCAATCTGATGACAGCAGTTTCTCTGCTCTAAGTAATCACTTTTCCTTCAATGCTTATGCTAGCGCAGTAAAAACACATTTAAGGATACTCTAATAAAAAGCTAGCCAAAGCTGCTTTGTAGGATGCAGTGATAGCGCTTGTAGAAATAAAGCAGATGAAAGCCACAATCTGATGATAGCAGCTTCTCTACTCGAGATAATCGGTTTACCTTAAATGCATTACTGGGCTCAGATAGAAAACACAACAAGAGAGAATAATAAGGAGCTCTGTCAATGCTCCTTTGTAGTTTGCAGTGAAAGCGCTTGAAGAGATAAAGCTGATGAAAGCCACAATCTGAGGATAGCAGCTTCTCTGCCCGAGATAATCGCTTTTCCTTAAATGCATTACTAGGCGCAGATAGAACACATATCAAGAGAACATAGTAAGGGGCTGTGTTAATGCTGCTTTTTAGTATGCAGAGAAAGCGCTTGAAGAGATAAAGCTGATGAAAGCCACAATCTAGTGACAGCAGTTTCTCTGCTCGAAATAATCACTTTTCCTTCAATGCTTATGCAAGCGCAGTTAGAACACATTGAAGGATACTCGAATAAAAAGCTAGACAAAGCTGCTTTGTAGGTTGCAGTGAAAGCGCTTGTAGAGATAAAGCTGATGAAAGCCACAATCTGAGGATAGTAGCTTCTCTGCCCGAGATAATCGCTTTTCCTTAAATGCATTACTAGGCGCAGAGAAAACACATATCAAGAAAACACAGTAAGGGGCTCTGTTAATGCTGCTTTTTAGTATGCAGAGAAAGCGCTTGTCGAGATAAAGCAAATTAAAACCGCAATCTGATGAGAGCAGTTTCTCTGCTCGAGATAATCGCTTTTCCTTAAATGCATTACTAGGCGCAGATAAAACACATATCAAGAGAACACAGTAAGGGGCTCTGTTAATGCTGCTTTTTAGTATGCAGAGAAAGCGCTTGAAGAGATAAAGCTGATGAAAGCCACAATCTAGTGACAGCAGTTTCTCTGCTCGAAATAATCACTTTTCCTTCAATGCTTATGCAAGCGCAGTTAGAATACATTGAAGGATACTCGAATAAAAAGCTAACCAAAGCTGCTTTGTAGGTTGCAGTGAAAGCGCTTGTAGAGATAAAGCTGATGAAAGCCACAATCTGATGATAGCAGCTTCCCTGCTCGAGATAATGGCTTTTCCTTAAATGCTTTAGTATGCGCAGATAGAACACATACCATGGGAATATTGTTAGGATGGCTGTTCATGCAGTTCTGTAGTTTGCAGTTAAATATCTTGTAGAGATAAGGCTATGGCAATACACAATCTGATGATAGCAGCTTCTCTGCTCGAGATAATCGCTTTTCCTTAAATGCATTACTAGGCGCAGATAAAACACATATCAAGAAAACACAGTAAGGGGCTCTGTTAATGCTGCTTTTTAGTATGCAGAGAAAGCGCTAGTCGAGATAAATCTAATGAAAGCCACAATCTGATGATAGCACCTTCTCTGTTCGAGAAAATCGCTTTTCCTTAAAAACATTACTAGGCGCAGATAAAACACATATCAAGAGAACACAGTAAGGAACTCTGTTAATTCTGCTTTTTAGGTTGCAGTGAAAGCGCTTATAGAGTTAAAGCTCATGAAAGCCACAATCTGATGATAGCAGCTTCTCTGTTCGAGATAATCGCTTTAACTTAAATGCATTACTAGGCGCAGAAAGAACACATATCAAGAGACCATAGTAAGGGGCTCTGTTAATGCTGCTTTCTAGGTTGCAGTGAAAGCGCTTATAGAGTTAAAGCTCATTAAAGACACAGTCTGATGACAGCAGCTTCTCTGCTAGAGATAATCACTTTTCCTTAAATGCTTATGTAAGCGCAGTTAGAAAACATTTCAGGACACTCTAATAAAAAGCTAGTCAGCGCTGATTTCTAGGTAGCAGTTAAAGCGCTTGTAGAGATAAAGCTCATGAAAGCCACAATCTGATGATAGCAGCTTCTCTGCTAGAAATAATAACTTTTCCTTCAATGCTTATGCAAGCGCAGTTAGAACACATTGAAGGATACTCGAATAAAAAGCTAGCCAAAGCTGCTTTGTAGTTTGCAGTGAAAGCGCTTGTAGAGATAAAGCTGATGAAAGCCACAATCTGATGATAGCAGCTTCTCTGCTCGAGATAATCGCTTTTCTTAAATGCTTTAGTATGCGCAGATAGAACACATACCATGGGAATATTGTTAGGATTGCTGTTAATGCTGTTCTGTAGTTTGCAGTGAAATATCTTGTAGAGATAAGGCTATGGCAATACACAATCAGATGATAGCAGCTTCTCTGCTCGAGATAATCGCTTTTCCTTAAATGCATTACTAGGCGCAGATAAAACACATATCAAGAAAACACAGTAAGGGGCTCTGTTAATGCTGCTTTTTAGTATGCAGAGAAAGCGCTTGTCGAGATAAAGCAAATGAGAGCCGAAATCTGATGACAGCAGTTTCTCTGCTCGAGATAATCGCTTTTCCTTAAATGCATTACTAGGTGCAGATAAAACACATATCAAGAAAACATAGTAAGGGGCTCTGTTAATGCTGCTTTTTAGTATGCAGAGAAAGCGCTTGTCGAGATAAAGCAAATGAAAGCCGCAATCTGATGACAGCAGTTTCTCTGCTCGAGATAATCGCTTTTCCTTAAATGCATTACTAGGTGCAGATAAAACACATATCAAGAAAACATAGTAAGGGGCTCTGTTAATGCTGCTTTTTAGTATGCAGAGAAAGCGCTTGTCGAGATAAAGCAAATGAAAGCCGCAATCTGATGACAGCAGTTTCTCTGCTCTAAATAATCACTTTTCCTTCAATGCTTATGCTAACGCAGTAAAAACACATTTAAGGATACTCTAATAAAAAGCTAGCCAAAGCTGCTTTGTAGGATGCAGTCATAGCGCTTGAAGAAATAAAGCAGATGAAAGCCACAATCTGATGATAGCAGCTTCTCTACTCGAGATAATCGGTTTACCTTAAATGCATTACTAGGCGCAGATAGAAAACACAACAAGAGAGAATTATAAGGAGCTCTGTCAGTGCTCCTTTGTAGTTTGCAGTGAAAGCGCTTGAAGAGATAAAGCTGATGAAAGCCACAATCTGAGGATAGCAGCATCTCTGCCCGATATAATCGCATTTCCTTAAATGCATTACTAGGCGCAGATAGAACAAATATCAAGAGAACACAGTAAGGGGCTCTGTTAATGCTGCTTTTTAGTATGCAGAGAAAGCGCTTGAAGAGATAAAGCTGATGAAAGCCACAATCTAGTGACAGCAGTTTCTCTGCTCGAAATAATCACTTTTCCTTCAATGCTTATGCAAGCGCAGTTAGAATACATTGAAGGATACTCGAATAAAAAGCTAACCAAAGCTGCTTTGTAGGTTGCAGTGAAAGCGCTTGTAGAGATAAAGCTGATGAAAGCCACAATCTGATGATAGCAGCTTCCCTGCTCGAGATAATCGCTTTTCCTTAAATGCTTTAGTATGCGCAGATAGAGCACATACCATGGGAATATTGTTAGGATGGCTGTTAATGCAGTTCTGTAGTTTGCAGTTAAATATCTTGTAGAGATAAGGCTATGGCAATACACAATCTGATGATAGCAGCTTCTCTGCTCGAGATAATCGCTTATCCTTAAATGCATTACTAGGCGCAGATAAAAACCATATCAAGAAAACACAGTAAGGGGGTCTGTTAATGCTGCTTTTTAGTACGCAGAGAAAGCGCTTGTCGAGATAAAGCAAATGAGAGCCGCAATCTGATGACAGCAGTTTCTCTGCTCTAAGTAATCACTTTTACTTCAATGCTTATGCTAGCGCAGTAAAAACACATTTAAGGATACTCTAATAAAAAGCTAGCCAAAGCTGCATTGTAGGATGCAGTGATAGCGCTTGTAGAAATAAAGCAGATGAAAGCCACAATCTGATGATAGCAGCTTCTCTACTCGAGATAATCGGTTTACCTTAAATACATTACTGGGCGCAGATAGAAAACACAACAAGAGAGAATAATAAGGAGCTCTGTCAATGCTCCTTTGTAGTTTGCAGTGAAAGCGCTTGAAGAGATAAAGCTGATGAAAGCCACAATCTGAGGATAGCAGCTTCTCTGCCCGAGATAATCGCTTTTCCTTAAATGCATTACTAGGCGCAGATACAACACATATCAAGAGAACATAGTAAGGGGCTGTGTTAATGCTGCTTTTTAGTATGCAGAGAAAGCGCTTGAAGAGATAAAGCTGATGAAAGCCACAATCTAGTGACAGCAGTTTCTCTGCTCGAAATAATCACTTTTCCTTCAATGCTTATGCAAGCGCAGTTAGAACACATTGAAGGATACTCGAATAAAAAGCTAGACAAAGCTGCTTTGTAGGTTGCAGTGAAAGCGCTTGTAGAGATAAAGCTGATGAAAGCCACAATCTGATGATAGCAGCTTCCCTGCTCGAGATAATGGCTTTTCCTTAAATGCTTTAGTATGCGCAGATAGAACACATACCATGGGAATATTGTTAGGATGGCTGTTCATGCAGTTCTGTAGTTTGCAGTTAAATATCTTGTAGAGATAAGGCTATGGCAATACACAATCTGATGATAGCAGCTTCTCTGCTCGAGATAATCGCTTTTCCTTAAATGCATTACTAGGCGCAGATAAAACACATATCAAGAAAACACAGTAAGGGGCTCTGTTAATGCTGCTTTTTAGTATGCAGAGAAAGCGCTTGTCGAGATAAAGCAAATGAGAGCCGCAATCTGATGACAGCAGTTTCTCTGCTCTAAGTAATCACTTTTCCTTCAATGCTTATGCTAGCGCAGTAAAAACACATTTAAGGATACTCTAATAAAAAGCTAGCCAAAGCTGCTTTGTAGGATGCAGTGATAGCGCTTGTAGAAATAAAGCAGATGAAAGCCACAATCTGATGATAGCAGCTTCTCTACTCGAGATAATCGGTTTACCTTAAATGCATTACTGGGCTCAGATAGAAAACACAACAAGAGAGAATAATAAGGAGCTCTGTCAATGCTCCTTTGTAGTTTGCAGTGAAAGCGCTTGAAGAGATAAAGCTGATGAAAGCCACAATCTGAGGATAGCAGCTTCTCTGCCCGAGATAATCGCTTTTCCTTAAATGCATTACTAGGCGCAGATAGAACACATATCAAGAGAACATAGTAAGGGGCTGTGTTAATGCTGCTTTTTAGTATGCAGAGAAAGCGCTTGAAGAGATAAAGCTGATGAAAGCCACAATCTAGTGACAGCAGTTTCTCTGCTCGAAATAATCACTTTTCCTTCAATGCTTATGCAAGCGCAGTTAGAACACATTGAAGGATACTCGAATAAAAAGCTAGACAAAGCTGCTTTGTAGGTTGCAGTGAAAGCGCTTGTAGAGATAAAGCTGATGAAAGCCACAATCTGAGGATAGTAGCTTCTCTGCCCGAGATAATCGCTTTTCCTTAAATGCATTACTAGGCGCAGAGAAAACACATATCAAGAAAACACAGTAAGGGGCTCTGTTAATGCTGCTTTTTAGTATGCAGAGAAAGCGCTTGTCGAGATAAAGCAAATTAAAACCGCAATCTGATGAGAGCAGTTTCTCTGCTCGAGATAATCGCTTTTCCTTAAATGCATTACTAGGCGCAGATAAAACACATATCAAGAGAACACAGTAAGGGGCTCTGTTAATGCTGCTTTTTAGTATGCAGAGAAAGCGCTTGAAGAGATAAAGCTGATGAAAGCCACAATCTAGTGACAGCAGTTTCTCTGCTCGAAATAATCACTTTTCCTTCAATGCTTATGCAAGCGCAGTTAGAATACATTGAAGGATACTCGAATAAAAAGCTAACCAAAGCTGCTTTGTAGGTTGCAGTGAAAGCGCTTGTAGAGATAAAGCTGATGAAAGCCACAATCTGATGATAGCAGCTTCCCTGCTCGAGATAATGGCTTTTCCTTAAATGCTTTAGTATGCGCAGATAGAACACATACCATGGGAATATTGTTAGGATGGCTGTTCATGCAGTTCTGTAGTTTGCAGTTAAATATCTTGTAGAGATAAGGCTATGGCAATACACAATCTGATGATAGCAGCTTCTCTGCTCGAGATAATCGCTTTTCCTTAAATGCATTACTAGGCGCAGATAAAACACATATCAAGAAAACACAGTAAGGGGCTCTGTTAATGCTGCTTTTTAGTATGCAGAGAAAGCGCTAGTCGAGATAAATCTAATGAAAGCCACAATCTGATGATAGCACCTTCTCTGTTCGAGAAAATCGCTTTTCCTTAAAAACATTACTAGGCGCAGATAAAACACATATCAAGAGAACACAGTAAGGAACTCTGTTAATTCTGCTTTTTAGGTTGCAGTGAAAGCGCTTATAGAGTTAAAGCTCATGAAAGCCACAATCTGATGATAGCAGCTTCTCTGTTCGAGATAATCGCTTTAACTTAAATGCATTACTAGGCGCAGAAAGAACACATATCAAGAGACCATAGTAAGGGGCTCTGTTAATGCTGCTTTCTAGGTTGCAGTGAAAGCGCTTATAGAGTTAAAGCTCATTAAAGACACAGTCTGATGACAGCAGCTTCTCTGCTAGAGATAATCACTTTTCCTTAAATGCTTATGTAAGCGCAGTTAGAAAACATTTCAGGACACTCTAATAAAAAGCTAGTCAGCGCTGATTTCTAGGTAGCAGTTAAAGCGCTTGTAGAGATAAAGCTCATGAAAGCCACAATCTGATGATAGCAGCTTCTCTGCTCGATATAATCGCTTTTGCTTAAATGCATTACTAAGCGCAGATAAAACACATATCAAGAGAACACAGTAAGGGGCTCTGTTAATGCTGCTTTTTAGTATGCAGAGAAAGCGCTTGTCGAGATAAAGCAAATGAAAGCCGCAATCTGATGACAGCAGTTTCTCTGCTCGAGATAATCGCTTTTCCTTAAATGCATTACTAGGCGCAGATAAAACACATATCAAGAAAACACAGTAAGGAGCTCTGTTAATGCTGCTTTTTAGTATGCAGAGAAAGCGGTTGAAGAGATAAAGCTGATGAAAGCCACAATCTAGTGACAGCAGTTTCTCTGCTAGAAATAATCACTTTTCCTTCAATGCTTATGCAAGCGCAGTTAGAACACATTGAAGGATACTCGAATAAAAAGCTAGCCAAAGCTGCTTCGTAGTTTGCAGTGAAAGCGCTTGTAGAGATAAAGCTGATGAAAGCCACAATCTGATGATAGCAGCTTCTCTGCTCGAGATAATCGCTTTTCTTAAATGCTTTAGTATGCGCAGATAGAACACATACCATGGGAATATTGTTAGGATTGCTGTTAATGCTGTTCTGTAGTTTGCAGTGAAATATCTTGTAGAGATAAGGCTATGGCAATACACAATCAGATGATAGCAGCTTCTCTGCTCGAGATAATCGCTTTTCCTTAAATGCATTACTAGGCGCAGATAAAACACATATCAAGAAAACACAGTAAGGGGCTCTGTTAATGCTGCTTTTTAGTATGCAGAGAAAGCGCTTGTCGAGATAAAGCAAATGAAAGCCGCAATCTGATGACAGCAGTTTCTCTGCTCGAGATAATCGCTTTTCCTTAAATGCATTACTAGGTGCAGATAAAACACATATCAAGAAAACATAGTAAGGGGCTCTGTTAATGCTGCTTTTTAGTATGCAGAGAAAGCGCTTGTCGAGATAAAGCAAATGAAAGCCGCAATCTGATGACAGCAGTTTCTCTGCTCTAAATAATCACTTTTCCTTCAATGCTTATGCTAGCGCAGTAAAAACACATTTAAGGATACTCTAATAAAAAGCTAGCCAAAGCTGCTTTGTAGGATGCAGTGATAGCGCTTGAAGAAATAAAGCAGATGAAAGCCACAATCTGATGATAGCAGCTTCTCTACTCGAGATAATCGGTTTACCTTAAATGCATTACTAGGCGCAGATAGAAAACACAACAAGAGAGAATTATAAGGAGCTCTGTCAGTGCTCCTTTGTAGTTTGCAGTGAAAGCGCTTGAAGAGATAAAGCTGATGAAAGCCACAATCTGAGGATAGCAGCATCTCTGCCCGAGATAATCGCTTTTCCTTAAATGCATTACTAGGCGCAGATAGAACAAATATCAAGAGAACATAGTAAGGGGCTGTGTTAATGCTGCTTTTTAGTATGCAGAGAAAGCGCTTGAAGAGATAAAGCTGATGAAAGCCACAATCTAGTGACAGCAGTTTCTCTGCTCGAAATAATCACTTTTCCTTCAATTCTTATGCAAGCGCAGTTAGAATACATTGAAGGATACTCGAATAAAAAGCTAACCAAAGCTGCTTTGTAGGTTGCAGTGAAAGCGCTTGTAGAGATAAAGCTGATGAAAGCCACAATCTGATGATAGCAGCTTCCCTGCTCGAGATAATGGCTTTTCCTTAAATGCTTTAGTATGCGCAGATAGAATACATACCATGGGAATATTGTTAGGATGGCTGTTCATGCAGTTCTGTAGTTTGCAGTTAAATATCTTGTAGAGATAAGGCTATGGCAATACACAATCTGATGATAGCAGCTTCTCTGCTCGAGATAATCGCTTTTCCTTAAATGCATTACTAGGCGCAGATAAAACACATATCAAGAGAACACAGTAAGGGGCTCTGTTAATGCTGCTTTTTAGTATGCAGAGAAAGCGCTTGTCGAGATAAAGCAAATTAAAACCGCAATCTGATGAGAGCAGTTTCTCTGCTCGAGATAATCGCTTTTCCTTAAATGCATTACTAGGCGCAGATAAAACACATATCAAGAGAACACAGTAATGGGCTCTGTTAATGCTGCTTCTTAGTATGAAGAGAAAGCGCTTGAACAGATAAAGCTGATGAAAGCCACAATCTGATGACCGCAGTTTCTCTGCTCGTGATAATCGCTTTTCCTTAAATTCATTACTAGGCGCAGATAGAACACATATCAAGAGAACATTGTTAGGATGTCTGTTAATGCTGCTTTGTAGTTTGCAGTGAAATATCTTGTAGAGATAAGGCTATGGCAATACACAATCAGATGATAGCAGCTTCTCTGCTCGAGATAATCGCTTTTCCTTAAATGCATTACTAGGTGCAGATAAAACACATATCAAGAAAACACAGTAAGGGGCTCTGTTAATGCTGCTTTTTAGTATGCAGAGAAAGCGCTTGTCGAGATAAAGCAAATGAAAGCCGCAATCTGATGACAGCAGTTTCTCTGCTCGAGATAATCGCTTTTCCTTAAATGCATTACTAGGTGCAGATAAAACACATATCAAGAAAACATAGTAAGGGGCTCTGTTAATGCTGCTTTTTAGTATGCAGAGAAAGCGCTTGTCGAGATAAAGCAAATGAAAACCGCAATCTGATGACAGCAGTTTCTCTGCTCTAAATAATCACTTTTCCTTCAATGCTTATGCTAGCGCAGTAAAAACACATTTAAGGATACTCTAATAAAAAGCTAACCAAAGCTGCTTTGTAGGATGCAGTGGTAGCGCTTGTAGAAATAAAGCAGATGAAAGCCACAATCTGATGATAGCAGCTTCTCTACTCGAGATAATCGGTTTACCTTAAATGCATTACTAGGCGCAGATAGAAAACACAACAAGAGAGAATAATAAGGAGCTCTGTCAATGCTCCTTTGTAGTTTGCAGTGAAAGCGCTTGAAGAGATAAAGCTGATGAAAGCCACAATCTGAGGATAGCAGCTTCTCTGCCCGAGATAATCGCTTTTCCTTAAATGCATTACTAGGTGCAGATAGAACACACATCAAGAGAACATAGTAAGGGGCTCTGTTAATGCTGCTTTTTAGTATGCAGAGAAAGCGCTTGAAGAGATAAAGCTGATGAAAGCCACAATCTAGTGACAGAAGTTTCTCTGCTCGAAATAATCACTTTTCCTTCAATGCTTATGCAAGCGCAGTTAGAACACATTGAAGGATACTCGAATTAAAAGCTGGCCAAAGCTGCTTTGTAGGTTGCAGTGAAAGCGCTTGTAGAGATAAAGCTGATGAAAGCCACAATCTGATGATAGCAGCTTCTCTGGTCGAGATAATCGCTTTTCCTTAAATGCTATAGTATGCGCAGATAGAACAAATACCAAGAGAATATTGTTAGGATGGCTGTTAATGCTGTTCTGTAGTTTGCAGTGAAATATCTTGTAGAGATAAGGCTATGGCAATACACAATCTGATGATTGCAGCTTCTCTGCTAGAGATAATCGCTTTTCCTTAAATGCATTACTCGTCGCAGATAAAACACATATCAAGAGAACACAGTAAGGGGCTCTGTTAATGCTGCTTTTTAGTATGCAGAGAAAGCGCTTGTCGAGATAAAGCAAATGAAAGCCGCAATCTGATGACAGCAGTTTCTCTGCTCGAGATAATCGCTTTTCCTTAAATGCATTACTAGGCGCAGATAAAACACATATCAAGAGAACACAGTAAGGGGCTCTGTTAATGCTGCTTTTTAGTATGCAGAGAAAGCGGTTGAAGAGATAAAGCTGATGAAAGCCACAATCTAGTGACAGCAGTTTCTCTGCTAGAAATAATCACTTTTCCTTCAATGCTTATGCAAGCGCAGTTAAACACATTGAAGGATACTCGAATAAAAAGCTAGCCAAAGCTGCTTTGTAGTTTGCTGTGAAAGCGCTTGTAGAGATAAAGCTGATGAAAGCCACAATCCGATGATAGCAGCTTCTCTGCTCGAGGTAATCGCTTTTCTTAAATGCTTTAGTATGCGCAGATCGAACACATACCATGGGAATATTGTTAGGATTGCTGTTAATGCTGTTCTGTAGTTTGCAGTGAAATATCTTGTAGAGATAAGGCTATGGCAATACACAATCTGATGATAGCAGCTTCTCTGCTCGAGATAATCGCTTTTCCTTAAATGCATTACTAGGCGCAGATAAAACACATATCAAGAGAACACAGTAAGGGGCTCTGTTAATGCTGCTTTTTAGTATGCAGAGAAAGCGCTTGTCGAGATAAAGCAAATGAGAGCCGCAATCTGATGACAGCAGTTTCTCTGCTCTAAGTAATCACTTTTCCTTCAATGCTTATGCTAGCGCAGTAAAAACACATTTAAGGATACTCTAATAAAAAGCTAGCCAAAGCTGCTTTGTAGGATGCAGTGATAGCGCTTGTAGAAATAAAGCAGATGAAAGCCAATATCTGATGATAGCAGCTTCTCTACTCGAGATAATCGGTTTACCTTAAATGCATTACTGGGCTCAGATAGAAAACACAACAAGAGAGAATAATAAGGAGCTCTGTCAATGCTCCTTTGTAGTTTGCAGTGAAAGCGCTTGAAGAGATAAAGCTGATGAAAGCCACAATCTGAGGATAGCAGCTTCTCTGCCCGAGATAATCGCTTTTCCTTAAATGCATTACTAGGCGCAGATAGAACACATATCAAGAGAACATAGTAAGGGGCTGTGTTAATGCTGCTTTTTAGTATGCAGAGAAAGCGCTTGAAGAGATAAAGCTGATGAAAGCCACAATCTAGTGACAGCAGTTTCTCTGCTCGAAATAATCACTTTTCCTTCAATGCTTATGCAAGCGCAGTTAGAACACATTGAAGGATACTCGAATAAAAAGCTAGACAAAGCTGCTTTGTAGGTTGCAGTGAAAGCGCTTGTAGAGATAAAGCTGATGAAAGCCACAATCTGATGATAGCAGCTTCCCTGCTCGAGATAATGGCTTTTCCTTAAATGCTTTAGTATGCGCAGACAGAACACATACCATGGGAATATTTTTAGGATGGCTGTTCATGCAGTTCTGTAGTTTGCAGTTAAATATCTTGTAGAGATAAGGCTATGGCAATACACAATCTGATGATAGCAGCTTCTCTGCTCGAGATAATCGCTTTTCCTTAAATGCATTACTAGGCGCAGATAAAACACATATCAAGAAAACACAGTAAGGGGCTCTGTTAATGCTGCTTTTTAGTATGCAGAGAAAGCGCTTGTCGAGATAAAGCAAATGAGAGCCGCAATCTGACGACAGCAGTTTCTCTGCTCTAAGTAATCACTTTTCCTTCAATGCTTATGCTAGCGCAGTAAAAACACATTTAAGGATACTCTAATAAAAAGCTAGCCAAAGGTGCTTTGTAGGATGCAGTGATAGCGCTTGTAGAAATAAAGCAGATGAAAGCAACAATCTGATGATAGCAGCTTCTCTACTCGAGATAATCGGTTTACCTTAAATGCATTACTGGGCTCAGATAGAAAACACAACAAGAGAGAATAATAAGGAGCTCTGTCAATGCTCCTTTGTAGTTTGCAGTGAAAGCGCTTGAAGAGATAAAGCTGATGAAAGCCACAATCTGAGGATAGCAGCTTCTCTGCCCGAGATAATCGCTTTTCCTTAAATGCATTACTAGGCGCAGATAGAACACATATCAAGAGAACATAGTAAGGGGCTGTGTTAATGCTGCTTTTTAGTATGCAGAGAAAGCGCTTGAAGAGATAAAGCTGATGAAAGCCGCAATCTAGTGACAGCAGTTTCTCTGCTCGAAATAATCACTTTTCCTTCAATGCTTATGCAAGCGCAGTTAGAACACATTGAAGGATACTCGAATAAAAAGCTAGACAAAGCTGCTTTGTAGGTTGCAGTGAAAGCGCTTGTAGAGATAAAGCTGATGAAAGCCACAATCTGAGGATAGTAGCTTCTCTGCCCGAGATAATCGCTTTTCCTTAAATGCATTACTAGGCGCAGAGAAAACACATATCAAGAAAACACAGTAAGGGGCTCTGTTAATGCTGCTTTTTAGTATGCAGAGAAAGCGCTTGTCGAGATAAAGCAAATTAAAACCGCAATCTGATGAGAGCAGTTTCTCTGCTCGAGATAATCGCTTTTCCTTAAATGCATTACTAGGCGCAGATAAAACACATATCAAGAGAACACAGTAATGGGCTCTGTTAATGCTGCTTCTTAGTATGAAGAGAAAGCGCTTGAACAGATAAAGCTGATGAAAGCCACAATCTGATGACCGCAGTTTCTCTGCTCGTGATAATCGCTTTTCCTTAAATTCATTACTAGGCGCAGATAGAACACATATCAAGAGAACATTGTTAGGATGTCTGTTAATGCTGCTTTGTAGTTTGCAGTGAAATATCTTGTAGAGATAAGGCTATGGCAATACACAATCAGATGATAGCAGCTTCTCTGCTCGAGATAATCGCTTTTCCTTAAATGCATTACTAGGTGCAGATAAAACACATATCAAGAAAACACAGTAAGGGGCTCTGTTAATGCTGCTTTTTAGTATGCAGAGAAAGCGCTTGTCGAGATAAAGCAAATGAAAGCCGCAATCTGATGACAGCAGTTTCTCTGCTCGAGATAATCGCTTTTCCTTAAATGCATTACTAGGTGCAGATAAAACACATATCAAGAAAACATAGTAAGGGGCTCTGTTAATGCTGCTTTTTAGTATGCAGAGAAAGCGCTTGTCGAGATAAAGCAAATGAAAACCGCAATCTGATGACAGCAGTTTCTCTGCTCTAAATAATCACTTTTCCTTCAATGCTTATGCTAGCGCAGTAAAAACACATTTAAGGATACTCTAATAAAAAGCTAACCAAAGCTGCTTTGTAGGATGCAGTGGTAGCGCTTGTAGAAATAAAGCAGATGAAAGCCACAATCTGATGATAGCAGCTTCTCTACTCGAGATAATCGGTTTACCTTAAATGCATTACTAGGCGCAGATAGAAAACACAACAAGAGAGAATAATAAGGAGCTCTGTCAATGCTCCTTTGTAGTTTGCAGTGAAAGCGCTTGAAGAGATAAAGCTGATGAAAGCCACAATCTGAGGATAGCAGCTTCTCTGCCCGAGATAATCGCTTTTCCTTAAATGCATTACTAGGTGCAGATAGAACACACATCAAGAGAACATAGTAAGGGGCTCTGTTAATGCTGCTTTTTAGTATGCAGAGAAAGCGCTTGAAGAGATAAAGCTGATGAAAGCCACAATCTAGTGACAGAAGTTTCTCTGCTCGAAATAATCACTTTTCCTTCAATGCTTATGCAAGCGCAGTTAGAACACATTGAAGGATACTCGAATTAAAAGCTGGCCAAAGCTGCTTTGTAGGTTGCAGTGAAAGCGCTTGTAGAGATAAAGCTGATGAAAGCCACAATCTGATGATAGCAGCTTCTCTGGTCGAGATAATCGCTTTTCCTTAAATGCTATAGTATGCGCAGATAGAACAAATACCAAGAGAATATTGTTAGGATGGCTGTTAATGCTGTTCTGTAGTTTGCAGTGAAATATCTTGTAGAGATAAGGCTATGGCAATACACAATCTGATGATTGCAGCTTCTCTGCTAGAGATAATCGCTTTTCCTTAAATGCATTACTCGTCGCAGATAAAACACATATCAAGAGAACACAGTAAGGGGCTCTGTTAATGCTGCTTTTTAGTATGCAGAGAAAGCGCTTGTCGAGATAAAGCAAATGAAAGCCGCAATCTGATGACAGCAGTTTCTCTGCTCGAGATAATCGCTTTTCCTTAAATGCATTACTAGGCGCAGATAAAACACATATCAAGAGAACACAGTAAGGGGCTCTGTTAATGCTGCTTTTTAGTATGCAGAGAAAGCGGTTGAAGAGATAAAGCTGATGAAAGCCACAATCTAGTGACAGCAGTTTCTCTGCTAGAAATAATCACTTTTCCTTCAATGCTTATGCAAGCGCAGTTAAACACATTGAAGGATACTCGAATAAAAAGCTAGCCAAAGCTGCTTTGTAGTTTGCTGTGAAAGCGCTTGTAGAGATAAAGCTGATGAAAGCCACAATCCGATGATAGCAGCTTCTCTGCTCGAGGTAATCGCTTTTCTTAAATGCTTTAGTATGCGCAGATCGAACACATACCATGGGAATATTGTTAGGATTGCTGTTAATGCTGTTCTGTAGTTTGCAGTGAAATATCTTGTAGAGATAAGGCTATGGCAATACACAATCTGATGATAGCAGCTTCTCTGCTCGAGATAATCGCTTTTCCTTAAATGCATTACTAGGCGCAGATAAAACACATATCAAGAGAACACAGTAAGGGGCTCTGTTAATGCTGCTTTTTAGTATGCAGAGAAAGCGCTTGTCGAGATAAAGCAAATGAGAGCCGCAATCTGATGACAGCAGTTTCTCTGCTCTAAGTAATCACTTTTCCTTCAATGCTTATGCTAGCGCAGTAAAAACACATTTAAGGATACTCTAATAAAAAGCTAGCCAAAGCTGCTTTGTAGGATGCAGTGATAGCGCTTGTAGAAATAAAGCAGATGAAAGCCAATATCTGATGATAGCAGCTTCTCTACTCGAGATAATCGGTTTACCTTAAATGCATTACTGGGCTCAGATAGAAAACACAACAAGAGAGAATAATAAGGAGCTCTGTCAATGCTCCTTTGTAGTTTGCAGTGAAAGCGCTTGAAGAGATAAAGCTGATGAAAGCCACAATCTGAGGATAGCAGCTTCTCTGCCCGAGATAATCGCTTTTCCTTAAATGCATTACTAGGCGCAGATAGAACACATATCAAGAGAACATAGTAAGGGGCTGTGTTAATGCTGCTTTTTAGTATGCAGAGAAAGCGCTTGAAGAGATAAAGCTGATGAAAGCCACAATCTAGTGACAGCAGTTTCTCTGCTCGAAATAATCACTTTTCCTTCAATGCTTATGCAAGCGCAGTTAGAACACATTGAAGGATACTCGAATAAAAAGCTAGACAAAGCTGCTTTGTAGGTTGCAGTGAAAGCGCTTGTAGAGATAAAGCTGATGAAAGCCACAATCTGATGATAGCAGCTTCCCTGCTCGAGATAATGGCTTTTCCTTAAATGCTTTAGTATGCGCAGACAGAACACATACCATGGGAATATTTTTAGGATGGCTGTTCATGCAGTTCTGTAGTTTGCAGTTAAATATCTTGTAGAGATAAGGCTATGGCAATACACAATCTGATGATAGCAGCTTCTCTGCTCGAGATAATCGCTTTTCCTTAAATGCATTACTAGGCGCAGATAAAACACATATCAAGAAAACACAGTAAGGGGCTCTGTTAATGCTGCTTTTTAGTATGCAGAGAAAGCGCTTGTCGAGATAAAGCAAATGAGAGCCGCAATCTGACGACAGCAGTTTCTCTGCTCTAAGTAATCACTTTTCCTTCAATGCTTATGCTAGCGCAGTAAAAACACATTTAAGGATACTCTAATAAAAAGCTAGCCAAAGGTGCTTTGTAGGATGCAGTGATAGCGCTTGTAGAAATAAAGCAGATGAAAGCAACAATCTGATGATAGCAGCTTCTCTACTCGAGATAATCGGTTTACCTTAAATGCATTACTGGGCTCAGATAGAAAACACAACAAGAGAGAATAATAAGGAGCTCTGTCAATGCTCCTTTGTAGTTTGCAGTGAAAGCGCTTGAAGAGATAAAGCTGATGAAAGCCACAATCTGAGGATAGCAGCTTCTCTGCCCGAGATAATCGCTTTTCCTTAAATGCATTACTAGGCGCAGATAGAACACATATCAAGAGAACATAGTAAGGGGCTGTGTTAATGCTGCTTTTTAGTATGCAGAGAAAGCGCTTGAAGAGATAAAGCTGATGAAAGCCGCAATCTAGTGACAGCAGTTTCTCTGCTCGAAATAATCACTTTTCCTTCAATGCTTATGCAAGCGCAGTTAGAACACATTGAAGGATACTCGAATAAAAAGCTAGACAAAGCTGCTTTGTAGGTTGCAGTGAAAGCGCTTGTAGAGATAAAGCTGATGAAAGCCACAATCTGAGGATAGTAGCTTCTCTGCCCGAGATAATCGCTTTTCCTTAAATGCATTACTAGGCGCAGAGAAAACACATATCAAGAAAACACAGTAAGGGGCTCTGTTAATGCTGCTTTTTAGTATGCAGAGAAAGCGCTTGTCGAGATAAAGCAAATTAAAACCGCAATCTGATGAGAGCAGTTTCTCTGCTCGAGATAATCGCTTTTCCTTAAATGCATTACTAGGCGCAGATAAAACACATATCAAGAGAACACAGTAATGGGCTCTGTTAATGCTGCTTCTTAGTATGAAGAGAAAGCGCTTGAACAGATAAAGCTGATGAAAGCCACAATCTGATGACCGCAGTTTCTCTGCTCGTGATAATCGCTTTTCCTTAAATTCATTACTAGGCGCAGATAGAACACATATCAAGAGAACATTGTTAGGATGTCTGTTAATGCTGCTTTGTAGTTTGCAGTGAAATATCTTGTAGAGATAAGGCTATGGCAATACACAATCAGATGATAGCAGCTTCTCTGCTCGAGATAATCGCTTTTCCTTAAATGCATTACTAGGCGCAGATAAAACACATATCAAGAAAACACAGTAAGGGGCTCTGTTAATGCTGCTTTTTAGTATGCAGAGAAAGCGCTTGTCGAGATAAAGCAAATGAAAGCCGCAATCTGATGACAGCAGTTTCTCTGCTCGAGATAATCGCTTTTCCTTAAATGCATTACTAGGTGCAGATAAAACACATATCAAGAAAACATAGTAAGGGGCTCTGTTAATGCTGCTTTTTAGTATGCAGAGAAAGCGCTTGTCGAGATAAAGCAAATGAAAACCGCAATCTGATGACAGCAGTTTCTCTGCTCTAAATAATCACTTTTCCTTCAATGCTTATGCTAGCGCAGTAAAAACACATTTAAGGATACTCTAATAAAAAGCTAACCAAAGCTGCTTTGTAGGATGCAGTGGTAGCGCTTGTAGAAATAAAGCAGATGAAAGCCACAATCTGATGATAGCAGCTTCTCTACTCGAGATAATCGGTTTACCTTAAATGCATTACTAGGCGCAGATAGAAAACACAACAAGAGAGAATAATAAGGAGCTCTGTCAATGCTCCTTTGTAGTTTGCAGTGAAAGCGCTTGAAGAGATAAAGCTGATGAAAGCCACAATCTGAGGATAGCAGCTTCTCTGCCCGAGATAATCGCTTTTCCTTAAATGCATTACTAGGTGCAGATAGAACACACATCAAGAGAACATAGTAAGGGGCTCTGTTAATGCTGCTTTTTAGTATGCAGAGAAAGCGCTTGAAGAGATAAAGCTGATGAAAGCCACAATCTAGTGACAGAAGTTTCTCTGCTCGAAATAATCACTTTTCCTTCAATGCTTATGCAAGCGCAGTTAGAACACATTGAAGGATACTCGAATTAAAAGCTGGCCAAAGCTGCTTTGTAGGTTGCAGTGAAAGCGCTTGTAGAGATAAAGCTGATGAAAGCCACAATCTGATGATAGCAGCTTCTCTGGTCGAGATAATCGCTTTTCCTTAAATGCTATAGTATGCGCAGATAGAACAAATACCAAGAGAATATTGTTAGGATGGCTGTTAATGCTGTTCTGTAGTTTGCAGTGAAATATCTTGTAGAGATAAGGCTATGGCAATACACAATCTGATGATTGCAGCTTCTCTGCTAGAGATAATCGCTTTTCCTTAAATGCATTACTCGTCGCAGATAAAACACATATCAAGAGAACACAGTAAGGGGCTCTGTTAATGCTGCTTTTTAGTATGCAGAGAAAGCGCTTGTCGAGATAAAGCAAATGAAAGCCGCAATCTGATGACAGCAGTTTCTCTGCTCGAGATAATCGCTTTTCCTTAAATGCATTACTAGGCGCAGATAAAACACATATCAAGAGAACACAGTAAGGGGCTCTGTTAATGCTGCTTTTTAGTATGCAGAGAAAGCGGTTGAAGAGATAAAGCTGATGAAAGCCACAATCTAGTGACAGCAGTTTCTCTGCTAGAAATAATCACTTTTCCTTCAATGCTTATGCAAGCGCAGTTAAACACATTGAAGGATACTCGAATAAAAAGCTAGCCAAAGCTGCTTTGTAGTTTGCTGTGAAAGCGCTTGTAGAGATAAAGCTGATGAAAGCCACAATCCGATGATAGCAGCTTCTCTGCTCGAGGTAATCGCTTTTCTTAAATGCTTTAGTATGCGCAGATCGAACACATACCATGGGAATATTGTTAGGATTGCTGTTAATGCTGTTCTGTAGTTTGCAGTGAAATATCTTGTAGAGATAAGGCTATGGCAATACACAATCTGATGATAGCAGCTTCTCTGCTCGAGATAATCGCTTTTCCTTAAATGCATTACTAGGCGCAGATAAAACACATATCAAGAGAACACAGTAAGGGGCTCTGTTAATGCTGCTTTTTAGTATGCAGAGAAAGCGCTTGTCGAGATAAAGCAAATGAAAGCCGAAATCTGATGACAGCAGTTTCTCTGCTCTAGATAATCGCTTTTCCTTAAATGCATTACTAGGCGCAGATAAAACACATATCAAGAGAACACAGTAAGGGGCTCTGTTAATGCTGCTTTTTAGTATGCAGAGAAAGCGCTTGAAGAGATAAAGCAAATGAGAGCCGCAATCTGATGACAGCAGTTTCTCTGCTCTAAATAATCAATTTTCCTTCAATGCTTATGCTAGCGCAGTAAAAACACTTTTAAGGATACTCTAATAAAAAGCTAGCCAAAGCTGCTTTGTAGGATGCAGTGATAGCGCTTGTAGAAATAAAGCAGATGAAAGCAACAATCTGATGATAGCAGCTTCTCTACTCGAGATAATCGGTTTACCTTAAATGCATTACTAGGCGCAGATAGAAAAGACAACAAGAGAGAATAATAAGGAGCTCTGTCAATGCTCCTTTGTAGTTTGCAGAGAAAGCGCTTGAAGAGATAAAGCTGATGAAAGCCACAATCTGAGGATAGCAGCTTCTCTGCCCGAGATAATCGCTTTTCCTTAAATGCATTACTAGGCGCAGATAGAACACATATCAAGAGAACATAGTAAGGGGCTCTGTTAATGCTGCTTTTTAGTACGCAGAGAAAGCGCTTGACGAGATAAAGCAAATGAAAGCCGCAATCTGATGACAGCAGTTTCTCTGCTCGAGATAATCGCTTTTCCTTAAATGCATTACTAGGCGCAGATAGAACACATATCAAGAGAACACAGTAAGGGGCCCTGTTAATGCTGCTTTTTAGTATGCAGAGAAAGCGCTTGAAGAGATAAAGCTGATGAAAGCCACAATCTAGTGACAGCAGTTTCTCTGCTCGAAATAATCACTTTTCCTTCAATGCTTATGCAAGCGCAGTTAGAACACATTGAAGGATACTCGAATAAAAAGCTAGCCAAAGCTGCTTTGTAGGTTGCAGTGAAAGCGCTTGTAGAGATAAAGCTGATGAAAGCCACAATCTGATGATAGCAGCTTCCCTGCTCGAGATAATCGCTTTTCCTTAAATGCTTTAGTATGCGCAGATAGAACTCATACCATGGGAATATTGTTAGGATGGCTGTTAATGCAGTTCTGTAGTTTGCAGTTAAATATCTTGTAGAGATAAGGCTATGGCAATACACAATCTGATGATAGCAGCTTCTCTGCTCGAGATAATCGCTTTTCCTTAAATGCATTACTAGGCGCAGATAAAACACATATCAAGAAAACACAGTAAGGGGCTCTGTTAATGCTGCTTTTTAGTATGCAGAGAAAGCGCTTGTCGAGATAAAGCAAATGAAAGCCGCAATCTGATGACAGCAGTTTCTCCGCTCGAGATAATCGCTTTTCCTTAAATGCATTACTAGGCGCAGATAAAACACATATCAAGAGAACACAGTAAGGGGCTCTTTTAATGCTGCTTTTTAGTATGCAGAGAAAGCGCTTGTCGAGATAAAGCAAATGAAAGCCGCAATCTGATGACAGCAGTTTCTCCGCTCGAGATAATCGCTTTTCCTTAAATGCATTACTAGGCGCAGATAAAACACATATCAAGAGAACACAGTAAGGGGCTCTTTTAATACTGCTTTTTAGTATGCAGAGAAAGTGCTTGAAGAGATAAAGCTGATGAAAGCCACAATCTAGTGACAGAAGTTTCTCTGCTCGAAATAATCACTTTTCCTTCAATGCTTATGCAAGCGCAGTTAGAACACATTGAAGGATACTCGAATAAAAAGCGAGCCAAAGCTGCTTTGTAGTTTGCAGTGAAAGCGCTTGTAGAGATAAAGCTGATGAAAGCCACAATCTGACGATAGCAGCTTCCCTGCTCGAGATAATCGCTTTTCCTTAAATGCTATAGTATGCGCAGATAGAACACATACCAAGAGAATATTGTTAGGATGGAAGTTAATGCTGTTCTGTAGTTTGCAGTGAAATATCTTGTAGAGATAAGGCTATGGCAATACACAATCTGATGATAGCAGCTTCTCTGCTCGAGATAATCGCTTTTCCTTAAATGCATTACTAGGCGCAGATAGAACACATATCAAGAGAACATAGTAAGGGGCTCTGTTAATGCTGCTTTTTAGTACGCAGAGAAAGCGCTTGACGAGATAAAGCAAATGAAAGCCGCAATCTGATGACAGCAGTTTCTCTGCTCGAGATAATCGCTTTTCCTTAAATGCATTACTAGGCGCAGATAGAACACATATCAAGAGAACACAGTAAGGGGCCCTGTTAATGCTGCTTTTTAGTATGCAGAGAAAGCGCTTGAAGAGATAAAGCTGATGAAAGCCACAATCTAGTGACAGCAGTTTCTCTGCTCGAAATAATCACTTTTCCTTCAATGCTTATGCAAGCGCAGTTAGAACACATTGAAGGATACTGGAATAAAAAGCTAGCCAAAGCTGCTTTGTAGGTTGCAGTGAAATCGCTTGTAGAGATAAAGCTGATGAAAGCCACAATCTGATGATAGCAGCTTCCCTGCTCGTGATAATCGCATTTCCTTAAATGCTTTAGTATACGCAGATAGAACACATACCATGGGAATATTGTTAGGATGGCTGTTAATGCTGTTCTGTAGTTTGCAGTGAAATATCTTGTAGAGATAAGGCTATGGCAATACACAATCTGATGATAGCAGTTTCTCCGCTCGAGATAATCGCTTTTCCTTAAATGCATTACTAGGCGCAGATAAAACACATATCAAGAGAACACAGTAAGGGGCTCTGTTAATGCTGCTTTTTAGTATGCAGAGAAAGCGCTTGTCGAGATAAAGCAAATGAGAGCCGAAATCTGATGACAGCAGTTTCTCTGCTCTAAATAATCACTTTTCCTTCAATGCTTATGCTAGCGCAGTAAAAACACATTTAAGCATACTCTAATAAAAAGCTAGGTAAAGCTGTTTTGTAGGATGCAGTGATAGCGCTTGTAGAAATAAAGCAGATGAAAGCCACAATCTGATGATAGCAGCTTCTCTACTCGAGATAATCGGTTTACATTAAATGCATTACTAGGCGCAGATAGAACACATATCAAGAGAACATAGTAAGGGGCTCTGTTAATGCTGCTTTTTAGTATGCAGAGAAAGCGCTTGAAGAGATAAAGCTGATGAAAGCCACAATCTAGTGACAGCAGGTTCTCTGCTCGAGATAATCACTTTTCCTTCAATGCTTATGCAAGCGCAGTTAGAACACATTGAAGGATACTCGAATATAAAGCTAGCCAAAGCTGCTTTGTAGGTTGCAGTGAAATCGCTTGTAGAGATAAAGCTGATGAAAGCCACAATCTGATGATAGCAGCTTCCCTGCTCGTGATAATCGCATTTCCTTAAATGCTTTAGTATACGCAGATAGAACACATACCATGGGAATATTGTTAGGATGGCTGTTAATGCTGTTCTGTAGTTTGCAGTGAAATATCTTGTAGAGATAAGGCTATGGCAATACACAATCTGATGATAGCAGTTTCTCCGCTCGAGATAATCGCTTTTCCTTAAATGCATTACTAGGCGCAGATAAAACACATATCAAGAGAACACAGTAAGGGGCTCTGTTAATGCTGCTTTTTAGTATGCAGAGAAAGCGCTTGTCGAGATAAAGCAAATGAGAGCCGAAATCTGATGACAGCAGTTTCTCTGCTCTAAATAATCACTTTTCCTTCAATGCTTATGCTAGCGCAGTAAAAACACATTTAAGCATACTCTAATAAAAAGCTAGGTACAGCTGTTTTGTAGGATGCAGTGATAGCGCTTGTAGAAATAAAGCAGATGAAAGCCACAATCTGATGATAGCAGCTTCTCTACTCGAGATAATCGGTTTACATTAAATGCATTACTAGGCGCAGATAGAACACATATCAAGAGAACATAGTAAGGGGCTCTGTTAATGCTGCTTTTTAGTATGCAGAGAAAGCGCTTGAAGAGATAAAGCTGATGAAAGCCACAATCTAGTGACAGCAGGTTCTCTGCTCGAGATAATCACTTTTCCTTCAATGCTTATGCAAGCGCAGTTAGAACACATTGAAGGATACTCGAATATAAAGCTAGCCAAAGCTGCTTTGTAGTTTGCAGTGAAAGCGCTTGTAGAGATAAAGCTGATGAAAGCCACAATCTGATGATAGCAGCTTCTCTGCTCGAGATAATCGCTTTTCCTTAAATGCATTACTAGGCGCAGATAGAAAACACAACAAGAGAGAATAATAAGGAGCTCTGTCAATGCTCCTTTGTAGTTTGCAGTGAAAGCGCTTGAAGAGATAAAGCTGATGAAAGCCACAATCTGAGAGTAGCAGCTTCTCTGCCCGAGAATATCGCTTTTCCTTAAATGCATTACTAGGCGCAGATAGAACACATATCAAGAGAACACAGTAAGGGGCTATGTTAATGCTGCTTTTTAGTATGCAGAGAAAGCGCTTGTCGAGATAAAGCAAATGAAAGCCGCAATCTGATGACAGCAGTTTCTCTGCTCGAGATAATCGCTTTTCCTTAAATGCATTACTAGGCGCAGATAAAACACATATCAAGAAAACACAGTAAGGGGCTCTGTTAATGCTGCTTTTTAGTATGCAGAGAAAGCGCTTGTCGAGATAAAGCAAATGAGAGCCGAAATCTGATGACAGCAGTTTCTCTGCTCTAAATAATCACTTTTCCTTCAATGCTTATGCTAGCGCAGTAAAAACACATTTAAGCATACTCTAATAAAAAGCTAGGCAAAGCTGTTTTGTAGGATGCAGTGATAGCGCTTGTAGAAATAAAGCAGATGAAAGCCACAATCTGATGATAGCAGCTTCTCTACTCGAGATAATCGGTTTACCTTAAATGCATTACTGGACGCAGATAGAAAACACAACAAGAGAGAATAATAAGGAGCTCTGTCAATGCTCCTTTGTAGTTTGCAGTGAAAGCGCTTGAAGAGATAAAGCTGATGAAAGCCACAATCTGAGGATAGCAGCTTCTCTGCCCGAGATAATCGCTTTTCCTTAAATGCATTACTAGGCGCAGATAGAACACATATCAAGAGAACATAGTAAGGGGCTGTGTTAATGCTGCTTTTTAGTATGAAGAGAAAGCGCTTGAAGAGATAAAGCTGATGAAAGCCACAATCTAGTGACAGCAGTTTCTCTGCTCGAAATAATCACTTTTCCTTCAATGCTTATGCAAGCGCAGTTAGAACACATTGAAGGATACTGGAATAAAAAGCTAGCCAAAGCTGCTTTGTAGGTTGCAGTGAAATCGCTTGTAGAGATAAAGCTGATGAAAGCCACAATCTGATGATAGCAGCTTCCCTGCTCGTGATAATCGCTTTTCCTTAAATGCTTTAGTATGCGCAGATAGAATACATACCATGGGAATATTGTTAGGATGGCTGTTAATGCAGTTCTGTAGTTTGCAGTTAAATATCTTGTAGAGATAAAGCTATGGCAATACACAATCTGATGATAGCAGCTTCTCTGCTCGAGATAATCGCTTTTCCTTAAATGCATTACTAGGCGCAGATAAAACACATATCAATAAAGCACAGTAAGGGGCTCTATTAATGCTGCTTTTTAGTATGCAGAGAAAGCGCTTGTCGAGATAAAGCAAATGAGAACAGAAATCTGATGACAGCAGTTTCTCTGCTCGAGATAATCGCTTTTCCTTAAATGCATTACTAGGCGCAGATAGAACACATATCAAGAGAACATAGTAAGGGGCTCTGTTAATGCTGCTTTTTAGTATGCAGAGAAAGCGCTTGTCGAGATAAAGCAAATGAAAACGGCAATCTGATGACAGCAGTTTCTCTGCTCGAGATAATCGCTTTTCCTTAAATGCATTACTAGGCGCAGATAAAACACATATCAAGAAAACACAGTAAGGGGCTCTGTTAATGCTGCTTTTTAGTATGCAGAGAAAGCGCTTGTCGAGATAAAGCAAATGAAAGCCGCAATCTGATGACAGCAGTTTCTCTGCTCGAGATAATCGCTTTTCCTTAAATGCATTACTAGTCGCAGATAAAACACATATCAAGAAAACACAGTAAGGGGCTCTGTTAATGCTGCTTTTTAGTATGCAGAGAAAGCGCTTGTCGAGATAAAGCAAATGAGAGCCGAAATCTGATGACAGCAGTTTCTCTGCTCTAAATAATCACTTTTACTTCAATGCTTATGCTAGCGCAGTAAAAACACATTTAAGGATACTCTAATAAAAAGCTAGCCAAAGCTGCTTTGTAGGATGCAGTGATAGCGCTTGTAGAAATAAAGCAGATGAAAGCCACAATCTGATGATAGCAGCTTCTCTACTCGAGATAATCGGTTTACCTTAAATGCATTACTAGGCGCAGATAGAAAACACAACAAGAGAGAATAATAAGGAGATCTGTCAATGCTCCTTTGTAGTTTGCAGTGAAAGCTCTTGAAGAGATAAAGCTGATGAAAGCCACAATCTGAGGATAGCAGCTTCTCTGCCCGAGAATATCGCTTTTCCTTAAATGCATTACTAGGCGCAGATAGAACACATATCAAGAGAACATAGTAAGGGGCTCTGTTAATGCTGCTTTTTAGTATGCAGAGAAAGCGCTTGTCGAGAAAAAGCAAATGAAAGCCGCAATCTGATGACAGCAGTTTCTCTGCTCGAGATAATCGCTTTTCCTTAAATGCATTACTAGGTGCAGATAAAACACATATCAAGAGAACACAGTAAGGGGCCCTGTTAATGCTGCTTTTTAGTATGCAGAGAAAGCGCTTGAAGAGATAAAGCTGATGAAAGCCACAATCTAGTGACAGCAGTTTCTCTGCTCGAAATAATCACTTTTCCTTCAATGCTTATGCAAGCGCAGTTAGAACACATTGAAGGATACTGGAATAAAAAGCTAGCCAAAGCTGCTTTGTAGTTTGCAGTGAAAGCGCTTGTAGAGATAAAGCTGATGAAAGCCACAATCTGATGATAGCAGCTTCCCTGCTCGAGATAATCGCTTTTCCTTAAATGCTTTAGTATGCGCAGATAGAACACATACCATGGGAATATTGTTAGGATGGCTGTTAATGCAGTTCTGTAGTTTGCAGTGAAATATCTTGTAGAGATAAGGCTATGGCAATACACAATCTGATGATAGCAGCTTCTCTGCTCGAGATAATCGCTTTTCCTTAAATGCATTACTAGGCGCAGATAAAACACATATCAATAAAACACAGTAAGAGGCTCTGTTAATGCTGCTTTTTAGTATGCAGAGAAAGCGCTTGTCGAGATAAAGCAAATGAGAGCCGAAATCTGATGACAGCAGTTTCTCTGCTCTAAATAATCACTTTTACTTCAATGCTTATGCTAGCGCAGTAAAAACACTTTTAAGGATACTCTAATAAAAAGCTAGCCAAAGCTGCTTTGTAGTATGCAGTGATAGCGCTTGTAGAAATAAAGCAGATGAAAGCAACAATCTGATGATAGCAGCTTCTCTACTCGAGATAATCGGTTTACCTTAAATGCATTACTAGGCGCAGATAGAAAAGACAACAAGAGAGAATAATAAGGAGCTCTGTCAATGCTCCTTTGTAGTTTGCAGAGAAAGCGCTTGAAGAGATAAAGCTGATGAAAGCCACAATCTGAGGATAGCAGCTTCTCTGCCCGAGATAATCGCTTTTCCTTAAATGCATTACTAGGCGCAGATAAAACACATATCAAGAGAACACAGTAAGGGGCTCTGTTAATGCTGCTTTTTAGTATGCAGAGAAAGCGCTTGTCGAGGTAAAGCAAATTAAAGCCGCAATCTGATGACAGCAGTTTCTCTGCTCGAGATAATCGCTTTTTTTTAAATGCATTACTAGGCGCAGAAAAAACACATATCAAGAGAACATAGTAAGGGGCTCTGTTAATGCTGCTTTTTAGTATGCAGAGAAAGCGCTTGAAGAGATAAAGCTGATGAAAGCCACAATCTAGTGACAGCAGTTTCTCTGCTCGAAATAATCACTTTTCCTTCAATGCTTATGCAAGCGCAGTTAGAACACATTGAAGGATACTCGAATAAAAAGCTAGCCAAAGCTGCTTTGTAGGTTGCAGTGAAATCGCTTGTAGAGATAAAGCTGATGAAAGCCACAATCTGATGATAGCAGCTTCCCTGCTCGTGGTAATCGCATTTCCTTAAATGCTTTAGTATGCGCAGATAGAACACATACCATGGGAATATTGTTAGGATGGCTGTTAATGCTGTTCTGTAGTTTGCAGTGAAATATCTTGTAGAGATAAGGCTATGGCAATACACAATCTGATGATAGCAGTTTCTCCGCTCGAGATAATCGCTTTTCCTTAAATGCATTACTAGGCGCAGATAAAACACATATCAAGAGAACACAGTAAGGGGCCGTGTTAATGCTGCTTTTTAGTATGAAGAGAAAGCGCTTGAAGAGATAAAGCTGATGTAAGCCACAATCTAGTGACAGCAGTTTCTCTGCTCGAAATAATCACTTTTCCTTCAATGCTTATGCAAGCGCAGTTAGAACACATTGAAGGATACTGGAATAAAAAGCTAGCCAAAGCTGCTTTGTAGGTTGCAGTGAAATCGCTTGTAGAGATAAAGCTGATGAAAGCCACAATCTGATGATAGCAGCTTCCCTGCTCGTGATAATCGCATTTCCTTAAATGCTTTAGTATACGCAGATAGAACACATACCATGGGAATATTGTTAGGATGGCTGTTAATGCTGTTCTGTAGTTTGCAGTGAAATATCTTGTAGAGATAAGGCTATGGCAATACACAATCTGAGGATAGCAGCTTCTCTACTCGAGATAATCGGTTTACCTTAAATGCATTACTAGGCGCAGATAGAAAACACAACAAGAGAGAATAATAAGGAGCTCTGTCAATGCTCCTTTGTAGTTTGCAGTGAAAGCGCTTGAAGAGATAAAGCTGATGAAAGCCACAATCTGAGAGTAGCAGCTTCTCTGCCCGAGAATATCGCTTTTCCTTAAATGCATTACTAGGCGCAGATAGAACACATATCAAGAGAACACAGTAAGGGGCTCTGTTAATGCTGCTTTTTAGTATGCAGAGAAAGCGCTTGTCGAGATAAAGCAAATGAAAGCCGCAATCTGATGACAGCAGTTTCTCTGCTCGAGATAATCGCTTTTCCTTAAATGCATTACTAGGCGCAGATAAAACACATATCAAGAAAACACAGTAAGGGGCTCTGTTAATGCTGCTTTTTAGTATGCAGAGAAAGCGCTTGTCGAGATAAAGCAAATGAGAGCCGAAATCTGATGACAGCAGTTTCTCTGCTCTAAATAATCACTTTTCCTTCAATGCTTATGCTAGCGCAGTAAAAACACATTTAAGCATACTCTAATAAAAAGCTAGGCAAAGCTGTTTTGTAGGATGCAGTGATAGCGCTTGTAGAAATAAAGCAGATGAAAGCCACAATCTGAGGATAGCAGCTTCTCTACTCGAGATAATCGGTTTACCTTAAATGCATTACTGGACGCAGATAGAAAACACAACAAGAGAGAATAATAAGGAGCTCTGTCAATGCTCCTTTGTAGTTTGCAGTGAAAGCGCTTGAAGAGATAAAGCTGATGAAAGCCACAATCTGAGGATAGCAGCTTCTCTGCCCGAGATAATCGCTTTTCCTTAAATGCATTACTAGGCGCAGATAGAACACATATCAAGAGAACACAGTAAGGGGCCGTGTTAATGCTGCTTTTTAGTATGAAGAGAAAGCGCTTGAAGAGATAAAGCTGATGTAAGCCACAATCTAGTGACAGCAGTTTCTCTGCTCGAAATAATCACTTTTCCTTCAATGCTTATGCAAGCGCAGTTAGAACACATTGAAGGATACTGGAATAAAAAGCTAGCCAAAGCTGCTTTGTAGGTTGCAGTGAAATCGCTTGTAGAGATAAAGCTGATGAAAGCCACAATCTGATGATAGCAGCTTCCCTGCTCGTGATAATCGCATTTCCTTAAATGCTTTAGTATACGCAGATAGAACACATACCATGGGAATATTGTTAGGATGGCTGTTAATGCTGTTCTGTAGTTTGCAGTGAAATATCTTGTAGAGATAAGGCTATGGCAATACACAATCTGATGATAGCAGTTTCTCCGCTCGAGATAATCGCTTTTCCTTAAATGCATTACTAGGCGCAGATAAAACACATATCAAGAGAACACAGTAAGGGGCTCTGTTAATGCTGCTTTTTAGTATGCAGAGAAAGCGCTTGTCGAGATAAAGCAAATGAAAGCCGCAATCTGATGACAGCAGTTTCTCTGCTCGAGATAATCGCTTTTCCTTAAATGCATTACTAGGCGCAGATAAAACACATATCAAGAAAACACAGTAAGGGGCTCTGTTAATGCTGCTTTTTAGTATGCAGAGAAAGCGCTTGTCGAGATAAAGCAAATGAGAGCCGAAATCTGATGACAGCAGTTTCTCTGCTCTAAATAATCACTTTTCCTTCAATGCTTATGCTAGCGCAGTAAAAACACATTTAAGCATACTCTAATAAAAAGCTAGGCAAAGCTGTTTTGTAGGATGCAGTGATAGCGCTTGTAGAAATAAAGCAGATGAAAGCCACAATCTGATGATAGCAGCTTCTCTACTCGAGATAATCGGTTTACCTTAAATGCATTACTGGACGCAGATAGAAAACACAACAAGAGAGAATAATAAGGAGCTCTGTCAATGCTCCTTTGTAGTTTGCAGTGAAAGCGCTTGAAGAGATAAAGCTGATGAAAGCCACAATCTGAGGATAGCAGCTTCTCTGCCCGAGATAATCGCTTTTCCTTAAATGCATTACTAGGCGCAGATAGAACACATATCAAGAGAACATAGTAAGGGGCTGTGTTAATGCTGCTTTTTAGTATGAAGAGAAAGCGCTTGAAGAGATAAAGCTGATGAAAGCCACAATCTAGTGACAGCAGTTTCTCTGCTCGAAATAATCACTTTTCCTTCAATGCTTATGCAAGCGCAGTTAGAACACATTGAAGGATACTGGAATAAAAAGCTAGCCAAAGCTGCTTTGTAGGTTGCAGTGAAATCGCTTGTAGAGATAAAGCTGATGAAAGCCACAATCTGATGATAGCAGCTTCCCTGCTCGTGATAATCGCTTTTCCTTAAATGCTTTAGTATGCGCAGATAGAATACATACCATGGGAATATTGTTAGGATGGCTGTTAATGCAGTTCTGTAGTTTGCAGTTAAATATCTTGTAGAGATAAAGCTATGGCAATACACAATCTGATGATAGCAGCTTCTCTGCTCGAGATAATCGCTTTTCCTTAAATGCATTACTAGGCGCAGATAAAACACATATCAATAAAGCACAGTAAGGGGCTCTATTAATGCTGCTTTTTAGTATGCAGAGAAAGCGCTTGTCGAGATAAAGCAAATGAGAACAGAAATCTGATGACAGCAGTTTCTCTGCTCGAGATAATCGCTTTTCCTTAAATGCATTACTAGGCGCAGATAGAACACATATCAAGAGAACATAGTAAGGGGCTCTGTTAATGCTGCTTTTTAGTATGCAGAGAAAGCGCTTGTCGAGATAAAGCAAATGAAAACGGCAATCTGATGACAGCAGTTTCTCTGCTCGAGATAATCGCTTTTCCTTAAATGCATTACTAGGCGCAGATAAAACACATATCAAGAAAACACAGTAAGGGGCTCTGTTAATGCTGCTTTTTAGTATGCAGAGAAAGCGCTTGTCGAGATAAAGCAAATGAAAGCCGCAATCTGATGACAGCAGTTTCTCTGCTCGAGATAATCGCTTTTCCTTAAATGCATTACTAGTCGCAGATAAAACACATATCAAGAAAACACAGTAAGGGGCTCTGTTAATGCTGCTTTTTAGTATGCAGAGAAAGCGCTTGTCGAGATAAAGCAAATGAGAGCCGAAATCTGATGACAGCAGTTTCTCTGCTCTAAATAATCACTTTTACTTCAATGCTTATGCTAGCGCAGTAAAAACACATTTAAGGATACTCTAATAAAAAGCTAGCCAAAGCTGCTTTGTAGGATGCAGTGATAGCGCTTGTAGAAATAAAGCAGATGAAAGCCACAATCTGATGATAGCAGCTTCTCTACTCGAGATAATCGGTTTACCTTAAATGCATTACTAGGCGCAGATAGAAAACACAACAAGAGAGAATAATAAGGAGATCTGTCAATGCTCCTTTGTAGTTTGCAGTGAAAGCTCTTGAAGAGATAAAGCTGATGAAAGCCACAATCTGAGGATAGCAGCTTCTCTGCCCGAGAATATCGCTTTTCCTTAAATGCATTACTAGGCGCAGATAGAACACATATCAAGAGAACATAGTAAGGGGCTCTGTTAATGCTGCTTTTTAGTATGCAGAGAAAGCGCTTGTCGAGAAAAAGCAAATGAAAGCCGCAATCTGATGACAGCAGTTTCTCTGCTCGAGATAATCGCTTTTCCTTAAATGCATTACTAGGTGCAGATAAAACACATATCAAGAGAACACAGTAAGGGGCCCTGTTAATGCTGCTTTTTAGTATGCAGAGAAAGCGCTTGAAGAGATAAAGCTGATGAAAGCCACAATCTAGTGACAGCAGTTTCTCTGCTCGAAATAATCACTTTTCCTTCAATGCTTATGCAAGCGCAGTTAGAACACATTGAAGGATACTCGAATAAAAAGCTAGCCAAAGCTGCTTTGTAGTTTGCAGTGAAAGCGCTTGTAGAGATAAAGCTGATGAAAGCCACAATCTGATGATAGCAGCTTCCCTGCTCGAGATAATCGCTTTTCCTTAAATGCTTTAGTATGCGCAGATAGAACACATACCATGGGAATATTGTTAGGATGGCTGTTAATGCAGTTCTGTAGTTTGCAGTGAAATATCTTGTAGAGATAAGGCTATGGCAATACACAATCTGATGATAGCAGCTTCTCTGCTCGAGATAATCGCTTTTCCTTAAATGCATTACTAGGCGCAGATAAAACACATATCAATAAAACACAGTAAGAGGCTCTGTTAATGCTGCTTTTTAGTATGCAGAGAAAGCGCTTGTCGAGATAAAGCAAATGAGAGCCGCAATCTGATGACAGCAGTTTCTCTGCTCTAAATAATCACTTTTCCTTCAATGCTTATGCTAGCGCAGTAAAAACACTTTTAAGGATACTCTAATAAAAAGCTAGCCAAAGCTGCTTTGTAGGATGCAGTGATAGCGCTTGTAGAAATAAAGCAGATGAAAGCAACAATCTGATGATAGCAGCTTCTCTACTCGAGATAATCGGTTTACCTTAAATGCATTACTAGGCGCAGATAGAAAAGACAACAAGAGAGAATAATAAGGAGCTCTGTCAATGCTCCTTTGTAGTTTGCAGAGAAAGCGCTTGAAGAGATAAAGCTGATGAAAGCCACAATCTGAGGATAGCAGCTTCTCTGCCCGAGATAATCGCTTTTCCTTAAATGCATTACTAGGCGCAGATAGAACACATATCAAGAGAACATAGTAAGGGGCTCTGTTAATGCTGCTTTTTAGTACGCAGAGAAAGCGCTTGACGAGATAAAGCAAATGAAAGCCGCAATCTGATGACAGCAGTTTCTCTGCTCGAGATAATCGCTTTTCCTTAAATGCATTACTAGGCGCAGATAGAACACATATCAAGAGAACACAGTAAGGGGCCCTGTTAATGCTGCTTTTTAGTATGCAGAGAAAGCGCTTGAAGAGATAAAGCTGATGAAAGCCACAATCTAGTGACAGCAGTTTCTCTGCTCGAAATAATCACTTTTCCTTCAATGCTTATGCAAGCGCAGTTAGAACACATTGAAGGATACTCGAATAAAAAGCTAGCCAAAGCTGCTTTGTAGGTTGCAGTGAAAGCGCTTGTAGAGATAAAGCTGATGAAAGCCACAATGTGATGATAGCAGCTTCCCTGCTCGAGATAATCGCTTTTCCTTAAATGCTTTAGTATGCGCAGATAGAACTCATACCATGGGAATATTGTTAGGATGGCTGTTAATGCAGTTCTGTAGTTTGCAGTTAAATATCTTGTAGAGATAAGGCTATGGCAATACACAATCTGATGATAGCAGCTTCTCTGCTCGAGATAATCGCTTTTCCTTAAATGCATTACTAGGCGCAGATAAAACACATATCAAGAAAACACAGTAAGGGGCTCTGTTAATGCTGCTTTTTAGTATGCAGAGAAAGCGCTTGTCGAGATAAAGCAAATGAAAGCCGCAATCTGATGACAGCAGTTTCTCCGCTCGAGATAATCGCTTTTCCTTAAATGCATTACTAGGCGCAGATAAAACACATATCAAGAGAACACAGTAAGGGGCTCTTTTAATGCTGCTTTTTAGTATGCAGAGAAAGCGCTTGTCGAGATAAAGCAAATGAAAGCCGCAATCTGATGACAGCAGTTTCTCCGCTCGAGATAATCGCTTTTCCTTAAATGCATTACTAGGCGCAGATAAAACACATATCAAGAGAACACAGTAAGGGGCTCTTTTAATACTGCTTTTTAGTATGCAGAGAAAGTGCTTGAAGAGATAAAGCTGATGAAAGCCACAATCTAGTGACAGAAGTTTCTCTGCTCGAAATAATCACTTTTCCTTCAATGCTTATGCAAGCGCAGTTAGAACACATTGAAGGATACTCGAATAAAAAGCGAGCCAAAGCTGCTTTGTAGTTTGCAGTGAAAGCGCTTGTAGAGATAAAGCTGATGAAAGCCACAATCTGACGATAGCAGCTTCCCTGCTCGAGATAATCGCTTTTCCTTAAATGTTATAGTATGCGCAGATAGAACACATACCAAGAGAATATTGTTAGGATGGAAGTTAATGCTGTTCTGTAGTTTGCAGTGAAATATCTTGTAGAGATAAGGCTATGGCAATACACAATCTGATGATAGCAGCTTCTCTGCTCGATATAATCGCTTTTCCTTAAATGCATTACTAGGCGCAGATAAAACACATATCAAGAGAACACAGTAAGGGGCTCTGTTAATGCTGCTTTTTAGTATGCAGAGAAAGCGCTTGTCGAGGTAAAGCAAATTAAAGCCGCAATCTGATGACAGCAGTTTCTCTGCTCGAGATAATCGCTTTTTTTTAAATGCATTACTAGGCGCAGAAAAAACACATATCAAGAGAACATAGTAAGGGGCTCTGTTAATGCTGCTTTTTAGTATGCAGAGAAAGCGCTTGAAGAGATAAAGCTGATGAAAGCCACAATCTAGTGACAGCAGTTTCTCTGCTCGAAATAATCACTTTTCCTTCAATGCTTATGCAAGCGCAGTTAGAACACATTGAAGGATACTCGAATAAAAAGCTAGCCAAAGCTGCTTTGTAGGTTGCAGTGAAATCGCTTGTAGAGATAAAGCTGATGAAAGCCACAATCTGATGATAGCAGCTTCCCTGCTCGTGATAATCGCATTTCCTTAAATGCTTTAGTATGCGCAGATAGAACACATACCATGGGAATATTGTTAGGATGGCTGTTAATGCTGTTCTGTAGTTTGCAGTGAAATATCTTGTAGAGATAAGGCTATGGCAATACACAATCTGATGATAGCAGTTTCTCCGCTCGAGATAATCGCTTTTCCTTAAATGCATTACTAGGCGCAGATAAAACACATATCAAGAGAACACAGTAAGGGGCTCTGTTAATGCTGCTTTTTAGTATGCAGAGAAAGCGCTTGTCGAGATAAAGCAAATGAGAGCCGAAATCTGATGACAGCAGTTTCTCTGCTCTAAATAATCACTTTTCCTTCAATGCTTATGCTAGCGCAGTAAAAACACAGTTAAGCATACTCTAATAAAAAGCTAGGTAAAGCTGTTTTGTAGGATGCAGTGATAGCGCTTGTAGAAATAAAGCAGATGAAAGCCACAATCTGATGATAGCAGCTTCTCTACTCGAGATAATCGGTTTACATTAAATGCATTACTAGGCGCAGATAGAACACATATCAAGAGAACATAGTAAGGGGCTCTGTTAATGCTGCTTTTTAGTATGCAGAGAAAGCGCTTGAAGAGATAAAGCTGATGAAAGCCACAATCTAGTGACAGCAGGTTCTCTGCTCGAGATAATCACTTTTCCTTCAATGCTTATGCAAGCGCAGTTAGAACACATTGAAGGATACTCGAATATAAAGCTAGCCAAAGCTGCTTTGTAGTTTGCAGTGAAAGCGCTTGTAGAGATAAAGCTGATGAAAGCCACAATCTGATGATAGCAGCTTCTCTGCTCGAGATAATCGCTTTTCCTTAAATGCATTACTAGGCGCAGATAGAAAACACAACAAGAGAGAATAATAAGGAGCTCTGTCAATGCTCCTTTGTAGTTTGCAGTGAAAGCGCTTGAAGAGATAAAGCTGATGAAAGCCACAATCTGAGAGTAGCAGCTTCTCTGCCCGAGAATATCGCTTTTCCTTAAATGCATTACTAGGCGCAGATAGAACACATATCAAGAGAACACAGTAAGGGGCTCTGTTAATGCTGCTTTTTAGTATGCAGAGAAAGCGCTTGTCGAGATAAAGCAAATGAAAGCCGCAATCTGATGACAGCAGTTTCTCTGCTCGAGATAATCGCTTTTCCTTAAATGCATTACTAGGCGCAGATAAAACACATATCAAGAAAACACAGTAAGGGGCTCTGTTAATGCTGCTTTTTAGTATGCAGAGAAAGCGCTTGTCGAGATAAAGCAAATGAGAGCCGAAATCTGATGACAGCAGTTTCTCTGCTCTAAATAATCACTTTTACTTCAATGCTTATGCTAGCGCAGTAAAAACACTTTTAAGGATACTCTAATAAAAAGCTAGCCAAAGCTGCTTTGTAGGATGCAGTGATAGCGCTTGTAGAAATAAAGCAGATGAAAGCCACAATCTGATGATAGCAGCTTCTCTACTCGAGATAATCGGTTTACCTTAAATGCATTACTAGGCGCAGATAGAAAACACAACAAGAGAGAATAATAAGGAGATCTGTCAATGCTCCTTTGTAGTTTGCAGTGAAAGCTCTTGAAGAGATAAAGCTGATGAAAGCCACAATCTGAGGATAGCAGCTTCTCTGCCCGAGAATATCGCTTTTCCTTAAATGCATTACTAGGCGCAGATAGAACACATATCAAGAGAACATAGTAAGGGGCTCTGTTAATGCTGCTTTTTAGTATGCAGAGAAAGCGCTTGTCGAGAAAAAGCAAATGAAAGCCGCAATCTGATGACAGCAGTTTCTCTGCTCGAGATAATCGCTTTTCCTTAAATGCATTACTAGGTGCAGATAAAACACATATCAAGAGAACACAGTAAGGGGCCCTGTTAATGCTGCTTTTTAGTATGCAGAGAAAGCGCTTGAAGAGATAAAGCTGATGAAAGCCACAATCTAGTGACAGCAGTTTCTCTGCTCGAAATAATCACTTTTCCTTCAATGATTATGCAAGCGCAGTTAGAACACATTGAAGGATACTGGAATAAAAAGCTAGCCAAAGCTGCTTTGTAGTTTGCAGTGAAAGCGCTTGTAGAGATAAAGCTGATGAAAGCCACAATCTGATGATAGCAGCTTCCCTGCTCGAGATAATCGCTTTTCCTTAAATGCTTTAGTATGCGCAGATAGAACACATACCATGGGAATATTGTTAGGATGGCTGTTAATGCAGTTCTGTAGTTTGCAGTGAAATATCTTGTAGAGATAAGGCTATGGCAATACACAATCTGATGATAGCAGCTTCTCTGCTCGAGATAATCGCTTTTCCTTAAATGCATTACTAGGCGCAGATAAAACACATATCAATAAAACACAGTAAGAGGCTCTGTTAATGCTGCTTTTTAGTATGCAGAGAAAGCGCTTGTCGAGATAAAGCAAATGAGAGCCGAAATCTGATGACAGCAGTTTCTCTGCTCTAAATAATCACTTTTACTTCAATGCTTATGCTAGCGCAGTAAAAACACTTTTAAGGATACTCTAATAAAAAGCTAGCCAAAGCTGCTTTGTAGTATGCAGTGATAGCGCTTGTAGAAATAAAGCAGATGAAAGCAACAATCTGATGATAGCAGCTTCTCTACTCGAGATAATCGGTTTACCTTAAATGCATTACTAGGCGCAGATAGAAAAGACAACAAGAGAGAATAATAAGGAGCTCTGTCAATGCTCCTTTGTAGTTTGCAGAGAAAGCGCTTGAAGAGATAAAGCTGATGAAAGCCACAATCTGAGGATAGCAGCTTCTCTGCCCGAGATAATCGCTTTTCCTTAAATGCATTACTAGGCGCAGATAGAACACATATCAAGAGAACATAGTAAGGGGCTCTGTTAATGCTGCTTTTTAGTACGCAGAGAAAGCGCTTGACGAGATAAAGCAAATGAAAGCCGCAATCTGATGACAGCAGTTTCTCTGCTCGAGATAATCGCTTTTCCTTAAATGCATTACTAGGCGCAGATAGAACACATATCAAGAGAACACAGTAAGGGGCCCTGTTAATGCTGCTTTTTAGTATGCAGAGAAAGCGCTTGAAGAGATAAAGCTGATGAAAGCCACAATCTAGTGACAGCAGTTTCTCTGCTCGAAATAATCACTTTTCCTTCAATGCTTATGCAAGCGCAGTTAGAACACATTGAAGGATACTGGAATAAAAAGCTAGCCAAAGCTGCTTTGTAGGTTGCAGTGAAATCGCTTGTAGAGATAAAGCTGATGAAAGCCACAATCTGATGATAGCAGCTTCCCTGCTCGTGATAATCGCATTTCCTTAAATGCTTTAGTATACGCAGATAGAACACATACCATGGGAATATTGTTAGGATGGCTGTTAATGCTGTTCTGTAGTTTGCAGTGAAATATCTTGTAGAGATAAGGCTATGGCAATACACAATCTGATGATAGCAGTTTCTCCGCTCGAGATAATCGCTTTTCCTTAAATGCATTACTAGGCGCAGATAAAACACATATCAAGAGAACACAGTAAGGGGCTCTGTTAATGCTGCTTTTTAGTATGCAGAGAAAGCGCTTGTCGAGATAAAGCAAATGAGAGCCGAAATCTGATGACAGCAGTTTCTCTGCTCTAAATAATCACTTTTCCTTCAATGCTTATGCTAGCGCAGTAAAAACACATTTAAGCATACTCTAATAAAAAGCTAGGTAAAGCTGTTTTGTAGGATGCAGTGATAGCGCTTGTAGAAATAAAGCAGATGAAAGCCACAATCTGATGATAGCAGCTTCTCTACTCGAGATAATCGGTTTACATTAAATGCATTACTAGGCGCAGATAGAACACATATCAAGAGAACATAGTAAGGGGCTCTGTTAATGCTGCTTTTTAGTATGCAGAGAAAGCGCTTGAAGAGATAAAGCTGATGAAAGCCACAATCTAGTGACAGCAGGTTCTCTGCTCGAGATAATCACTTTTCCTTCAATGCTTATGCAAGCGCAGTTAGAACACATTGAAGGATACTCGAATATAAAGCTAGCCAAAGCTGCTTTGTAGTTTGCAGTGAAAGCGCTTGTAGAGATAAAGCTGATGAAAGCCACAATCTGATGATAGCAGCTTCTCTGCTCGAGATAATCGCTTTTCCTTAAATGCATTACTAGGCGCAGATAGAAAACACAACAAGAGAGAATAATAAGGAGCTCTGTCAATGCTCCTTTGTAGTTTGCAGTGAAAGCGCTTGAAGAGATAAAGCTGATGAAAGCCACAATCTGAGAGTAGCAGCTTCTCTGCCCGAGAATATCGCTTTTCCTTAAATGCATTACTAGGCGCAGATAGAACACATATCAAGAGAACACAGTAAGGGGCTCTGTTAATGCTGCTTTTTAGTATGCAGAGAAAGCGCTTGTCGAGATAAAGCAAATGAAAGCCGCAATCTGATGACAGCAGTTTCTCTGCTCGAGATAATCGCTTTTCCTTAAATGCATTACTAGGCGCAGATAAAACACATATCAAGAAAACACAGTAAGGGGCTCTGTTAATGCTGCTTTTTAGTATGCAGAGAAAGCGCTTGTCGAGATAAAGCAAATGAGAGCCGAAATCTGATGACAGCAGTTTCTCTGCTCTAAATAATCACTTTTCCTTCAATGCTTATGCTAGCGCAGTAAAAACACATTTAAGCATACTCTAATAAAAAGCTAGGCAAAGCTGTTTTGTAGGATGCAGTGATAGCGCTTGTAGAAATAAAGCAGATGAAAGCCACAATCTGATGATAGCAGCTTCTCTACTCGAGATAATCGGTTTACCTTAAATGCATTACTGGACGCAGATAGAAAACACAACAAGAGAGAATAATAAGGAGCTCTGTCAATGCTCCTTTGTAGTTTGCAGTGAAAGCGCTTGAAGAGATAAAGCTGATGAAAGCCACAATCTGAGGATAGCAGCTTCTCTGCCCGAGATAATCGCTTTTCCTTAAATGCATTACTAGGCGCAGATAGAACACATATCAAGAGAACATAGTAAGGGGCTGTGTTAATGCTGCTTTTTAGTATGAAGAGAAAGCGCTTGAAGAGATAAAGCTGATGAAAGCCACAATCTAGTGACAGCAGTTTCTCTGCTCGAAATAATCACTTTTCCTTCAATGCTTATGCAAGCGCAGTTAGAACACATTGAAGGATACTGGAATAAAAAGCTAGCCAAAGCTGCTTTGTAGGTTGCAGTGAAATCGCTTGTAGAGATAAAGCTGATGAAAGCCACAATCTGATGATAGCAGCTTCCCTGCTCGTGATAATCGCTTTTCCTTAAATGCTTTAGTATGCGCAGATAGAATACATACCATGGGAATATTGTTAGGATGGCTGTTAATGCAGTTCTGTAGTTTGCAGTTAAATATCTTGTAGAGATAAAGCTATGGCAATACACAATCTGATGATAGCAGCTTCTCTGCTCGAGATAATCGCTTTTCCTTAAATGCATTACTAGGCGCAGATAAAACACATATCAATAAAGCACAGTAAGGGGCTCTATTAATGCTGCTTTTTAGTATGCAGAGAAAGCGCTTGTCGAGATAAAGCAAATGAGAACAGAAATCTGATGACAGCAGTTTCTCTGCTCGAGATAATCGCTTTTCCTTAAATGCATTACTAGGCGCAGATAGAACACATATCAAGAGAACATAGTAAGGGGCTCTGTTAATGCTGCTTTTTAGTATGCAGAGAAAGCGCTTGTCGAGATAAAGCAAATGAAAACGGCAATCTGATGACAGCAGTTTCTCTGCTCGAGATAATCGCTTTTCCTTAAATGCATTACTAGGCGCAGATAAAACACATATCAAGAAAACACAGTAAGGGGCTCTGTTAATGCTGCTTTTTAGTATGCAGAGAAAGCGCTTGTCGAGATAAAGCAAATGAAAGCCGCAATCTGATGACAGCAGTTTCTCTGCTCGAGATAATCGCTTTTCCTTAAATGCATTACTAGTCGCAGATAAAACACATATCAAGAAAACACAGTAAGGGGCTCTGTTAATGCTGCTTTTTAGTATGCAGAGAAAGCGCTTGTCGAGATAAAGCAAATGAGAGCCGAAATCTGATGACAGCAGTTTCTCTGCTCTAAATAATCACTTTTACTTCAATGCTTATGCTAGCGCAGTAAAAACACATTTAAGGATACTCTAATAAAAAGCTAGCCAAAGCTGCTTTGTAGGATGCAGTGATAGCGCTTGTAGAAATAAAGCAGATGAAAGCCACAATCTGATGATAGCAGCTTCTCTACTCGAGATAATCGGTTTACCTTAAATGCATTACTAGGCGCAGATAGAAAACACAACAAGAGAGAATAATAAGGAGATCTGTCAATGCTCCTTTGTAGTTTGCAGTGAAAGCTCTTGAAGAGATAAAGCTGATGAAAGCCACAATCTGAGGATAGCAGCTTCTCTGCCCGAGAATATCGCTTTTCCTTAAATGCATTACTAGGCGCAGATAGAACACATATCAAGAGAACATAGTAAGGGGCTCTGTTAATGCTGCTTTTTAGTATGCAGAGAAAGCGCTTGTCGAGAAAAAGCAAATGAAAGCCGCAATCTGATGACAGCAGTTTCTCTGCTCGAGATAATCGCTTTTCCTTAAATGCATTACTAGGTGCAGATAAAACACATATCAAGAGAACACAGTAAGGGGCCCTGTTAATGCTGCTTTTTAGTATGCAGAGAAAGCGCTTGAAGAGATAAAGCTGATGAAAGCCACAATCTAGTGACAGCAGTTTCTCTGCTCGAAATAATCACTTTTCCTTCAATGCTTATGCAAGCGCAGTTAGAACACATTGAAGGATACTCGAATAAAAAGCTAGCCAAAGCTGCTTTGTAGTTTGCAGTGAAAGCGCTTGTAGAGATAAAGCTGATGAAAGCCACAATCTGATGATAGCAGCTTCCCTGCTCGAGATAATCGCTTTTCCTTAAATGCTTTAGTATGCGCAGATAGAACACATACCATGGGAATATTGTTAGGATGGCTGTTAATGCAGTTCTGTAGTTTGCAGTGAAATATCTTGTAGAGATAAGGCTATGGCAATACACAATCTGATGATAGCAGCTTCTCTGCTCGAGATAATCGCTTTTCCTTAAATGCATTACTAGGCGCAGATAAAACACATATCAATAAAACACAGTAAGAGGCTCTGTTAATGCTGCTTTTTAGTATGCAGAGAAAGCGCTTGTCGAGATAAAGCAAATGAGAGCCGCAATCTGATGACAGCAGTTTCTCTGCTCTAAATAATCACTTTTCCTTCAATGCTTATGCTAGCGCAGTAAAAACACTTTTAAGGATACTCTAATAAAAAGCTAGCCAAAGCTGCTTTGTAGGATGCAGTGATAGCGCTTGTAGAAATAAAGCAGATGAAAGCAACAATCTGATGATAGCAGCTTCTCTACTCGAGATAATCGGTTTACCTTAAATGCATTACTAGGCGCAGATAGAAAAGACAACAAGAGAGAATAATAAGGAGCTCTGTCAATGCTCCTTTGTAGTTTGCAGAGAAAGCGCTTGAAGAGATAAAGCTGATGAAAGCCACAATCTGAGGATAGCAGCTTCTCTGCCCGAGATAATCGCTTTTCCTTAAATGCATTACTAGGCGCAGATAGAACACATATCAAGAGAACATAGTAAGGGGCTCTGTTAATGCTGCTTTTTAGTACGCAGAGAAAGCGCTTGACGAGATAAAGCAAATGAAAGCCGCAATCTGATGACAGCAGTTTCTCTGCTCGAGATAATCGCTTTTCCTTAAATGCATTACTAGGCGCAGATAGAACACATATCAAGAGAACACAGTAAGGGGCCCTGTTAATGCTGCTTTTTAGTATGCAGAGAAAGCGCTTGAAGAGATAAAGCTGATGAAAGCCACAATCTAGTGACAGCAGTTTCTCTGCTCGAAATAATCACTTTTCCTTCAATGCTTATGCAAGCGCAGTTAGAACACATTGAAGGATACTCGAATAAAAAGCTAGCCAAAGCTGCTTTGTAGGTTGCAGTGAAAGCGCTTGTAGAGATAAAGCTGATGAAAGCCACAATGTGATGATAGCAGCTTCCCTGCTCGAGATAATCGCTTTTCCTTAAATGCTTTAGTATGCGCAGATAGAACTCATACCATGGGAATATTGTTAGGATGGCTGTTAATGCAGTTCTGTAGTTTGCAGTTAAATATCTTGTAGAGATAAGGCTATGGCAATACACAATCTGATGATAGCAGCTTCTCTGCTCGAGATAATCGCTTTTCCTTAAATGCATTACTAGGCGCAGATAAAACACATATCAAGAAAACACAGTAAGGGGCTCTGTTAATGCTGCTTTTTAGTATGCAGAGAAAGCGCTTGTCGAGATAAAGCAAATGAAAGCCGCAATCTGATGACAGCAGTTTCTCCGCTCGAGATAATCGCTTTTCCTTAAATGCATTACTAGGCGCAGATAAAACACATATCAAGAGAACACAGTAAGGGGCTCTTTTAATGCTGCTTTTTAGTATGCAGAGAAAGCGCTTGTCGAGATAAAGCAAATGAAAGCCGCAATCTGATGACAGCAGTTTCTCCGCTCGAGATAATCGCTTTTCCTTAAATGCATTACTAGGCGCAGATAAAACACATATCAAGAGAACACAGTAAGGGGCTCTTTTAATACTGCTTTTTAGTATGCAGAGAAAGTGCTTGAAGAGATAAAGCTGATGAAAGCCACAATCTAGTGACAGAAGTTTCTCTGCTCGAAATAATCACTTTTCCTTCAATGCTTATGCAAGCGCAGTTAGAACACATTGAAGGATACTCGAATAAAAAGCGAGCCAAAGCTGCTTTGTAGTTTGCAGTGAAAGCGCTTGTAGAGATAAAGCTGATGAAAGCCACAATCTGACGATAGCAGCTTCCCTGCTCGAGATAATCGCTTTTCCTTAAATGCTATAGTATGCGCAGATAGAACACATACCAAGAGAATATTGTTAGGATGGAAGTTAATGCTGTTCTGTAGTTTGCAGTGAAATATCTTGTAGAGATAAGGCTATGGCAATACACAATCTGATGATAGCAGCTTCTCTGCTCGATATAATCGCTTTTCCTTAAATGCATTACTAGGCGCAGATAAAACACATATCAAGAGAACACAGTAAGGGGCTCTGTTAATGCTGCTTTTTAGTATGCAGAGAAAGCGCTTGTCGAGGTAAAGCAAATTAAAGCCGCAATCTGATGACAGCAGTTTCTCTGCTCGAGATAATCGCTTTTTTTTAAATGCATTACTAGGCGCGGAAAAAACACATATCAAGAGAACATAGTAAGGGGCTCTGTTAATGCTGCTTTTTAGTATGCAGAGAAAGCGCTTGAAGAGATAAAGCTGATGAAAGCCACAATCTAGTGACAGCAGTTTCTCTGCTCGAAATAATCACTTTTCCTTCAATGCTTATGCAAGCGCAGTTAGAACACATTGAAGGATACTCGAATAAAAAGCTAGCCAAAGCTGCTTTGTAGGTTGCAGTGAAATCGCTTGTAGAGATAAAGCTGATGAAAGCCACAATCTGATGATAGCAGCTTCCCTGCTCGTGATAATCGCATTTCCTTAAATGCTTTAGTATGCGCAGATAGAACACATACCATGGGAATATTGTTAGGATGGCTGTTAATGCTGTTCTGTAGTTTGCAGTGAAATATCTTGTAGAGATAAGGCTATGGCAATACACAATCTGATGATAGCAGTTTCTCCGCTCGAGATAATCGCTTTTCCTTAAATGCATTACTAGGCGCAGATAAAACACATATCAAGAGAACACAGTAAGGGGCTCTGTTAATGCTGCTTTTTAGTATGCAGAGAAAGCGCTTGTCGAGATAAAGCAAATGAGAGCCGAAATCTGATGACAGCAGTTTCTCTGCTCTAAATAATCACTTTTCCTTCAATGCTTATGCTAGCGCAGTAAAAACACAGTTAAGCATACTCTAATAAAAAGCTAGGTAAAGCTGTTTTGTAGGATGCAGTGATAGCGCTTGTAGAAATAAAGCAGATGAAAGCCACAATCTGATGATAGCAGCTTCTCTACTCGAGATAATCGGTTTACATTAAATGCATTACTAGGCGCAGATAGAACACATATCAAGAGAACATAGTAAGGGGCTCTGTTAATGCTGCTTTTTAGTATGCAGAGAAAGCGCTTGAAGAGATAAAGCTGATGAAAGCCACAATCTAGTGACAGCAGGTTCTCTGCTCGAGATAATCACTTTTCCTTCAATGCTTATGCAAGCGCAGTTAGAACACATTGAAGGATACTCGAATATAAAGCTAGCCAAAGCTGCTTTGTAGTTTGCAGTGAAAGCGCTTGTAGAGATAAAGCTGATGAAAGCCACAATCTGATGATAGCAGCTTCTCTGCTCGAGATAATCGCTTTTCCTTAAATGCATTACTAGGCGCAGATAGAAAACACAACAAGAGAGAATAATAAGGAGCTCTGTCAATGCTCCTTTGTAGTTTGCAGTGAAAGCGCTTGAAGAGATAAAGCTGATGAAAGCCACAATCTGAGAGTAGCAGCTTCTCTGCCCGAGAATATCGCTTTTCCTTAAATGCATTACTAGGCGCAGATAGAACACATATCAAGAGAACACAGTAAGGGGCTCTGTTAATGCTGCTTTTTAGTATGCAGAGAAAGCGCTTGTCGAGATAAAGCAAATGAAAGCCGCAATCTGATGACAGCAGTTTCTCTGCTCGAGATAATCGCTTTTCCTTAAATGCATTACTAGGCGCAGATAAAACACATATCAAGAAAACACAGTAAGGGGCTCTGTTAATGCTGCTTTTTAGTATGCAGAGAAAGCGCTTGTCGAGATAAAGCAAATGAGAGCCGAAATCTGATGACAGCAGTTTCTCTGCTCTAAATAATCACTTTTCCTTCAATGCTTATGCTAGCGCAGTAAAAACACATTTAAGCATACTCTAATAAAAAGCTAGGCAAAGCTGTTTTGTAGGATGCAGTGATAGCGCTTGTAGAAATAAAGCAGATGAAAGCCACAATCTGATGATAGCAGCTTCTCTACTCGAGATAATCGGTTTACCTTAAATGCATTACTGGACGCAGATAGAAAACACAACAAGAGAGAATAATAAGGAGCTCTGTCAATGCTCCTTTGTAGTTTGCAGTGAAAGCGCTTGAAGAGATAAAGCTGATGAAAGCCACAATCTGAGGATAGCAGCTTCTCTGCCCGAGATAATCGCTTTTCCTTAAATGCATTACTAGGCGCAGATAGAACACATATCAAGAGAACATAGTAAGGGGCTGTGTTAATGCTGCTTTTTAGTATGAAGAGAAAGCGCTTGAAGAGATAAAGCTGATGTAAGCCACAATCTAGTGACAGCAGTTTCTCTGCTCGAAATAATCACTTTTCCTTCAATGCTTATGCAAGCGCAGTTAGAACACATTGAAGGATACTGGAATAAAAAGCTAGCCAAAGCTGCTTTGTAGGTTGCAGTGAAATCGCTTGTAGAGATAAAGCTGATGAAAGCCACAATCTGATGATAGCAGCTTCCCTGCTCGTGATAATCGCATTTCCTTAAATGCTTTAGTATACGCAGATAGAACACATACCATGGGAATATTGTTAGGATGGCTGTTAATGCTGTTCTGTAGTTTGCAGTGAAATATCTTGTAGAGATAAGGCTATGGCAATACACAATCTGATGATAGCAGTTTCTCCGCTCGAGATAATCGCTTTTCCTTAAATGCATTACTAGGCGCAGATAAAACACATATCAAGAGAACACAGTAAGGGGCTCTGTTAATGCTGCTTTTTAGTATGCAGAGAAAGCGCTTGTCGAGATAAAGCAAATGAGAGCCGAAATCTGATGACAGCAGTTTCTCTGCTCTAAATAATCACTTTTCCTTCAATGCTTATGCTAGCGCAGTAAAAACACATTTAAGCATACTCTAATAAAAAGCTAGGTAAAGCTGTTTTGTAGGATGCAGTGATAGCGCTTGTAGAAATAAAGCAGATGAAAGCCACAATCTGATGATAGCAGCTTCTCTACTCGAGATAATCGGTTTACATTAAATGCATTACTAGGCGCAGATAGAACACATATCAAGAGAACATAGTAAGGGGCTCTGTTAATGCTGCTTTTTAGTATGCAGAGAAAGCGCTTGAAGAGATAAAGCTGATGAAAGCCACAATCTAGTGACAGCAGGTTCTCTGCTCGAGATAATCACTTTTCCTTCAATGCTTATGCAAGCGCAGTTAGAACACATTGAAGGATACTCGAATATAAAGCTAGCCAAAGCTGCTTTGTAGTTTGCAGTGAAAGCGCTTGTAGAGATAAAGCTGATGAAAGCCACAATCTGATGATAGCAGCTTCTCTGCTCGAGATAATCGCTTTTCCTTAAATGCATTACTAGGCGCAGATAGAAAACACAACAAGAGAGAATAATAAGGAGCTCTGTCAATGCTCCTTTGTAGTTTGCAGTGAAAGCGCTTGAAGAGATAAAGCTGATGAAAGCCACAATCTGAGAGTAGCAGCTTCTCTGCCCGAGAATATCGCTTTTCCTTAAATGCATTACTAGGCGCAGATAGAACACATATCAAGAGAACACAGTAAGGGGCTCTGTTAATGCTGCTTTTTAGTATGCAGAGAAAGCGCTTGTCGAGATAAAGCAAATGAAAGCCGCAATCTGATGACAGCAGTTTCTCTGCTCGAGATAATCGCTTTTCCTTAAATGCATTACTAGGCGCAGATAAAACACATATCAAGAAAACACAGTAAGGGGCTCTGTTAATGCTGCTTTTTAGTATGCAGAGAAAGCGCTTGTCGAGATAAAGCAAATGAGAGCCGAAATCTGATGACAGCAGTTTCTCTGCTCTAAATAATCACTTTTCCTTCAATGCTTATGCTAGCGCAGTAAAAACACATTTAAGCATACTCTAATAAAAAGCTAGGCAAAGCTGTTTTGTAGGATGCAGTGATAGCGCTTGTAGAAATAAAGCAGATGAAAGCCACAATCTGATGATAGCAGCTTCTCTACTCGAGATAATCGGTTTACCTTAAATGCATTACTGGACGCAGATAGAAAACACAACAAGAGAGAATAATAAGGAGCTCTGTCAATGCTCCTTTGTAGTTTGCAGTGAAAGCGCTTGAAGAGATAAAGCTGATGAAAGCCACAATCTGAGGATAGCAGCTTCTCTGCCCGAGATAATCGCTTTTCCTTAAATGCATTACTAGGCGCAGATAGAACACATATCAAGAGAACATAGTAAGGGGCTGTGTTAATGCTGCTTTTTAGTATGAAGAGAAAGCGCTTGAAGAGATAAAGCTGATGAAAGCCACAATCTAGTGACAGCAGTTTCTCTGCTCGAAATAATCACTTTTCCTTCAATGCTTATGCAAGCGCAGTTAGAACACATTGAAGGATACTGGAATAAAAAGCTAGCCAAAGCTGCTTTGTAGGTTGCAGTGAAATCGCTTGTAGAGATAAAGCTGATGAAAGCCACAATCTGATGATAGCAGCTTCCCTGCTCGTGATAACCGCTTTTCCTTAAATGCTTTAGTATGCGCAGATAGAATACATACCATGGGAATATTGTTAGGATGGCTGTTAATGCAGTTCTGTAGTTTGCAGTTAAATATCTTGTAGAGATAAAGCTATGGCAATACACAATCTGATGATAGCAGCTTCTCTGCTCGAGATAATCGCTTTTCCTTAAATGCATTACTAGGCGCAGATAAAACACATATCAATAAAGCACAGTAAGGGGCTCTATTAATGCTGCTTTTTAGTATGCAGAGAAAGCGCTTGTCGAGATAAAGCAAATGAGAACAGAAATCTGATGACAGCAGTTTCTCTGCTCGAGATAATCGCTTTTCCTTAAATGCATTACTAGGCGCAGATAGAACACATATCAAGAGAACATAGTAAGGGGCTCTGTTAATGCTGCTTTTTAGTATGCAGAGAAAGCGCTTGTCGAGATAAAGCAAATGAAAACGGCAATCTGATGACAGCAGTTTCTCTGCTCGAGATAATCGCTTTTCCTTAAATGCATTACTAGGCGCAGATAAAACACATATCAAGAAAACACAGTAAGGGGCTCTGTTAATGCTGCTTTTTAGTATGCAGAGAAAGCGCTTGTCGAGATAAAGCAAATGAAAGCCGCAATCTGATGACAGCAGTTTCTCTGCTCGAGATAATCGCTTTTCCTTAAATGCATTACTAGGCGCAGATAAAACACATATCAAGAAAACACAGTAAGGGGCTCTGTTAATGCTGCTTTTTAGTATGCAGAGAAAGCGCTTGTCGAGATAAAGCAAATGAGAGCCGAAATCTGATGACAGCAGTTTCTCTGCTCTAAATAATCACTTTTACTTCAATGCTTATGCTAGCGCAGTAAAAACACATTTAAGGATACTCTAATAAAAAGCTAGCCAAAGCTGCTTTGTAGGATGCAGTGATAGCGCTTGTAGAAATAAAGCAGATGAAAGCCACAATCTGATGATAGCAGCTTCTCTACTCGAGATAATCGGTTTACCTTAAATGCATTACTAGGCGCAGATAGAAAACACAACAAGAGAGAATAATAAGGAGATCTGTCAATGCTCCTTTGTAGTTTGCAGTGAAAGCTCTTGAAGAGATAAAGCTGATGAAAGCCACAATCTGAGGATAGCAGCTTCTCTGCCCGAGAATATCGCTTTTCCTTAAATGCATTACTAGGCGCAGATAGAACACATATCAAGAGAACATAGTAAGGGGCTCTGTTAATGCTGCTTTTTAGTATGCAGAGAAAGCGCTTGTCGAGAAAAAGCAAATGAAAGCCGCAATCTGATGACAGCAGTTTCTCTGCTCGAGATAATCGCTTTTCCTTAAATGCATTACTAGGTGCAGATAAAACACATATCAAGAGAACACAGTAAGGGGCTCTGTTAATGCTGCTTTTTAGTATGCAGAGAAAGCGCTTGTCGAGATAAAGCAAATGAAAGCCGCAATCTGATGACAGCAGTTTCTCTGCTCGAGATAATCGCTTTTCCTTAAATGCATTACTAGTCGCAGATAAAACACATATCAAGAAAACACAGTAAGGGGCTCTGTTAATGCTGCTTTTTAGTATGCAGAGAAAGCGCTTGTCGAGATAAAGCAAATGAGAGCCGAAATCTGATGACAGCAGTTTCTCTGCTCTAAATAATCACTTTTACTTCAATGCTTATGCTAGCGCAGTAAAAACACATTTAAGGATACTCTAATAAAAAGCTAGCCAAAGCTGCTTTGTAGGATGCAGTGATAGCGCTTGTAGAAATAAAGCAGATGAAAGCCACAATCTGATGATAGCAGCTTCTCTACTCGAGATAATCGGTTTACCTTAAATGCATTACTAGGCGCAGATAGAAAACACAACAAGAGAGAATAATAAGGAGCTCTGTCAATGCTCCTTTGTAGTTTGCAGTGAAAGCTCTTGAAGAGATAAAGCTGATGAAAGCCACAATCTGAGGATAGCAGCTTCTCTGCCCGAGAATATCGCTTTTCCTTAAATGCATTACTAGGCGCAGATAGAACACATATCAAGAGAACATAGTAAGGGGCTCTGTTAATGCTGCTTTTTAGTATGCAGAGAAAGCGCTTGTCGAGAAAAAGCAAATGAAAGCCGCAATCTGATGACAGCAGTTTCTCTGCTCGAGATAATCGCTTTTCCTTAAATGCATTACTAGGTGCAGATAAAACACATATCAAGAGAACACAGTAAGGGGCCCTGTTAATGCTGCTTTTTAGTATGCAGAGAAAGCGCTTGTCGAGATAAAGCTGATGAAAGCCACAATCTAGTGACAGCAGTTTCTCTGCTCGAAATAATCACTTTTCCTTCAATGCTTATGCAAGCGCAGTTAGAACACATTGAAGGATACTCGAATAAAAAGCTAGCCAAAGCTGCTTTGTAGTTTGCAGTGAAAGCGCTTGTAGAGATAAAGCTGATGAAAGCCACAATCTGATGATAGCAGCTTCCCTGCTCGAGATAATCGCTTTTCCTTAAATGCTTTAGTATGCGCAGATAGAACACATACCATGGGAATATTGTTAGGATGGCTGTTAATGCAGTTCTGTAGTTTGCAGTGAAATATCTTGTAGAGATAAGGCTATGGCAATACACAATCTGATGATAGCAGCTTCTCTGCTCGAGATAATCGCTTTTCCTTAAATGCATTACTAGGCGCAGATAAAACACATATCAAGAAAACACAGTAAGGGGCTCTGTTAATGCTGCTTTTTAGTATGCAGAGAAAGCGCTTGTCGAGATAAAGCAAATGAGAGCCGAAATCTGATGACAGCAGTTTCTCTGCTCTAAATAATCACTTTTACTTCAATGCTTATGCTAGCGCAGTAAAAACACATTTAAGCATACTCTAATAAAAAGCTAGGTAAAGCTGTTTTGTAGGATGCAGTGATAGCGCTTGTAGAAATAAAGCAGATGAAAGCCACAATCTGATGATAGCAGCTTCTCTACTCGAGATAATCGGTTTACATTAAATGCATTACTAGGCGCAGATAGAACACATATCAAGAGAACATAGTAAGGGGCTCTGTTAATGCTGCTTTTTAGTATGCAGAGAAAGCGCTTGAAGAGATAAAGCTGATGAAAGCCACAATCTAGTGACAGCAGGTTCTCTGCTCGAGATAATCACTTTTCCTTCAATGCTTATGCAAGCGCAGTTAGAACACATTGAAGGATACTCGAATATAAAGCTAGCCAAAGCTGCTTTGTAGTTTGCAGTGAAAGCGCTTGTAGAGATAAAGCTGATGAAAGCCACAATCTGATGATAGCAGCTTCTCTGCTCGAGATAATCGCTTTTCCTTAAATGCATTACTAGGCGCAGATAGAAAACACAACAAGAGAGAATAATAAGGAGCTCTGTCAATGCTCCTTTGTAGTTTGCAGTGAAAGCGCTTGAAGAGATAAAGCTGATGAAAGCCACAATCTGAGAGTAGCAGCTTCTCTGCCCGAGAATATCGCTTTTCCTTAAATGCATTACTAGGCGCAGATAGAACACATATCAAGAGAACACAGTAAGGGGCTCTGTTAATGCTGCTTTTTAGTATGCAGAGAAAGCGCTTGTCGAGATAAAGCAAATGAAAGCCGCAATCTGATGACAGCAGTTTCTCTGCTCGAGATAATCGCTTTTCCTTAAATGCATTACTAGGCGCAGATAAAACACATATCAAGAAAACACAGTAAGGGGCTCTGTTAATGCTGCTTTTTAGTATGCAGAGAAAGAGCTTGTCGAGATAAAGCAAATGAGAGCCGAAATCTGATGACAGCAGTTTCTCTGCTCTAAATAATCACTTTTCCTTCAATGCTTATGCTAGCGCAGTAAAAACACATTTAAGCATACTCTAATAAAAAGCAAGGCAAAGCTGTTTTGTAGGATGCAGTGATAGCGCTTGTAGAAATAAAGCAGATGAAAGCCACAATCTGATGATAGCAGCTTCTCTACTCGAGATAATCGGTTTACCTTAAATGCATTACTGGACGCAGATAGAAAACACAACAAGAGAGAATAATAAGGAGCTCTGTCAATGCTCCTTTGTAGTTTGCAGTGAAAGCGCTTGAAGAGATAAAGCTGATGAAAGCCACAATCTGAGGATAGCAGCTTCTCTGCCCGAGATAATCGCTTTTCCTTAAATGCATTACTAGGCGCAGATAGAACACATATCAAGAGAACATAGTAAGGGGCTCTGTTAATGCTGCTTTTTAGTATGCAGAGAAAGCGCTTGTCGAGATAAAGCTGATGAAAGCCACAATCTAGTGACAGCAGTTTCTCTGCTCGAAATAATCACTTTTCCTTCAATGCTTATGCAAGCGCAGTTAGAACACATTGAAGGATACTCGAATAAAAAGCTAGCCAAAGCTGCTTTGTAGTTTGCAGTGAAAGCGCTTGTAGAGATAAAGCTGATGAAAGCCACAATCTGATGATAGCAGCTTCCCTGCTCGAGATAATCGCTTTTCCTTAAATGCTTTAGTATGCGCAGATAGAACACATACCATGGGAATATTGTTAGGATGGCTGTTAATGCAGTTCTGTAGTTTGCAGTTAAATATCTTGTAGAGATAAGGCTATGGCAATACACAATCTGATGATAGCAGCTTCTCTGCTCGAGATAATCGCTTTTCCTTAAATGCATTACTAGGCGCAGATAAAACACATATAAATAAAACACAGTAAGGGGCTCTATTAATGCTGCTTTTTAGTATGCAGAGAAAGCGCTTGTCGAGATAAAGCAAATGAGAACAGAAATCTGATGACAGCAGTTTCTCTGCTCGAGATAATCGCTTTTCCTTAAATGCATTACTAGGCGCAGATAGAACACATATCAAGAGAACATAGTAAGGGGCTCTGTTAATGCTGCTTTTTAGTATGCAGAGAAAGCGCTTGTCGAGATAAAGCAAATGAAAACGGCAATCTGATGACAGCAGTTTCTCTGCTCGAGATAATCGCTTTTCCTTAAATGCATTACTAGGCGCAGATAAAACACATATCAAGAAAACACAGTAAGGGGCTCTGTTAATGCTGCTTTTTAGTATGCAGAGAAAGCGCTTGAAGAGATAAAGCTGATGAAAGCCACAATCTAGTGACAGCAGTTTCTCTGCTCGAAATAATCACTTTTCCTTCAATGCTTATGCAAGCGCAGTTAGAATATATTGAAGGATACTCGAATAAAAAGCTAACCAAAGCTGCTTTGTAGGTTGCAGTGAAAGCGCTTGTAGAGATAAAGCTGATGAAAGCCACAATCTGATGATAGCAGCTTCCCTGCTCGAGATAATCGCTTTTCCTTAAATGCTTTAGTATGCGCAGATAGAACACATACCATGGGAATATTGTTAGGATGGCTGTTCATGCAGTTCTGTAGTTTGCAGTGAAATATCTTGTAGAGATAAGGCTATGGCAATACACAATCTGATGATAGCAGCTTCTCTGCTCGAGATAATCGCTTTTCCTTAAATGCATTACTAGGCGCAGATAAAACACATATCAAGAAAACACAGTAAGGGGCTCTGTTAATGCTGCTTTTTAGTATGCAGAGAAAGCGCTTGTCGAGATAAAGCAAATGAGAGCCGAAATCTGATGACAGCAGTTTCTCTGCTCTAAATAATCACTTTTCCTTCAATGCTTATGCTAGCGCAGTAAAAACACATTTAAGCATACTCTAATAAAAAGCTAGGCAAAGCTGTTTTGTAGGATGCAGTGATAGCGCTTGTAGAAATAAAGCAGATGAAAGCCACAATCTGATGATAGCAGCTTCTCTACTCGAGATAATCGGTTTACCTTAAATGCATTACTGGGCGCAGATAGAAAACACAACAAGAGAGAATAATAAGGAGCTCTGTCAATGCTCCTTTGTAGTTTGCAGTGAAAGCGCTTGAAGAGATAAAGCTGATGAAAGCCACAATCTGAGGATAGCAGCTTCTCTGCCCGAGATAATCGCTTTTCCTTAAATGCATTACTAGGCGCAGATAGAACACATATCAAGAGAACATAGTAAGGGGCTGTGTTAATGCTGCTTTTTAGTATGCAGAGAAAGCGCTTGAAGAGATAAAGCTGATGAAAGCCACAATCTAGTGACAGCAGTTTCTCTGCTCGAAATAATCACTTTTCCTTCAATGCTTATGCAAGCGCAGTTAGAACACATTGAAGGATACTCGAATAAAAAGCTAGACAAAGCTGCTTTGTAGGTTGCAGTGAAAGCGCTTGTAGAGATAAAGCTGATGAAAGCCACAATCTGAGGATAGTAGCTTCTCTGCCCGAGATAATCGCTTTTCCTTAAATGCATTACTAGGCGCAGAGAAAACACATATCAAGAAAACACAGTAAGGGGCTCTGTTAATGCTGCTTTTTAGTATGCAGAGAAAGCGCTTGTCGAGATAAAGCAAATTAAAACCGCAATCTGATGAGAGCAGTTTCTCTGCTCGGGATAATCGGTTTACATTAAAAGCATTACTGGGCGCAGATAGAACACATAACAAGAGAGAATAATAAGGGGCTCTGTTAATGCTCCTTTGTAGTTTACAGTGAAAGCGCTAGTCGAGATAAATCTAATGAAAGCCACAATCTGATGATAGCACCTTCTCTGTTCGAGAAAATCGCTTTTCCTTAAAAACATTACTAGGCGCAGATAAAACACATATCAAGAGAACACAGTAAGGAACACTATTAATTCTGCTTTGTAGGTTGCAGTGAAAGCGCTTATAGAGTTAAAGCTCATGAAAGCCACAATCTGATGATAGCAGCTTCTCTGTTCGAAATAATCGCTTTAACTTAAATGCATTACTATTCGCAGATAGAACACATATCAAGAGACCATAGTAAGGGGCTCTGTTAATGCTGTTTTGTAGGTTGCAGTGAAAGCGCTTATAGAGTTAAAGCTCATTAAAGACACAGTCTGATGATAGCAGCTTCTCTGCTAGAGATAATCACTTTTCCTTAACTGATTATGTAAGCGCAGTTAGAACACATTTCAGGACACTCTAATAAAAAGCTAGTCAGCGCTGATTTCTAGGTAGCAGTTAAAGCGCTTGTAGAGATAAAGCTCATGAAAGCCACAAGCTGATGATAGCAGCTTCTCTGCTCGAGATAATCGCTTGTCCTTAAATACATTACTAGGCGCAGATAAAACACAAATCAAGAGAACACAGTAAGGAGCTCTGTTAATTCTGCTTTGTAGGTCGCAGTGAAAGCGCTTATAGAGTTAAAGCTCATGAAAGCCACAATCTGATGATAGCATCTTCTCTGCTCGAGATAATCGCTTTTCCTTAATTATTTTCCTAGCCGCAGTTAAAACACATATCAAGAGAACATAGTAAGGAGCTCTGTTCATTCTGCTTTGTAGGTTGCAGTGAAAGCGCTTACAGAGTTAAAGCTCATTAAAGACACAGTCTGATGACAGCAGCTTCTCTGCTAGAGATAATCACTTTTCCTTAAATGCTTATGTAAGCGCAGTTAGAAAACATTTCAGGACACTCTAATAAAAAGCTAGTCAGCGCTGATTTCTAGGTAGCAGTTAAAGCGCTTGTAGAGATAAAGCTCATGAAAGCCACAATCTGATGATAGCAGCTTCTCTGCTCGATATAATCGCTTTTCCTTAAATGCATTACTAAGCGCAGATAAAACACATATCAAGAGAACACAGTAAGGGGCTCTGTTAATGCTGCTTTTTAGTATGCAGAGAAAGCGCTTGTCGAGATAAAGCAAATGAAAGCCGCAATCTGATGACAGCAGTTTCTCTGCTCGAGATAATCGCTTTTCCTTAAATGCATTACTAGTCGCAGATAAAACACATATCAAGAAAACACAGTAAGGGGCTCTGTTAATGCTGCTTTTTAGTATGCAGAGAAAGCGCTTGTCGAGATAAAGCAAATGAGAGCCGAAATCTGATGACAGCAGTTTCTCTGCTCTAAATAATCACTTTTACTTCAATGCTTATGCTAGCGCAGTAAAAACACATTTAAGGATACTCTAATAAAAAGCTAGCCAAAGCTGCTTTGTAGGATGCAGTGATAGCGCTTGTAGAAATAAAGCAGATGAAAGCCACAATCTGATGATAGCAGCTTCTCTACTCGAGATAATCGGTTTACCTTAAATGCATTACTAGGCGCAGATAGAAAACACAACAAGAGAGAATAATAAGGAGCTCTGTCAATGCTCCTTTGTAGTTTGCAGTGAAAGCTCTTGAAGAGATAAAGCTGATGAAAGCCACAATCTGAGGATAGCAGCTTCTCTGCCCGAGAATATCGCTTTTCCTTAAATGCATTACTAGGCGCAGATAGAACACATATCAAGAGAACATAGTAAGGGGCTCTGTTAATGCTGCTTTTTAGTATGCAGAGAAAGCGCTTGTCGAGAAAAAGCAAATGAAAGCCGCAATCTGATGACAGCAGTTTCTCTGCTCGAGATAATCGCTTTTCCTTAAATGCATTACTAGGTGCAGATAAAACACATATCAAGAGAACACAGTAAGGGGCCCTGTTAATGCTGCTTTTTAGTATGCAGAGAAAGCGCTTGAAGAGATAAAGCTGATGAAAGCCACAATCTAGTGACAGCAGTTTCTCTGCTCGAAATAATCACTTTTCCTTCAATGCTTATGCAAGCGCAGTTAGAACACATTGAAGGATACTCGAATAAAAAGCTAGCCAAAGCTGCTTTGTAGTTTGCAGTGAAAGCGCTTGTAGAGATAAAGCTGATGAAAGCCACAATCTGATGATAGCAGCTTCCCTGCTCGAGATAATCGCTTTTCCTTAAATGCTTTAGTATGCGCAGATAGAACACATACCATGGGAATATTGTTAGGATGGCTGTTAATGCAGTTCTGTAGTTTGCAGTGAAATATCTTGTAGAGATAAGGCTATGGCAATACACAATCTGATGATAGCAGCTTCTCTGCTCGAGATAATCGCTTTTCCTTAAATGCATTACTAGGCGCAGATAAAACACATATCAAGAAAACACAGTAAGGGGCTCTGTTAATGCTGCTTTTTAGTATGCAGAGAAAGCGCTTGTCGAGATAAAGCAAATGAGAGCCGAAATCTGATGACAGCAGTTTCTCTGCTCTAAATAATCACTTTTACTTCAATGCTTATGCTAGCGCAGTAAAAACACATTTAAGCATACTCTAATAAAAAGCTAGGTAAAGCTGTTTTGTAGGATGCAGTGATAGCGCTTGTAGAAATAAAGCAGATGAAAGCCACAATCTGATGATAGCAGCTTCTCTACTCGAGATAATCGGTTTACATTAAATGCATTACTAGGCGCAGATAGAACACATATCAAGAGAACATAGTAAGGGGCTCTGTTAATGCTGCTTTTTAGTATGCAGAGAAAGCGCTTGAAGAGATAAAGCTGATGAAAGCCACAATCTAGTGACAGCAGGTTCTCTGCTCGAGATAATCACTTTTCCTTCAATGCTTATGCAAGCGCAGTTAGAACACATTGAAGGATACTCGAATATAAAGCTAGCCAAAGCTGCTTTGTAGTTTGCAGTGAAAGCGCTTGTAGAGATAAAGCTGATGAAAGCCACAATCTGATGATAGCAGCTTCTCTGCTCGAGATAATCGCTTTTCCTTAAATGCATTACTAGGCGCAGATAGAAAACACAACAAGAGAGAATAATAAGGAGCTCTGTCAATGCTCCTTTGTAGTTTGCAGTGAAAGCGCTTGAAGAGATAAAGCTGATGAAAGCCACAATCTGAGAGTAGCAGCTTCTCTGCCCGAGAATATCGCTTTTCCTTAAATGCATTACTAGGCGCAGATAGAACACATATCAAGAGAACACAGTAAGGGGCTCTGTTAATGCTGCTTTTTAGTATGCAGAGAAAGCGCTTGTCGAGATAAAGCAAATGAAAGCCGCAATCTGATGACAGCAGTTTCTCTGCTCGAGATAATCGCTTTTCCTTAAATGCATTACTAGGCGCAGATAAAACACATATCAAGAAAACACAGTAAGGGGCTCTGTTAATGCTGCTTTTTAGTATGCAGAGAAAGCGCTTGTCGAGATAAAGCAAATGAGAGCCGAAATCTGATGACAGCAGTTTCTCTGCTCTAAATAATCACTTTTCCTTCAATGCTTATGCTAGCGCAGTAAAAACACATTTAAGCATACTCTAATAAAAAGCTAGGCAAAGCTGTTTTGTAGGATGCAGTGATAGCGCTTGTAGAAATAAAGCAGATGAAAGCCACAATCTGATGATAGCAGCTTCTCTACTCGAGATAATCGGTTTACCTTAAATGCATTACTGGACGCAGATAGAAAACACAACAAGAGAGAATAATAAGGAGCTCTGTCAATGCTCCTTTGTAGTTTGCAGTGAAAGCGCTTGAAGAGATAAAGCTGATGAAAGCCACAATCTGAGGATAGCAGCTTCTCTGCCCGAGATAATCGCTTTTCCTTAAATGCATTACTAGGCGCAGATAGAACACATATCAAGAGAACATAGTAAGGGGCTGTGTTAATGCTGCTTTTTAGTATGAAGAGAAAGCGCTTGAAGAGATAAAGCTGATGAAAGCCACAATCTAGTGACAGCAGTTTCTCTGCTCGAAATAATCACTTTTCCTTCAATGCTTATGCAAGCGCAGTTAGAACACATTGAAGGATACTGGAATAAAAAGCTAGCCAAAGCTGCTTTGTAGGTTGCAGTGAAATCGCTTGTAGAGATAAAGCTGATGAAAGCCACAATCTGATGATAGCAGCTTCCCTGCTCGTGATAATCGCTTTTCCTTAAATGCTTTAGTATGCGCAGATAGAATACATACCATGGGAATATTGTTAGGATGGCTGTTAATGCAGTTCTGTAGTTTGCAGTTAAATATCTTGTAGAGATAAAGCTATGGCAATACACAATCTGATGATAGCAGCTTCTCTGCTCGAGATAATCGCTTTTCCTTAAATGCATTACTAGGCGCAGATAAAACACATATCAATAAAGCACAGTAAGGGGCTCTATTAATGCTGCTTTTTAGTATGCAGAGAAAGCGCTTGTCGAGATAAAGCAAATGAGAACAGAAATCTGATGACAGCAGTTTCTCTGCTCGAGATAATCGCTTTTCCTTAAATGCATTACTAGGCGCAGATAGAACACATATCAAGAGAACATAGTAAGGGGCTCTGTTAATGCTGCTTTTTAGTATGCAGAGAAAGCGCTTGTCGAGATAAAGCAAATGAAAACGGCAATCTGATGACAGCAGTTTCTCTGCTCGAGATAATCGCTTTTCCTTAAATGCATTACTAGGCGCAGATAAAACACATATCAAGAAAACACAGTAAGGGGCTCTGTTAATGCTGCTTTTTAGTATGCAGAGAAAGCGCTTGTCGAGATAAAGCAAATGAAAGCCGCAATCTGATGACAGCAGTTTCTCTGCTCGAGATAATCGCTTTTCCTTAAATGCATTACTAGTCGCAGATAAAACACATATCAAGAAAACACAGTAAGGGGCTCTGTTAATGCTGCTTTTTAGTATGCAGAGAAAGCGCTTGTCGAGATAAAGCAAATGAGAGCCGAAATCTGATGACAGCAGTTTCTCTGCTCTAAATAATCACTTTTACTTCAATGCTTATGCTAGCGCAGTAAAAACACATTTAAGGATACTCTAATAAAAAGCTAGCCAAAGCTGCTTTGTAGGATGCAGTGATAGCGCTTGTAGAAATAAAGCAGATGAAAGCCACAATCTGATGATAGCAGCTTCTCTACTCGAGATAATCGGTTTACCTTAAATGCATTACTAGGCGCAGATAGAAAACACAACAAGAGAGAATAATAAGGAGATCTGTCAATGCTCCTTTGTAGTTTGCAGTGAAAGCTCTTGAAGAGATAAAGCTGATGAAAGCCACAATCTGAGGATAGCAGCTTCTCTGCCCGAGAATATCGCTTTTCCTTAAATGCATTACTAGGCGCAGATAGAACACATATCAAGAGAATATAGTAAGGGGCTCTGTTAATGCTGCTTTTTAGTATGCAGAGAAAGCGCTTGTCGAGAAAAAGCAAATGAAAGCCGCAATCTGATGACAGCAGTTTCTCTGCTCGAGATAATCGCTTTTCCTTAAATGCATTACTAGGCGCAGATAAAACACATATCAAGAAAACACAGTAAGGGGCTCTGTTAATGCTGCTTTTTAGTATGCAGAGAAAGCGCTTGAAGAGATAAAGCTGATGAAAGCCACAATCTAGTGACAGCAGTTTCTCTGCTCGAAATAATCACTTTTCCTTCAATGCTTATGCAAGCGCAGTTAGAATATATTGAAGGATACTCGAATAAAAAGCTAACCAAAGCTGCTTTGTAGGTTGCAGTGAAAGCGCTTGTAGAGATAAAGCTGATGAAAGCCACAATCTGATGATAGCAGCTTCCCTGCTCGAGATAATCGCTTTTCCTTAAATGCTTTAGTATGCGCAGATTGAACACATACCATGGGAATATTGTTAGGATGGCTGTTCATGCAGTTCTGTAGTTTGCAGTGAAATATCTTGTAGAGATAAGGCTATGGCAATACACAATCTGATGATAGCAGCTTCTCTGCTCGAGATAATCGCTTTTCCTTAAATGCATTACTAGGCGCAGATAAAACACATATCAAGAAAACACAGTAAGGGGCTCTGTTAATGCTGCTTTTTAGTATGCAGAGAAAGCGCTTGTCGAGATAAAGCAAATGAGAGCCGAAATCTGATGACAGCAGTTTCTCTGCTCTAAATAATCACTTTTCCTTCAATGCTTATGCTAGCGCAGTAAAAACACATTTAAGCATACTCTAATAAAAAGCTAGGCAAAGCTGTTTTGTAGGATGCAGTGATAGCGCTTGTAGAAATAAAGCAGATGAAAGCCACAATCTGATGATAGCAGCTTCTCTACTCGAGATAATCGGTTTACCTTAAATGCATTACTGGGCGCAGATAGAAAACACAACAAGAGAGAATAATAAGGAGCTCTGTCAATGCTCCTTTGTAGTTTGCAGTGAAAGCGCTTGAAGAGATAAAGCTGATGAAAGCCACAATCTGAGGATAGCAGCTTCTCTGCCCGAGATAATCGCTTTTCCTTTAATGCATTACTAGGCGCAGATAGAACACATATCAAGAGAACATAGTAAGGGGCTGTGTTAATGCTGCTTTTTAGTATGCAGAGAAAGCGCTTGAAGAGATAAAGCTGATGAAAGCCACAATCTAGTGACAGCAGTTTCTCTGCTCGAAATAATCACTTTTCCTTCAATGCTTATGCAAGCGCAGTTAGAACACATTGAAGGATACTCGAATAAAAAGCTAGACAAAGCTGCTTTGTAGGTTGCAGTGAAAGCGCTTGTAGAGATAAAGCTGATGAAAGCCACAATCTGAGGATAGTAGCTTCTCTGCCCGAGATAATCGCTTTTCCTTAAATGCATTACTAGGCGCAGAGAAAACACATATCAAGAAAACACAGTAAGGGGCTCTGTTAATGCTGCTTTTTAGTATGCAGAGAAAGCGCTTGTCGAGATAAAGCAAATTAAAACCGCAATCTGATGAGAGCAGTTTCTCTGCTCGGGATAATCGGTTTACATTAAAAGCATTACTGGGCGCAGATAGAACACATAACAAGAGAGAATAATAAGGGGCTCTGTTAATGCTCCTTTGTAGTTTACAGTGAAAGCGCTAGTCGAGATAAATCTAATGAAAGCCACAATCTGATGATAGCACCTTCTCTGTTCGAGAAAATCGCTTTTCCTTAAAAACATTACTAGGCGCAGATAAAACACATATCAAGAGAACACAGTAAGGAACACTATTAATTCTGCTTTGTAGGTTGCAGTGAAAGCGCTTATAGAGTTAAAGCTCATGAAAGCCACAATCTGATGATAGCAGCTTCTCTGTTCGAAATAATCGCTTTAACTTAAATGCATTACTATTCGCAGATAGAACACATATCAAGAGACCATAGTAAGGGGCTCTGTTAATGCTGTTTTGTAGGTTGCAGTGAAAGCGCTTATAGAGTTAAAGCTCATTAAAGACACAGTCTGATGATAGCAGCTTCTCTGCTAGAGATAATCACTTTTCCTTAACTGATTATGTAAGCGCAGTTAGAACACATTTCAGGACACTCTAATAAAAAGCTAGTCAGCGCTGATTTCTAGGTAGCAGTTAAAGCGCTTGTAGAGATAAAGCTCATGAAAGCCACAAGCTGATGATAGCAGCTTCTCTGCTCGAGATAATCGCTTGTCCTTAAATACATTACTAGGCGCAGATAAAACACAAATCAAGAGAACACAGTAAGGAGCTCTGTTAATTCTGCTTTGTAGGTCGCAGTGAAAGCGCTTATAGAGTTAAAGCTCATGAAAGCCACAATCTGATGATAGCATCTTCTCTGCTCGAGATAATCGCTTTTCCTTAATTATTTTCCTAGCCGCAGTTAAAACACATATCAAGAGAACATAGTAAGGAGCTCTGTTCATTCTGCTTTGTAGGTTGCAGTGAAAGCGCTTACAGAGTTAAAGCTCATGAAAGCCACAATCTGAGGATAGCAGCTTCTCTGCTCGAGATAATCGCTTTAACTTAAATGCATTACTAGACGCAGATAAAACACATATCAAGAGAACACAGTAAGGAGCTCTGTTAATTCTGCTTTGTAGGTTGCACTAAAAGCTCTTATAGAGTTAAAGCCAATGAAAGCCACAATCTGATGACAGCAGCTTCTGTACTCTAGTTAATCGCTTTTCCTTAAATGCTTTAGTAAGCGCTGAAGGAACACATTTCAGGACACTCTAATAAAAAGCTAGTCAGCGCTGATTTCTAGGTAGCCTTTAAAGCGCTTGTAGAGATAAAGCTCATGAAAGCCACAATCTGATGATAGCAGCTTCTCTGCTCGAGATAATCGCTTTTCCTTAAATACATTACTAGGCGCAGATAGAACACATATCAAGAGAACATTGTTAGGATGTCTGTTAGTGCTGCTTTGTAGTTTGCAGTGAAATATCTTGTAGAGATAAGGCGATGGAAAACCACAATCTGATGATAGCAGCTTCTCTGCTCGGGATAATCGGTTTACATTAAAAGCATTACTGGGCGCAGATAGAACACATAACAAGAGAGAATAATAAGGGGCTCTGTTAATGCTCCTTTGTAGTTTACAGTGAAAGCGCTAGTCGAGATAAATCTAATGAAAGCCACAATCTGATGATAGCAGCTTCTCTGTTCGAGAAAATCGCTTTTCCTTAAAAACATTACTAGGCGCAGATAAAACACATATCAAGAGAACACAGTAAGGAACTCTGTTAATTCTGCTTTGTAGGTTGCAGTGAAAGCGCTTATAGAGTTAAAGCTCATGAAAGCCACAATCTGATGATAGCAGCTTCTCTGTTCGAGATAATCGCTTTAACTTAAATGCATTACTAGGCGCAGAAAGAACACATATCAAGAGACCATAGTAAGGGGCTCTGTTAATGCTGCTTTCTAGGTTGCAGTGAAAGCGCTTATAGAGTTAAAGCTCATTAAAGACACAGTCTGATGACAGCAGCTTCTCTGCTAGAGATAATCACTTTTCCTTAAATGCTTATGTAAGCGCAGTTAGAAAACATTTCAGGACACTCTAATAAAAAGCTAGTCAGCGCTGATTTCTAGGTAGCAGTTAAAGCGCTTGTAGAGATAAAGCTCATGAAAGCCACAATCTGATGATAGCAGCTTCTCTGCTCGATATAATCGCTTTTCCTTAAATGCATTACTAAGCGCAGATAAAACACATATCAAGAGAACACAGTAAGGGGCTCTGTTAATGCTGCTTTTTAGTATGCAGAGAAAGCGCTTGTCGAGATAAAGCAAATGAAAGCCGCAATCTGATGACAGCAGTTTCTCTGCTCGAGATAATCGCTTTTCCTTAAATGCATTACTAGTCGCAGATAAAACACATATCAAGAAAACACAGTAAGGGGCTCTGTTAATGCTGCTTTTTAGTATGCAGAGAAAGCGCTTGTCGAGATAAAGCAAATGAGAGCCGAAATCTGATGACAGCAGTTTCTCTGCTCTAAATAATCACTTTTACTTCAATGCTTATGCTAGCGCAGTAAAAACACATTTAAGGATACTCTAATAAAAAGCTAGCCAAAGCTGCTTTGTAGGATGCAGTGATAGCGCTTGTAGAAATAAAGCAGATGAAAGCCACAATCTGATGATAGCAGCTTCTCTACTCGAGATAATCGGTTTACCTTAAATGCATTACTAGGCGCAGATAGAAAACACAACAAGAGAGAATAATAAGGAGCTCTGTCAATGCTCCTTTGTAGTTTGCAGTGAAAGCTCTTGAAGAGATAAAGCTGATGAAAGCCACAATCTGAGGATAGCAGCTTCTCTGCCCGAGAATATCGCTTTTCCTTAAATGCATTACTAGGCGCAGATAGAACACATATCAAGAGAACATAGTAAGGGGCTCTGTTAATGCTGCTTTTTAGTATGCAGAGAAAGCGCTTGTCGAGAAAAAGCAAATGAAAGCCGCAATCTGATGACAGCAGTTTCTCTGCTCGAGATAATCGCTTTTCCTTAAATGCATTACTAGGTGCAGATAAAACACATATCAAGAGAACACAGTAAGGGGCCCTGTTAATGCTGCTTTTTAGTATGCAGAGAAAGCGCTTGAAGAGATAAAGCTGATGAAAGCCACAATCTAGTGACAGCAGTTTCTCTGCTCGAAATAATCACTTTTCCTTCAATGCTTATGCAAGCGCAGTTAGAACACATTGAAGGATACTCGAATAAAAAGCTAGCCAAAGCTGCTTTGTAGTTTGCAGTGAAAGCGCTTGTAGAGATAAAGCTGATGAAAGCCACAATCTGATGATAGCAGCTTCCCTGCTCGAGATAATCGCTTTTCCTTAAATGCTTTAGTATGCGCAGATAGAACACATACCATGGGAATATTGTTAGGATGGCTGTTAATGCAGTTCTGTAGTTTGCAGTGAAATATCTTGTAGAGATAAGGCTATGGCAATACACAATCTGATGATAGCAGCTTCTCTGCTCGAGATAATCGCTTTTCCTTAAATGCATTACTAGGCGCAGATAAAACACATATCAATAAAACACAGTAAGAGGCTCTGTTAATGCTGCTTTTTAGTATGCAGAGAAAGCGCTTGTCGAGATAAAGCAAATGAGAGCCGAAATCTGATGACAGCAGTTTCTCTGCTCTAAATAATCACTTTTCCTTCAATGCTTATTCTAGCGCAGTAAAAACACATTTAAGGATACTCTAATAAAAAGCTAGCCAAAGCTGCTTTGTAGGATGCAGTGATAGCGCTTGTAGAAATAAAGCAGATGAAAGCCACAATCTGATGATAGCAGCTTCTCTACTCGAGATAATCGGTTTACCTTAAATGCATTACTAGGCGCAGATAGAAAACACAACAAGAGAGAATAATAAGGAGCTCTGTCAATGCTCCTTTGTAGTTTGCAGTGAAAGCTCTTGAAGAGATAAAGCTGATGAAAGCCACAATCTGAGGATAGCAGCTTCTCTGCCCGAGAATATCGCTTTTCCTTAAATGCATTACTAGGCGCAGATAGAACACATATCAAGAGAACATAGTAAGGGGCTCTGTTAATGCTGCTTTTTAGTATGCAGAGAAAGCGCTTGTCGAGAAAAAGCAAATGAAAGCCGCAATCTGATGACAGCAGTTTCTCTGCTCGAGATAATCGCTTTTCCTTAAATGCATTATTAGGTGCAGATAAAACACATATCAAGAGAACACAGTAAGGGGCCCTGTTAATGCTGCTTTTTAGTATGCAGAGAAAGCGCTTGAAGAGATAAAGCTGATGAAAGCCACAATCTAGTGACAGCAGTTTCTCTGCTCGAAATAATCACTTTTCCTTCAATGCTTATGCAAGCGCAGTTAGAACACATTGAAGGATACTCGAATAAAAAGCTAGCCAAAGCTGCTTTGTAGGTTGCAGTGAAAGCGCTTGTAGAGATAAAGCTGATGAAAGCCACAATCTGATGATAGCAGCTTCCCTGCTCGAGATAATCGCTTTTCCTTAAATGCTTTAGTATGCGCAGATAGAACACATACCATGGGAATATTGTTAGGATGGCTGTTAATTCTGTTCTGTAGTTTGCAGTTAAATATCTTGTAGAGATAAGGCTATGGCAATACACAATCTGATGATAGCAGCTTCTCTGCTCGAGATAATCGCTTTTCCTTAAATGCATTACTAGGCGCAGATAAAACACATATCAATAAAACACAGTAAGGGGCTCTATTAATGCTGCTTTTTAGTATGCAGAGAAAGCGCTTGTCGAGATAAAGCAAATGAGAACAGAAATCTGATGACAGCAGTTTCTCTGCTCGAGATAATCGCTTTTCCTTAAATGCATTACTAGGCGCAGATAGAACACATATCAAGAGAACATAGTAAGGGGCTCTGTTAATGCTGCTTTTTAGTATGCAGAGAAAGCGCTAGTCGAGATAAAGCAAATGAAAACGGCAATCTGATGACAGCATTTTCTCTGCTCGAGATAATCGCTTTTCCTTAAATGCATTACAAGGCGCAGATACAACACATATCAAGAAAACACAGTAAGGGGCTCTGTTAATGTTGCTTTTTAGTATGCAGAGAAAGCGCTTGTCGAGATAAAGCAAATGAAAGCCGCAATCTGATGACAGCAGTTTATCTGCTCTAAATAATCACTTTTCCTTCAATGCTTATGCTAGCGCAGTAAAAACACATTTAAGGATACTCTAATAAAAAGCTAGCCAAAGCTGCTTTGCAGGATGCAGTGATAGCGCTTGTAGAAATAAAGCAGATGAAAGCCACAATCTGATGATAGCAGCTTCTCTACTCGAGATAATCGGTTTACCTTAAATGCATTACTAGGCGCAGATAGAAAACACAACAAGAGAGAATAATAAGGAGCTCTGTCAATGCTCCTTTGTAGTTTGCAGTGTAAGCGCTTGAAGAGATAAAGCTGATGAAAGCCACAATCTGAGGGTAGCAGCTTCTCTGCCCGAGAATATCGCTTTTCCTTAAATGCATTACTAGGCGCAGATAGAACACATATCAAGAGAACATAGTAAGGGGCTCTGTTAATGCTGCTTTTTAGTATGCAGAGAAAGCGCTTGAAGAGATAAAGCTGATGAAGCCACAATCTAGTAGACAGCAGTTTCTCTGCTCGAAATAATCACTTTTCCTTCAATGCTTATGCAAGCGCAGTTAGAACACATTGAAGGATACTCGAATAAAAAGCTAGCCAAAGCTGCTTTGTAGGTTGCAGTGAAAGCGCTTGTAGAGATAAAGCTGATGAAAGCCACAATCTGATGATAGCAGCTTCTCTGCTCGAGATAATCGCTTTTCCTTAAATGCATTACTAGGCGCAGATAGAAAACACAACAAGAGAGAATAATAAGGAGCTCTGTCAATGCTCCTTTGTAGTTTGCAGTGAAAGCGCTTGAAGAGATAAAGCTGATGAAAGCCACAATCTGAGAGTAGCAGCTTCTCTGCCCGAGAATATCGCTTTTCCTTAAATGCATTACTAGGCGCAGATAGAACACATATCAAGAGAACACAGTAAGGGGCTCTGTTAATGCTGCTTTTTAGTATGCAGAGAAAGCGCTTGTCGAGATAAAGCAAATGAGAGCCGAAATCTGATGACAGCAGTTTCTCTGCTCTAAGTAATCACTTTTCCTTCAATGCTTATGCTAGCGCAGTAAAAACACATTTAAGGATACTCTAATAAAAAGCTAGCCAAAGCTGCTTTGTAGGATGCAGTGATAGCGCTTGTAGAAATAAAGCAGATGAAAGCCACAATCTGATGATAGCAGCTTCTCTACTCGAGATAATCGGTTTACCTTAAATGCATTACTGGGCGCAGATAGAAAACACAACAAGAGAGAATAATAAGGAGCTCTGTCAATGCTCCTTTGTAGTTTGCAGTGAAAGCGCTTGAAGAGATAAAGCTGATGAAAGCCACAATCTGAGGATAGCAGCTTCTCTGCCCGAGATAATCGCTTTTCCTTAAATGCATTACTAGGCGCAGATAGAACACATATAAGAGAACATAGTAAGGGGCTCTGTTAATGCTGCTTTTTAGTATGCAGAGAAAGCGCTTGTCGAGATAAAGCAAATGAAAGCCGCAATCTGATGACAGCAGTTTCTCTGCTCGAGATAATCGCTTTTCCTTAAATGCTTTACTAGGCGCAGATAAAACACATATCAAGAAAACACAGTAAGGGGCTCTGTTAATGCTGCTTTTTAGTATGCAGAGAAAGCGCTTGAAGAGATAAAGCTGATGAAAGCCACAATCTAGTGACAGCAGTTTCTCTGCTCGAAATAATCACTTTTCCTTCAATGCTTATGCAAGCGCAGTTAGAATATATTGAAGGACACTCGAATAAAAAGCTAACCAAAGCTGCTTTGTAGGTTGCAGTGAAAGCGCTTGTAGAGATAAAGCTGATGAAAGCCACAATCTGATGATAGCAGCTTCCCTGCTCGAGATAATCGCTTTTCCTTAAATGCTTTAGTATGCGCAGATAGAACACATACAATGGGAATATTGTTAGGATGGCTGTTCATGCAGTTCTGTAGTTTGCAGTGAAATATCTTGTAGAGATAAGGCTATGGCAATACACAATCTGATGATAGCAGCTTCTCTGCTCGAGATAATCGCTTTTCCTTAAATGCATTACTAGGCGCAGATAAAACACATATCAAGAAAACACAGTAAGGGGCTCTGTTAATGCTGCTTTTTAGTATGCAGAGAAAGCGCTTGTCGAGATAAAGCAAATGAGAGCCGAAATCTGATGACAGCAGTTTCTCTGCTCTAAATAATCACTTTTCCTTCAATGCTTATGCTAGCGCAGTAAAAACACATTTAAGCATACTCTAATAAAAAGCTAGCCAAAGCTGTTTTGTAGGATGCAGTGATAGCGCTTGTAGAAATAAAGCAGATGAAAGCCACAATCTGATGATAGCAGCTTCTCTACTCGAGATAATCGGTTTACCTTAAATGCATTACTGGGCGCAGATAGAAAACACAACAAGAGAGAATAATAAGGAGCTCTGTCAATGCTCCTTTGTAGTTTGCAGTGAAAGCGCTTGAAGAGATAAAGCTGATGAAAGCCACAATCTGAGGATAGCAGCTTCTCTGCTCGAGATAATCGCTTTTCCTTAAATGCATTACTAGGCGCAGATAGAACACATATCAAGAGAACATAGTAAGGGGCTCTGTTAATGCTGCTTTTTAGTATGCAGAGAAAGCGCTTGAAGAGATAAAGCTGATGAAAGCCACAATCTAGTGACAGCAGTTTCTCTGCTCGAAATAATCACTTTTCCTTCAATGCTTATGCAAGCGCAGTTAGAACACATTGAAGGATACTCGAATAAAAAGCTAGACAAAGCTGCTTTGTAGGTTGCAGTGAAAGCGCTTGTAGAGATAAAGCTGATGAAAGCCACAATCTGAGGATAGTAGCTTCTCTGCCCGAGATAATCGCTTTTCCTTAAATGCATTACTAGGCGCAGAGAAAACACATATCAAGAAAACACAGTAAGGGGCTCTGTTAATGCTGCTTTTTAGTATGCAGAGAAAGCGCTTGTCGAGATAAAGCAAATTAAAACCGCAATCGGATGAGAGCAGTTTCTCTGCTCGGGATAATCGGTTTACATTAAAAGCATTACTGGGCGCAGATAGAACACATAACAAGAGAGAATAATAAGGGGCTCTGTTAATGCTCCTTTGTAGTTTACAGTGAAAGCGCTAGTCGAGATAAATCTAATGAAAGCCACAATCTGATGATAGCACCTTCTCTGTTCGAGAAAATCGCTTTTCCTTAAAAACATTACTAGGCGCAGATAAAACACATATCAAGAGAACACAGTAAGGAACACTATTAATTCTGCTTTGTAGGTTGCAGTGAAAGCGCTTATAGAGTTAAAGCTCATGAAAGCCACAATCTGATGATAGCAGCTTCTCTGTTCGAAATAATCGCTTTAACTTAAATGCATTACTATTCGCAGATAGAACACATATCAAGAGACCATAGTAAGGGGCTCTGTTAATGCTGCTTTGTAGGTTGCAGTGAAAGCGCTTATAGAGTTAAAGCTCATTAAAGACACAGTCTGATGATAGCAGCTTCTCTGCTAGAGATAATCACTTTTCCTTAACTGATTATGTAAGCGCAGTTAGAACACATTTCAGGACACTCTAATAAAAAGCTAGTCAGCGCTGATTTCTAGGTAGCAGTTAAAGCGCTTGTAGAGATAAAGCTCATGAAAGCCACAAGCTGATGATAGCAGCTTCTCTGCTCGAGATAATCGCTTGTCCTTAAATACATTACTAGGCGCAGATAAAACACAAATCAAGAGAACACAGTAAGGAGCTCTGTTAATTCTGCTTTGTAGGTCGCAGTGAAAGCGCTTATAGAGTTAAAGCTCATGAAAGCCACAATCTGATGATAGCATCTTCTCTGCTCGAGATAATCGCTTTTCCTTAATTATTTTCCTAGCCGCAGTTAAAACACATATCAAGAGAACATAGTAAGGAGCTCTGTTCATTCTGCTTTGTAGGTTGCAGTGAAAGCGCTTACAGAGTTAAAGCTCATGAAAGCCACAATCTGAGGATAGCAGCTTCTCTGCTCGAGATAATCGCTTTAACTTAAATGCATTACTAGACGCAGATAAAACACATATCAAGAGAACACAGTAAGGAGCTCTGTTAATTCTGCTTTGTATGTTGCACTAAAAGCTCTTATAGAGTTAAAGCCAATGAAATCCACAATCTGATGACAGCAGCTTCTGTACTCTAGTTAATCGCTTTTCCTTAAATGCTTTAGTAAGCGCTGAAGGAACACATTTCAGGACACTCTAATAAAAAGCTAGTCAGCGCTGATTTCTAGGTAGCCTTTAAAGCGCTTGTAGAGATAAAGCTCATGAAAGCCACAACCTGATGATAGCAGCTTCTCTGCTCGAGATAATCGCTTTTCCTTAAATACATTACTAGGCGCAGATAGAACACATATCAAGAGAACATTGTTAGGATGTCTGTTAGTGCTGCTTTGTAGTTTGCAGTGAAATATCTTGTAGAGATAAGGCGATGGAAAACCACAATCTGATGATAGCAGCTTCTCTGCTCGGGATAATCGGTTTACATTAAAAGCATTACTGGGCGCAGATAGAACACATAACAAGAGAGAATAATAAGGGGCTCTGTTAATGCTCCTTTGTAGTTTACAGTGAAAGCGCTAGTCGAGATAAATCTAATGAAAGCCACAATCTGATGATAGCAGCTTCTCTGTTCGAGAAAATCGCTTTTCCTTAAAAACATAACTAGGCGCAGATAAAACACATATCAAGAGAACACAGTAAGGAACTCTGTTAATTCTGCTTTGTAGGTTGCAGTGAAAGCGCTTATAGAGTTAAAGCTCATGAAAGCCACAATCTGATGATAGCAGCTTCTCTGTTCGAGATAATCGCTTTAACTTAAATGCATTACTAGGCGCAGAAAGAACACATATCAAGAGACCATAGTAAGGGGCTCTGTTAATGCTGCTTTCTAGGTTGCAGTGAAAGCGCTTATAGAGTTAAAGCTCATTAAAGACACAGTCTGATGACAGCAGCTTCTCTGCTAGAGATAATCACTTTTCCTTAAATGCTTATGTAAGCGCAGTTAGAAAACATTTCAGGACACTCTAATAAAAAGCTAGTCAGCGCTGATTTCTAGGTAGCAGTTAAAGCGCTTGTAGAGATAAAGCTCATGAAAGCCACAATCTGATGATAGCAGCTTCTCTGCTCGATATAATCGCTTTTCCTTAAATGCATTACTAAGCGCAGATAAAACACATATCAAGAGAACACAGTAAGGGGCTCTGTTAATGCTGCTTTTTAGTATGAAGAGAAAGCGCTTGTCGAGATAAAGCAAATGAAAGCCGCAATCTGATGACAGCAGTTTCTCTGCTCGAGATAATCGCTTTTCCTTAAATGCATTACTAGGCGCAGATAAAACACATATCAAGAAAACACAGTAAGGGGCTCTGTTAATGCTGCTTTTTAGTATGCAGAGAAAGCGCTTGTCGAGATAAAGCAAATGAAAGCCGCAATCTGATGACAGCAGTTTCTCTGCTCGAGATAATCGCTTTTCCTTAAATGCATTACTAGGCGCAGATAAAACACATATCAAGAGAACACAGTAAGGGGCTCTGTTAATGCTGCTTTTTAGTATGCAGAGAAAGCGGTTGAAGAGATAAAGCTGATGAAAGCCACAATCTAGTGACAGCAGTTTCTCTGCTAGAAATAATAACTTTTCCTTCAATGCTTATGCAAGCGCAGTTAGAACACATTGAAGGATACTCGAATAAAAAGCTAGCCAAAGCTGCTTTGTTGTTTGCAGTGAAAGCGCTTGTAGAGATAAAGCTGATGAAAGCCACAATCTGATGATAGCAGCTTCTCTGCTCGAGATAATCGCTTTTCTTAAATGCTTTAGTATGCGCAGATAGAACACATACCATGGGAATATTGTTAGGATTGCTGTTAATGCTGTTCTGTAGTTTGCAGTGAAATATCTTGTAGAGATAAGGCTATGGCAATACACAATCAGATGATAGCAGCTTCTCTGTTCGAGATAATCGCTTTTCCTTAAATGCATTACTAGGCGCAGATAAAACACATATCAAGAAAACACAGTAAGGGGCTCTGTTAATGCTGCTTTTTAGTATGCAGAGAAAGCGCTTGTCGAGATAAAGCAAATGAAAGCCGCAATCTGATGACAGCAGTTTCTCTGCTCGAGATAATCGCTTTTCCTTAAATGCATTACTAGGCGCAGATAAAACACATATCAAGAAAACACAGTAAGGGGCTCTGTTAATGCTGCTTTTTAGTATGCAGAGAAAGCGCTTGTCGAGATAAAGCAAATGAGAGCCGAAATCTGATGACAGCAGTTTCTCTGCTCTAAATAATCACTTTTCCTTCAATGCTTATGCTAGCGCAGTAAAAACACATTTAAGCATACTCTAATAAAAAGCTAGGCAAAGCTGTTTTGTAGGATGCAGTGATAGCGCTTGTAGAAATAAAGCAGATGAAAGCCACAATCTGATGATAGCAGCTTCTCTACTCGAGATAATCGGTTTACCTTAAATGCATTACTGGGCTCAGATAGAAAACACAACAAGAGAGAATAATAAGGAGCTCTGTCAATGCTCCTTTGTAGTTTGCAGTGAAAGCGCTTGAAGAGATAAAGCTGATGAAAGCCACAATCTGAGGATAGCAACTTCTCTGCCCGAGATAATCGCTTTTCCTTAAATGCATTACTAGGCGCAGATAGAACACATATCAAGAGAACATAGTAAGGGGCTGTGTTAATGCTGCTTTTTAGTATGAAGAGAAAGCGCTTGAAGAGATAAAGCTGATGAAAGCCACAATCTAGTGACAGCAGTTTCTCTGCTCGAAATAATCACTTTTCCTTCAATGCTTATGCAAGCGCAGTTAGAACACATTGAAGGATACTGGAATAAAAAGCTAGCCAAAGCTGCTTTGTAGGTTGCAGTGAAATCGCTTGTAGAGATAAAGCTGATGAAAGCCACAATCTGATGATAGCAGCTTCCCTGCTCGTGATAATCGCTTTTCCTTAAATGCTTTAGTATGCGCAGATAGAATACATACCATGGGAATATTGTTAGGATGGCTGTTAATGCAGTTCTGTAGTTTGCAGTTAAATATCTTGTAGAGATAAAGCTATGGCAATACACAATCTGATGATAGCAGCTTCTCTGCTCGAGATAATCGCTTTTCCTTAAATGCATTACTAGGCGCAGATAAAACACATATCAATAAAGCACAGTAAGGGGCTCTATTAATGCTGCTTTTTAGTATGCAGAGAAAGCGCTTGTCGAGATAAAGCAAATGAGAACAGAAATCTGATGACAGCAGTTTCTCTGCTCGAGATAATCGCATTTCCTTAAATTCATTACTAGGCGCAGATAGAACACATATCAAGAGAACATAGTAAGGGGCTCTGTTAATGCTGCTTTTTAGTATGCAGAGAAAGCGCTTGTCGAGATAAAGCAAATGAAAACGGCAATCTGATGACAGCAGTTTCTCTGCTCGAGATAATCGCTTTTCCTTAAATGCATTACTAGGCGCAGATAAAACACATATCAAGAAAACACAGTAAGGGGCTCTGTTAATGCTGCTTTTTAGTATGCAGAGAAAGCGCTTGTCGAGATAAAGCAAATGAAAGCCGCAATCTGATGACAGCAGTTTCTCTGCTCGAGATAATCGCTTTTCCTTAAATGCATTACTAGTCGCAGATAAAACACATATCAAGAAAACACAGTAAGGGGCTCTGTTAATGCTGCTTTTTAGTATGCAGAGAAAGCGCTTGTCGAGATAAAGCAAATGAGAGCCGAAATCTGATGACAGCAGTTTCTCTGCTCTAAATAATCACTTTTACTTCAATGCTTATGCTAGCGCAGTAAAAACACATTTAAGGATACTCTAATAAAAAGCTAGCCAAAGCTGCTTTGTAGGATGCAGTGATAGCGCTTGTAGAAATAAAGCAGATGAAAGCCACAATCTGATGATAGCAGCTTCTCTACTCGAGATAATCGGTTTACCTTAAATGCATTACTAGGCGCAGATAGAAAACACAACAAGAGAGAATAATAAGGAGATCTGTCAATGCTCCTTTGTAGTTTGCAGTGAAAGCTCTTGAAGAGATAAAGCTGATGAAAGCCACAATCTGAGGATAGCAGCTTCTCTGCCCGAGAATATCGCTTTTCCTTAAATGCATTACTAGGCGCAGATAGAACACATATCAAGAGAACATAGTAAGGGGCCCTGTTAATGCTGCTTTTTAGTATGCAGAGAAAGCGCTTGAAGAGATAAAGCTGATGAAAGCCACAATCTAGTGACAGCAGTTTCTCTGCTCGAAATAATCACTTTTCCTTCAATGCTTATGCAAGCGCAGTTAGAACACATTGAAGGATACTCGAATAAAAAGCTAGCCAAAGCTGCTTTGTAGGTTGCAGTGAAAGCGCTTGTAGAGATAAAGCTGATGAAAGCCACAATCTGATGATAGCAGCTTCCCTGCTCGAGATAATCGCTTTTCCTTAAATGCTTTAGTATGCGCAGATAGAACACATACCATGGGAATATTGTTAGGATGGCTGTTAATTCTGTTCTGTAGTTTGCAGTTAAATATCTTGTAGAGATAAGGCTATGGCAATACACAATCTGATGATAGCAGCTTCTCTGCTCGAGATAATCGCTTTTCCTTAAATGCATTACTAGGCGCAGATAAAACACATATAAATAAAACACAGTAAGGGGCTCTATTAATGCTGCTTTTTAGTATGCAGAGAAAGCGCTTGTCGAGATAAAGCAAATGAGAACAGAAATCTGATGACAGCAGTTTCTCTGCTCGAGATAATCGCTTTTCCTTAAATGCATTACTAGGCGCAGATAGAACACATATCAAGAGAACATAGTAAGGGGCTCTGTTAATGCTGCTTTTTAGTATGCAGAGAAAGCGCTTGTCGAGATAAAGCAAATGAAAACGGCAATCTGATGACAGCAGTTTCTCTGCTCGAGATAATCGCTTTTCCTTAAATGCATTACTAGGCGCAGATAAAACACATATCAAGAAAACACAGTAAGGGGCTCTGTTAATGCTGCTTTTTAGTATGCAGAGAAAGCGCTTGAAGAGATAAAGCTGATGAAAGCCACAATCTAGTGACAGCAGTTTCTCTGCTCGAAATAATCACTTTTCCTTCAATGCTTATGCAAGCGCAGTTAGAATATATTGAAGGATACTCGAATAAAAAGCTAACCAAAGCTGCTTTGTAGGTTGCAGTGAAAGCGCTTGTAGAGATAAAGCTGATGAAAGCCACAATCTGATGATAGCAGCTTCCCTGCTCGAGATAATCGCTTTTCCTTAAATGCTTTAGTATGCGCAGATAGAACACATACCATGGGAATATTGTTAGGATGGCTGTTCATGCAGTTCTGTAGTTTGCAGTGAAATATCTTGTAGAGATAAGGCTATGGCAATACACAATCTGATGATAGCAGCTTCTCTGCTCGAGATAATCGCTTTTCCTTAAATGCATTACTAGGCGCAGATAAAACACATATCAAGAAAACACAGTAAGGGGCTCTGTTAATGCTGCTTTTTAGTATGCAGAGAAAGCGCTTGTCGAGATAAAGCAAATGAGAGCCGAAATCTGATGACAGCAGTTTCTCTGCTCTAAATAATCACTTTTCCTTCAATGCTTATGCTAGCGCAGTAAAAACACATTTCAGCATACTCTAATAAAAAGCTAGGCAAAGCTGTTTTGTAGGATGCAGTGATAGCGCTTGTAGAAATAAAGCAGATGAAAGCCACAATCTGATGATAGCAGCTTCTCTACTCGAGATAATCGGTTTACCTTAAATGCATTACTGGGCGCAGATAGAAAACACAACAAGAGAGAATAATAAGGAGCTCTGTCAATGCTCCTTTGTAGTTTGCAGTGAAAGCGCTTGAAGAGATAAAGCTGATGAAAGCCACAATCTGAGGATAGCAGCTTCTCTGCCCGAGATAATCGCTTTTCCTTTAATGCATTACTAGGCGCAGATAGAACACATATCAAGAGAACATAGTAAGGGGCTGTGTTAATGCTGCTTTTTAGTATGCAGAGAAAGCGCTTGAAGAGATAAAGCTGATGAAAGCCACAATCTAGTGACAGCAGTTTCTCTGCTCGAAATAATCACTTTTCCTTCAATGCTTATGCAAGCGCAGTTAGAACACATTGAAGGATACTCGAATAAAAAGCTAGACAAAGCTGCTTTGTAGGTTGCAGTGAAAGCGCTTGTAGAGATAAAGCTGATGAAAGCCACAATCTGAGGATAGTAGCTTCTCTGCCCGAGATAATCGCTTTTCCTTAAATGCATTACTAGGCGCAGAGAAAACACATATCAAGAAAACACAGTAAGGGGCTCTGTTAATGCTGCTTTTTAGTATGCAGAGAAAGCGCTTGTCGAGATAAAGCAAATTAAAACCGCAATCTGATGAGAGCAGTTTCTCTGCTCGGGATAATCGGTTTACATTAAAAGCATTACTGGGCGCAGATAGAACACATAACAAGAGAGAATAATAAGGGGCTCTGTTAATGCTCCTTTGTAGTTTACAGTGAAAGCGCTAGTCGAGATAAATCTAATGAAAGCCACAATCTGATGATAGCACCTTCTCTGTTCGAGAAAATCGCTTTTCCTTAAAAACATTACTAGGCGCAGATAAAACACATATCAAGAGAACACAGTAAGGAACACTATTAATTCTGCTTTGTAGGTTGCAGTGAAAGCGCTTATAGAGTTAAAGCTCATGAAAGCCACAATCTGATGATAGCAGCTTCTCTGTTCGAAATAATCGCTTTAACTTAAATGCATTACTATTCGCAGATAGAACACATATCAAGAGACCATAGTAAGGGGCTCTGTTAATGCTGTTTTGTAGGTTGCAGTGAAAGCGCTTATAGAGTTAAAGCTCATTAAAGACACAGTCTGATGATAGCAGCTTCTCTGCTAGAGATAATCACTTTTCCTTAACTGATTATGTAAGCGCAGTTAGAACACATTTCAGGACACTCTAATAAAAAGCTAGTCAGCGCTGATTTCTAGGTAGCAGTTAAAGCGCTTGTAGAGATAAAGCTCATGAAAGCCACAAGCTGATGATAGCAGCTTCTCTGCTCGAGATAATCGCTTGTCCTTAAATACATTACTAGGCGCAGATAAAACACAAATCAAGAGAACACAGTAAGGAGCTCTGTTAATTCTGCTTTGTAGGTCGCAGTGAAAGCGCTTATAGAGTTAAAGCTCATGAAAGCCACAATCTGATGATAGCATCTTCTCTGCTCGAGATAATCGCTTTTCCTTAATTATTTTCCTAGCCGCAGTTAAAACACATATCAAGAGAACATAGTAAGGAGCTCTGTTCATTCTGCTTTGTAGGTTGCAGTGAAAGCGCTTACAGAGTTAAAGCTCATGAAAGCCACAATCTGAGGATAGCAGCTTCTCTGCTCGAGATAATCGCTTTAACTTAAATGCATTACTAGACGCAGATAAAACACATATCAAGAGAACACAGTAAGGAGCTCTGTTAATTCTGCTTTGTATGTTGCACTAAAAGCTCTTATAGAGTTAAAGCCAATGAAATCCACAATCTGATGACAGCAGCTTCTGTACTCTAGTTAATCGCTTTTCCTTAAATGCTTTAGTAAGCGCTGAAGGAACACATTTCAGGACACTCTAATAAAAAGCTAGTCAGCGCTGATTTCTAGGTAGCCTTTAAAGCGCTTGTAGAGATAAAGCTCATGAAAGCCACAATCTGATGATAGCAGCTTCTCTGCTCGAGATAATCGCTTTTCCTTAAATACATTACTAGGCGCAGATAGAACACATATCAAGAGAACATTGTTAGGATGTCTGTTAGTGCTGCTTTGTAGTTTGCAGTGAAATATCTTGTAGAGATAAGGCGATGGAAAACCACAATCTGATGATAGCAGCTTCTCTGCTCGGGATAATCGGTTTACATTAAAAGCATTACTGGGCGCAGATAGAACACATAACAAGAGAGAATAATAAGGGGCTCTGTTAATGCTCCTTTGTAGTTTACAGTGAAAGCGCTAGTCGAGATAAATCTAATGAAAGCCACAATCTGATGATAGCAGCTTCTCTGTTCGAGAAAATCGCTTTTCCTTAAAAACATTACTAGGCGCAGATAAAACACATATCAAGAGAACACAGTAAGGAACTCTGTTAATTCTGCTTTGTAGGTTGCAGTGAAAGCGCTTATAGAGTTAAAGCTCATGAAAGCCACAATCTGATGATAGCAGCTTCTCTGTTCGAGATAATCGCTTTAACTTAAATGCATTACTAGGCGCAGAAAGAACACATATCAAGAGACCATAGTAAGGCGCTCTGTTAATGCTGCTTTCTAGGTTGCAGTGAAAGCGCTTATAGAGTTAAAGCTCATTAAAGACACAGTCTGATGACAGCAGCTTCTCTGCTAGAGATAATCACTTTTCCTTAAATGCTTATGTAAGCGCAGTTAGAAAACATTTCAGGACACTCTAATAAAAAGCTAGTCAGCGCTGATTTCTAGGTAGCAGTTAAAGCGCTTGTAGAGATAAAGCTCATGAAAGCCACAATCTGATGATAGCAGCTTCTCTGCTCGATATAATCGCTTTTCCTTAAATGCATTACTAAGCGCAGATAAAACACATATCAAGAGAACACAGTAAGGGGCTCTGTTAATGCTGCTTTTTAGTATGCAGAGAAAGCGCTTGTCGAGATAAAGCAAATGAAAGCCGCAATCTGATGACAGCAGTTTCTCTGCTCGAGATAATCGCTTTTCCTTAAATGCATTACTAGTCGCAGATAAAACACATATCAAGAAAACACAGTAAGGGGCTCTGTTAATGCTGCTTTTTAGTATGCAGAGAAAGCGCTTGTCGAGATAAAGCAAATGAGAGCCGAAATCTGATGACAGCAGTTTCTCTGCTCTAAATAATCACTTTTACTTCAATGCTTATGCTAGCGCAGTAAAAACACATTTAAGGATACTCTAATAAAAAGCTAGCCAAAGCTGCTTTGTAGGATGCAGTGATAGCGCTTGTAGAAATAAAGCAGATGAAAGCCACAATCTGATGATAGCAGCTTCTCTACTCGAGATAATCGGTTTACCTTAAATGCATTACTAGGCGCAGATAGAAAACACAACAAGAGAGAATAATAAGGAGCTCTGTCAATGCTCCTTTGTAGTTTGCAGTGAAAGCTCTTGAAGAGATAAAGCTGATGAAAGCCACAATCTGAGGATAGCAGCTTCTCTGCCCGAGAATATCGCTTTTCCTTAAATGCATTACTAGGCGCAGATAGAACACATATCAAGAGAACATAGTAAGGGGCTCTGTTAATGCTGCTTTTTAGTATGCAGAGAAAGCGCTTGTCGAGAAAAAGCAAATGAAAGCCGCAATCTGATGACAGCAGTTTCTCTGCTCGAGATAATCGCTTTTCCTTAAATGCATTACTAGGTGCAGATAAAACACATATCAAGAGAACACAGTAAGGGGCCCTGTTAATGCTGCTTTTTAGTATGCAGAGAAAGCGCTTGAAGAGATAAAGCTGATGAAAGCCACAATCTAGTGACAGCAGTTTCTCTGCTCGAAATAATCACTTTTCCTTCAATGCTTATGCAAGCGCAGTTAGAACACATTGAAGGATACTCGAATAAAAAGCTAGCCAAAGCTGCTTTGTAGTTTGCAGTGAAAGCGCTTGTAGAGATAAAGCTGATGAAAGCCACAATCTGATGATAGCAGCTTCCCTGCTCGAGATAATCGCTTTTCCTTAAATGCTTTAGTATGCGCAGATAGAACACATACCATGGGAATATTGTTAGGATGGCTGTTAATGCAGTTCTGTAGTTTGCAGTGAAATATCTTGTAGAGATAAGGCTATGGCAATACACAATCTGATGATAGCAGCTTCTCTGCTCGAGATAATCGCTTTTCCTTAAATGCATTACTAGGCGCAGATAAAACACATATCAATAAAACACAGTAAGAGGCTCTGTTAATGCTGCTTTTTAGTATGCAGAGAAAGCGCTTGTCGAGATAAAGCAAATGAGAGCCGAAATCTGATGACAGCAGTTTCTCTGCTCTAAATAATCACTTTTCCTTCAATGCTTATTCTAGCGCAGTAAAAACACATTTAAGGATACTCTAATAAAAAGCTAGCCAAAGCTGCTTTGTAGGATGCAGTGATAGCGCTTGTAGAAATAAAGCAGATGAAAGCCACAATCTGATGATAGCAGCTTCTCTACTCGAGATAATCGGTTTACCTTAAATGCATTACTAGGCGCAGATAGAAAACACAACAAGAGAGAATAATAAGGAGCTCTGTCAATGCTCCTTTGTAGTTTGCAGTGAAAGCTCTTGAAGAGATAAAGCTGATGAAAGCCACAATCTGAGGATAGCAGCTTCTCTGCCCGAGAATATCGCTTTTCCTTAAATGCATTACTAGGCGCAGATAGAACACATATCAAGAGAACATAGTAAGGGGCTCTGTTAATGCTGCTTTTTAGTATGCAGAGAAAGCGCTTGTCGAGAAAAAGCAAATGAAAGCCGCAATCTGATGACAGCAGTTTCTCTGCTCGAGATAATCGCTTTTCCTTAAATGCATTATTAGGTGCAGATAAAACACATATCAAGAGAACACAGTAAGGGGCCCTGTTAATGCTGCTTTTTAGTATGCAGAGAAAGCGCTTGAAGAGATAAAGCTGATGAAAGCCACAATCTAGTGACAGCAGTTTCTCTGCTCGAAATAATCACTTTTCCTTCAATGCTTATGCAAGCGCAGTTAGAACACATTGAAGGATACTCGAATAAAAAGCTAGCCAAAGCTGCTTTGTAGGTTGCAGTGAAAGCGCTTGTAGAGATAAAGCTGATGAAAGCCACAATCTGATGATAGCAGCTTCCCTGCTCGAGATAATCGCTTTTCCTTAAATGCTTTAGTATGCGCAGATAGAACACATACCATGGGAATATTGTTAGGATGGCTGTTAATTCTGTTCTGTAGTTTGCAGTTAAATATCTTGTAGAGATAAGGCTATGGCAATACACAATCTGATGATAGCAGCTTCTCTGCTCGAGATAATCGCTTTTCCTTAAATGCATTACTAGGCGCAGATAAAACACATATCAATAAAACACAGTAAGGGGCTCTATTAATGCTGCTTTTTAGTATGCAGAGAAAGCGCTTGTCGAGATAAAGCAAATGAGAACAGAAATCTGATGACAGCAGTTTCTCTGCTCGAGATAATCGCTTTTCCTTAAATGCATTACTAGGCGCAGATAGAACACATATCAAGAGAACATAGTAAGGGGCTCTGTTAATGCTGCTTTTTAGTATGCAGAGAAAGCGCTAGTCGAGATAAAGCAAATGAAAACGGCAATCTGATGACAGCATTTTCTCTGCTCGAGATAATCGCTTTTCCTTAAATGCATTACTAGGCGCAGATACAACACATATCAAGAAAACACAGTAAGGGGCTCTGTTAATGTTGCTTTTTAGTATGCAGAGAAAGCGCTTGTCGAGATAAAGCAAATGAAAGCCGCAATCTGATGACAGCAGTTTATCTGCTCTAAATAATCACTTTTCCTTCAATGCTTATGCTAGCGCAGTAAAAACACATTTAAGGATACTCTAATAAAAAGCTAGCCAAAGCTGCTTTGCAGGATGCAGTGATAGCGCTTGTAGAAATAAAGCAGATGAAAGCCACAATCTGATGATAGCAGCTTCTCTACTCGAGATAATCGGTTTACCTTAAATGCATTACTAGGCGCAGATAGAAAACACAACAAGAGAGAATAATAAGGAGCTCTGTCAATGCTCCTTTGTAGTTTGCAGTGTAAGCGCTTGAAGAGATAAAGCTGATGAAAGCCACAATCTGAGGGTAGCAGCTTCTCTGCCCGAGAATATCGCTTTTCCTTAAATGCATTACTAGGCGCAGATAGAACACATATCAAGAGAACATAGTAAGGGGCTCTGTTAATGCTGCTTTTTAGTATGCAGAGAAAGCGCTTGAAGAGATAAAGCTGATGAAGCCACAATCTAGTAGACAGCAGTTTCTCTGCTCGAAATAATCACTTTTCCTTCAATGCTTATGCAAGCGCAGTTAGAACACATTGAAGGATACTCGAATAAAAAGCTAGCCAAAGCTGCTTTGTAGGTTGCAGTGAAAGCGCTTGTAGAGATAAAGCTGATGAAAGCCACAATCTGATGATAGCAGCTTCTCTGCTCGAGATAATCGCTTTTCCTTAAATGCATTACTAGGCGCAGATAGAAAACACAACAAGAGAGAATAATAAGGAGCTCTGTCAATGCTCCTTTGTAGTTTGCAGTGAAAGCGCTTGAAGAGATAAAGCTGATGAAAGCCACAATCTGAGAGTAGCAGCTTCTCTGCCCGAGAATATCGCTTTTCCTTAAATGCATTACTAGGCGCAGATAGAACACATATCAAGAGAACACAGTAAGGGGCTCTGTTAATGCTGCTTTTTAGTATGCAGAGAAAGCGCTTGTCGAGATAAAGCAAATGAGAGCCGAAATCTGATGACAGCAGTTTCTCTGCTCTAAGTAATCACTTTTCCTTCAATGCTTATGCTAGCGCAGTAAAAACACATTTAAGGATACTCTAATAAAAAGCTAGCCAAAGCTGCTTTGTAGGATGCAGTGATAGCGCTTGTAGAAATAAAGCAGATGAAAGCCACAATCTGATGATAGCAGCTTCTCTACTCGAGATAATCGGTTTACCTTAAATGCATTACTGGGCGCAGATAGAAAACACAACAAGAGAGAATAATAAGGAGCTCTGTCAATGCTCCTTTGTAGTTTGCAGTGAAAGCGCTTGAAGAGATAAAGCTGATGAAAGCCACAATCTGAGGATAGCAGCTTCTCTGCCCGAGATAATCGGTTTACCTTAAATGCATTACTGGGCGCAGATAGAAAACACAACAAGAGAGAATAATAAGGAGCTCTGTCAATGCTCCTTTGTAGTTTGCAGTGAAAGCGCTTGAAGAGATAAAGCTGATGAAAGCCACAATCTGAGGATAGCAGCTTCTCTGCCCGAGATAATCGCTTTTCCTTAAATGCATTACTAGGCGCAGATAGAACACATATAAGAGAACATAGTAAGGGGCTCTGTTAATGCTGCTTTTTAGTATGCAGAGAAAGCGCTTGTCGAGATAAAGCAAATGAAAGCCGCAATCTGATGACAGCAGTTTCTCTGCTCGAGATAATCGCTTTTCCTTAAATGCTTTACTAGGCGCAGATAAAACACATATCAAGAAAACACAGTAAGGGGCTCTGTTAATGCTGCTTTTTAGTATGCAGAGAAAGCGCTTGAAGAGATAAAGCTGATGAAAGCCACAATCTAGTGACAGCAGTTTCTCTGCTCGAAATAATCACTTTTCCTTCAATGCTTATGCAAGCGCAGTTAGAATATATTGAAGGACACTCGAATAAAAAGCTAACCAAAGCTGCTTTGTAGGTTGCAGTGAAAGCGCTTGTAGAGATAAAGCTGATGAAAGCCACAATCTGATGATAGCAGCTTCCCTGCTCGAGATAATCGCTTTTCCTTAAATGCTTTAGTATGCGCAGATAGAACACATACCATGGGAATATTGTTAGGATGGCTGTTCATGCAGTTCTGTAGTTTGCAGTGAAATATCTTGTAGAGATAAGGCTATGGCAATACACAATCTGATGATAGCAGCTTCTCTGCTCGAGATAATCGCTTTTCCTTAAATGCATTACTAGGCGCAGATAAAACACATATCAAGAAAACACAGTAAGGGGCTCTGTTAATGCTGCTTTTTAGTATGCAGAGAAAGCGCTTGTCGAGATAAAGCAAATGAGAGCCGAAATCTGATGACAGCAGTTTCTCTGCTCTAAATAATCACTTTTCCTTCAATGCTTATGCTAGCGCAGTAAAAACACATTTAAGCATACTCTAATAAAAAGCTAGCCAAAGCTGTTTTGTAGGATGCAGTGATAGCGCTTGTAGAAATAAAGCAGATGAAAGCCACAATCTGATGATAGCAGCTTCTCTACTCGAGATAATCGGTTTACCTTAAATGCATTACTGGGCGCAGATAGAAAACACAACAAGAGAGAATAATAAGGAGCTCTGTCAATGCTCCTTTGTAGTTTGCAGTGAAAGCGCTTGAAGAGATAAAGCTGATGAAAGCCACAATCTGAGGATAGCAGCTTCTCTGCCCGAGATAATCGCTTTTCCTTAAATGCATTACTAGGCGCAGATAGAACACATATCAAGAGAACATAGTAAGGGGCTGTGTTAATGCTGCTTTTTAGTATGCAGAGAAAGCGCTTGAAGAGATAAAGCTGATGAAAGCCACAATCTAGTGACAGCAGTTTCTCTGCTCGAAATAATCACTTTTCCTTCAATGCTTATGCAAGCGCAGTTAGAACACATTGAAGGATACTCGAATAAAAAGCTAGACAAAGCTGCTTTGTAGGTTGCAGTGAAAGCGCTTGTAGAGATAAAGCTGATGAAAGCCACAATCTGAGGATAGTAGCTTCTCTGCCCGAGATAATCGCTTTTCCTTAAATGCATTACTAGGCGCAGAGAAAACACATATCAAGAAAACACAGTAAGGGGCTCTGTTAATGCTGCTTTTTAGTATGCAGAGAAAGCGCTTGTCGAGATAAAGCAAATTAAAACCGCAATCTGATGAGAGCAGTTTCTCTGCTCGGGATAATCGGTTTACATTAAAAGCATTACTGGGCGCAGATAGAACACATAACAAGAGAGAATAATAAGGGGCTCTGTTAATGCTCCTTTGTAGTTTACAGTGAAAGCGCTAGTCGAGATAAATCTAATGAAAGCCACAATCTGATGATAGCACCTTCTCTGTTCGAGAAAATCGCTTTTCCTTAAAAACATTACTAGGCGCAGATAAAACACATATCAAGAGAACACAGTAAGGAACACTATTAATTCTGCTTTGTAGGTTGCAGTGAAAGCGCTTATAGAGTTAAAGCTCATGAAAGCCACAATCTGATGATAGCAGCTTCTCTGTTCGAAATAATCGCTTTAACTTAAATGCATTACTATTCGCAGATAGAACACATATCAAGAGACCATAGTAAGGGGCTCTGTTAATGCAGCTTTCTAGGTTGCAGTGAAAGCGCTTATAGAGTTAAAGCTCATTAAAGACACAGTCTGATGATAGCAGCTTCTCTGCTAGAGATAATCACTTTTCCTTAACTGATTATGTAAGCGCAGTTAGAACACATTTCAGGACACTCTAATAAAAAGCTAGTCAGCGCTGATTTCTAGGTAGCAGTTAAAGCGCTTGTAGAGATAAAGCTCATGAAAGCCACAAGCTGATGATAGCAGCTTCTCTGCTCGAGATAATCGCTTGTCCTTAAATACATTACTAGGCGCAGATAAAACACAAATCAAGAGAACACAGTAAGGAGCTCTGTTAATTCTGCTTTGTAGGTCGCAGTGAAAGCGCTTATAGAGTTAAAGCTCATGAAAGCCACAATCTGATGATAGCATCTTCTCTGCTCGAGATAATCGCTTTTCCTTAATTATTTTCCTAGCCGCAGTTAAAACACATATCAAGAGAACATAGTAAGGAGCTCTGTTCATTCTGCTTTGTAGGTTGCAGTGAAAGCGCTTACAGAGTTAAAGCTCATGAAAGCCACAATCTGAGGATAGCAGCTTCTCTGCTCGAGATAATCGCTTTAACTTAAATGCATTACTAGACGCAGATAAAACACATATCAAGAGAACACAGTAAGGAGCTCTGTTAATTCTGCTTTGTATGTTGCACTAAAAGCTCTTATAGAGTTAAAGCCAATGAAATCCACAATCTGATGACAGCAGCTTCTGTACTCTAGTTAATCGCTTTTCCTTAAATGCTTTAGTAAGCGCTGAAGGAACACATTTCAGGACACTCTAATAAAAAGCTAGTCAGCGCTGATTTCTAGGTAGCCTTTAAAGCGCTTGTAGAGATAAAGCTCATGAAAGCCACAATCTGATGATAGCAGCTTCTCTGCTCGAGATAATCGCTTTTCCTTAAATACATTACTAGGCGCAGATAGAACACATATCAAGAGAACATTGTTAGGATGTCTGTTAGTGCTGCTTTGTAGTTTGCAGTGAAATATCTTGTAGAGATAAGGCTATGGAAAACCACAATCTGATGATAGCAGCTTCTCTGCTCGGGATAATCGGTTTACATTAAAAGCATTACTGGGCGCAGATAGAACACATAACAAGAGAGAATAATAAGGGGCTCTGTTAATGCTCCTTTGTAGTTTACAGTGAAAGCGCTAGTCGAGATAAATCTAATGAAAGCCACAATCTGATGATAGCAGCTTCTCTGTTCGAGAAAATCGCTTTTCCTTAAAAACATAACTAGGCGCAGATAAAACACATATCAAGAGAACACAGTAAGGAACTCTGTTAATTCTGCTTTGTAGGTTGCAGTGAAAGCGCTTATAGAGTTAAAGCTCATGAAAGCCACAATCTGATGATAGCAGCTTCTCTGTTCGAGATAATCGCTTTAACTTAAATGCATTACTAGGCGCAGAAAGAACACATATCAAGAGACCATAGTAAGGGGCTCTGTTAATGCTGCTTTCTAGGTTGCAGTGAAAGCGCTTATAGAGTTAAAGCTCATTAAAGACACAGTCTGATGACAGCAGCTTCTCTGCTAGAGATAATCACTTTTCCTTAAATGCTTATGTAAGCGCAGTTAGAAAACATTTCAGGACACTCTAATAAAAAGCTAGTCAGCGCTGATTTCTAGGTAGCAGTTAAAGCGCTTGTAGAGATAAAGCTCATGAAAGCCACAATCTGATGATAGCAGCTTCTCTGCTCGATATAATCGCTTTTCCTTAAATGCATTACTAAGCGCAGATAAAACACATATCAAGAGAACACAGTAAGGGGCTCTGTTAATGCTGCTTTTTAGTATGCAGAGAAAGCGCTTGTCGAGATAAAGCAAATGAAAGCCGCAATCTGATGACAGCAGTTTCTCTGCTCGAGATAATCGCTTTTCCTTAAATGCATTACTAGGCGCAGATAAAACACATATCAAGAAAACACAGTAAGGGGCTCTGTTAATGCTGCTTTTTAGTATGCAGAGAAAGCGCTTGTCGAGATAAAGCAAATGAAAGCCGCAATCTGATGACAGCAGTTTCTCTGCTCGAGATAATCGCTTTTCCTTAAATGCATTACTAGGCGCAGATAAAACACATATCAAGAGAACACAGTAAGGGGCTCTGTTAATGCTGCTTTTTAGTATGCAGAGAAAGCGGTTGAAGAGATAAAGCTGATGAAAGCCACAATCTAGTGACAGCAGTTTCTCTGCTAGAAATAATAACTTTTCCTTCAATGCTTATGCAAGCGCAGTTAGAACACATTGAAGGATACTCGAATAAAAAGCTAGCCAAAGCTGCTTTGTAGTTTGCAGTGAAAGCGCTTGTAGAGATAAAGCTGATGAAAGCCACAATCTGATGATAGCAGCTTCTCTGCTCGAGATAATCGCTTTTCTTAAATGCTTTAGTATGCGCAGATAGAACACATACCATGGGAATATTGTTAGGATTGCTGTTAATGCTGTTCTGTAGTTTGCAGTGAAATATCTTGTAGAGATAAGGCTATGGCAATACACAATCAGATGATAGCAGCTTCTCTGCTCGAGATAATCGCTTTTCCTTAAATGCATTACTAGGCGCAGATAAAACACATATCAAGAAAACACAGTAAGGGGCTCTGTTAATGCTGCTTTTTAGTATGCAGAGAAAGCGCTTGTCGAGATAAAGCAAATGAGAGCCGCAATCTGATGACAGCAGTTTCTCTGCTCTAAGTAATCACTTTTCCTTCAATGCTTATGCTAGCGCAGTAAAAACACATTTAAGGATACTCTAATAAAAAGCTAGCCAAAGCTGCTTTGTAGGATGCAGTGATAGCGCTTGTAGAAATAAAGCAGATGAAAGCCACAATCTGATGATAGCAGCTTCTCTACTCGAGATAATCGGTTTACCTTAAATGCATTACTGGGCTCAGATAGAAAACACAACAAGAGGGAATAATAAGGAGCTCTGTCAATGCTCCTTTGTAGTTTGCAGTGAAAGCGCTTGAAGAGATAAAGCTGATGAAAGCCACAATCTGAGGATAGCAGCTTCTCTGCCCGAGATAATCGCTTTTCCTTAAATGCATTACTAGGCGCAGATAGAACACATATCAAGAGAACATAGTAAGGGGCTGTGTTAATGCTGCTTTTTAGTATGCAGAGAAAGCGCTTGAAGAGATAAAGCTGATGAAAGCCACAATCTAGTGACAGCAGTTTCTCTGCTCGAAATAATCACTTTTCCTTCAATGCTTATGCAAGCGCAGTTAGAACACATTGAAGGATACTCGAATAAAAAGCTACACAAAGCTGCTTTGTAGTTTGCAGTGAAAGCGCTTGTAGAGATAAAGCTGATGAAAGCCACAATCTGAGGATAGTAGCTTCTCTGCCCGAGATAATCGCTTTTCCTTAAATGCATTACTAGGCGCAGAGAAAACACATATCAAGAAAACACAGTAAGGGGCTCTGTTAATGCTGCTTTTTAGTATGCAGAGAAAGCGCTTGTCGAGATAAAGCTTATGAAAGCCACAATCTAGTGACAGCAGTTTCTCTGCTCGAAATAATCACTTTTCCTTCAATGCTTATGCAAGCGCAGTTAGAATACATTGAAGGATACTCGAATAAAAAGCTAACCAAAGCTGCTTTGTAGGTTGCAGTGAAAGCGCTTGTAGAGATAAAGCTGATGAAAGCCACAATCTGATGATAGCAGCTTCCCTGCTCGAGATAATCGCTTTTCCTTAAATGCTTTAGTATGCGCAGATAGAACACATACCATGGGAATATTGTTAGGATGGCTGTTAATGCAGTTCTGTAGTTTGCAGTTAAATATCTTGTAGAGATAAGGCTATGGCAATACACAATCTGATGATAGCAGCTTCTCTGCTCGAGATAATCGCTTTTCCTTAAATGCATTACTAGGCGCAGATAAAACACATATCAAGAAAACACAGTAAGGGGCTCTGTTAATGCTGCTTTTTAGTATGCAGAGAAAGCGCTTGTCGAGATAAAGAAAATGAAAGCCGCAATCTGATGACAGCAGTTTCTCTGCTCTAAGTAATCACTTTTCCTTCAATGCTTATGCTAGCGCAGTAAAAACACATTTAAGGATACTCTAATAAAAAGCTAGCCAAAGCTGCTTTGTAGGATGCAGTGATAGCGCTTGTAGAAATAAAGCAGATGAAAGCCACAATCTGATGATAGCAGCTTCTCTACTCGAGATAATCGGTTTACCTTAAATGCATTACTGGGCGCAGATAGAAAACACAACAAGAGAGAATAATAAGGAGCTCTGTCAATGCTCCTTTGTAGTTTGCAGTGAAAGCGCTTGAAGAGATAAAGCTGATGAAAGCCACAATCTGAGGATAGCAGCTTCTCTGCCCGAGATAATCGCTTTTCCTTAAATGCATTACTAGGCGCAGATAGAACACATATCAAGAGAACATAGTAAGGGGCTCTGTTAATGCTGCTTTTTAGTATGCAGAGAAAGCGCTTGTCGAGATAAAGCAAATGAGAGCCGCAATCTGATGACAGCAGTTTCTCTGCTCTAAATAATCACTTTTCCTTCAATGCTTATGCTAGCGCAGTAAAAACACATTTAAGGATACTCTAATAAAAAGCTAGCCAAAGCTGCTTTGTAGGATGCAGTGATAGCGCTTGAAGAAATAAAGCAGATGAAAGCCACAATCTGATGATAGCAGCTTCTCTACTCGAGATAATCGGTTTACCTTAAATGCATTACTAGGCGCAGATAGAAAACACAACAAGAGAGAATTATAAGGAGCTCTGTCAGTGCTCCTTTGTAGTTTGCAGTGAAAGCGCTTGAAGAGATAAAGCTGATGAAAGCCACAATCTGAGGATAGCAGCATCTCTGCCCGAGATAATCGCATTTCCTTAAATGCATTACTAGGCGCAGATAGAACAAATATCAAGAGAACATAGTAAGGGGCTCTGTTAATGCTGCTTTATAGTATGCAGAGAAAGCGCTTGAAGAGATAAAGCTGATGAAAGCCACAATCTAGTGACAGCAGTTTCTCTGCTCTAAATAATCACTTTTACTTCAATGCTTATGCAAGCGCAGTTAGAATACATTGAAGGATACTCGAATAAAAAGCTAACCAAAGCTGCTTTGTAGGTTGCAGTGAAAGCGCTTGTAGAGATAAAGCTGATGAAAACCACAATCTGATGATAGCAGCTTCCCTGCTCGTGATAATCGCTTTTCCTTAAATGCTTTAGTATGCGCAGATAGAACACATACCATGGGAATATTGTTAGGATGGCTGTTAATGCAGTTCTGTAGTTTGCAGTTAAATATCTTGTAGAGATAAGGCTATGGCAATACACAATCTGATGATAGCAGCTTCTCTGCTCGAGATAATCGCTTTTCCTTAAATGCATTACTAGGCGCAGATAAAACACATATCAAGAAAACACAGTAAGGGGCTCTGTTAATGCTGCTTTTTAGTATGCAGAGAAAGCGCTTGTCGAGATAAAGCAAATGAGAGCCGCAATCTGATGACAGCAGTTTCTCTGCTCTAAGTAATCACTTTTCCTTCAATGCTTATGCTAGCGCAGTAAAAACACATTTAAGGATACTCTAATAAAAAGCTAGCCAAAGCTGCTTTGTAGGATGCAGTGATAGCGCTTGTAGAAATAAAGCAGATGAAAGCCACAATCTGATGATAGCAGCTTCTCTACTCGAGATAATCGGTTTACCTTAAATGCATTACTGGGCGCAGATAGAAAACACAACAAGAGAGAATAATAAGGAGCTCTGTCAATGCTCCTTTGTAGTTTGCAGTGAAAGCGCTTGAAGAGATAAAGCTGATGAAAGCCACAATCTGAGGATAGCAGCTTCTCTGCCCGAGATAATCGCTTTTCCTTAAATGCATTACTAGGCGCAGATACAACACATATCAAGAGAACATAGTAAGGGGCTGTGTTAATGCTGCTTTTTAGTATGCAGAGAAAGCGCTTGAAGAGATAAAGCTGATGAAAGCCACAATCTAGTGACAGCAGTTTCTCTGCTCGAAATAATCACTTTTCCTTCAATGCTTATGCAAGCGCAGTTAGAACACATTGAAGGATACTCGAATAAAAAGCTAGACAAAGCTGCTTTGTAGGTTGCAGTGAAAGCGCTTGTAGAGATAAAGCTGATGAAAGCCACAATCTGAGGATAGCAGCTTCTCTGCCCGAGATAATCGCTTTTCCTTAAATGCATTACTAGGCGCAGATAAAACACATATCAAGAGAACACAGTAAGGGGCTCTGTTAATGCTGCTTTTTAGTATGCAGAGAAAGCGCTTGAACAGATAAAGCGGATGAAAGCCACAATCTGATGACCGCAGTTTCTTTGCCCGAGATAATCGCTTTTCCTTAAATTCATTACTAGGCGCAGATAGAACACATATCAAGAGAACATTGTTAGGATGTCTGTTAATGCTGCTTTGTAGTTTGCAGTGAAATATCTTGTAGAGATAAGGCGATGGAAAACCACAATCTGATGATAGCAGTTTCTCTGCTCGGGATAATCGGTTTACATTAAAAGCATTACTGGGCGCAGATAGAACACATAACAAGAGAGAATAATAAGGGGCTCTGTTAATGCTCCTTTGTAGTTTACAGTGAAAGCGCTAGTCGAGATAAATCTAATGAAAGCCACAATCTGATGATAGCACCTTCTCTGTTCGAGAAAATCGCTTTTCCTTAAAAACATTACTAGGCGCAGATAAAACACATATCAAGAGAACACAGTAAGGAACTCTATTAATTCTGCTTTGTAGGTTGCAGTGAAAGCGCTTATAGAGTTAAAGCTCATGAAAGCCACAATCTGATGATAGCAGCTTCTCTGTTCGAAATAATCGCTTTAACTTAAATGCATTACTATTCGCAGATAGAACACATATCAAGAGACCATAGTAAGGGGCTCTGTTAATGCTGCTTTCTAGGTTGCAGTGAAAGCGCTTATAGAGTTAAAGCTCATTAAAGACACAGTCTGATGATAGCAGCTTCTCTGCTAGAGATAATCACTTTTCCTTAAATGCTTATGTAAGCGCAGTTAGAAAACATTTCAGGACACTCTAATAAAAAGCTAGTCAGCGCTGATTTCTAGGTAGCAGTTAAAGCGCTTGTAGAGATAAAGCTCATGAAAGCCACAAGCTGATGATAGCAGCTTCTCTGCTCGAGATAATCGCTTGTCCTTAAATACATTACTAGGCGCAGATAAAACACAAATCAAGAGAACACAGTAAGGAGCTCTGTTAATTCTGCTTTGTAGGTCGCAGTGAAAGCGCTTATAGAGTTAAAGCTCATGAAAGCCACAATCTGATGATAGCATCTTCTCTGCTCGAGATAATCGCTTTTCCTTAATTATTTTCCTAGCCGCAGTTAAAACACATATCAAGAGAACATAGTAAGGAGCTCTGTTCATTCTGCTTTGTAGGTTGCAGTGAAAGCGCTTACAGAGTTAAAGCTCATGAAAGCCACAATCTGAGGATAGCAGCTTCTCTGCTCGAGATAATCGCTTTAACTTAAATGCATTACTAGACGCAGATAAAACACATATCAAGAGAACACAGTAAGGAGCTCTGTTAATTCTGCTTTGTAGGTTGCACTAAAAGCTCTTATAGAGTTAAAGCCAATGAAAGCCACAATCTGATGACAGCAGCTTCTGTACTCTAGTTAATCGCTTTTCCTTAAATGCTTTAGTAAGCGCTGAAGGAACACATTTCAGGACACTCTAATAAAAAGCTAGTCAGCGCTGATTTCTAGGTAGCCTTTAAAGCGCTTGTAGAGATAAAGCTCATGAAAGCCACAATCTGATGATAGCAGCTTCTCTGCTCGAGATAATCGCTTTTCCTTAAATACATTACTAGGCGCAGATAGAACACATATCAAGAGAACATTGTTAGGATGTCTGTTAGTGCTGCTTTGTAGTTTGCAGTGAAATATCTTGTAGAGATAAGGCTATGGAAAACCACAATCTGATGATAGCAGCTTCTCTGCTCGGGATAATCGGTTTACATTAAAAGCATTACTGGGCGCAGATAGAACACATAACAAGAGAGAATAATAAGGGGCTCTGTTAATGCTCCTTTGTAGTTTACAGTGAAAGCGCTAGTCGAGATAAATCTAATGAAAGCCACAATCTGATGATAGCAGCTTCTCTGTTCGAGAAAATCGCTTTTCCTTAAAAACATTACTAGGCGCAGATAAAACACATATCAAGAGAACACAGTAAGGAACTCTGTTAATTCTGCTTTTTAGGTTGCAGTGAAAGCGCTTGTAGAGTTAAAGCTCATGAAAGCCACAATCTGATGATAGCAGCTTCTCTGTTCGAGATAATCGCTTTAACTTAAATGCATTACTAGGCGCAGAAAGAACACATATCAAGAGACCATAGTAAGGGGCTCTGTTAATGCTGCTTTCTAGGTTGCAGTGAAAGCGCTTATAGAGTTAAAGCTCATTAAAGACACAGTCTGATGACAGCAGCTTCTCTGCTAGAGATAATCACTTTTCCTTAAATGCTTATGTAAGCGCAGTTAGAAAACATTTCAGGACACTCTAATAAAAAGCTAGTCAGCGCTGATTTCTAGGTAGCAGTTAAAGCGCTTGTAGAGATAAAGCTCATGAAAGCCACAATCTGATGATAGCAGCTTCTCTGCTCGATATAATCGCTTTTCCTTAAATGCATTACTAAGCGCAGATAAAACACATATCAAGAGAACACAGTAAGGGGCTCTGTTAATGCTGCTTTTTAGTATGCAGAGAAAGCTCTTGTCGAGATAAAGCAAATGAAAGCCGCAATCTGATGACAGCAGTTTCTCTGCTCGAGATAATCGCTTTTCCTTAAATGCATTACTAGGTGCAGATAAAACACATATCAAGAAAACACAGTAAGGGGCTCTGTTAATGCTGCTTTTTAGTATGCAGAGAAAGCGCTTGTCGAGATAAAGCAAATGAAAGCCGCAATCTGATGACAGCAGTTTCTCTGCTCGAGATAAACGCTTTTCCTTAAATGCATTACTAGGCGCAGATAAAACACATATCAAGAGAACACAGTAAGGGGCTCTGTTAATGCTGCTTTTTAGTATGCAGAGAAAGCGGTTGAAGAGATAAAGCTGATGAAAGCCACAATCTAGTGACAGCAGTTTCTCTGCTCGAAATAATCACTTTTCCTTCAATGCTTATGCAAGCGCAGTTAGAACACATTGAAGGATACTCGAATAAAAAGCTAGCCAAAGCTGCTTTGTAGTTTGCAGTGAAAGCGCTTGTAGAGATAAAGCTGATGAAAGCCACAATCTGATGATAGCAGCTTCTCTGCTCGAGATAATCGCTTTTCTTAAATGCTTTAGTATGCGCAGATAGAACACATACCATGGGAATATTGTTAGGATTGCTGTTAATGCTGTTCTGTAGTTTGCAGTGAAATATCTTGTAGAGATAAGGCTATGGCAATACACAATCAGATGATAGCAGCTTCTCTGCTCGAGATAATCGCTTTTCCTTAAATGCATTACTAGGCGCAGATAAAACACATATCAAGAAAACACAGTAAGGGGCTCTGTTAATGCTGCTTTTTAGTATGCAGAGAAAGCGCTTGTCGAGATAAAGCAAATGAAAGCCGCAATCTGATGACAGCAGTTTCTCTGCTCGAGATAATCGCTTTTCCTTAAATGCATTACTAGGTGCAGATAAAACACATATCAAGAAAACATAGTAAGGGGCTCTGTTAATGCTGCTTTTTAGTATGCAGAGAAAGCGCTTGTCGAGATAAAGCAAATGAAAGCCGCAATCTGATGACAGCAGTTTCTCTGCTCGAGATAATCGCTTTTCCTTAAATGCATTACTAGGTGCAGATAAAACACATATCAAGAAAACATAGTAAGGGGCTCTGTTAATGCTGCTTTTTAGTATGCAGAGAAAGCGCTTGTCGAGATAAAGCAAATGAAAGCCGCAATCTGATGACAGCAGTTTCTCTGCTCTAAATAATCACTTTTCCTTCAATGCTTATGCTAGCGCAGTAAAAACACATTTAAGGATACTCTAATAAAAAGCTAGCCAAAGCTGCTTTGTAGGATGCAGTGATAGCACTTGAAGAAATAAAGCAGATGAAAGCCACAATCTGATGATAGCAGCTTCTCTACTCGAGATAATCGGTTTACCTTAAATGCATTACTAGGCGCAGATAGAAAACACAACAAGAGAGAATTATAAGGAGCTCTGTCAGTGCTCCTTTGTAGTTTGCAGTTAAAGCGCTTGAAGAGATAAAGCTGATGAAAGCCACAATCTGAGGATAGCAGCATCTCTGCCCGAGATAATCGCATTTCCTTAAATGCATTACTAGGCGCAGATAGAACAAATATCAAGAGAACATAGTAAGGGGCTCTGTTAATGCTGCTTTTTAGTATGCAGAGAAAGCGCTTGAAGAGATAAAGCTGATGAAAGCCACAATCTAGTGACAGCAGTTTCTCTGCTCGAAATAATCACTTTTCCTTCAATGCTTATGCAAGCGCAGTTAGAATACATTGAAGGATACTCGAATAAAAAGCTAACCAAAGCTGCTTTGTAGGTTGCAGTGAAAGCGCTTGTAGAGATAAAGCTGATGAAAGCCACAATCTGATGATAGCAGCTTCCCTGCTCGAGATAATCGCTTTTCCTTAAATGCTTTAGTATGCGCAGATAGAACACATACCATGGGAATATTGTTAGGATGGCTGTTAATGCAGTTCTGTAGTTTGCAGTGAAATATCTTGTAGAGATAAGGCTATGGCAATACACAATCTGATGATAGCAGCTTCTCTGCTCGAGATAATCGCTTTTCCTTAAATGCATTACTAGGCGCAGATAAAAAACATATCAAGAAAACACAGTAAGGGGCTCTGTTAATGCTGCTTTTTAGTATGCAGAGAAAGCGCTTGTCGAGATAAAGCAAATGAGAGCCGCAATCTGATGACAGCAGTTTCTCTGCTCTAAGTAATCACTTTTACTTCAATGCTTATGCTAGCGCAGCAAAAACACATTTAAGGATACTCTAATAAAAAGCTAGCCAAAGCTGCTTTGTAGGATGCAGTGATAGCGCTTGTAGAAATAAAGCAGATGAAAGCCACAATCTGATGATAGCAGCTTCTCTACTCGAGATAATCGGTTTACCTTAAATGCATTACTGGGCGCAGATAGAAAACACAACAAGAGAGAATAATAAGGAGCTCTGTCAATGCTCCTTTGTAGTTTGCAGTGAAAGCGCTTGAAGAGATAAAGCTGATGAAAGCCACAATCTGAGGATAGCAGCTTCTCTGCCCGATATAATCGCTTTTCCTTAAATGCATTACTAGGCGCAGATACAACACATATCAAGAGAACATAGTAAGGGGCTGTGTTAATGCTGCTTTTTAGTATGCAGAGAAAGCGGTTGAAGAGATAAAGCTGATGAAAGCCACAATCTAGTGACAGCAGTTTCTCTGCTAGAAATAATCACTTTTCCTTCAATGCTTATGCAAGCGCAGTTAGAACACATTGAAGGATACTCGAATAAAAAGCTAGCCAAAGCTGCTTTGTAGTTTGCAGTGAAAGCGCTTGTAGAGATAAAGCTGATGAAAGCCACAATCTGATGATAGCAGCTTCTCTGCTCGAGATAATCGCTTTTCTTAAATGCTTTATTATGCGCAGATAGAACACATACCATGGGAATATTGTTAGGATTGCTGTTAATGCTGTTCTGTAGTTTGCAGTGAAATATCTTGTAGAGATAAGGCTATGGCAATACACAATCAGATGATAGCAGCTTCTCTGCTCGAGATAATCGCTTTTCCTTAAATGCATTACTAGGCGCAGATAAAACACATATCAAGAAAACACAGTAAGGGGCTCTGTTAATGCTGCTTTTTAGTATGCAGAGAAAGCGCTTGTCGAGATAAAGCAAATGAAAGCCGCAATCTGATGACAGCAGTTTCTCTGCTCGAGATAATCGCTTTTCCTTAAATGCATTACTAGGTGCAGATAAAACACATATCAAGAAAACATAGTAAGGGGCTCTGTTAATGCTGCTTTTTAGTATGCAGAGAAAGCGCTTGTCGAGATAAAGCAAATGAAAGCCGCAATCTGATGACAGCAGTTTCTCTGCTCGAGATAATCGCTTTTCCTTAAATGCATTACTAGGTGCAGATAAAACACATATCAAGAAAACATAGTAAGGGGCTCTGTTAATGCTGCTTTTTAGTATGCAGAGAAAGCGCTTGTCGAGATAAAGCAAATGAAAGCCGCAATCTGATGACAGCAGTTTCTCTGCTCTAAATAATCACTTTTCCTTCAATGCTTATGCTAGCGCAGTAAAAACACATTTAAGGATACTCTAATAAAAAGCTAGCCAAAGCTGCTTTGTAGGATGCAGTGATAGCACTTGAAGAAATAAAGCAGATGAAAGCCACAATCTGATGATAGCAGCTTCTCTACTCGAGATAATCGGTTTACCTTAAATGCATTACTAGGCGCAGATAGAAAACACAACAAGAGAGAATTATAAGGAGCTCTGTCAGTGCTCCTTTGTAGTTTGCAGTGAAAGCGCTTGAAGAGATAAAGCTGATGAAAGCCACAATCTGAGGATAGCAGCATCTCTGCCCGAGATAATCGCATTTCCTTAAATGCATTACTAGGCGCAGATAGAACAAATATCAAGAGAACATAGTAAGGGGCTCTGTTAATGCTGCTTTTTAGTATGCAGAGAAAGCGCTTGAAGAGATAAAGCTGATGAAAGCCACAATCTAGTGACAGCAGTTTCTCTGCTCGAAATAATCACTTTTCCTTCAATGCTTATGCAAGCGCAGTTAGAACACATTGAAGGATACTCGAATAAAAAGCTAGCCAAAGCTGCTTTGTAGGTTGCAGTGAAAGCGCTTGTAGAGATAAAGCTGATGAAAGCCACAATCTGATGATAGCAGCTTCCCTGCTCGAGATAATCGCTTTTCCTTAAATGCTTTAGTATGCGCAGATAGAACACATACCATGGAAATATTGTTAGGATGGCTGTTAATGCAGTTCTGTAGTTTGCAGTTAAATATCTTGTAGAGATAAGGCTATGGCAATACACAATCTGATGATAGCAGCTTCTCTGCTCGAGATAATCGCTTTTCCTTAAATGCATTACTAGGCGCAGATAAAACACATATCAATAAAACACAGTAAGGGGCTCTATTAATGCTGCTTTTTAGTATGCAGAGAAAGCGCTTGTCGAGATAAAGCAAATGAGAACAGAAATCTGATGACAGCAGTTTCTCTGCTCTAAATAATCACTTTTCCTTCAATGCTTATGCTAGCGCAGTAAAAACACATTTAAGGATACTCTAATAAAAAGCTAGCCAAAGCTGCTTTGTAGGATGCAGTGATAGCGCTTGTAGAAATAAAGCAGATGAAAGCCACAATCTGATGATAGCAGCTTCTCTGCTCGAGATAATCGCTTTTCCTTAAATGCATTAGTAGGCGCAGATAAAACACATATCAAGAGAACACAGTAAGGGGCTCTGTTAATGCTGCTTTTTAGTATGCAGTTAAAGCGCTTGAAGAGATAAAGCTGATGAAAGCCGCAATCTGATGACAGCAGTTTCTCTGCTCGAGATAATCACTTTTCCTACAATGCTTATGCATGCGCAGTTAGAACACATTGAAGGATACTCGAATAAAAAGCTAGCCAAAGCTGCTTTGTAGTTTGCAGTGAAAGCGCTTGTAGAGATAAAGCTGATTAAAGCCACAATCTGATGATAGCAGCTTCTCTGCTCGAGATAATCGCTTTTCCTTAAATGCATTACTAGGCGCAGATAAAACAGATATCAAGAGAACACAGTAAGGGGCTCTGTTAATGCTGCTTTTTAGTATGCAGAGAAAGCGCTTGAAGAGATAAAGCTGATGAAAGCCACAATCTAGTGACAGCAGTTTCTCTGCTCGAAATAATCACTTTTCCTTCAATGCTTATGCAAGCGCAGTTAGAACACATTGAAGGATACTCGAATAAAAAGCTAGCCAAAGCTGCTTTGTAGGTTGCAGTGAAAGCGCTTGTAGAGATAAAGCTGATTAAAGCCACAATCTGATGATAGCAGCTTCCCTGCTCGAGATAATCGCTTTTCCTTAAATGCTTTAGTATGCGCAGATAGAACACATACCATGGGAATATTGTTAGGATGGCTGTTAATGCAGTTCTGTAGTTTGCAGTGAAATATCTTGTAGAGATAAGGCTATGGCAATACACAATCTGATGATAGCAGCTTCTCTGCTCGAGATAATCGCTTTTCCTTAAATGCATTACTAGGCGCAGATAAAACACATATCAAGAGAACACAGTAAGGGGCTCTGTTAATGCTGCTTTTTAGTATGCAGAGAAAGCGCTTGTCGAGATAAAGCAAATTAAAACCGCAATCTGATGAGAGCAGTTTCTCTGCTCGAGATAATCGCTTTTCCTTAAATGCATTACTAGACGCAGATAAAACACATATCAAGAGAACACAGTAAGGAGCTCTGTTAATTCTGCTTTGTATGTTGCACTAAAAGCTCTTATAGAGTTAAAGCCAATGAAAGCCACAATCTGATGACAGCAGCTTCTGTACTCTAGTTAATCGCTTTTCCTTAAATGCTTTAGTAAGCGCTGAAGGAACACATTTCAGGACACTCTAATAAAAAGCTAGTCAGCGCTGATTTCTAGGTAGCCTTTAAAGCGCTTGTAGAGATAAAGCTCATGAAAGCCACAATCTGATGATAGCAGCTTCTCTGCTCGAGATAATCGCTTTTCCTTAAATACATTACTAGGCGCAGATAGAACACATATCAAGAGAACATTGTTAGGATGTCTGTTAGTGCTGCTTTGTAGTTTGCAGTGAAATATCTTGTAGAGATAAGGCTATGGAAAACCACAATCTGATGATAGCAGCTTCTCTGCTCGGGATAATCGGTTTACATTAAAAGCATTACTGGGCGCAGATAGAACACATAACAAGAGAGAATAATAAGGGGCTCTGTTAATGCTCCTTTGTAGTTTACAGTGAAAGCGCTAGTCGAGATAAATCTAATGAAAGCCACAATCTGATGATAGCAGCTTCTCTGTTCGAGAAAATCGCTTTTCCTTAAAAACATTACTAGGCGCAGATAAAACACATATCAAGAGAACACAGTAAGGAACTCTGTTAATTCTGCTTTTTAGGTTGCAGTGAAAGCGCTTATAGAGTTAAAGCTCATGAAAGCCACAATCTGATGATAGCAGCTTCTCTGTTCGAGATAATCGCTTTAACTTAAATGCATTACTAGGCGCAGAAAGAACACATATCAAGAGACCATAGTAAGGGGCTCTGTTAATGCTGCTTTCTAGGTTGCAGTGAAAGCGCTTATAGAGTTAAAGCTCATTAAAGACACAGTCTGATGACAGCAGCTTCTCTGCTAGAGATAATCACTTTTCCTTAAATGCTTATGTAAGCGCAGTTAGAAAACATTTCAGGACACTCTAATAAAAAGCTAGTCAGCGCTGATTTCTAGGTAGCAGTTAAAGCGCTTGTAGAGATAAAGCTCATGAAAGCCACAATCTGATGATAGCAGCTTCTCTGCTCGATATAATCGCTTTTCCTTAAATGCATTACTAAGCGCAGATAAAACACATATCAAGAGAACACAGTAAGGGGCTCTGTTAATGCTGCTTTTTAGTATGCAGAGAAAGCGCTTGTCGAGATAAAGCAAATGAAAGCCGCAATCTGATGACAGCAGTTTCTCTGCTCGAGATAATCGCTTTTCCTTAAATGCATTACTAGGCGCAGATAAAACACATATCAAGAAAACACAGTAAGGGGCTCTGTTAATGCTGCTTTTTAGTATGCAGAGAAAGCGCTTGTCGAGATAAAGCAAATGAAAGCCGCAATCTGATGACAGCAGTTTCTCTGCTCGAGATAATCGCTTTTCCTTAAATGCATTACTAGGCGCAGATAAAACACATATCAAGAGAACACAGTAAGGGGCTCTGTTAATGCTGCTTTTTAGTATGCAGAGAAAGCGGTTGAAGAGATAACGCTGATGAAAGCCACAATCTAGTGACAGCAGTTTCTCTGCTAGAAATAATAACTTTTCCTTCAATGCTTATGCAAGCGCAGTTAGAACACATTGAAGGATACTCGAATAAAAAGCTAGCCAAAGCTGCTTTGTAGTTTGCAGTGAAAGCGCTTGTAGAGATAAAGCTGATGAAAGCCACAATCTGATGATAGCAGCTTCTCTGCTCGAGATAATCGCTTTTCTTAAATGCTTTAGTATGCGCAGATAGAACACATACCATGGGAATATTGTTAGGATTGCTGTTAATGCTGTTCTGTAGTTTGCAGTGAAATATCTTGTAGAGATAAGGCTATGGCAATACACAATCAGATGATAGCAGCTTCTCTGCTCGAGATAATCGCTTTTCCTTAAATGCATTACTAGGCGCAGATAAAACACATATCAAGAAAACACAGTAAGGGGCTCTGTTAATGCTGCTTTTTAGTATGCAGAGAAAGCGCTTGTCGAGATAAAGCAAATGAGAGCCGCAATCTGATGACAGCAGTTTCTCTGCTCTAAGTAATCACTTTTCCTTCAATGCTTATGCTAGCGCAGTAAAAACACATTTAAGGATACTCTAATAAAAAGCTAGCCAAAGCTGCTTTGTAGGATGCAGTGATAGCGCTTGTAGAAATAAAGCAGATGAAAGCCACAATCTGATGATAGCAGCTTCTCTACTCGAGATAATCGGTTTACCTTAAATGCATTACTGGGCTCAGATAGAAAACACAACAAGAGAGAATAATAAGGAGCTCTGTCAATGCTCCTTTGTAGTTTGCAGTGAAAGCGCTTGAAGAGATAAAGCTGATGAAAGCCACAATCTGAGGATAGCAGCTTCTCTGCCCGAGATAATCGCTTTTCCTTAAATGCATTACTAGGCGCAGATAGAACACATATCAAGAGAACATAGTAAGGGGCTGTGTTAATGCTGCTTTTTAGTATGCAGAGAAAGCGCTTGAAGAGATAAAGCTGATGAAAGCCACAATCTAGTGACAGCAGTTTCTCTGCTCGAAATAATCACTTTTCCTTCAATGCTTATGCAAGCGCAGTTAGAACACATTGAAGGATACTCGAATAAAAAGCTACACAAAGCTGCTTTGTAGGTTGCAGTGAAAGCGCTTGTAGAGATAAAGCTGATGAAAGCCACAATCTGAGGATAGTAGCTTCTCTGCCCGAGATAATCGCTTTTCCTTAAATGCATTACTAGGCGCAGAGAAAACACATATCAAGAAAACACAGTAAGGGGCTCTGTTAATGCTGCTTTTTAGTATGCAGAGAAAGCGCTTGTCGAGATAAAGCTGATGAAAGCCACAATCTAGTGACAGCAGTTTCTCTGCTCGAAATAATCACTTTTCCTTCAATGCTTATGCAAGCGCAGTTAGAATACATTGAAGGATACTCGAATAAAAAGCTAACCAAAGCTGCTTTGTAGGTTGCAGTGAAAGCGCTTGTAGAGATAAAGCTGATGAAAGCCACAATCTGATGATAGCAGCTTCCCTGCTCGAGATAATCGCTTTTCCTTAAATGCTTTAGTATGCGCAGATAGAACACATACCATGGGAATATTGTTAGGATGGCTGTTAATGCAGTTCTGTAGTTTGCAGTTAAATATCTTGTAGAGATAAGGCTATGGCAATACACAATCTGATGATAGCAGCTTCTCTGCTCGAGATAATCGCTTTTCCTTAAATGCATTACTAGGCGCAGATAAAACACATATCAAGAAAACACAGTAAGGGGCTCTGTTAATGCTGCTTTTTAGTATGCAGAGAAAGCGCTTGTCGAGATAAAGAAAATGAAAGCCGCAATCTGATGACAGCAGTTTCTCTGCTCTAAGTAATCACTTTTCCTTCAATGCTTATGCTAGCGCAGTAAAAACACATTTAAGGATACTCTAATAAAAAGCTAGCCAAAGCTGCTTTGTAGGATGCAGTGATAGCGCTTGTAGAAATAAAGCAGATGACAGCCACAATCTGATGATAGCAGCTTCTCTACTCGAGATAATCGGTTTACCTTAAATGCATTACTGGGCGCAGATAGAAAACACAACAAGAGAGAATAATAAGGAGCTCTGTCAATGCTCCTTTGTAGTTTGCAGTGAAAGCGCTTGAAGAGATAAAGCTGATGAAAGCCACAATCTGAGGATAGCAGCTTCTCTGCCCGAGATAATCGCTTTTCCTTAAATGCATTACTAGGCGCAGATAGAACACATATCAAGAGAACATAGTAAGGGGCTCTGTTAATGCTGCTTTTTAGTATGCAGAGAAAGCGCTTGTCGAGATAAAGCAAATGAGAGCCGCAATCTGATGACAGCAGTTTCTCTGCTCTAAATAATCACTTTTCCTTCAATGCTTATGCTAGCGCAGTAAAAACACATTTAAGGATACTCTAATAAAAAGCTAGCCAAAGCTGCTTTGTAGGATGCAGTGATAGCGCTTGAAGAAATAAAGCAGATGAAAGCCACAATCTGATGATAGCAGCTTCTCTACTCGAGATAATCGGTTTACCTTAAATGCATTACTAGGCGCAGATAGAAAACACAACAAGAGAGAATTATAAGGAGCTCTGTCAGTGCTCCTTTGTAGTTTGCAGTGAAAGCGCTTGAAGAGATAAAGCTGATGAAAGCCACAATCTGAGGATAGCAGCATCTCTGCCCGAGATAATCGCATTTCCTTAAATGCATTACTAGGCGCAGATAGAACAAATATCAAGAGAACATAGTAAGGGGCTCTGTTAATGCTGCTTTTTAGTATGCAGAGAAAGCGCTTGAAGAGATAAAGCTGATGAAAGCCACAATCTAGTGACAGCAGTTTCTCTGCTCTAAATAATCACTTTTCCTTCAATGCTTATGCAAGCGCAGTTAGAATACATTGAAGGATACTCGAATAAAAAGCTAACCAAAGCTGCTTTGTAGGTTGCAGTGAAAGCGCTTGTAGAGATAAAGCTGATGAAAGCCACAATCTGATGATAGCAGCTTCCCTGCTCGTGATAATCGCTTTTCCTTAAATGCTTTAGTATGCGCAGATAGAACACATACCATGGGAATATTGTTAGGATGGCTGTTAATGCAGTTCTGTAGTTTGCAGTTAAATATCTTGTAGAGATAAGGCTATGGCAATACACAATCTGATGATAGCAGCTTCTCTGCTCGAGATAATCGCTTTTCCTTAAATGCATTACTAGGCGCAGATAAAACACATATCAAGAAAACACAGTAAGGGGCTCTGTTAATGCTGCTTTTTAGTATGCAGAGAAAGCGCTTGTCGAGATAAAGCAAATGAGAGCCGCAATCTGATGACAGCAGTTTCTCTGCTCTAAGTAATCACTTTTCCTTCAATGCTTATGCTAGCGCAGTAAAAACACATTTAAGGATACTCTAATAAAAAGCTAGCCAAAGCTGCTTTGTAGGATGCAGTGATAGCGCTTGTAGAAATAAAGCAGATGAAAGCCACAATCTGATGATAGCAGCTTCTCTACTCGAGATAATCGGTTTACCTTAAATGCATTACTGGGCGCAGATAGAAAACACAACAAGAGAGAATAATAAGGAGCTCTGTCAATGCTCCTTTGTAGTTTGCAGTGAAAGCGCTTGAAGAGATAAAGCTGATGAAAGCCACAATCTGAGGATAGCAGCTTCTCTGCTCGAGATAATCGCTTTTCCTTAAATGCATTACTAGGCGCAGATAAAACACATATCAAGAAAACACAGTAAGGGGCTCTGTTAATGCTGCTTTTTAGTATGCAGAGAAAGCGCTTGTCGAGATAAAGCAAATGAGAGCCGCAATCTGATGACAGCAGTTTCTCTGCTCTAAGTAATCACTTTTCCTTCAATGCTTATGCTAGCGCAGTAAAAACACATTTAAGGATACTCTAATAAAAAGCTAGCCAAAGCTGCTTTGTAGGATGCAGTGATAGCGCTTGTAGAAATAAAGCAGATGAAAGCCACAATCTGATGATAGCAGCTTCTCTGCTCGAGATAATCGCTTTTCCTTAAATGCATTACTAGGCGCAGATACAACACATATCAAGAGAACATAGTAAGGGGCTGTGTTAATGCTGCTTTTTAGTATGCAGAGAAAGCGCTTGAAGAGATAAAGCTGATGAAAGCCACAATCTAGTGACAGCAGTTTCTCTGCTCGAAATAATCACTTTTCCTTCAATGCTTATGCAAGCGCAGTTAGAACACATTGAAGGATACTCGAATAAAAAGCTAGACAAAGCTGCTTTGTAGGTTGCAGTGAAAGCGCTTGTAGAGATAAAGCTGATGAAAGCCACAATCTGAGGATAGCAGCTTCTCTGCCCGAGATAATCGCTTTTCCTTAAATGCATTACTAGGCGCAGATAAAACACATATCAAGAGAACACAGTAAGGGGCTCTGTTAATGCTGCTTTTTAGTATGCAGAGAAAGCGCTTGAACAGATAAAGCTGATGAAAGCCACAATCTGATGACCGCAGTTTCTCTGCTCGTGATAATCGCTTTTCCTTAAATTCATTACTAGGCGCAGATAGAACACATATCAAGAGAACATTGTTAGGATGTCTGTTAATGCTGCTTTGTAGTTTGCAGTGAAATATCTTGTAGAGATAAGGCGATGGAAAACCACAATCTGATGATAGCAGTTTCTCTGCTCGGGATAATCGGTTTACATTAAAAGCATTACTGGGCGCAGATAGAACACATAACAAGAGAGAATAATAAGGGGCTCTGTTAATGCTCCTTTGTAGTTTACAGTGAAAGCGCTAGTCGAGATAAATCTAATGAAAGCCACAATCTGATGATAGCACCTTCTCTGTTCGAGAAAATCGCTTTTCCTTAAAAACATTACTAGGCGCAGATAAAACACATATCAAGAGAACACAGTAAGGAACTCTATTAATTCTGCTTTGTAGGTTGCAGTGAAAGCGCTTATAGAGTTAAAGCTCATGAAAGCCACAATCTGATGATAGCAGCTTCTCTGTTCGAAATAATCGCTTTAACTTAAATGCATTACTATTCGCAGATAGAACACATATCAAGAGACCATAGTAAGGGGCTCTGTTAATGCTGCTTTCTAGGTTGCAGTGAAAGCGCTTATAGAGTTAAAGCTCATTAAAGACACAGTCTGATGATAGCAGCTTCTCTGCTAGAGATAATCACTTTTCCTTAAATGCTTATGTAAGCGCAGTTAGAAAACATTTCAGGACACTCTAATAAAAAGCTAGTCAGCGCTGATTTCTAGGTAGCAGTTAAAGCGCTTGTAGAGATAAAGCTCATGAAAGCCACAAGCTGATGATAGCAGCTTCTCTGCTCGAGATAATCGCTTGTCCTTAAATACATTACTAGGCGCAGATAAAACACAAATCAAGAGAACACAGTAAGGAGCTCTGTTAATTCTGCTTTGTAGGTCGCAGTGAAAGCGCTTATAGAGTTAAAGCTCATGAAAGCCACAATCTGATGATAGCATCTTCTCTGCTCGAGATAATCGCTTTTCCTTAATTATTTTCCTAGCCGCAGTTAAAACACATATCAAGAGAACATAGTAAGGAGCTCTGTTCATTCTGCTTTGTAGGTTGCAGTGAAAGCGCTTACAGAGTTAAAGCTCATGAAAGCCACAATCTGAGGATAGCAGCTTCTCTGCTCGAGATAATCGCTTTAACTTAAATGCATTACTAGACGCAGATAAAACACATATCAAGAGAACACAGTAAGGAGCTCTGTTAATTCTGCTTTGTAGGTTGCACTAAAAGCTCTTATAGAGTTAAAGCCAATGAAAGCCACAATCTGATGACAGCAGCTTCTGTACTCTAGTTAATCGCTTTTCCTTAAATGCTTTAGTAAGCGCTGAAGGAACACATTTCAGGACACTCTAATAAAAAGCTAGTCAGCGCTGATTTCTAGGTAGCCTTTAAAGCGCTTGTAGAGATAAAGCTCATGAAAGCCACAATCTGATGATAGCAGCTTCTCTGCTCGAGATAATCGCTTTTCCTTAAATACATTACTAGGCGCAGATAGAACACATATCAAGAGAACATTGTTAGGATGTCTGTTAGTGCTGCTTTGTAGTTTGCAGTGAAATATCTTGTAGAGATAAGGCGATGGAAAACCACAATCTGATGATAGCAGCTTCTCTGCTCGGGATAATCGGTTTACATTAAAAGCATTACTGGGCGCACATAGAACACATAACAAGAGAGAATAATAAGGGGCTCTGTTAATGCTCCTTTGCAGTTTACAGTGAAAGCGCTAGTCGAGATAAATCTAATGAAAGCCACAATCTGATGATAGCAGCTTCTCTGTTCGAGAAAATCGCTTTTCCTTAAAAACATTACTAGGCGCAGATAAAACACATATCAAGAGAACACAGTAAGGAACTCTGTTAATTCTGCTTTTTAGGTTGCAGTGAAAGCGCTTGTAGAGTTAAAGCTCATGAAAGCCACAATCTGATGATAGCAGCTTCTCTGTTCGAGATAATCGCTTTAACTTAAATGCATTACTAGGCGCAGAAAGAACACATATCAAGAGACCATAGTAAGGGGCTCTGTTAATGCTGCTTTCTAGGTTGCAGTGAAAGCGCTTATAGAGTTAAAGCTCATTAAAGACACAGTCTGATGACAGCAGCTTCTCTGCTAGAGATAATCACTTTTCCTTAAATGCTTATGTAAGCGCAGTTAGAAAACATTTCAGGACACTCTAATAAAAAGCTAGTCAGCGCTGATTTCTAGGTAGCAGTTAAAGCGCTTGTAGAGATAAAGCTCATGAAAGCCACAATCTGATGATAGCAGCTTCTCTGCTCGATATAATCGCTTTTCCTTAAATGCATTACTAAGCGCAGATAAAACACATATCAAGAGAACACAGTAAGGGGCTCTGTTAATGCTGCTTTTTAGTATGCAGAGAAAGCTCTTGTCGAGATAAAGCAAATGAAAGCCGCAATCTGATGACAGCAGTTTCTCTGCTCGAGATAATCGCTTTTCCTTAAATGCATTACTAGGCGCAGATAAAACACATATCAAGAAAACACAGTAAGGGGCTCTGTTAATGCTGCTTTTTAGTATGCAGAGAAAGCGCTTGTCGAGATAAAGCAAATGAAAGCCGCAATCTGATGACAGCAGTTTCTCTGCTCGAGATAAACGCTTTTCCTTAAATGCATTACTAGGCGCAGATAAAACACATATCAAGAGAACACAGTAAGGGGCTCTGTTAATGCTGCTTTTTAGTATGCAGAGAAAGCGCTTGAAGAGATAAAGCTGATGAAAGCCACAATCTAGTGACAGCAGTTTCTCTGCTAGAAATAATCACTTTTCCTTCAATGCTTATGCAAGCGCAGTTAGAACACATTGAAGGATACTCGAATAAAAAGCTAGCCAAAGCTGCTTTGTAGTTTGCAGTGAAAGCGCTTGTAGAGATAAAGCTGATGAAAGCCACAATCTGATGATAGCAGCTTCTCTGCTCGAGATAATCGCTTTTCTTAAATGCTTTAGTATGCGCAGATAGAACACATACCATGGGAATATTGTTAGGATTGCTGTTAATGCTGTTCTGTAGTTTGCAGTGAAATATCTTGTAGAGATAAGGCTATGGCAATACACAATCAGATGATAGCAGCTTCTCTGCTCGAGATAATCGCTTTTCCTTAAATGCATTACTAGGCGCAGATAAAACACATATCAAGAAAACACAGTAAGGGGCTCTGTTAATGCTGCTTTTTAGTATGCAGAGAAAGCGCTTGTCGAGATAAAGCAAATGAAAGCCGCAATCTGATGACAGCAGTTTCTCTGCTCGAGATAATCGCTTTTCCTTAAATGCATTACTAGGTGCAGATAAAACACATATCAAGAAAACATAGTAAGGGGCTCTGTTAATGCTGCTTTTTAGTATGCAGAGAAAGCGCTTGTCGAGATAAAGCAAATGAAAGCCGCAATCTGATGACAGCAGTTTCTCTGCTCGAGGTAATCGCTTTTCCTTAAATGCATTACTAGGTGCAGATAAAACACATATCAAGAAAACATAGTAAGGGGCTCTGTTAATGCTGCTTTTTAGTATGCAGAGAAAGCGCTTGTCGAGATAAAGCAAATGAAAGCCGCAATCTGATGACAGCAGTTTCTCTGCTCTAAATAATCACTTTTCCTTCAATGCTTATGCTAGCGCAGTAAAAACACATTTAAGGATACTCTAATAAAAAGCTAGCCAAAGCTGCTTTGTAGGATGCAGTGATAGCACTTGAAGAAATAAAGCAGATGAAAGCCACAATCTGATGATAGCAGCTTCTCTACTCGAGATAATCGGTTTACCTTAAATGCATTACTGGGCGCAGATAGAAAACACAACAAGAGAGAATTATAAGGAGCTCTGTCAGTGCTCCTTTGTAGTTTGCAGTGAAAGCGCTTGAAGAGATAAAGCTGATGAAAGCCACAATCTGAGGATAGCAGCATCTCTGCCCGAGATAATCGCATTTCCTTAAATGCATTACTAGGCGCAGATAGAACAAATATCAAGAGAACATAGTAAGGGGCTCTGTTAATGCTGCTTTTTAGTATGCAGAGAAAGCGCTTGAAGAGATAAAGCTGATGAAAGCCACAATCTAGTGACAGCAGTTTCTCTGCTCGAAATAATCACTTTTCCTTCAATGCTTATGCAAGCGCAGTTAGAATACATTGAAGGATACTCGAATAAAAAGCTAACCAAAGCTGCTTTGTAGGTTGCAGTGAAAGCGCTTGTAGAGATAAAGCTGATGAAAGCCACAATCTGATGATAGCAGCTTCCCTGCTCGAGATAATCGCTTTTCCTTAAATGCTTTAGTATGCGCAGATAGAACACATACCATGGGAATATTGTTAGGATGGCTGTTAATGCAGTTCTGTAGTTTGCAGTGAAATATCTTGTAGAGATAAGGCTATGGCAATACACAATCTGATGATAGCAGCTTCTCTGCTCGAGATAATCGCTTTTCCTTAAATGCATTACTAGGCGCAGATAAAAAACATATCAAGAAAACACAGTAAGGGGCTCTGTTAATGCTGCTTTTTAGTATGCAGAGAAAGCGCTTGTCGAGATAAAGCAAATGAGAGCCGCAATCTGATGACAGCAGTTTCTCTGCTCTAAGTAATCACTTTTACTTCAATGCTTATGCTAGCGCAGCAAAAACACATTTAAGGATACTCTAATAAAAAGCTAGCCAAAGCTGCTTTGTAGGATGCAGTGATAGCGCTTGTAGAAATAAAGCAGATGAAAGCCACAATCTGATGATAGCAGCTTCTCTACTCGAGATAATCGGTTTACCTTAAATGCATTACTGGGCGCAGATAGAAAACACAACAAGAGAGAATAATAAGGAGCTCTGTCAATGCTCCTTTGTAGTTTGCAGTGAAAGCGCTTGAAGAGATAAAGCTGATGAAAGCCACAATCTGAGGATAGCAGCTTCTCTGCCCGAGATAATCGCTTTTCCTTAAATGCATTACTAGGCGCAGATACAACACATATCAAGAGAACATAGTAAGGGGCTGTGTTAATGCTGCTTTTTAGTATGCAGAGAAAGCGCTTGAAGAGATAAAGCTGATGAAAGCCACAATCTAGTGACAGCAGTTTCTCTGCTCGAAATAATCACTTTTCCTTCAATGCTTATGCAAGCGCAGTTAGAACACATTGAAGGATACTCGAATAAAAAGCTAGACAAAGCTGCTTTGTAGGTTGCAGTGAAAGCGCTTGTAGAGATAAAGCTGATGAAAGCCACAATCTGAGGATAGCAGCTTCTCTGCCCGAGATAATCGCTTTTCCTTAAATGCATTACTAGGCGCAGATAAAACACATATCAAGAGAACACAGTAAGGGGCTCTGTTAATGCTGCTTTTTAGTATGCAGAGAAAGCGCTTGAACAGATAAAGCTGATGAAAGCCACAATCTGATGACCGCAGTTTCTCTGCTCGTGATAATCGCTTTTCCTTAAATTCATTACTAGGCGCAGATAGAACACATATCAAGAGAACATTGTTAGGATGTCTGTTAATGCTGCTTTGTAGTTTGCAGTGAAATATCTTGTAGAGATAAGGCGATGGAAAACCACAATCTGATGATAGCAGTTTCTCTGCTCGGGATAATCGGTTTACATTAAAAGCATTACTGGGCGCAGATAGAACACATAACAAGAGAGAATAATAAGGGGCTCTGTTAATGCTCCTTTGTAGTTTACAGTGAAAGCGCTAGTCGAGATAAATCTAATGAAAGCCACAATCTGATGATAGCACCTTCTCTGTTCGAGAAAATCGCTTTTCCTTTAAAACATTACTAGGCGCAGATAAAACACATATCAAGAGAACACAGTAAGGAACTCTATTAATTCTGCTTTGTAGGTTGCAGTGAAAGCGCTTATAGAGTTAAAGCTCATGAAAGCCACAATCTGATGATAGCAGCTTCTCTGTTCGAAATAATCGCTTTAACTTAAATGCATTACTATTCGCAGATAGAACACATATCAAGAGACCATAGTAAGGGGCTCTGTTAATGCTGCTTTCTAGGTTGCAGTGAAAGCGCTTATAGAGTTAAAGCTCATTAAAGACACAGTCTGATGATAGCAGCTTCTCTGCTAGAGATAATCACTTTTCCTTAAATGCTTATGTAAGCGCAGTTAGAAAACATTTCAGGACACTCTAATAAAAAGCTAGTCAGCGCTGATTTCTAGGTAGCAGTTAAAGCGCTTGTAGAGATAAAGCTCATGAAAGCCACAAGCTGATGATAGCAGCTTCTCTGCTCGAGATAATCGCTTGTCCTTAAATACATTACTAGGCGCAGATAAAACACAAATCAAGAGAACACAGTAAGGAGCTCTGTTAATTCTGCTTTGTAGGTCGCAGTGAAAGCGCTTATAGAGTTAAAGCTCATGAAAGCCACAATCTGATGATAGCATCTTCTCTGCTCGAGATAATCGCTTTTCCTTAATTATTTTCCTAGCCGCAGTTAAAACACATATCAAGAGAACATAGTAAGGAGCTCTGTTCATTCTGCTTTGTAGGTTGCAGTGAAAGCGCTTACAGAGTTAAAGCTCATGAAAGCCACAATCTGAGGATAGCAGCTTCTCTGCTCGAGATAATCGCTTTAACTTAAATGCATTACTAGACGCAGATAAAACACATATCAAGAGAACACAGTAAGGAGCTCTGTTAATTCTGCTTTGTAGGTTGCACTAAAAGCTCTTATAGAGTTAAAGCCAATGAAAGCCACAATCTGATGACAGCAGCTTCTGTACTCTAGTTAATCGCTTTTCCTTAAATGCTTTAGTAAGCGCTGAAGGAACACATTTCAGGACACTCTAATAAAAAGCTAGTCAGCGCTGATTTCTAGGTAGCCTTTAAAGCGCTTGTAGAGATAAAGCTCATGAAAGCCACAATCTGATGATAGCAGCTTCTCTGCTCGAGATAATCGCTTTTCCTTAAATACATTACTAGGCGCAGATAGAACACATATCAAGAGAACATTGTTAGGATGTCTGTTAGTGCTGCTTTGTAGTTTGCAGTGAAATATCTTGTAGAGATAAGGCTATGGAAAACCACAATCTGATGATAGCAGCTTCTCTGCTCGGGATAATCGGTTTACATTAAAAGCATTACTGGGCGCAGATAGAACACATAACAAGAGAGAATAATAAGGGGCTCTGTTAATGCTCCTTTGTAGTTTACAGTGAAAGCGCTAGTCGAGATAAATCTAATGAAAGCCACAATCTGATGATAGCAGCTTCTCTGTTCGAGAAAATCGCTTTTCCTTAAAAACATTACTAGGCGCAGATAAAACACATATCAAGAGAACACAGTAAGGAACTCTGTTAATTCTGCTTTTTAGGTTGCAGTGAAAGCGCTTATAGAGTTAAAGCTCATGAAAGCCACAATCTGATGATAGCAGCTTCTCTGTTCGAGATAATCGCTTTAACTTAAATGCATTACTAGGCGCAGAAAGAACACATATCAAGAGACCATAGTAAGGGGCTCTGTTAATGCTGCTTTCTAGGTTGCAGTGAAAGCGCTTATAGAGTTAAAGCTCATTAAAGACACAGTCTGATGACAGCAGCTTCTCTGCTAGAGATAATCACTTTTCCTTAAATGCTTATGTAAGCGCAGTTAGAAAACATTTCAGGACACTCTAATAAAAAGCTAGTCAGCGCTGATTTCTAGGTAGCAGTTAAAGCGCTTGTAGAGATAAAGCTCATGAAAGCCACAATCTGATGATAGCAGCTTCTCTGCTCGATATAATCGCTTTTCCTTAAATGCATTACTAAGCGCAGATAAAACACATATCAAGAGAACACAGTAAGGGGCTCTGTTAATGCTGCTTTTTAGTATGCAGAGAAAGCGCTTGTCGAGATAAAGCAAATGAAAGCCGCAATCTGATGACAGCAGTTTCTCTGCTCGAGATAATCGCTTTTCCTTAAATGCATTACTAGGCGCAGATAAAACACATATCAAGAAAACACAGTAAGGGGCTCTGTTAATGCTGCTTTTTAGTATGCAGAGAAAGCGCTTGTCGAGATAAAGCAAATGAAAGCCGCAATCTGATGACAGCAGTTTCTCTGCTCGAGATAATCGCTTTTCCTTAAATGCATTACTAGGCGCAGATAAAACACATATCAAGAGAACACAGTAAGGGGCTCTGTTAATGCTGCTTTTTAGTATGCAGAGAAAGCGGTTGAAGAGATAAAGCTGATGAAAGCCACAATCTAGTGACAGCAGTTTCTCTGCTAGAAATAATCACTTTTCCTTCAATGCTTATGCAAGCGCAGTTAGAACACATTGAAGGATACTCGAATAAAAAGCTAGCCAAAGCTGCTTTGTAGTTTGCAGTGAAAGCGCTTGTAGAGATAAAGCTGATGAAAGCCACAATCTGATGATAGCAGCTTCTCTGCTCGAGATAATCGCTTTTCTTAAATGCTTTAGTATGCGCAGATAGAACACATACCATGGGAATATTGTTAGGATTGCTGTTAATGCTGTTCTGTAGTTTGCAGTGAAATATCTTGTAGAGATAAGGCTATGGCAATACACAATCAGATGATAGCAGCTTCTCTGCTCGAGATAATCGCTTTTCCTTAAATGCATTACTAGGCGCAGATAAAACACATATCAAGAAAACACAGTAAGGGGCTCTGTTAATGCTGCTTTTTAGTATGCAGAGAAAGCGCTTGTCGAGATAAAGCAAATGAAAGCCGCAATCTGATGACAGCAGTTTCTCTGCTCGAGATAATCGCTTTTCCTTAAATGCATTACTAGGTGCAGATAAAACACATATCAAGAAAACATAGTAAGGGGCTCTGTTAATGCTGCTTTTTAGTATGCAGAGAAAGCGCTTGTCGAGATAAAGCAAATGAAAGCCGCAATCTGATGACAGCAGTTTCTCTGCTCGAGATAATCGCTTTTCCTTAAATGCATTACTAGGTGCAGATAAAACACATATCAAGAAAACATAGTAAGGGGCTCTGTTAATGCTGCTTTTTAGTATGCAGAGAAAGCGCTTGTCGAGATAAAGCAAATGAAAGCCGCAATCTGATGACAGCAGTTTCTCTGCTCTAAATAATCACTTTTCCTTCAATGCTTATGCTAGCGCAGTAAAAACACATTTAAGGATACTCTAATAAAAAGCTAGCCAAAGCTGCTTTGTAGGATGCAGTGATAGCGCTTGAAGAAATAAAGCAGATGAAAGCCACAATCTGATGATAGCAGCTTCTCTACTCGAGATAATCGGTTTACCTTAAATGCATTACTAGGCGCAGAGAGAAAACACAACAAGAGAGAATTATAAGGAGCTCTGTCAGTGCTCCTTTGTAGTTTGCAGTGAAAGCGCTTGAAGAGATAAAGCTGATGAAAGCCACAATCTGAGGATAGCAGCATCTCTGCCCGAGATAATCGCTTTTCCTTAAATGCATTACTAGGCGCAGATAGAACAAATATCAAGAGAACATAGTAAGGGGCTCTGTTAATGCTGCTTTTTAGTATGCAGAGAAAGCGCTTGAAGAGATAAAGCTGATGAAAGCCACAATCTAGTGACAGCAGTTTCTCTGCTCGAAATAATCACTTTTCCTTCAATGCTTATGCAAGCGCAGTTAGAATACATTGAAGGATACTCGAATAAAAAGCTAACCAAAGCTGCTTTGTAGGTTGCAGTGAAAGCGCTTGTAGAGATAAAGCTGATGAAAGCCACAATCTGATGATAGCAGCTTCCCTGCTCGAGATAATGGCTTTTCCTTAAATGCTTTAGTATGCGCAGATAGAACACATACCATGGGAATATTGTTAGGATGGCTGTTCATGCAGTTCTGTAGTTTGCAGTTAAATATCTTGTAGAGATAAGGCTATGGCAATACACAATCTGATGATAGCAGCTTCTCTGCTCGAGATAATCGCTTTTCCTTAAATGCATTAATAGGCGCAGATAAAACACATATCAAGAAAACACAGTAAGGGGCTCTGTTAATGCTGCTTTTTAGTATGCAGAGAAAGCGCTTGTCGAGATAAAGCAAATGAGAGCCGCAATCTGATGACAGCAGTTTCTCTGCTCTAAGTAATCACTTTTCCTTCAATGCTTATGCTAGCGCAGTAAAAACACATTTAAGGATACTCTAATAAAAAGCTAGCCAAAGCTGCTTTGTAGGATGCAGTGATAGCGCTTGTAGAAATAAAGCAGATGAAAGCCACAATCTGATGATAGCAGCTTCTCTACTCGAGATAATCGGTTTACCTTAAATGCATTACTGGGCTCAGATAGAAAACACAACAAGAGAGAATAATAAGGAGCTCTGTCAATGCTCCTTTGTAGTTTGCAGTGAAAGCGCTTGAAGAGATAAAGCTGATGAAAGCCACAATCTGAGGATAGCAGCTTCTCTGCCCGAGATAATCGCTTTTCCTTAAATGCATTACTAGGCGCAGATAGAACACATATCAAGAGAACATAGTAAGGGGCTGTGTTAATGCTGCTTTTTAGTATGCAGAGAAAGCGCTTGAAGAGATAAAGCTGATGAAAGCAACAATCTAGTGACAGCAGTTTCTCTGCTGGAAATAATCACTTTTACTTCAATGCTTATGCAAGCGCAGTTAGAACACATTGAAGGATACTCGAATAAAAAGCTAGACAAAGCTGCTTTGTAGGTTGCAGTGAAAGCGCTTGTAGAGATAAAGCTGATGAAAGCCACAATCTGAGGATAGTAGCTTCTCTGCCCGAGATAATCGCTTTTCCTTAAATGCATTACTAGGCGCAGAGAAAACACATATCAAGAAAACACAGTAAGGGGCTCTGTTAATGCTGCTTTTTAGTATGCAGAGAAAGCTCTTGTCGAGATAAAGCAAATTAAAACCGCAATCTGATGAGAGCAGTTTCTCTGCTCGAGATAATCGCTTTTCCTTAAATGCATTACTAGGCGCAGATAAAACACATATCAAGAGAACACAGTAAGGGGCTCTGTTAATGCTGCTTTTTAGTATGCAGAGAAAGCGCTTGAAGAGATAAAGCTGATGAAAGCCACAATCTAGTGACAGCAGTTTCTCTGCTCGAAATAATCACTTTTCCTTCAATGCTTATGCAAGCGCAGTTAGAACACATAGAAGGATACTCGAATAAAAAGCTAGACAAAGCTGCTTTGTAGGTTGCAGTGAAAGCGCTTGTAGAAATAAAGCAGATGACAGCCACAATCTGATGATAGCAGCTTCTCTACTCGAGATAATCGGTTTACCTTAAATGCATTACTGGGCGCAGATAGAAAACACAACAAGAGAGAATAATAAGGAGCTCTGTCAATGCTCCTTTGTAGTTTGCAGTGAAAGCGCTTGAAGAGATAAAGCTGATGAAAGCCACAATCTGAGGATAGCAGCTTCTCTGCCCGAGATAATCGCTTTTCCTTAAATGCATTACTAGGCGCAGATAGAACACATATCAAGAGAACATAGTAAGGGGCTCTGTTAATGCTGCTTTTTAGTATGCAGAGAAAGCGCTTGTCGAGATAAAGCAAATGAGAGCCGCAATCTGATGACAGCAGTTTCTCTGCTCTAAATAATCACTTTTCCTTCAATGCTTATGCTAGCGCAGTAAAAACACATTTAAGGATACTCTAATAAAAAGCTAGCCAAAGCTGCTTTGTAGGATGCAGTGATAGCGCTTGAAGAAATAAAGCAGATGAAAGCCACAATCTGATGATAGCAGCTTCTCTACTCGAGATAATCGGTTTACCTTAAATGCATTACTAGGCGCAGATAGAAAACACAACAAGAGAGAATTATAAGGAGCTCTGTCAGTGCTCCTTTGTAGTTTGCAGTGAAAGCGCTTGAAGAGATAAAGCTGATGAAAGCCACAATCTGAGGATAGCAGCATCTCTGCCCGAGATAATCGCATTTCCTTAAATGCATTACTAGGCGCAGATAGAACAAATATCAAGAGAACAAAGTAAGGGGCTGTGTTAATGCTGCTTTTTAGTATGCAGAGAAAGCGCTTGAAGAGATAAAGCTGATGAAAGCCACAATCTAGTGACAGCAGTTTCTCTGCTCGAAATAATCACTTTTCCTTCAATGCTTATGCAAGCGCAGTTAGAATACATTGAAGGATACTCGAATAAAAAGCTAACCAAAGCTGCTTTGTAGGTTGCAGTGAAAGCGCTTGTAGAGATAAAGCTGATGAAAGCCACAATCTGATGATAGCAGCTTCCCTGCTCGAGATAATCGCTTTTCCTTAAATGCTTTAGTATGCGCAGATAGAACACATACCATGGGAATATTGTTAGGATGGCTGTTAATGCAGTTCTGTAGTTTGCAGTTAAATATCTTGTAGAGATAAGGCTATGGCAATACACAATCTGATGATAGCAGCTTCTCTGCTCGAGATAATCGCTTTTCCTTAAATGCATTACTAGGCGCAGATAAAACACATATCAAGAAAACACAGTAAGGGGCTCTGTTAATGCTGCTTTTTAGTATGCAGAGAAAGCGCTTGTCGAGATAAAGAAAATGAAAGCCGCAATCTGATGACAGCAGTTTCTCTGCTCTAAGTAATCACTTTTCCTTCAATGCTTATGCTAGCGCAGTAAAAACACATTTAAGGATACTCTAATAAAAAGCTAGCCAAAGCTGCTTTGTAGGATGCAGTGATAGCGCTTGTAGAAATAAAGCAGATGACAGCCACAATCTGATGATAGCAGCTTCTCTACTCGAGATAATCGGTTTACCTTAAATGCATTACTGGGCGCAGATAGAAAACACAACAAGAGAGAATAATAAGGAGCTCTGTCAATGCTCCTTTGTAGTTTGCAGTGAAAGCGCTTGAAGAGATAAAGCTGATGAAAGCCACAATCTGAGGATAGCAGCTTCTCTGCCCGAGACAATCGCTTTTCCTTAAATGCATTACTAGGCGCAGATAGAACACATATCAAGAGAACATAGTAAGGGGCTCTGTTAATGCTGCTTTTTAGTATGCAGAGAAAGCGCTTGTCGAGATAAAGCAAATGAGAGCCGCAATCTGATGACAGCAGTTTCTCTGCTCTAAATAATCACTTTTCCTTCAATGCTTATGCTAGCGCAGTAAAAACACATTTAAGGATACTCTAATAAAAAGCTAGCCAAAGCTGCTTTGTAGGATGCAGTGATAGCGCTTGAAGAAATAAAGCAGATGAAAGCCACAATCTGATGATAGCAGCTTCTCTACTCGAGATAATCGGTTTACCTTAAATGCATTACTAGGCGCAGAGAGAAAACACAACAAGAGAGAATTATAAGGAGCTCTGTCAGTGCTCCTTTGTAGTTTGCAGTGAAAGCGCTTGAAGAGATAAAGCTGATGAAAGCCACAATCTGAGGATAGCAGCATCTCTGCCCGAGATAATCGCTTTTCCTTAAATGCATTACTAGGCGCAGATAGAACAAATATCAAGAGAACATAGTAAGGGGCTCTGTTAATGCTGCTTTTTAGTATGCAGAGAAAGCGCTTGAAGAGATAAAGCTGATGAAAGCCACAATCTAGTGACAGCAGTTTCTCTGCTCGAAATAATCACTTTTCCTTCAATGCTTATGCAAGCGCAGTTAGAATACATTGAAGGATACTCGAATAAAAAGCTAACCAAAGCTGCTTTGTAGGTTGCAGTGAAAGCGCTTGTAGAGATAAAGCCGATGAAAGCCACAATCTGATGATAGCAGCTTCCCTGCTCGAGATAATGGCTTTTCCTTAAATGCTTTAGGATGCGCAGATAGAACACATACCATGGGAATATTTTTTGGATGGCTGTTCATGCAGTTCTGTAGTTTGCAGTTAAATATCTTGTAGAGATAAGGCTATGGCAATACACAATCTGATGATAGCAGCTTCTCTGCTCGAGATAATCGCTTTTCCTTAAATGCATTACTAGGCGCAGATAAAACACATATCAAGAAAACACAGTAAGGGGCTCTGTTAATGCTGCTTTTTAGTATGCAGTGAAAGCGCTTGTCGAGATAAAGCAAATGAGAGCCGCAATCTGATGACAGCAGTTTCTCTGCTCTAAGTAATCACTTTTACTTCAATGCTTATGCTAGCGCAATAAAAACACATTTAAGGATACTCTAATAAAAAGCTAGCCAAAGCTGCTTTGTAGGATGCAGTGATAGCGCTTGTAGAAATAAAGCAGATGAAAGCCACAATCTGATGATAGCAGCTTCTCTACTCGAGATAATCGGTTTACCTTAAATGCATTACTGGGCGCAGATAGAAAACACAACAAGAGAGAATAATAAGGAGCTCTGTCAATGCTCCTTTGTAGTTTGCAGTGAAAGCGCTTGAAGAGATAAAGCTGATGAAAGCCACAATCTGAGGATAGCAGCTTCTCTGCCCGAGATAATCGCTTTTCCTTACATGCATTACTAGGCGCAGATACAACACATATCAAGAGAACATAGTAAGGGGCTGTGTTAATGCTGCTTTTTAGTATGCAGAGAAAGCGCTTGAAGAGATAAAGCTGATGAAAGCCACAATCTAGTGACAGCAGTTTCTCTGCTCGAAATAATCACTTTTCCTTCAATGCTTATGCAAGCGCAGTTAGAACACATTGAAGGATACTCGAATAAAAAGCTAGACAAAGCTGCTTTGTAGGTTGCAGTGAAAGCGCTTGTAGAGATAAAGCTGATGAAATCCACAATCTGAGGATAGCAGCTTCTCTGCCCGAGATAATCGCTTTTCCTTAAATGCATTACTAGGCGCAGATAAAACACATATCAAGAGAACACAGTAAGGGGCTCTGTTAATGCTGCTTTTTAGTATGCAGAGAAAGCGCTTGAACAGATAAAGCTGATGAAAGCCACAATCTGATGACCGCAGTTTCTCTGCTCGTGATAATCGCTTTTCCTTAAATGCATTACTAGGCGCAGATAAAACACATATCAAGAGAACACAGTAATGGGCTCTGTTAATGCTGCTTCTTAGTATGAAGAGAAAGCGCTTGAACAGATAAAGCTGATGAAAGCCACAATCTGATGACCGCAGTTTCTCTGCTCGTGATAATCGCTTTTCCTTAAATTCATTACTAGGCGCAGATAGAACACATATCAAGAGAACATTGTTAGGATGTCTGTTAATGCTGCTTTGTAGTTTGCAGTGAAATATCTTGTAGAGATAAGGCGATGGAAAACCACAATCTGATGATAGCAGTTTCTCTGCTCGGGATAATCGGTTTACATTAAAAGCATTACTGGGCGAAGATAGAACACATAACAAGAGAGAATAATAAGGGGTTCTGTTAATGCTCCTTTGTAGTTTACAGTGAAAGCGCTAGTCGAGATAAATCTAATTAAAGCCACAATCTGATGATAGCACCTTCTCTGTTCGAGAAAATCGCTTTTCCTTAAAAACATTACTAGGCGCAGATAAAACACATATCAAGAGAACACAGTAAGGAACTCTATTAATTCTGCTTTGTAGGTTGCAGTGAAAGCGCTTATAGAGTTAAAGCTCATGAAAGCCACAATCTGATGATAGCAGCTTCTCTGTTCGAAATAATCGCTTTAACTTAAATGCATTACTATTCGCAGATAGAACACATATCAAGAGACCATAGTAAGGGGCTCTGTTAATGCAGCTTTCTAGGTTGCAGTGAAAGCGCTTATAGAGTTAAAGCTCATTAAAGACACAGTCTGATGATAGCAGCTTCTCTGCTAGAGATAATCACTTTTCCTTAAATGCTTATGTAAGCGCAGTTAGAAAACATTTCAGGACACTCTAATAAAAAGCTAGTCAGCGCTGATTTCTAGGTAGCAGTTAAAGCGCTTGTAGAGATAAAGCTCATGAAAGCCACAAGCTGATGATAGCAGCTTCTCTGCTCGAGATAATCGCTTGTCCTTAAATACATTACTAGGCGCAGATAAAACACAAATCAAGAGAACACAGTAAGGAGCTCTGTTAATTCTGCTTTGTAGGTCGCAGTGAAAGCGCTTATAGAGTTAAAGCTCATGAAAGCCACAATCTGATGATAGCATCTTCTCTGCTCGAGATAATCGCTTTTCCTTAATTATTTTCCTAGCCGCAGTTAAAACACATATCAAGAGAACATAGTAAGGAGCTCTGTTCATTCTGCTTTGTAGGTTGCAGTGAAAGCGCTTACAGAGTTAAAGCTCATGAAAGCCACAATCTGAGGATAGCAGTTTCTCTGCTCGAGATAATCGCTTTAACTTAAATGCATTACTAGACGCAGATAAAACACATATCAAGAGAACACAGTAAGGAGCTCTGTTAATTCTGCTTTGTAGGTTGCACTAAAAGCTCTTATAGAGTTAAAGCCAATGAAAGCCACAATCTGATGACAGCAGCTTCTGTACTCTAGTTAATCGCTTTTCCTTAAATGCTTTAGTAAGCGCTGAAGGAACACATTTCAGGACACTCTAATAAAAAGCTAGTCAGCGCTGATTTCTAGGTAGCCGTTAAAGCGCTTGTAGAGATAAAGCTCATGAAAGCCACAATCTGATGATAGCAGCTTCTCTGCTCGAGATAATCGCTTTTCCTTAAATACATTACTAGGCGCAGATAGAACACATATCAAGAGAACATTGTTAGGATGTCTGTTAATGCTGCTTTGTAGTTTGCAGTGAAATATCTTGTAGAGATAAGGCTATGGAAAACCACAATCTGATGATAGCAGCTTCTCTGCTCGGGATAATCGGTTTACATTAAAAGCATTACTGGGCGCAGATAGAACACATAACAAGAGAGAATAATAAGGGGCTCTGTTAATGCTCCTTTGTAGTTTACAGTGAAAGCGCTAGTCGAGATAAATCTAATGAAAGCCACAATCTGATGATAGCAGCTTCTCTGTTCGAGAAAATCGCTTTTCCTTAAAAACATTACTAGGCGCAGATAAAACACATATCAAGAGAACACAGTAAGGAACTCTGTTAATTCTGCTTTTTAGGTTGCAGTAAAGCGCTTATAGAGTTAAAGCTCATGAAAGCCACAATCTGATGATAGCAGCTTCTCTGTTCGAGATAATCGCTTTAACTTAAATGCATTACTAGGCGCAGAAAGAACAGATATCAAGAGACCATAGTAAGGGGCTCTGTTAATGCTGCTTTCTAGGTTGCAGTGAAAGCGCTTATAGAGTTAAAGCTCATTAAAGACACAGTCTGATGACAGCAGCTTCTCTGCTAGAGATAATCACTTTTCCTTAAATGCTTATGTAAGCGCAGTTAGAAAACAATTCAGGACACTCTAATAAAAAGCTAGTCAGCGCTGATTTCTAGGTAGCAGTTAAAGCGCTTGTAGAGATAAAGCTCATGAAAGCCACAATCTGATGATAGCAGCTTCTCTGCTCGATATAATCGCTTTTCCTTAAATGCATTACTAAGCGCAGATAAAACACATATCAAGAGAACACAGTAAGGGGCTCTGTTAATGCTGCTTTTTAGTATGCAGAGAAAGCGCTTGTCGAGATAAAGCAAATGAAAGCCGCAATCTGATGACAGCAGTTTCTCTGCTCGAGATAATCGCTTTTCCTTAAATGCATTACTAGGCGCAGATAAAACACATATCAAGAAAACACAGTAAGGGGCTCTGTTAATGCTGCTTTTTAGTATGCAGAGAAAGCGCTTGTCGAGATAAAGCAAATGAAAGCCGCAATCTGATGACAGCAGTTTCTCTGCTCGAGATAATCGCTTTTCCTTAAATGCATTACTAGGCGCAGATAAAACACATATCAAGAGAACACAGTAAGGGGCCCTGTTAATGCTGCTTTTTAGTATGCAGAGAAAGCGGTTGAAGAGATAAAGCTGATGAAAGCCACAATCTAGTGACAGCAGTTTCTCTGCTAGAAATAATCACTTTTCCTTCAATGCTTATGCAAGCGCAGTTAGAACACATTGAAGGATACTCGAATAAAAAGCTAGCCAAAGCTGCTTTGTAGTTTGCAGTGAAAGCGCTTGTAGAGATAAAGCTGATGAAAGCCACAATCTGATGATAGCAGCTTCTCTGCTCGAGATAATCGCTTTTCTTAAATGCTTTAGTATGCGCAGATAGAACACATACCATGGGAATATTGTTAGGATTGCTGTTAATGCTGTTCTGTAGTTTGCAGTGAAATATCTTGTAGAGATAAGGCTATGGCAATACACAATCAGATGATAGCAGCTTCTCTGCTCGAGATAATCGCTTTTCCTTAAATGCATTACTAGGCGCAGATAAAACACATATCAAGAAAACACAGTAAGGGGCTCTGTTAATGCTGCTTTTTAGTATGCAGAGAAAGCGCTTGTCGAGATAAAGCAAATGAAAGCCGCAATCTGATGACAGCAGTTTCTCTGCTCGAGATAATCGCTTTTCCTTAAATGCATTACTAGGTGCAGATAAAACACATATCAAGAAAACATAGTAAGGGGCTCTGTTAATGCTGCTTTTTAGTATGCAGAGAAAGCGCTTGTCGAGATAAAGCAAATGAAAGCCGCAATCTGATGACAGCAGTTTCTCTGCTCTAAATAATCACTTTTCCTTCAATGCTTATGCTAGCGCAGTAAAAACACATTTAAGGATACTCTAATAAAAAGCTAACCAAAGCTGCTTTGTAGGATGCAGTGGTAGCGCTTGTAGAAATAAAGCAGATGAAAGCCACAATCTGATGATAGCAGCTTCTCTACTCGAGATAATCGGTTTACCTTAAATGCATTACTAGGCGCAGATAGAAAACACAACAAGAGAGAATAATAAGGAGCTCTGTCAATGCTCCTTTGTAGTTTGCAGTGAAAGCGCTTGAAGAGATAAAGCTGATGAAAGCCACAATCTGAGGATAGCAGCTTCTCTGCCCGAGATAATCGCTTTTCCTTAAATGCATTACTAGGTGCAGATAGAACACACATCAAGAGAACATAGTAAGGGGCTCTGTTAATGCTGCTTTTTAGTATGCAGAGAAAGCGCTTGAAGAGATAAAGCTGATGAAAGCCACAATCTAGTGACAGAAGTTTCTCTGCTCGAAATAATCACTTTTCCTTCAATGCTTATGCAAGCGCAGTTAGAACACATTGAAGGATACTCGAATAAAAAGCTAGCCAAAGCTGCTTTGTAGGTTGCAGTGAAAGCGCTTGTAGAGATAAAGCTGATGAAAGCCACAATCTGATGATAGCAGCTTCTCTGGTCGAGATAATCGCTTTTCCTTAAATGCTATAGTATGCGCAGATAGAACAAATACCAAGAGAATATTGTTAGGATGGATGTTAATGCTGTTCTGTAGTTTGCAGTGAAATATCTTGTAGAGATAAGGCTATGGCAATACACAATCTGATGATTGCAGCTTCTCTGCTCGATATAATCGCTTTTCCTTAAATGCATTACTAGGCGCAGATAAAACACATATCAAGAGAACACAGTAAGGGGCTCTGTTAATGCTGCTTTTTAGTATGCAGAGAAAGCGCTTGTCGAGATAAAGCAAATGAAAGCCGCAATCTGATGACAGCAGTTTCTCTGCTCGAGATAATCGCTTATCCTTAAATGCATTACTAGGCGCAGATAAAACACATATCAAGAGAACACAGTAAGGGGCTCTGTTAATGCTGCTTTTTAGTATGCAGAGAAAGCGGTTGAAGAGATAAAGCTGATGAAAGCCACAATCTAGTGACAGCAGTTTCTCTGCTAGAAATAATCACTTTTCCTTCAATGCTTATGCAAGCGCAGTTAAACACATTGAAGGATACTCGAATAAAAAGCTAGCCAAAGCTGCTTTGTAGTTTGCAGTGAAAGCGCTTGTAGAGATAAAGCTGATGAAAGCCACAATCCGATGATAGCAGCTTCTCTGCTCGAGGTAATCGCTTTTCTTAAATGCTTTAATATGCGAAAATAGAACACATACCATGGGAATATTGTTAGGATTGCTGTTAATGCTGTTCTGTAGTTTGCAGTGAAATATCTTGTAGAGATAAGGCTATGGCAATACACAATCAGATGATAGCAGCTTCTCTGCTCGAGATAATCGCTTTTCCTTAAATGCATTACTAGGCGCAGATAAAACACATATCAAGAAAACACAGTAAGGGGCTCTGTTAATGCTGCTTTTTAGTATGCAGTGAAAGCGCTTGTCGAGATAAAGCAAATGAGAGCCGCAATCTGATGACAGCAGTTTCTCTGCTCTAAGTAATCACTTTTACTTCAATGCTTATGCTAGCGCAATAAAAACACATTTAAGGATACTCTAATAAAAAGCTAGCCAAAGCTGCTTTGTAGGATGCAGTGATAGCGCTTGTAGAAATAAAGCAGATGAAAGCCACAATCTGATGATAGCAGCTTCTCTACTCGAGATAATCGGTTTACCTTAAATGCATTACTGGGCGCAGATAGAAAACACAACAAGAGAGAATAATAAGGAGCTCTGTCAATGCTCCTTTGTAGTTTGCAGTGAAAGCGCTTGAAGAGATAAAGCTGATGAAAGCCACAATCTGAGGATAGCAGCTTCTCTGCCCGAGATAATCGCTTTTCCTTACATGCATTACTAGGCGCAGATACAACACATATCAAGAGAACATAGTAAGGGGCTGTGTTAATGCTGCTTTTTAGTATGCAGAGAAAGCGCTTGAAGAGATAAAGCTGATGAAAGCCACAATCTAGTGACAGCAGTTTCTCTGCTCGAAATAATCACTTTTCCTTCAATGCTTATGCAAGCGCAGTTAGAACACATTGAAGGATACTCGAATAAAAAGCTAGACAAAGCTGCTTTGTAGGTTGCAGTGAAAGCGCTTGTAGAGATAAAGCTGATGAAAGCCACAATCTGAGGATAGCAGCTTCTCTGCCCGAGATAATCGCTTTTCCTTAAATGCATTACTAGGCGCAGATAAAACACATATCAAGAGAACACAGTAAGGGGCTCTGTTAATGCTGCTTTTTAGTATGCAGAGAAAGCGCTTGAACAGATAAAGCTGATGAAAGCCACAATCTGATGACCGCAGTTTCTCTGCTCGTGATAATCGCTTTTCCTTAAATGCATTACTAGGCGCAGATAAAACATATATCAAGAGAACACAGTAATGGGCTCTGTTAATGCTGCTTCTTAGTATGAAGAGAAAGCGCTTGAACAGATAAAGCTGATGAAAGCCACAATCTGATGACCGCAGTTTCTCTGCTCGTGATAATCGCTTTTCCTTAAATTCATTACTAGGCGCAGATAGAACACATATCAAGAGAACATTGTTAGGATGTCTGTTAATGCTGCTTTGTAGTTTGCAGTGAAATATCTTGTAGAGATAAGGCGATGGAAAACCACAATCTGATGATAGCAGTTTCTCTGCTCGGGATAATCGGTTTACATTAAAAGCATTACTGGGCGAAGATAGAACACATAACAAGAGAGAATAATAAGGGGCTCTGTTAATGCTCCTTTGTAGTTTACAGTGAAAGCGCTAGTCGAGATAAATCTAATGAAAGCCACAATCTGATGATAGCACCTTCTCTGTTCGAGAAAATCGCTTTTCCTTAAAAACATTACTAGGCGCAGATAAAACACATATCAAGAGAACACAGTAAGGAACTCTATTAATTCTGCTTTGTAGGTTGCAGTGAAAGCGCTTATAGAGTTAAAGCTCATGAAAGCCACAATCTGATGATAGCAGCTTCTCTGTTCGAAATAATCGCTTTAACTTAAATGCATTACTATTCGCAGATAGAACACATATCAAGAGACCATAGTAAGGGGCTCTGTTAATGCAGCTTTCTAGGTTGCAGTGAAAGCGCTTATAGAGTTAAAGCTCATTAAAGACACAGTCTGATGATAGCAGCTTCTCTGCTAGAGATAATCACTTTTCCTTAAATGCTTATGTAAGCGCAGTTAGAAAACATTTCAGGACACTCTAATAAAAAGCTAGTCAGCGCTGATTTCTAGGTAGCAGTTAAAGCGCTTGTAGAGATAAAGCTCATGAAAGCCACAAGCTGATGATAGCAGCTTCTCTGCTCGAGATAATCGCTTGTCCTTAAATACATTACTAGGCGCAGATAAAACACAAATCAAGAGAACACAGTAAGGAGCTCTGTTAATTCTGCTTTGTAGGTCGCAGTGAAAGCGCTTATAGAGTTAAAGCTCATGAAAGCCACAATCTGATGATAGCATCTTCTCTGCTCGAGATAATCGCTTTTCCTTAATTATTTTCCTAGCCGCAGTTAAAACACATATCAAGAGAACATAGTAAGGAGCTCTGTTCATTCTGCTTTGTAGGTTGCAGTGAAAGCGCTTACAGAGTTAAAGCTCATGAAAGCCACAATCTGAGGATAGCAGTTTCTCTGCTCGAGATAATCGCTTTAACTTAAATGCATTACTAGACGCAGATAAAACACATATCAAGAGAACACAGTAAGGAGCTCTGTTAATTCTGCTTTGTAGGTTGCACTAAAAGCTCTTATAGAGTTAAAGCCAATGAAAGCCACAATCTGATGACAGCAGCTTCTGTACTCTAGTTAATCGCTTTTCCTTAAATGCTTTAGTAAGCGCTGAAGGAACACATTTCAGGACACTCTAATAAAAAGCTAGTCAGCGCTGATTTCTAGGTAGCCGTTAAAGCGCTTGTAGAGATAAAGCTCATGAAAGCCACAATCTGATGATAGCAGCTTCTCTGCTCGAGATAATCGCTTTTCCTTAAATACATTACTAGGCGCAGATAGAACACATATCAAGAGAACATTGTTAGGATGTCTGTTAATGCTGCTTTGTAGTTTGCAGTGAAATATCTTGTAGAGATAAGGCTATGGAAAACCACAATCTGATGATAGCAGCTTCTCTGCTCGGGATAATCGGTTTACATTAAAAGCATTACTGGGCGCAGATAGAACACATAACAAGAGAGAATAATAAGGGGCTCTGTTAATGCTCCTTTGTAGTTTACAGTGAAAGCGCTAGTCGAGATAAATCTAATGAAAGCCACAATCTGATGATAGCAGCTTCTCTGTTCGAGAAAATCGCTTTTCCTTAAAAACATTACTAGGCGCAGATAAAACACATATCAAGAGAACACAGTAAGGAACTCTGTTAATTCTGCTTTTTAGGTTGCAGTAAAGCGCTTATAGAGTTAAAGCTCATGAAAGCCACAATCTGATGATAGCAGCTTCTCTGTTCGAGATAATCGCTTTAACTTAAATGCATTACTAGGCGCAGAAAGAACACATATCAAGAGACCATAGTAAGGGGCTCTGTTAATGCTGCTTTCTAGGTTGCAGTGAAAGCGCTTATAGAGTTAAAGCTCATTAAAGACACAGTCTGATGACAGCAGCTTCTCTGCTAGAGATAATCACTTTTCCTTAAATGCTTATGTAAGCGCAGTTAGAAAACATTTCAGGACACTCTAATAAAAAGCTAGTCAGCGCTGATTTCTAGGTAGCAGTTAAAGCGCTTGTAGAGATAAAGCTCATGAAAGCCACAATCTGATGATAGCAGCTTCTCTGCTCGATATAATCGCTTTTCCTTAAATGCATTACTAAGCGCAGATAAAACACATATCAAGAGAACACAGTAAGGGGCTCTGTTAATGCTGCTTTTTAGTATGCAGAGAAAGCGCTTGTCGAGATAAAGCAAATGAAAGCCGCAATCTGATGACAGCAGTTTCTCTGCTCGAGATAATCGCTTTTCCTTAAATGCATTACTAGGCGCAGATAAAACACATATCAAGAAAACACAGTAAGGGGCTCTGTTAATGCTGCTTTTTAGTATGCAGAGAAAGCGCTTGTCGAGATAAAGCAAATGAAAGCCGCAATCTGATGACAGCAGTTTCTCTGCTCGAGATAATCGCTTTTCCTTAAATGCATTACTAGGCGCAGATAAAACACATATCAAGAGAACACAGTAAGGGGCTCTGTTAATGCTGCTTTTTAGTATGCAGAGAAAGCGGTTGAAGAGATAAAGCTGATGAAAGCCACAATCTAGTGACAGCAGTTTCTCTGCTAGAAATAATCACTTTTCCTTCAATGCTTATGCAAGCGCAGTTAGAACACATTGAAGGATACTCGAATAAAAAGCTAGCCAAAGCTGCTTTGTAGTTTGCAGTGAAAGCGCTTGTAGAGATAAAGCTGATGAAAGCCACAATCTGATGATAGCAGCTTCTCTGCTCGAGATAATCGCTTTTCTTAAATGCTTTAGTATGCGCAGATAGAACACATACCATGGGAATATTGTTAGGATTGCTGTTAATGCTGTTCTGTAGTTTGCAGTGAAATATCTTGTAGAGATAAGGCTATGGCAATACACAATCAGATGATAGCAGCTTCTCTGCTCGAGATAATCGCTTTTCCTTAAATGCATTACTAGGCGCAGATAAAACACATATCAAGAAAACACAGTAAGGGGCTCTGTTAATGCTGCTTTTTAGTATGCAGAGAAAGCGCTTGTCGAGATAAAGCAAATGAAAGCCGCAATCTGATGACAGCAGTTTCTCTGCTCGAGATAATCGCTTTTCCTTAAATGCATTACTAGGTGCAGATAAAACACATATCAAGAAAACATAGTAAGGGGCTCTGTTAATGCTGCTTTTTAGTATGCAGAGAAAGCGCTTGTCGAGATAAAGCAAATGAAAGCCGCAATCTGATGACAGCAGTTTCTCTGCTCTAAATAATCACTTTTCCTTCAATGCTTATGCTAGCGCAGTAAAAACACATTTAAGGATACTCTAATAAAAAGCTAACCAAAGCTGCTTTGTAGGATGCAGTGGTAGCGCTTGTAGAAATAAAGCAGATGAAAGCCACAATCTGATGATAGCAGCTTCTCTACTCGAGATAATCGGTTTACCTTAAATGCATTACTAGGCGCAGATAGAAAACACAACAAGAGAGAATAATAAGGAGCTCTGTCAATGCTCCTTTGTAGTTTGCAGTGAAAGCGCTTGAAGAGATAAAGCTGATGAAAGCCACAATCTGAGGATAGCAGCTTCTCTGCCCGAGATAATCGCTTTTCCTTAAATGCATTACTAGGTGCAGATAGAACACACATCAAGAGAACATAGTAAGGGGCTCTGTTAATGCTGCTTTTTAGTATGCAGAGAAAGCGCTTGAAGAGATAAAGCTGATGAAAGCCACAATCTAGTGACAGAAGTTTCTCTGCTCGAAATAATCACTTTTCCTTCAATGCTTATGCAAGCGCAGTTAGAACACATTGAAGGATACTCGAATAAAAAGCTAGCCAAAGCTGCTTTGTAGGTTGCAGTGAAAGCGCTTGTAGAGATAAAGCTGATGAAAGCCACAATCTGATGATAGCAGCTTCTCTGGTCGAGATAATCGCTTTTCCTTAAATGCTATAGTATGCGCAGATAGAACAAATACCAAGAGAATATTGTTAGGATGGATGTTAATGCTGTTCTGTAGTTTGCAGTGAAATATCTTGTAGAGATAAGGCTATGGCAATACACAATCTGATGATTGCAGCTTCTCTGCTCGATATAATCGCTTTTCCTTAAATGCATTACTAGGCGCAGATAAAACACATATCAAGAGAACACAGTAAGGGGCTCTGTTAATGCTGCTTTTTAGTATGCAGAGAAAGCGCTTGTCGAGATAAAGCAAATGAAAGCCGCAATCTGATGACAGCAGTTTCTCTGCTCGAGATAATCGCTTATCCTTAAATGCATTACTAGGCGCAGATAAAACACATATCAAGAGAACACAGTAAGGGGCTCTGTTAATGCTGCTTTTTAGTATGCAGAGAAAGCGGTTGAAGAGATAAAGCTGATGAAAGCCACAATCTAGTGACAGCAGTTTCTCTGCTAGAAATAATCACTTTTCCTTCAATGCTTATGCAAGCGCAGTTAAACACATTGAAGGATACTCGAATAAAAAGCTAGCCAAAGCTGCTTTGTAGTTTGCAGTGAAAGCGCTTGTAGAGATAAAGCTGATGAAAGCCACAATCCGATGATAGCAGCTTCTCTGCTCGAGGTAATCGCTTTTCTTAAATGCTTTAATATGCGCAGATAGAACACATACCATGGGAATATTGTTAGGATTGCTGTTAATGCTGTTCTGTAGTTTGCAGTGAAATATCTTGTAGAGATAAGGCTATGGCAATACACAATCTGATGATAGCAGCTTCTCTGCTCGAGATAATCGCTTTTCCTTAAATGCATTACTAGGCGCAGATAAAACACATATCAAGAAAACACAGTAAGGGGCTCTGTTAATGCTGCTTTTTAGTATGCAGAGAAAGCGCTTGTCGAGATAAAGCAAATGAAAGCCGAAATCTGATGACAGCAGTTTCTCTGCTCGAGATAATCGCTTTTCCTTAAATGCATTACTAGGCGCAGATAAAACACATATCAAGAGAACACAGTAAGGGGCTCTGTTAATGCTGCTTTTTAGTATGCAGAGAAAGCGCTTGAAGAGATAAAGCAAATGAGAGCCGCAATCTGATGACAGCAGTTTCTCTGCTCTAAATAATCAATTTTCCTTCAATGCTTATGCTAGCGCAGTAAAAACACATTTAAGGATACTCTAATAAAAAGCTAGCCAAAGCTGCTTTGTAGGATGCAGTGATAGCGCTTGTAGAAATAAAGCAGATGAAAGCCACAATCTGATGATAGCAGCTTCTCTACTCGAGATAATCGGTTTACCTTAAATGCATTACTAGGCGCAGATAGAAAAGACAACAAGAGAGAATAATAAGGAGCTCTGTCAATGCTCCTTTGTAGTTTGCAGAGAAAGCGCTTGAAGAGATAAAGGTGATGAAAGCCACAATCTGAGGATAGCAGCTTCTCTGCCCGAGATAATCGCTTTTCCTTAAATGCATTACTAGGCGCAGATAGAACACATATCAAGAGAACATAGTAAGGGGTTCTGTTAATGCTGCTTTTTAGTACGCAGAGAAAGCGCTTGTCGAGATAAAGCAAATGAAAGCCGCAATCTGATGACAGCAGTTTCTCTGCTCGAGATAATCGCTTTTCCTTAAATGCATTACTAGGCGCAGATAGAACACATATCAAGAGAACACAGTAAGGGGCCCTGTTAATGCTGCTTTTTAGTATGCAGAGAAAGCGCTTGAAGAGATAAAGCTGATGAAAGCCACAATCTAGTGACAGCAGTTTCTCTGCTCGAAATAATCACTTTTCCTTCAATGCTTATGCAAGCGCAGTTAGAACACATTGAAGGATACTCGAATAAAAAGCTAGCCAAAGCTGCTTTGTAGGTTGCAGTGAAAGCGCTTGTAGAGATAAAGCTGATGAAAGCCACAATCTGATGATAGCAGCTTCCCTGCTCGAGATAATCGCTTTTCCTTAAATGCTTTAGTATGCGCAGATAGAACTCATACCATGGGAATATTGTTAGGATGGCTGTTAATGCAGTTCTGTAGTTTGCAGTTAAATATCTTGTAGAGATAAGGCTATGGCAATACACAATCTGATGATAGCAGCTTCTCTGCTCGAGATAATCGCTTTTCCTTAAATGCATTACTAGGCGCAGATAAAACACATATCAAGAGAACAAAGTAAGGGGCTCTGTTAATGCTGCTTTTTAGTATGCAGAGAAAGCGCTTGAAGAGTTAAAGCTGATGAAAGCCACAATCTAGTGAGAGCAGTTTCTCTGCTCGAAATAATCACTTTTCCTTCAATGCTTATGCAAGCGCAGTTAGAACACATTTAAGAATACTCGAATAAAAAGCTAGCCAACGCAGCTTTGTAGGTTGAAGTGAAAGCGCTTGTAGAGATAAAGCTGATGAAAGCAACAATCTGATGATAGCAGCTTCTCTACTCGAGATAATCGCTTTCCTTAAATGCATTATTAGGCGCAGATAAAACACATATCAAGAAAACACAGTAAGGGGCTCTGTTAATGCTGCTTTTAAGTATGCAGAGAAAGCGCTTGAAGAGATAAAGCAAATGAGAGCCGCAATCTGATGACAGCAGTTTCTCTGCTCTAAATAATCACTCTTACTTAAATGCTTATGCTTGCGCAGTTAGAGCACATTTAAGGATAATCTAATAAAAAGCTAGCCAAAGCTGCTTTGTATAATGCAGTGATAGCGCTTGTAGAAATAAAGCAGATGAAAGCCACAATCTGATGATAGCAACTTCTCTGCTCGACGTAATCGCTTTTCCTTAAATGCATTACTAGGCGCAAATAGAACACATATCAAGAGAACATAGTAAGGCGCTCTGTTAATTCTGCTTCTTACGTTGCAGTGAAAGCACTTGTAGAGGTAAAGCTCATGAAAGCCACAATCTGAGGATAGCAGCTTCTCTGCTCGAGATAATCGCTTTTCCTTAAATGCATTACTAAGCGCAGATAAAACACATATCAAGAAAACACAGTAAGGGGCTCTGTTAATGCTGCTTTTTAGTATGCAGAGAAAACGCTTGAAGAGATAAAGCTGATGAAAGCCACAATCTAGTGACAGCAGTTTCTCTGCTCGAAATAATCACTTTTCCATAATTGCTTAGGTAAGCGCTGTTATAACACATTTAAGGACACTCTAATGAAAAGCTAGACAAAGCTGCTTTTTAGGTTGCAGTGAAAGCGCTTGTAGACATAAAGCTCATGAAAGCCACAATTTGATGATAGCAGCTTCTCTGCTCGAGATAATCGCTTTTATTTAAATACATTACTAGGCGCAGATAAAACACATATAAAGAGAACACAGTAAGGGGCTCTGTTAATGCTGCTTTTTAGTATGCAGAGAAAGCGCTTGAAGAGATAAAGCTGATGAAAGCCACAATCTGATGGTAGAAGCTTCTATACTCGAGTTAATCGCTTTTCCTTAAATGCTTTAGTAAGCGCTGAAGGAACACACTCCAAGAAGCTATAATAAAAAGCTAGCCAAAGCTGCTTTGAAAGTTGCAGTGAAAGCGCCTGAAAAGATAAAGCTGATGAAAGCCACAATCTGATGACAGCAGCTTCTTTACTGGAGATAATCGCTTTTCCTTAAATGCATTACTAGGCGCAGATAAAACACATATCAAGAAAACACAGTACGGGGCTCTGTTAATGCTGCTTTTTAGTATGCAGAGAAAGCGCTTGTCGAGATAAAGCAAATGAAAGCCTCAATCTGATGACAGCAGTTTCTATGCTCGAGATAATCGCTTTTCCTTAAATGCAATACTAGTCGCAGATTAAACATATATCAAGAGAACAAAGTAAGGGGTTCTGTTAATGCTGCTTTTTAGTATGCAGAGAAAGCGCTTGAAGAGTTAAAGCTGATGAAAGCCACAATCTAGTGACAGCAGTTTCTCTGCTCGAAATAATCACTTTTCCTTCAATGCTTATGCAAGCGCAGTTAGAACACATTTAAGAATACTCGAATAAAAAGCTAGCCAACGCAGCTTTGTAGGTTGAAGTGAAAGCGCTTGTAGAGATAAAGCTGATGAAAGCCACAATCTGATGATAGCAGCTTCTCTACTCGAGATAATCGCTTTTCCTTAAATGCATTACTAGGCGCAGATAAATCACATATCAAGAAAACACAGTAAGGGGCTCTGTTAATGCTGCTTTTTAGTATGCAGAGACAGCGCTTGAAGAGATAAAGGAAATGAGAGCCACAATCTGATGACAGCAGTTTCTCTGCTCTAAATAATCACTTTTCTTTAAATGCTTATGCTTGCGCAGTTAGAGCACATTTAAGGATAAGATAATAAATAGCTAGCCAAAGCTGCTTTGTAGGATGCAGTGATAGCGCTTGTAGAAATAAAGCAGATGAAAGCCACAATCTGATGATAGCAACTTCTCTGCTCGAGATAATCGCTTTTCCTTAAATGCATTACTAGGCGCAGATAGAACACATATCAAGAGAACTTAGTAAGGCGCTCTGTTAATTCTGCTTCTTACGTTGCAGTGAAAGCGCTTGTAGAGGTAAAGCTCATGAAAGCCACAATCTGAGGACAGCAGCTTCTCTGCTCGAGATAATCGCTTTTCCTTAAATGCATTACTAGGCGCAGATAAAACACATATCAAGAAAACACAGTAAGGGGCTCGGTTAATGCTGCTTTTTTAGTATGCAGAGAAAGCGCTTGTCGAGATAAAGCAAATGAGATCCGCAATCTGATGACAGCAGTTTCTCTGCTCTAAATAATCACTTTTTCTTCAATGCTTATGCTAGCGCAGTAAAAACACATTAAAGGATACTCTAATAAAAAGCTAGCCAAAGTTGCTTTGTAGGATGCAGTGATAGCGCTTGTAGAAATAAAGCAGATGAAAGCCACAATCTGATGATAGCAGCTTCTCTACTCGAGATAATCGGTTTACCTTAAATGCATTACTAGGCGCAGATAGAACACATATAAAGAGAACATAGTAAGGCGCTCTGTTAATTCTGCTTCTTACGTTGCAGTGAAAGCTCTTGTAGAGATAAAGCTCATGAAAGCCACAATCTGAGGATAGCAGCTTCTCTGCTCGAGATAATCGCTTTTACTTAAATACATTACTAGGCGCAGATAAAACACATATCAAGAAAACACAGTAAGGTGTTCTGATAATGCTGCTTTTTAGTATGCAGAGAAAACGCTTGAAGAGATAAAGCTGATGAAAGCCACAATCTAGTGACAGCAGTTTCTCTGCTCGAAATAATCACTTTCCCTTAAATGATTATGTAAGCGCTGTTAGAACACATTTAAGGACACTCTAATGAAAAGCTAGCCAAAGCTGCTTTTTAGGTTGCAGAGAAAGCGCTTGTAGAAATAAAGCAGATGAAAGCCACAATCTGATGATAGCAGCTTCTCTGCTCGAGATAATCGCTTTTCCTTAAATGCATTACTAGGCGCAGATAAAACACATATCAAGAGAACTTAGTAAGGCGCTCTGTTAATGCTGCTTTTTAGTATGCAGAGAAAGCGCTTGTCGAGATAAAGCCAATGAGAGTTGCAATCTGATGACAGCAGTTTCTCTGCTCTAAATAATCACTTTTCTTAAATACTTATGCTAGCGCAGTCAGAACACATTTAAGGATACTCTAATAAAAAGCTAGCCAAAGCTGCTTTGTAGGATGCAGTGATAGCGCTTGTAGAAATAAAGCAGATGAAAGCCACAATCTGATGATAGCAGCTTCTCTACTCGAGATAATCGGTTTACCTTAAATGCATTACTAGGCGCAGATAGAAAACATAACAAGAGAGAGTAATAAGGGGCTCTGTCAATGCTCCTTTGTAGTTTGCAGTGAAAGCGCTTGAAGAGATAAAGCTGATGAAAGCCACAATCTAGTGACAGCAGTTTCTCTGCTCGAAATAATCACTTTTCCTTAAATGCTTATGTAAGCGCTGTTAGCACACATTTAAGGACACTCTAATGAAAAGCTAGACAAAGCTGCTTTTTAGGTTGCAGAGAAAGCGCTTGTAGAAATAAAGCAGATGAAAGCCACAAGCTGATGATAGCAGCTTCTCTGCTCGAGATAATCGCTTTTCCTTAAATGCATTCCTAGGCGCAGATAAAACACATATCAAGAAAACACAATAAGGGGCTCTGTTAATGCTGCTTTTTAGTATGCAGAGAAAACGCTTGAAGAGATAAAGCTGATGAAAGCCACAATCTAGTGACAGCAGTTTCTCTGCTCGAAATAAACACTTTTCCTTAAATGCTTATGTAAGCGCTGTTATAACACATTTAAGGACACTCTAATGAAAAGCTAGACAAAGCTGCTTTTTAGGTTGCAGTGAAAGCGCTTGTAGACATAAAGCTCATGAAAGCCACAATTTGATGATAGCAGCTTCTCTGCTCGAGATAATCGCTTTTACTTAAATACATTACTAGGCGCAGATAAAACACATATCAAGAGAACACAGTAAGGGGCTCTGTTAATGCTGCTTTTTAGTATGCAGAGAAAGCGCTTGAAGAGATAAAGCTGATGAAAGCCACAATCTGATGGTAGAAGCTTCTATACTCGAGTTAATCGCTTTTCCTTAAATGCTTTAGTAAGCGCTGAAGGAACACACTCCAAGAAACTATAATAAAAAGCTAGCCAAAGCTGCTTTGAAAGTTGCAGTGAAAGCGCCTGAAAAGATAAAGCTGATGAAAGCCACAATCTGATGATAGCAGCTTCTTTACTGGAGATAATCGCTTTTCCTTAAATGCATTACTAGGCGCAGATAAAACACATATCAAGAAAACACAGTACGGGGCTCTATTAATGCTGCTTTTTAGTATGCAGAGAAAGCGCTTGTCGAGATAAAGAAAATGAAAGCCTCAATCTGATGACAGCAGTTTCTATGCTCGAGATAATCGCTTTTCCTTAAATGCATTACTAGTCGCAGATAAAACATATATCAAGAGAACAAAGTAAGGGGCTCTGTTAATGCTGCTTTTTAGTATGCAGAGAAAGCGCTTGAAGAGTTAAAGCTGATGAAAGCCACAATCTAGTGACAGCAGTTTCTCTGCTCGAAATAATCACTTTTCCTTCAATGCTTATGCAAGCGCAGTTAGAACACATTTAAGAATACTCGAATAAAAAGCTAGCAAACGCAGCTTTGTAGGTTGAAGTGAAAGCGCTTGTAGAGATAAAGCTGATGAAAGCCACAATCTCATGATAGCAGCTTCTCTGCTCGAGATAATCGCTTTTCATTAAATGCTTTAGTAAGCGCAGATAGAACACATATCAAGAGAATATTGTTAGGATGGCTGTTAATGCTGTTCTGTAGTTTGCAGTGCAATATCTTGTAGAGATAAGGCTATGGCAATACACAATCTGATGATAGCAGCTTCTCTGCACGAGATAATCGCTTTTCCTTAAATGCATTACTAGGCGCAGATAGAACACATATCAAGAGAACATTGTTAGAATCGCTGTTAATGCTGTTCTGTAGTTTGCAGTGAAATATCTTGTAGAGATAAGGCTATGGCAATACACAATCTGATGATAGCTGCTTCTCTGCTCTTGATAATCGCTTTAAATTAAGTGCATTACTAGGCGCAGATAGAACACATAGCAACAGAGAATAATAAGGGGCTCTCTTAATTCTTCTTTGTAGTTAGCAGTCAAAGCGCCTGTAACGCGCTCTGTTAATTCTGCTTCTTACGTTGCAGTGAAAGCGTTTGTAGAGATAAAGCTCATGAAAGCCACAATCTGATGATAGCAGCTTCTCTGCTCTAGATAATCGCTTTTACATAAATACATTACTAGGCGCAGACAAAACACATATCAAGAGAACACAGTAAGGGGCTCTGTTAATGCTGCTTTTAAGTATGCAGAGAAAGCGCTTGAAGAGATAAAGCTGATGAAAGCCACAATCTAGTGACAGCAGTTTCTCTGCTCTAAATAATCACTTTTCCTTCAATGCTTATGCAAGCGCAGTTAGAACACATTTAAGGATACTCGAATAAAAAGCTAGCCAAAGCTGCTTTGTAGGTTGCAGTGAAAGCGCTTGTAGAGATAAAGCTGATGAAAGCCACAATATGATGGTAGCAGCTTCTCTGCTCGAGATAATCGCTTTTCCTTAAATGCTTTAGTAAGCGCTGAAGGAACACATAAATATAATAAAAAGCTAGCCAAAGCAGCTTTGAAAGATGCAGTGAAAGCGCCTGAAGAGATAAAGCTGATGAAAGCCACAATCTGAAGATAGCAGCTTCTCTACTCGAGATAATCGCTTTTCCTTAAATGCATTACTAGGCGCAGATAGAACACATATCAGGAGAACAAAGTAAGGAGCTCTGTTAATTCTGCTTCTTACTTTGCAGTGAAAGCGCTTGTAGAGTTAAAGGTCATGAAAGCCACAACCTGATTACAGCAGATTCTCTGCTCGAGATAATCGCTTTTCCTTAAATGCATTACTAGGCGCAGATAGAACACATATCAAGAGAACATTGTTAGGATGGCTGTTAATGCTGTTCTGTAGTTTGCAGTGCAATATCTTGTAGAGATAAGGCTATGGCAATACACAATCTGAGGATAGCAGCTTCTCTACTCGAGATAATCGGTTTACCTTAAATGCATTTCTAGGCGCAGATAGAAAACATAACAAGAGAGAATAATAAGGGGCTCTGTCAATGCTCCTTTGTAGCTCGCAGTGAAAGCTCTTGAAGAGATAAAGCTGATGAAAGCCACAATCTGATGATAGCAGCTTCTCTGCTCGAGATAATCGCTTTTCCTTAAATGCTTTAGTAAGCGCAGATAGAACACATAGCAGGAGAACAAATTAAGGAGCTCTGTTAATTCTGCTTCTTCCTTTGCAGTGAAAGCGCTTGTAGAGCTAAAGGTCATGAAAGCCACAAGCTGATTACAGAAGCTTCTCTGCTCGAGATAATCGCTTTTCCATAAATGCATTACTAGGCGCAGATAGAACACATATCGAGAGAACATAGTAAGGCGCTCTGTTAATTCTGCTTCTTACGTTGCAGTGAAAGCGTTTGTAGAGATAAAGCTCATGAAAGCCACAATCTGATGATAGCAGCTTCTCTGCTCTAGATAATCGCTTTTCCTTAAATGCATTACTAGGCGCAGATAAAACACATATCAAGAAAACACAGTAAGGGGCTCTGTTAATGCTGCGTTTTAGTATGCAGAGAAAGCGCTTGTCGAGATAAAGCAAATGAAAGCCGCAATCTAGTGACAGCAGTTTCTCTGCTCTAAATAATCACTTTTGTTTCAATGCTTATGCAAGCGCAGTTAGAACACATTTAAGGATACTCGAATAAAAAGATAGCCAAAGCTGCTTTATAGGTTGCAGTGAAAGCGCTTGTAGAGATAAAGCTGATGAAAGCCACAATCTGATGATAGCAGCTTCTCTACTCGAGATAATCTGTTTACCTTAAATGCATTACTAGGCGCAGATAGAAAACATAACAAGAGAGAATAATAAGGGGATCTGTCAATGCTCCTTAATAGTTTGCCGTGAAAGCGCTTGAAGAGATAAAGCTGATGAAAGCCACAATCTGATGATAGCAGCTTCTCTGCTCGAGATAATCGCTTTTCCTTAAATGCATTACTAGGCGCAGATAGAACACATATAAAGAGAACATAGTAAGGCGCTCTGTTAATTCTGCTTCTTACGTTGCAGTGAAAGCTTTTGTAGAGATAAAGCTCATGAAAGCCACAATCTGATGATAGCAGCTTCTCTGCTCGAGACAATCGCTTTTACTTAAATACATTACTAGGCGCAGATAAAACACATATCAAGAGAACACAGTAAAAGGCTCTGTTAATGCTGCTTTTTAGTATGTAGAGAAAGCGCTTGAAGAGATAAAGCTGATGAAAGCCACAATCTAGTGACAGCAGTTTCTCTGCTCGAAATAATCACTTTTCCTTCAATGCTTATGCAAGCGCAGTTAGAACACATTTAAGGATACTCGAATAAAAAGCTAGCCAAAGCTGCTTTGTAGGTTGCAGTGAAAGCCCTTGTAGAGATTAAGCTGATTAAAACCGCAATCTGATGATATCAGCTTCTTTACTCGAGATAATCGCTTTTCCTTAAATGCATTACTAGGCGCAGATAGAACACATATCAAGAGAACATTGTTAGGATGGCTGTTAATGCTGTTCTGTAGTTTGCAGTGCAATATCTTGTAGAGATAAGGCTATGGTAATACACAATCTTATGATAGCAGCTTCTCTGCACGAGATAATCACGTTTCCTTAAATGCATTACTAGGCGCAGATAGAACACATAGCAACAGAGAATAATAAGGGGCTCTCTTAATACTTCTTTGTAGTTAACAGTCAAAGCGCCTGTAACGCGCTCTGTTAATTCTGCTTCTTACGTTGCAGTGAAAGCGTTTGTAGAGATAAAGCTCATGAAAGCCACAATCTGATGATAGCAGCTTCTCTGCTCTAGATAATCGCTTTTAAATAAATACATTACTAGGCGCAGACAAAACACATATCAAGAGAACACAGTAAGGGGCTCTGTTAATGCTGCTTTTAAGTATGCAGAGAAAGCGCTTGAAGAGATAAAGCTGATGAAAGCCACAATCTAGTGACAGCAGTTTCTCTGCTCGAAATAATCACTTTTCCTTCAATGCTTATGCAAGCGCAGTTAGAACACATTTAAGGATACTCGAATAAAAAGCTAGCCAAAGCTGCTTTGTAGGATGCAGTGATAGCGCTTGTAGAAAGAACACTGATGAAAGCCACAATCTGATGATAGCAGCTTCTCTACTCGAGATAATCGCTTTAACTTCAGTGCATTACTAGGCGCAGATAGAAAACATAACAAGAGAGAATAATAAGGGGCTAAGTCAATGCTCCTTTGTAGTTTGCAGTGCAAGCGCTTGAAGAGATAAAGCTGATGAAAGCCACAATCTGAAGATAGCAGCTTCTCTACTCGAGATAATCGCTTTTCCTTAAATGCATTACTAGGCGCAGATAGAACACATATCAGGAGAACAAAGTAAGGAGCTCTGTTAATTCTGCTTCTTACTTTGCAGTAAAAGCGCTAGTAGAGTTAAAGGTCATGAAAGCCACAACCTGATGACAGCAGATTCTCTGCTCGAGATAATCGCTTTTCCTTAAATGCATTACTAGGCGCAGATAGAACACATATCAAGAGAACATTGTTAGGATGGCTGTTAATGCTGTTCTGTAGTTTGCAGTGCAATATCTTGTAGAGATAAGGCTATGGCAATACACAATCTGAGGATAGCAGCTTCTCTGCACGAGATAATCGCTTTTCCTTAAACGCATTACTAGGCGCAGATAGAACACATAGCAACAGAGAATAATAAGGGGCTCTCTTAATTCTTCTTTGTAGTTAGCAGTTAAAGCGCCTGTAACGCGCTCTGTTAATTCTGCTTCTTACGTTGCAGTGAAAGCGTTTGTAGAGATAAATCTCATGAAAGCCACAATCTGATGATAGCAGCTTCTCTGCTCTAGATAATCGCTTTTCCTTAAATGCATTACTAGACGCAGATAAAACACATATCAAGAAAACACAGTAAGGGGCTCTGTTAATGCTGCGTTTTAGTATGCAGAGAAAGCGCTTGTCGAGATAAAGAAATGAAAGCCGCAATCTAGTGACAGCAGTTTCTCTGCTCTAAATAATCACTTTTGTTTCAATGCTTATGCAAGCGCAGTTAGAACACATTTAAGGATACTCGAATAAAAAGCTAGCCAAAGCTGCTTTATAGGTTGCAGTGAAAGCGCTTGTAGAGATAAAGCTGATGAAAGCCACAATCTGATGATAGCAGCTTCTCTACTCGAGATAATCGGTTTACCTTAAATGCATTACTAGGCGCAGATAGAAAACATAACAAGAGAGAATAATAAGGGGCTCTGTCAATGCTCCTTAATAGTTTGCAGTGAAAGCGCTTGAAGGGATAAAGCTGATGAAAGCCACAATCTGAGGATAGCAGCTTCTCTGCTCGAGATAATCGCTTTTCCTTAAATGCATTAATAGGCGCAGATAGAACACATATCAGGAGAACAAAGTAAGGAGCTCTGTTAATTCTGCTTCTTACGTTGCAGTGAAAGCGTTTGTAGAGATAAAGCTCATGAAAGCCACAACCTGATGACAGCAGCTTCTCTGCTCTAGATAATCGCTTTTACATAAATACCTTACTAGGCGCAGATAAAACACATATCAAGAGAACACAGTAAAAGGCTCTGTTAATGCTGCTTTTTAGAATGCATAGAAAGCGCTTGTCGAGATAAAGCAAATGAAAGCCGCAATCTAGTGACAGCAGTTTCTCTGCTCTAAATAATCACTTTTCCTTCAATGCTTATGCAAGCGCAGTTAGAACACATTTAAGGATACTCAAATAAAAAGCTAGCCAAAGCTGCTTTGTAGGTTGCAGTGAAAGCGCTTGTAGAGATAAAGCTGATGAAAGCCGCAATCTGATGGTAGCAGCTTCTCTGCTCGAGATAATCGCTTTTCCTTAAATGCTTTAGTAAGCGCTGAAGGAACACACTCCAGGAAACTATAATAAAAAGCTAGCCAAAGCAGCTTTGAAAGTTGCAGTGAAAGCGCCTGAAGAGATAAAGCTCATGAAAGCCACAATCTGATGATAGCAGCTTCTCTGCTCGAGATAATCGCTTTTCCTTAAATGCATTACTAGGTGCAGATAGAACACATATCAGGAGAACAAAGTGAGGAGCTCTGTTAATTCTGCTTCTTACGTTGCAGTGAAAGCGCCTGTAGAGCTAAATCTAATGAAAGCCACAATCTGATGATAGCAGCTTCTCTGCTCGAGATAATCGCTTTTCCTTAAATGCATTACTAGGCGCAGATAAAACACATATCAAGAAAACACAGTAAGGGGCTCTGTTAATGCTGCTTTTTAGTATGCAGAGAAAGCGCTTGAAGAGATAAAGCTGATGAAAGCCACAATCTAGTGACAGCAGTTTCTCTGCTCGAAATAATCACTTTTCCTTCAATGCTTATGCAAGCGCAGTTAGAACACATGTAAGGATACTCGAATAAAAAGCTAGCCAAAGCTGCTTTGTAGGATGCAGTGATAGCGCTTGTAGAAATAAAGCTGATGAAAGCCACAATCTGATGATAGCAGCTACTCTACTCGAGATAATCGCTTTTCCTTAAATGCATTACTAGGCGCAGATAGAAAACATAACAATAGAGAATAATAAGGGTCTCTGTCAATGCTCCTTTGTAGTTCGCAGTGAAAGCGCTTGAAGAGATAAAGCTGATGAAAGCCACAATCTGAAGATAGCAGCTTCTCTACTCGAGATAATCGCTTTTCCTTAAATGCATTACTAGGCGCAGATAGAACACATATCAAGAGAACATTGTTAGAATGGCTGTTAATGCTGTTCTGTAGTTTGCAGTGAAATATCTTGTAGAGATAAGGCTATGGCAATACACAATCTGATGATAGCAGCTTCTCTGCTCTTGATAATCGCTTTAAATTAAGTGCATTACTAGGCGCAGACAGAACACATAGCAACAGAGAATAATAAGGGGCTCTCTTAATTCTTCTTTGTAGTTAGCAGTCAAAGCGCCTGTAACGCGCTCTGTTAATTCTGCTTCTTACGTTGCAGTGAAAGCGTTTGTAGAGATAAAGCTCATGAAAGCCACAATCTGATGATAGCAGCTTCTCTGCTCTAGATAATCGCTTTTACATAAATACATTACTAGGCGCAGACAAAACACATATCAAGAGAACACAGTAAGGGGTTCTGTTAATGCTGCTTTTAAGTATGCAGAGAAAGCGCTTGAAGAGATAAAGCTGATGAAAGCCACAATCTGAAGATAGCAGCTTCTCTACTCGAGATAATCGCTTTTCCTTAAATGCATTACTAGGCGCAGATAGAACACATATCAGGAGAACAAAGTAAGGAGCTCTGTTAATTCTGCTTCTTACGTTGCAGTGAAAGAGCCTGTAGAGCTAAATTTAATGAAAGCCACTATCTGATGATAGCAGCTTCTCTGCTCGAGATAATCGCTTTTCCTTAAATGCATTACTAGGCGCAGATAAAACACATATCAAGAAAACACAGTAAGGGGCTCTGTTAATGCTGCTTTTTAGTATGCAGAGAAAGCGCTTGTCGAGATAAAGCAAATGAAAGCCACAATCTAGTGACAGCAGTTTCTCTGCTCGAAATAATCACTTTTCCTTAAATGCTTATGCAAGCGCAGTTAGAATACATTTAAGGATACTTGAATAAAAAGCTAGCCAAAGCTGCTTTGTAGGTTGCAGTGAAAGCCCTTGTAGAGATTAAGCTGATTAAAAACACAATCTGATGATAGCAGCTTCTCTGCTCGAGATAATCGCTTTTCCTTAAATGCTTTAGTAAGCGCAGATAGAACTCATATCAAGAGAACATTGTTAGGATGGCTGTTAATGCTGTTCTGTAGTTTGCAGTGCAGTATCTTGTAGAGATAAGGCTATGGCAATACACAATCTGATGATAGCAGCTTCTCTGCACGAGATAATCGCTTTTCCTTAAATGCATTACTAGGCGCAGACAAAACACATATCAAGAGAACACAGTAAGGGGCTCTGTTAATGCTGCTTTTAAGTATGCAGAGAAAGCGCTTGAAGAGATAAAGCTGATGAAAGCCACAATCTAGTGACAGCAGTTTCTCTGCTCGAAATAATCACTTTTCCTTCAATGCTTATGCAAGCGCAGTTAGAACACATTTAAGGATACTCGAATAAAAAGCTAGCCAAAGCTGCTTTGTAGGTTGCAGCGAAAGCCCTTGTAGAGATAAAGCTGATGAAAGCCACAATCTGATGGTAGCAGCTTCTCTGCTCGAGATAATCGCTTTTCCTTAAATGCTTTAGTAAGCGCTGAAGGAACACATAAATATAATAAAAAGCTAGCCAAAGCAGCTTTGAAAGATGCAGTGAAAGCGCCTGAAGAGATAAAGCTCATGAAAGCCACAATCTGATGATAGCAGCTTCTTTACTAGAGATAATCTCTTTTCATTAAATGCATTACTAGGCGCAGAACACTTATCAGGAGAACAAAGTAAGGAGCTCTGTTAATTCTGCTTCTTACTTTGCAGTGAAAGCGCTTGTAGAGCTAAAGGTCATGAAAGCCTCAACCTGCTTACAGCAGTTTCTATGCTCGAGATAATCGCTTTTCCTTAAATGCATTACTAGGCGCAGATAGAACACATATCAGGAGAACAAAGTGAGGAGCTCTGTTAATTCTGCTTCTTACGTTGAAGTGAAATCGCCTGTAGAGCTAAATTTAATGAAAGCCACTATCTGATGATAGCAGCATCTCTGCTCGAGATAATCGCTTTTCCTTAAATGCATTACTAGGCGCAGATAAAACACATATGAAGAAAACACAGTAAGGGGCTCTGTTAATGTGTCTTTTTAGTATGCAGAGAAAGCGCTTGCAGAGATAAAGCTGATGAAAGCCACAATCTAGTGACAGCAGTATCTCTGCTAAAATAATCACTTTTCCTTCAATGCTTATGCAAGCGCAGTTAGAACACATTTAAGGATACTCAAATAAAAAGCTAGCCAAAGCTGCTTTGTAGGATGCAGTGATAGCGCTTGTAGAAATAACACTGATGAAAGCCACAATCTGATGATAGCAGCTTCTCTACTCGAGATAATCGCTTTAACTTCAGTGCATTACTAGGCGCAGATAGAAAACATAACAAGAGAGAATAATAAGGGGCTATGTCAATGCTCCTTTGTAGTTTGCAGTGCAAGCGCTTGAAGAGATAAAGCTGATGAAAGCCACAATCTGAAGATAGCAGCTTCTCTACTCGAGATAATCGCTTTTCCTTAAATGCATTACTAGGCGCAGATAGAACACATATCAGTAGAACAAAGTAAGGAGCTCTGTTAATTCTGCTTCTTACTTTGCAGTGAAAGCGCTTGTAGAGTTAAAGGTCATGAAAGCCACAACCTGATGACAGCAGATTCTCTGCTCGAGATAAACGCTTTTCCTTAAATGCATTACTAGGCGCAGATAGAACACATATCAAGAGAACATTGTTAGGATGGCTGTTAATGCTGTTCTGTAGTTTGCAGTGCAATATCTTGTAGAGATAAGGCTATGGCAATACACAATCTGAGGATAGCAGCTTCTCTACTCGACATAATCGGTTTACCTTAAATGCATTTCTAGGCGCAGATAGAAAACATAACAAGAGAGAATAATAAGGGGCTCTGTCAATGCTCCTTTGTAGCTCGCAGTGAAAGCGCTTGAAGAGATAAAGCTGATGAAAGCCACAATCTGATGATAGCAGCTTCTCTGCTCGAGATAATCGCTTTTCCTTAAATGCTTTAGTAAGCGCAGATAGAACACATAGCAGGAGAACAAATTAAGGAGCTCTGTTAATTCTGCTTCTTCCTTTGCAGTGAAAGCTTTTGTAGAGCTAAAGGTCATGAAAGCCACAACCTGATTACAGAAGCTTCTCTGCTCGAGATAATCGCTTTTCCATAAATGCATTACAAGGCGCAGATAGAACACATATCGAGAGAACATAGTAAGGCGCTCTGTTAATTCTGCTTCTACGTTGCAGTGAAAGCGTTTGTAGAGATAAAGCTCATGAAAGCCACAATCTGATGATAGCAGCTTCTCTGCTCTAGATAATCGCTTTTCCTTAAATGCATTACTAGGCGCAGATAAAACAGATATCAAGAAAACACAGTAAGGGGCTCTGTTAATGCTGCGTTTTAGTATGCAGAGAAAGCGCTTGTCGAGATAAAGCAAATGAAAGCCGCAATCTAGTGACAGCAGTTTCTCTGCTCGAAATAATCACTTTTCCTTCAATGCTTATGCAAGCGCAGTTAGAACACATTTAAGGATACTCGAATAAAAAGCTAGCCAAAGCTGCTTTATAGGTTGCAGTGAAAGCGCTCGTAGAGATAAAGCTGATGAAAGCCACAATCTGATGATAGCAGCTTCTCTACTCGAGATAATCGGTTTACCTTAAATGCATTACTAGGCGCAGATAGAAAACATAACAAGAGAGAATAATAAGTGGATCTGTCAATGCTCCTTAATAGTTTGCCGTGAAAGCGCTTGAAGAGATAAAGCTGATGAAAGCCACAATCTGAGCATAGCAGCTTCTCTGCTCGAGATAATCGCTTTTCCTTAAATGCATTACTAGGCGCAGATAGAACACATATAAAGAGAACATAGTAAGGCGCTCTGTTAATTCTGCTTCTTACGTTGCAGTGAAAGCTTTTGTAGAGATAAAGCTCATGAAAGCCACAATCTGATGATAGCAGCTTCTCTGCTCGAGACAATCGCTTTTACTTAAATACATTACTAGGCGCAGATAAAACACATATCAAGAGAACACAGTAAAAGGCTCTGTTAATGCTGCTTTTTAGTATGCAGAGAAAGCGCTTGAAGAGATAAAGCTGATGAAAGCCACAATCTAGTGACAGCAGTTTCTCTGCTCGAAATAATCACTTTTCCTTCAATGCTTATGCAAGCGCAGTTAGAACACATTTAAGGATACTCGAATAAAAAGCTAGCCAAAGCTGCTTTGTAGGTTGCAGTGAAAGCCCTTGTAGAGATTAAGCTGATTAAAACCACAATCTGATGATATCAGCTTCTTTACTCGAGATAATCGCTTCTCCTTAAATGCATTACTAGGCGCAGATAGAACACATATCAAGAGAACATTGTTAGGATGGCTGTTAATGCTGTTCTGTAGTTTGCAGTGCAATATCTTGTAGAGATAAGGCTATGGTAATACACAATCTGATGATAGCAGCTTCTCTGCACGAGATAATCACTTTTCCTTAAATGCATTACTAGGCGCAGATAGAACACATAGCAACAGAGAATAATAAGGGGCTCTCTTAATACTTCTTTGTAGTTAACAGTCAAAGCGCCTGTAACGCGCTCTGTTAATTCTGCTTCTTACGTTGCAGTAAAAGCGTTTGTAGAGATAAAGCTCATGAAAGCCACAATCTGATGATAGCAGCTTCTCTGCTCTAGATAATCGCTTTTACATAAATACATTACTAGGCGCAGACAAAACACATATCAAGAGAACACAGTAAGGGGCTCTGTTAATGCTGCTTTTAAGTATGCAGAGAAAGCGCTTGAAGAGATAAAGCTGATGAAAGCCACAATCTAGTGACAGCAGTTTCTCTGCTCGAAATAATCACTTTTCCTTCAATGCTTATGCAAGCGCAGTTAGAACACATTTAAGGATACTCGAATAAAAAGCTAGCCAAAGCTGCTTTGTAGGTTGCAGCGAAAGCCCTTGTAGAGATAAAGCTGATGAAAGCCACAATCTGATGGTAGCAGCTTCTCTGCTCGAGATAATCGCTTTTCCTTAAATGCTTTAGTAAGCGCTGAAGGAACACACTCCAGGAAACTATAATAAAAAGCTAGCCAAAGCAGCTTTGAAAGTTGCAGTGAAAGCGCCTGAAGAGATAAAGCTCATGAAAGCCGCAATCTGATGATAGCAGCTTCTTTACTAGAGATAATCTCTTTTCATTAAATGCATTACTAGGCGCAGATAGAACACATATCAGGAGAACAAAGTAAGGAGCTCTGTTAATTCTGCTTCTTACGTTGCAGTGAAAGCGCTTGTAGAGCTAAAGGTCATGAAAGCCTCAACCTGCTTACAGCAGCTTCTCTGCTCGAGATAATCGCTTTTCCTTAAATGCATTACTAGGCGCAGATAGAACACATATCAGGAGAACAAAGTGAGGAGCTCTGTTAATTCTGCTTCTTACGTTGAAGTGAAAGCGCCTGTAGAGCTAAATTTAATGAAAGCCACTATCTGATGATAGCAGCTTCTCTGCTCGAGATAATCGCTTTTCCTTAAATGCATTACTAGGCGCAGATAAAACACATATCAAGAAAACACAGTAAGGGGCTCTGTTAATGTGTCTTTTTAGTATGCAGAGAAAGCGCTTGCAGAGATAAAGCTGATGAATGCCACAATCTAGTGACAGCAGTATCTCTGCTAAAATAATCACTTTTCCTTCAATGCTTATGCAAGCGCAGTTAGAACACATTTAAGGATACTCGAATAAAAAGCTAGCCAAAGCTGCTTTGTAGGATGCAGTGATAGCGCTTGTAGAAAGAACACTGATGAAAGCCACAATCTGATGATAGCAGCTTCTCTACTCGAGATAATCGCTTTAACTTCAGTGCATTACTAGGCGCAGATAGAAAACATAACAAGAGAGAATAATAAGGGGCTATGTAAATGCTCCTTTGTAGTTTGCAGTGCAAGCGCTTGAAGAGATAAAGCTGATGAAAGCCACAATCTGAAGATAGCAGCTTCTCTTCTCGAGATAATCGCTTTTCCTTAAATGCATTACTAGGCGCAGATAGAACACATATCAGGAGAACAAAGTAAGGAGCTCTGTTAATTCTGCTTCTTACTTTGCAGTAAAAGCGCTTGTAGAGTTAAAGGTCATGAAAGCCACAACCTGATGACAGCAGATTCTCTGCTCGAGATAATCGCTTTTCCTTAAATGCATTACTAGGCGCAGATAGAAAACATAACAAGAGAGAATAATAAGGGTCTCTGTCAATGCTCCTTTGTAGTTCGCAGTGAAAGCGCTTGAATAGAGAAAGCTGATGAAAGCCACAATCTGAAGATAGCAGCTTCTCTACTCGAGATAATCGCTTTTCCTTAAATGCATTACTAGGCGCAGATAGAACACATATCAGGAGAACAAAGTAAGGAGCTCTGTTAATTCTGCTTCTTACTTTGCAGTAAAAGCGCTAGTAGAGTTAAAGGTCATGAAAGCCACAACCTGATGACAGCAGCTTCTCTGCTCGAGATAATCGCTTTTCCTTAAATGCATTACTAGGCGCAGATAGAACACATATCAAGAGAACATTGTTAGGATGGCTGTTAATGCTGTTCTGTAGTTTGCAGTGCAATATCTTGTAGAGATAAGGCTATGGCAATACACAATCTGAGGATAGCAGCTTCTCTGCACGAGATAATCGCTTTTCCTTAAATGCATTACTAGGCGCAGATAGAACACATATCAAGAGAACATTGTTAGGATGGCTGTTAATGCTGTTCTGTTGTTTGCAGTGCAATATCTTGTAGAGATAAGGCTATGGCAATACACAATCTGATGATAGCAGCTTCTCTGCACGAGATAATCGCTTTTCCTTAAACGCATTACTAGGCGCAGATAGAACACATAGCAACAGAGAATAATAAGGGGCTCTCTTAATTCTTCTTTGTAGTTAGCAGTTAAAGCGCCTGTAACGCGCTCTGTTAATTCTGCTTCTTACGTTGCAGTGAAAGCGTTTGTAGAGATAAATCTCATGAAAGCCACAATCTGATGATAGCAGCTTCTCTGCTCTAGATAATCGCTTTTACATAAATACCTTACTAGGCGCAGATAAAACACATATCAAGAGAACACAGTAAAAGGCTCTGTTAATGCTGCTTTTTAGTATGCAGAGAAAGCGCTTGTAGAGATAAAGCTGATGAAAGCCACAATCTGATGGTAGCAGCTTCTCTGCTCGAGATAATCGCTTTTCCTTAAATGCTTTAGTAAGCGCTGAAGGAACACACTCCAGGAAACTATAATAAAAAGCTAGCCAAAGAAGCTTTGAAAGTTGCAGTGAAAGCGCCAGAAGAGATAAAGCTCATGAAAGCCACAATCTGATGATAGCAGCTTCTTTACTAGAGATAATTTCTTTTCCTTAAATGCATTTCTAGGCGCAGATAGAACACATATCAGGAGAACAAAGTGAGGAGCTCTGTTAATTCTGCTTCTTACGTTGCAGTGAAAGCGCCTGTAGAGCTAAATCTAATGAAAGCCACAATCTGATGATAGCAGCTTCTCTGCTCGAGATAATCACTTTTCCTTAAATGCATTACTAGGCGCAGATAAAACACATATCAATAAAACACAGTAAGGGGCTCTGTTAATGCTGCTTTTTAGTATGCAGAGAAAGCGCTTGAAGAGATAAAGCGGATGAAAGCCACAATCTAGTGACAGCAGTTTATCTGCTCGAAATAATCACTTTTCCTTCAATGCCTATGCAAGCGCAGTTAGAACACATTTAAGGATACTCGAATAAAAAGCTAGCCAAAGCTGCTTTGTAGGATGCAGTGATAGCGCTTGTAGAAATAAAGCTGATGAAAGCCACAATCTGATGATAGCAGCTTCTCTGCTCGAGATAATCGCTTTTCCTTAAATGCATTACTAGGCGCAGATAGAAAACATAACAAGAGAGAATAATAAGGGTCTCTGTCAATGCTCCTTTGTAGTTCGCAGTGAAAGCGCTTGAAGAGATAAAGCTGATGAAAGCCACAATCTGAAGATAGCAGCTTCTCTACTCGAGATAATCGCTTTTCCTTAAATGCATTACTAGGCGCAGATAGAACACATATCAAGAGAACATTGTTAGAATGGCTGTTAATGCTGTTCTGTAGTTTGCAGTGAAATATCTTGTAGAGATAAGGCTATGGCAATACACAATCTGATGATAGCAGCTTCTCTGCTCTTGATAATCGCTTTAAATTAAGTGCATTACTAGGCGCAGACAGAACACATAGCAACAGAGAATAATAAGGGGCTCTCTTAATTCTTCTTTGTAGTTAGCAGTCAAAGCGCCTGTAACGCGCTCTGTTAATTCTGCTTCTTACGTTGCAGTGAAAGCGTTTGTAGAGATAAAGCTCATGAAAGCCACAATCTGATGATAGCAGCTTCTCTGCTCTAGATAATCGCTTTTACATAAATACATTACTAGGCGCAGACAAAACACATATCAAGAGAACACAGTAAGGGGTTCTGTTAATGCTGCTTTTAAGTATGCAGAGAAAGCGCTTGAAGAGATAAAGCTGATGAAAGCCACAATCTGAAGATAGCAGCTTCTCTACTCGAGATAATCGCTTTTCCTTAAATGCATTACTAGGCGCAAATAGAACACATATCAGGAGAACAAAGTAAGGAGCTCTGTTAATTCTGCTTCTTACGTTGCAGTGAAAGAGCCTGTAGAGCTAAATTTAATGAAAGCCACTATCTGATGATAGCAGCTTCTCTGCTCGAGATAATCGCTTTTCCTTAAATGCATTACTAGGCGCAGATAAAACACATATCAAGAAAACACAGTAAGGGGCTCTGTTAATGCTGCTTTTTAGTATGCAGAGAAAGCGCTTGTCGAGATAAAGCAAATGAAAGCCACAATCTAGTGACAGCAGTTTCTCTGCTCGAAATAATCACTTTTCCTTCAATGCTTATGCAAGCGCAGTTAGAACACATTTAAGGATACTTGAATAAAAAGCTAGCCAAAGCTGCTTTGTAGGTTGCAGTGAAAGCCCTTGTAGAGATTAAGCTGATTAAAAACACAATCTGATGATAGCAGCTTCTCTGCTCGAGATAATCGCTTTTCCTTAAATGCTTTAGTAAGCGCAGATAGAACACATATCAAGAGAACATTGTTAGGATGGCTGTTAATGCTGTTCTGTAGTTTGCAGTGCAATATCTTGTAGAGATAAGGCTATGGCAATACACAATCTGATGATAGCAGCTTCTCTGCACGAGATAATCGCTTTTCCTTAAATGCATTACTAGGCGCAGATAGAACACATATCAAGAGAACATTGTTAGAATGGCTGTTAATGCTGTTCTGTAGTTTGCAGTGAAATATCTTGTAGAGATAAGGCTATGGCAATACACAATCTGATGATAGCAGCTTCTCTGCTCTTGATAATCGCTTTAAATTAAGTGCATTACTAGGCGCAGATAGAACACATAGCAACAGAGAATAATAAGGGGCTCTCTTAATTCTTCTTTGTAGTTAGCAGTCAAAGCGCCTGTAACGCGCTCTGTTAATTCTGCTTCTTACGTCGCAGTGAAAGCGTTTGTAGAGATAAAGCTCATGAAAGCCACAATCTGATGATAGCAGCTTCTCTGCTCTAGATAATCGCTTTTACATAAATACATTACTAGGCGCAGACAAAACACATATCAAGAGAACACAGTAAGGGGCTCTGTTAATGCTGCTTTTAAGTATGCAGAGAAAGCGCTTGAAGAGATAAAGCTGATGAAAGCCACAATCTAGTGACAGCAGTTTCTCTGCTCTAAATAATCACTTTTCCTTCAATGCTTATGCAAGCGCAGTTAGAACACATTTAAGGATACTCGAATAAAAAGCTAGCCAAAGCTGCTTTGTAGGTTGCAGTGAAAGCGCTTGTAGAGATAAAGCTAATGAAAGCCACAATCTGATGGTAGCAGCTTCTCTGCTCGAGATAATCGCTTTTCCTTAAATGCTTTAGTAAGCGCTGAAGGAACACATAAATATAATAAAAAGCTAGCCAAAGCAGCTTTGAAAGATGCAGTGAAAGCGCCTGAAGAGATAAAGCTCATGAAAGCCACAATCTGATGATAGCAGCTTCTTTACTAGAGATAGTCTCTTTTCATTAAATGCATTACTAGGCGCAGATAGAACACATATCAGGAGAACAAAGTAAGGAGCTCTGTTAATTCTGCTTCTTACTTTGCAGTGAAAGCGCTTGTAGAGCTAAAGGTCATGAAAGCCTCAACCTGCTTACAGCAGCTTCTCTGCTCGAGATAATCGCTTTTCCTTAAATGCATTACTAGGCGCAGATAGAACACATATCAGGAGAACAATGTGAGGAGCTCTGTTAATTCTGCTTCTTACGTTGAAGTGAAAGCGCCTGTAGAGCTAAATTTAATGAAAGCCACTATCTGATGATAGCAGCATCTCTGCTCGCGATAATCGCTTTTCCTTAAATGCATTACTAGGCGCAGATAAAACACATATCAAGAAAACACAGTAAGGTGCTCTGTAAATGTGTCTTTTTAGTATGCAGAGAAAGCGCTTGCAGAGATAAAGCTGATGAAAGCCACAATCTAGTGACAGCAGTATCTCTGCTAAAATAATCACTTTTCCTTCAATGCTTATGCAAGCGCAGTTAGAACATATTTAAGGATACTCGAATAAAAAGCTAGCCAAAGCTGCTTTGTAGGATGCAGTGATAGCGCTTGTAGAAATAACACTGATGAAAGCCACAATCTGATGATAGCAGCTTCTCTACTCGAGATAATCGCTTTAACTTCAGTGCATTACTAGGCGCAGATAGAAAACATAACAAGAGAGAATAATAAGGGGCTATGTCAATGCTCCTTTGTAGTTTGCAGTGCAAGCGCTTGAAGAGATAAAGCTGATGAAAGCCACAATCTGAAGATAGCAGCTTCTCTACTCGAGATAATCGCTTTTCCTTAAATGCATTACTAGGCGCAGATAGAACACATATCAGTAGAACAAAGTAAGGAGCTCTGTTAATTCTGCTTCTTACTTTGCAGTGAAAGCGCTTGTAGAGTTAAAGGTCATGAAAGCCACAACCTGATGACAGCAGATTCTCTGCTCGAGATAATCGCTTTTCCTTAAATGCATTACTAGGCGCAGATAGAACACATATCAAGAGAACATTGTTAGGATGGCTGTTAATGCTGTTCTGTAGTTTGCAGTGCAATATCTTGTAGAGATAAGGCTATGGCAATACACAATCTGAGGATAGCAGCTTCTCTACTCGAGATAATCGGTTTACCTTAAAAGCATTTCTAGGCGCAGATAGAAAACATAACAAGAGAGAATAATAAGGGGCTCTGTCAATGCTCCTTTGTAGCTCGCAGTGAAAGCGCTTGAAGAGATAAAGCTGATGAAAGCCACAATCTGATGATAGCAGCTTCTCTGCTCGAGATAATCGCTTTTCCTTAAATGCTTTAGTAAGCGCAGATAGAACACATAGCAGGAGAACAAATTAAGGAGCTCTGTTAATTCTGCTTCTTCCTTTGCAGTGAAAGCGCTTGTAGAGCTAAAGGTCATGAAAGCCACAACCTGATTACAGAAGCTTCTCTGCTCGAGATAATCGCTTTTCCATAAATGCATTACTAGGCGCAGATAGAACACATATCGAGAGAACATAGTAAGGCGCTCTGTTAATTCTGCTTCTTACGTTGCAGTGAAAGCGTTTGTAGAGATAAAGCTCATGAAAGCCACAATCTGATGATAGCAGCTTCTCTGCTCTAGATAATCGCTTTTCCTTAAATGCATTACTAGGCGCAGATAAAACAGATATCAAGAAAACACAGTAAGGGGCTCTGTTAATGCTGCGTTTTAGTATGCAGAGAAAGCGCTTGTCGAGATAAAGCAAATGAAAGCTGCAATCTAGTGACAGCAGTTTCTCTGCTCTAAATAATCACTTTTGTTTCAATGCTTATGCAAGCGCAGTTAGAACACATTTAAGGATACTCGAATAAAAAGCTAGCCAAAGCTGCTTTATAGGTTGCAGTGAAAGCGCTTGTAGAGATAAAGCTGATGAAAGCCACAATCTGATGATAGCAGCTTCTCTACTCGAGATAATCGGTTTACCTTAAATGCATTACTAGGCGCAGATAGAAAACATAACAAGAGAGAATAATAAGTGGATCTGTCAATGCTCCTTAATAGTTTGCCGTGAAAGCGCTTGAAGAGATAAAGCTGATGAAAGCCACAATCTGAGCATAGCAGCTTCTCTGCTCGAGATAATCGCTTTTCCTTAAATGCATTACTAGGCGCAGATAGAACACATATAAAGAGAACATAGTAAGGCGCTCTGTTAATTCTGCTTCTTACGTTGCAGTGAAAGCTTTTGTAGAGATAAAGCTCATGAAAGCCACAATCTGATGATAGCAGCTTCTCTGCTCGAGACAATCGCTTTTACTTAAATACATTACTAGGCGCAGATAAAACACATATCAAGAGAACACAGTAAAAGGCTCTGTTAATGCTGCTTTTTAGTATGCAGAGAAAGCGCTTGAAGAGATAAAGCTGATGAAAGCCACAATCTAGTGACAGCAGTTTCTCTGCTCGAAATAATCACTTTTCCTTCAATGCTTATGCAAGCGCAGTTAGAACACATTTAAGGATACTCGAATAAAAAGCTAGCCAAAGCTGCTTTGTAGGTTGCAGTGAAAGCCCTTGTAGAGATTAAGCTGATTAAAACCACAATCTGATGATATCAGCTTCTTTACTCGAGATAATCGCTTTTCCTTAAATGCATTACTAGGCGCAGATAGAACACATATCAAGAGAACATTGTTAGGATGGCTGTTAATGCTGTTCTGTAGTTTGCAGTGCAATATCTTGTAGAGATAAGGCTATGGTAATACACAATCTTATGATAGCAGCTTCTCTGCACGAGATAATCACTTTTCCTTAAATGCATTACTAGGCGCAGATAGAACACATAGCAACAGAGAATAATAAGGGGCTCTCTTAATACTTCTTTGTAGTTAACAGTCAAAGCGCCTGTAACGCGCTCTGTTAATTCTGCTTCTTACGTTGCAGTGAAAGCGTTTGTAGAGATAAAGCTCATGAAAGCCACAATCTGATGATAGCAGCTTCTCTGCTCTAGATAATCGCTTTTACATAAATACATTACTAGGCGCAGACAAAACACATATCAAGAGAACACAGTAAGGGGCTCTGTTAATGCTGCTTTTAAGTATGCAGAGAAAGCGCTTGAAGAGATAAAGCTGATGAAAGCCACAATCTAGTGACAGCAGTTTCTCTGCTCGAAATAATCACTTTTCCTTCAATGCTTATGCAAGCGCAGTTAGAACACATTTAAGGATACTCGAATAAAAAGCTAGCCAAAGCTGCATTGTAGGTTGCAGCGAAAGCCCTTGTAGAGATAAAGCTGATGAAAGCCACAATCTGATGGTAGCAGCTTCTCTGCTCGAGATAATCGCTTTTCCTTAAATGCTTTAGTAAGCGCTGAAGGAACACACTCCAGGAAACTATAATAAAAAGCTAGCCAAAGCAGCTTTGAAAGTTGCAGTGAAAGCGCCTGAAGAGATAAAGCTCATGAAAGCCGCAATCTGATGATAGCAGCTTCTTTACTAGAGATAATCTCTTTTCATTAAATGCATTACTAGGCGCAGATAGAACACATATCAGGAGAACAAAGTAAGGAGCTCTGTTAATTCTGCTTCTTACTTTGCAGTGAAAGCGCTTGTAGAGCTAAAGGTCATGAAAGCCTCAACCTGCTTACAGCAGCTTCTCTGCTCGAGATAATCGCTTTTCCTTAAATGCATTACTAGGCGCAGATAGAACACATATCAGGAGAACAAAGTGAGGAGCTCTGTTAATTCTGCTTCTTACGTTGAAGTGAAAGCGCCTGTAGAGCTAAATTTAATGAAAGCCACTATCTGAGGATAGCAGCTTCTCTGCACGAGATAATCGCTTTTCCTTAAATGCATTACTAGGCGCAGATAGAACACATATCAAGAGAACATTGTTAGAATGGCTGTTAATGCTGTTCTGTAGTTTGCAGTGAAATATCTTGTAGAGATAAGGCTATGGCAATACACAATCTGGTGATAGCAGCTTCTCTGCTCTTGATAATTGCTTTAAATTAAGTGCATTACTAGGCGCAGATAGAACACATAGCAACAGAGAATAATAAGGGGCTCTCTTAATTCTTCTTTGTAGTTAGCAGTCAAAGCGCCTGTAACGCGCTCTGTTAATTCTGCTTCTTACGTTGCAGTGAAAGCGTTTGTAGAGATAAAGCTGATGAAAGCCACAATCTGATGATAGCAGCTTCTCTGCTCTAGATAATCGCTTTTACATAAATACATTACTAGGCGCAGACAAAACACATATCAAGAGAACACAGTAAGGGGCTCTGTTAATGCTGCTTTTAAGAATGCAGAGAAAGCGCTTGAAGAGATAAAGCTGATGAAAGCCACAATCTAGTGACAGCAGTTTCTCTGCTCTAAATAATCACTTTTCCTTCAATGCTTATGCAAGCGCAGTTAGAACACATTTAAGGATACTCGAATAAAAAGCTAGCCAAAGCTGCTTTGTAGGTTGCAGTGAAAGCGCTTGTAGAGATAAAGCTGATGAAAGCCACAATCTGATGGTAGCAGCTTCTCTGCTCGAGATAATCGCTTTTCCTTAAATGCTTTAGTAAGCGCTGAAGGAACACATAAATATAATAAAAAGCTAGCCAAAGCAGCTTTGAAAGATGCAGTGAAAGCGCCTGAAGAGATAAAGCTCATGAAAGCCACAATCTGATGATAGCAGCTTCTCTGCTCGAGATAATCGCTTTTCCTTAAATGCATTACTAGGCGCAGATAGAACACATATCAGGAGAACAAAGTGAGGAGCTCTGTTAATTATGCTTCTTACGTTGAAGTGAAAGCGCCTGTAGAGCTAAATTTAATGAAAGCCACTATCTGATGATAGCAGCATCTCTGCTCGAGATAATCGCTTTTCCTTAAATGCATTACTAGGCGCAGATAAAACACATATCAAGAAAACACAGTAAGGGGCTCTGTTAATGTGTCTTTTTAGTATGCAGTGAAAGCGCCTGAAGAGATAAAGCTCATGAAAGCCACAATCTGATGATAGCAGCTTCTCTACTCGAGATAATCGCTTTAACTTCAGTGCATTACTAGGCGCAGATAGAAAACATAACAAGAGAGAATAATAAGGGGCTATGTCAATGCTCCTTTGTAGTTTGCAGTGCAAGCGCTTGAAGAGATAAAGCTGATGAAAGCCACAATCTGAAGATAGCAGCTTCTCTACTCGAGATAATCGCTTTTCCTTAAATGCATTACTAGGCGCAGATAGAACACATATCAGGAGAACAAAGTAAGGAGCTCTGTTAATTCTGCTTCTTACTTTGCAGTCAAAGCGCTTGTAGAGTTAAAGGTCATGAAAGCCACAACCTGATGACAGCAGATTCTCTTGTCGAGATAATCGCTTTTCCTTAAATGCATTACTAGGCGCAGATAGAACACATATCAAGAGAACATTGTTAGGATGGCTGTTAATGCTGTTCTGTAGTTTGCAGTGCAATATCTTGAAGAGATAAGGCTATGGCAATACACAATCTGAGGATAGCAGCTTCTCTGCACGAGATAATCGCTTTTCCTTAAATGCATTACTAGGCGCAGATAGAACACATATCAAGAGAACATTGTTAGGATGGCTCTTAATGCTGTTCTGTAGTTTGCAGTGCAATATCTTGTAGAGATAAGGCTATGGCAATACACAATCTGATGATAGCAGCTTCTCTGCACGAGATAATCGCTTTTCCTTAAATGCATTACTAGGCGCAGATAGAACACATAGCAACAGAGAATAATAAGGGGCTCTCTTAATTCTTCTTTGTAGTTAGCAGTCAAAGCGCCTGTAACGCGCTCTGTTAATTTTGCTTCTTACGTTGCAGTGAAAGCGTTTGTAGAGATAAAGCTCATGAAAGCCACAATCTGATGATAGCAGCTTCTCTGCTCTAGATAATCGATTTTACATAAATACATTACTAGGCGCAGACAAAACACATATCAAGAGAACACAGTAAGGGGCTCTGTTAATGCTGCTTTTAAGTATGCAGAGAAAGCGCTTGAAGAGATAAAGCTGATGAAAGCAACAATCTAGTGACAGCAGTTTCTCTGCTCGAAATAATCACTTTTCCTTCAATGCTTATGCAAGCGCAGTTAGAACACATTTAAGGATACTCGAATAAAAAGCTAGCCAAAGCTGCTTTGTAGGTTGCAGTGAAAGCGCTTGTAGAGATAAAGCTGATGAAAGCCCCAATCTGATGGTAGCAGCTTCTCTGCTGGAGATAATCGCTTTTCCTTAAATGCTTTAGTAAGCGCTGAAGGAACACACGCCAGGAAACTATAATAAAAAGCTAGCCAAAGCAGCTTTGAAAGTTGCAGTGAAAGCGCCTGAAGAGATAAAGCTCATGAAAGCCGCAATCTGATGATAGCAGCTTCTTTACTAGAGATAATCTCTTTTCCTTAAATGCATTACTAGGCGCAGATAGAACACATATCAGGAGAACAAAGTGAGGAGCTCTGTTAATTCTGCTTCTTACGTTGCAGTGAAAGCGCTTGTAGAGCTAAAGGTCATGAAAGCCACAACCTGCTTACAGCAGCTTCTCTGCTCGAGATAATCTCTTTTCCTTAAATGCATTACTAGGCGCAGATAGAACACATATCAAGAGAACATAGTAAGGCGCTCTGTTAATTCTGCTTCTTAAGTTGCAGTGAAAGCGTTTGTAGAGATAAAGCTCATGAAAGCCACAATCTGATGATAGCAGCTTCTCTGCTCTAGATAATCGCTTTTCCTTAAATGCATTACTAGGCGCAGATAGAACACATAGCAACAGAGAATAATAAGGGGCTGTCTTAATTCTTCTTTGTAGTTAGCTGTCAAAGCGCCTGTAACGCGCTCTGTTAATCCTGCTTCTTACGTTGCAGTGAAAGCGTTTGTAGAGATAAAACTCATGAAAGCCACAATCTCATGATAGCAGCTTCTCTGCTCTAGATAATCGCTTTTCCTTCAATGCTTATGCAAGCGCAGTTAGAACACATTTAAGGATACTCGAATAAAAAGCTAGCCAAAGCTGCTTTGTAGGATGCAGTGATAGCGCTTGTAGAAATAAAGCTGATGAAAGTCACAATCTGATGATAGCAGCTTCTCTACTCGAGATAATCGGTTTACCTTAAATGCATTTCTAGGCGCAGATAGAAAACATAACAAGAGAGAATAATAAGGGGCTCTGTCAATGCTCCTTTGTAGGTCGCAGTGAAAGCGCTTGAAGAGATAAAGCTGATGAAAGCCACAATCTCAAGATAGCAGCTTCTCTGCTCGAGATAATCGCTTTTCCTTAAATGCTTTAGTAAGCGCAGATAGAACACATATCAGGAGAACAAATTAAGGAGCTCTGTTAATTCTGCTTCTTACTTTGCAGTGAAAGCGCTTGTAGAGCTAAAGGTCATGAAAGCCACAACCTGATTAGAGAAGCTTCTCTGCTCGAGATAATCGCTTTTCCATAAATGCATTACTAGGCGCAGATAGAACACATATCGAGAGAACATAGTAAGGCGCTCTGTTAATTCTGCTTCTTACGTTGCAGTGAAAGCGTTTGTAGAGATAAAGCTCATGAAAGCCACAATCTGATGATAGCAGCTTCTCTGCTCTAGATAATCGCTTTTCCTTAAATGCATTACTAGGCGCAGATAAAACAGATATCAAGAAAACACAGTAAGGGGCTCTGTTAATGCTGCGTTTTAGTATGCAGAGAAAGCGATTGTCGAGATAAAGCAAATGAAAGCCGCAATCTAGTGACAGCAGTTTCTCTGCTCTAAATAATCACTTTTGTTTCAATGCTTATGCAAGCGCAGTTAGAACACATTTAAGGATACTCGAATAAAAAGCTAGCCAAAGCTGCTTTGTAGGATGCAGTGAAAGCGCTTGTAGAGATAAAGCTGATGAAAGCCACAATCTGATGATAGCAGCTTCTCTACTCGAGATAATCGGTTTACCTTAAATGCATTACTAGGCGCAGATAGAAAACATAACAAGAGAGAATAATAAGGGGATCTGTCAATGCTCCTTAATAGTTTGCCGTGAAAGCGCTTGAAGAGATAAAGCTGATGAAAGCCACAATCTGAGCATAGCAGCTTCTCTGCTCGAGATAATCGCTTTTCCTTAAATGCATTACTAGGGGCAGATAGAACACATATAAAGAGAACATAGTAAGGCGCTCTGTTAATTCTGCTTCTTACGTTGCAGTGAAAGCTTTTGTAGAGATAAAGCACATGAAAGCCACAATCTGATGATAGCAGCTTCTCTGCTCGAGACAATCGCTTTTACTTAAATACATTACTAGGCGCAGATAAAACACATATCAAGAGAACACAGTAAAAGGCTCTGTTAATGCTGCTTTTTAGTATGCAGAGAAAGCGCTTGAAGAGATAAAGCTGATGAAAGCCACAATCTAGTGACAGCAGTTTCTCTGCTCGAAATAATCACTTTTCCTTCAATGCTTATGCAAGCGCAGTTAGAACACATTTAAGGATACTCGAATAAAAAGCTAGCCAAAGCTGCTTTGTAGGTTGCAGTGAAAGCCCTTGTAGAGATTAAGCTGATTAAAACCACAATCTGATGATATCAGCTTCTTTACTCGAGATAATCGCTTTTCCTTAAATGCATTACTAGGCGCAGATAGAACACATATCAAGAGAACATTGTTAGGATGGATGTTAATGCTGTTCTGTAGTTTGCAGTGCAATATCTTGTAGAGATAAGGCTATGGTAATACACAATCTGATGATAGCAGCTTCTCTGCTCTAGATAATCGCTTTTACATAAATACATTACTAGGCGCAGACAAAACACATATCAAGAGAACACAGTAAGGGGCTCTGTTAATGCTGCTTATAAGAATGCAGAGAAAGCGCTTGAAGAGATAAAGCTGGTGAAAGCCACAATCTAGTGACAGCAGTTTCTCTGCTCGAAATAATCACTTTTCCTTCAATGCTTATGCAAGCGCAGTTAGAACACATTTAAGGATACTCGAATAAAAAGCTAGCCAAAGCTGCTTTGTAGGTTGCAGCGAAAGCGCTTGTAGAGATAAAGCTGATGAAAGCCACAATCTGATGGTAGCAGCTTCTCTGCTCGAGATAATCGCTTTTCCTTAAATGCTTTAGTAAGCGCTGAAGGAACACACTCCAGGAAACTATAATAAAAAGCTAGCCAAAGCAGCTTTGAAAGTTGCAGTGAAAGCGCCTGAAGAGATAAAGCTCATGAAAGCCGCAATCTGATGATAGCAGCTTCTTTACTAGAGATAATCTCTTTTCCTTAAATGCATTACTAGGCGCAGATAGAACACATATCAGGAGAACAAAGTAAGGAGCTCTGTTAATTCTGCTTCTTACTTTGCAGTGAAAGCGCTTGTAGAGCTAAAGGTCATGAAAGCCTCAACCTGCTAACAGCAGCTTCTCTGCTCGAGATAATCGCTTTTCCTTAAATGCATTACTAGGCGCAGATAGAACACATATCAGGAGAACAAAGTGAGGAGCTCTGTTAATTCTGCTTCTTACGTTGAAGTGAAAGCGCCTGTAGAGCTAAATTTAATGAAAGCCACTATCTGATGATAGCAGCTTCTCTGCTCGAGATAATCGCTTTTCCTTAAATGCATTACTAGGCGCAGATAAAACACATATCAAGAAAACACAGTAAGGGGCTCTGTTAATGTGTCTTTTTAGTATGCAGAGAAAGTGCTTGCAGAGATAAAGCTGATGAATGCCACAATCTAGTGACAGCAGTATCTCTGCTAAAATAATCACTTTTCCTTCAATGCTTATGCAAGCGCAGTTAGAACACATTTAAGGATACTCGAATAAAAAGCTAGCCAAAGCTGCTTTGTAGGATGCAGTGATAGCGATTGTAGAAATAACACTGATGAAAGCCACAATCTGATGATAGCAGCTTCTCTACTCGAGATAATCGCTTTAACTTCAGTGCATTACTAGGCGCAGATAGAAAACATAACAAGAGAGAATAATAAGGGGCTATGTCAATGCTCCTTTGTAGTTTGCAGTGCAAGCGCTTGAAGAGATAAAGCTGATGAAAGCCACAATCTGAAGATAGCAGCTTCTCTACTCGAGATAATCGCTTTTCCTTAAATGCATTACTAGGCGCAGATAGAACACATATCAGGAGAACAAAGTAAGGAGCTCTGTTAATTCTGCTTCTTACTTTGCAGTAAAAGCGCTTGTAGAGTTAAAGGTCATGAAAGCCACAACCTGATGACAGCAGATTCTCTGCTCGAGATAATCGCTTTTCCTTAAATGCTTTAGTAAGCGCAGATAGAACACATATCAAGAGAACATTGTTAGGATGGCTGTTAATGCTGTTCTGTAGTTTGCAGTGCAATATCTTGTAGAGATAAGGCAATGGCAATACTCAATCTGAGGATAGCAGCTTCTCTGCACGAGATAATCGCATTTCCTTAAATGCATTACTAGGCGCAGATAGAACACATATCAAGAGAACATTGTCAGGATGGCTGTTAATGCTGTTCTGTAGTTTGCAGTGCAATATCTTGTAGAGATAAGGCTATGGCAATACACAATCTGATGATAGCAGCTTCTCTGCACGAGATAATCGCTTTTCCTTAAATGCATTACTAGGCGCAGATAGAACACATAGCAACAGAGAATAATAAGGGGCTCTCTTAATTCTTCTTTGTAGTTAGCAGTCAAAGCGCCTGTAACGCGCTCTGTTAATTCTGCTTCTTACGTTGCAGTGAAAGCGTTTGTAGAGATAAATCTCATGAAAGCCACAATCTGATGATAGCAGCTTCTCTGCTCTAGATAATCGCTTTTACATAAATACCTTACTAGGCGCAGATAAAACACATATCAAGAGAACACAGTAAAAGGCTCTGTTAATGCTGCTTTTAAGTATGCAGAGAAAGCGCTTGAAGAGATAAAGCTGATGAAAACCACAATCTAGTGACAGCAGTTTCTCTGCTCTAAATAATCACTTTTCCTTCAATGCTTATGCAAGCGCAGTTAGAACACATTTAAGGATACTCGAATAAAAAGCTAGCCAAAGCTGCTTTTTAGGTTGCAGTGAAAGCGCTTGTAGAGATAAAGCTGATGAAAGCCACAATCTGATGGTAGCAGCTTCTCTGCTCGAGATAATCGCTTTTCCTTAAATGCTTTAGTAAGCGCTGAAGGAACACACTCCAGGAAACTATAATAAAAAGCTAGCCAAAGCAGCTTTGAAAGTTGCAGTGAAAGCGCCAGAAGAGATAAAGCTCATGAAAGCCACAATCTGATGATAGCAGCTTCTTTACTAGAGATAATTTCTTTTCCTTAAATGCATTTCTAGGCGCAGATAGAACACATATCAGGAGAACAAAGTGAGGAGCTCTGTTAATTCTGCTTCTTACGTTGCAGTGAAAGCGCCTGTAGAGCTAAATCTAATGAAAGCCACAATCTGATGATAGCAGCTTCTCTGCTCGAGATAATCACTTTTCCTTAAATGCATTACTAGGCGCAGATAAAACACATATCAATAAAACACAGTAAGGGGCTCTGTTACTGCTGCTTTTTAGTATGCAGAGAAAGCGCTTGAAGAGATAAAGCGGATGAAAGCCACAATCTAGTGATAGCAGTTTCTCTGCTCAAAATAATCACTTTTCCTTAAATGCTTATGCAAGCGCAGTTAGAACACATTTAAGGACACTCGAATAAAAAGCTAGCCAAAGCTGCTTTGTAGGATGCAGTGATAGCGCTTGTAGAAATAAAGCTGATGAAAGCCACAATCTGATGACAGCAGCTTCTCTACTCGAGATAATCGCTTTTCCTTAAATGCATTACTAGGCGCAGATAGAAAACATAACAAGAGAGAATAATAAGGGTCTCTGTCAATGCTCCTTTGTAGTTCGCAGTGAAAGCGCTTGAAGAGATAAAGCTGATGAAAGCCACAATCTGAAGATAGCAGCTTCTCTACTCGAGATAATCGCTTTTCCTTAAATGCATTACTAGGCGCAGATAGAACACATATCAAGAGAACATTGTTAGAATGGCTGTTAATGCTGTTCTGTAGTTTGCAGTGAAATATCTTGTAGAGATAAGGCTATGGCAATACACAATCTGATGATAGCAGCTTCTCTGCTCTTGATAATCGCTTTAAATTAAGTGCATTACTAGGCGCAGATAGAACACATAGCAACAGAGAATAATAAGGGGCTCTCTTAATTCTTCTTTGTAGTTAGCAGTCAAAGCGCCTGTAACGCGCTCTGTTAATTCTGCTTCTTACGTTGCAGTGAAAGCGTTTGTAGAGATAAAGCTCATGAAAGCCACAATCTGATGATAGCAGCTTCTCTGCTCTAGATAATCGCTTTTACATAAATACATTACTAGGCGCAGACAAAACACATATCAAGAGAACACAGTAAGGGGTTCTGTTAATGCTGCTTTTAAGTATGCAGAGAAAGCGCTTGAAGAGATAAAGCTGATGAAAGCCACAATCTGAAGATAGCAGCTTCTCTACTCGAGATAATCGCTTTTCCTTAAATGCATTACTAGGCGCAGATAGAACACATATCAGGAGAACAAAGTGAGGAGCTCTGTTAATTCTGCTTCTTACGTTGCAGTGAAATAGCCTGTAGAGCTAAATTTAATGAAAGCCACTATCTGATGATAGCAGCTTCTCTGCTCGAGATAATAGCTTTTCCTTAAATGCATTACTAGGGGCAGATAAAACAGATATCAAGAAAACACAGTAAGTGGCTCTGTTAATGCTGCTTTTTAGTATGCAGAGAAAGCGCTTGTCGAGATAAAGCAAATGAAAGCCGCAATCTAGTGACAGCAGTTTCTCTGCTCGAAATAATCACTTTTCCTTAAATGCTTATGCAAGCGCAGTTAGAACACATTTAAGGACACTCGAATAAAAAGCTAGCCAAAGCTGCTTTATAGGTTGCAGTGAAAGCGCTTGTAGAGATAAAGCTGATGAAAGCCACAATCTGATGATAGCAGCTTCTCTACTCGACATAATCGGTTTACCTTAAATGCATTACTAGGCGCAGATAGAAAACATAACAAGAGAGAATAATAAGGGGCTCTGTCAATGCTCCTTAATAGTTTGCAGTGAAAGCGCTTGTAGAGCTAAAGGTCATGAAAGCCACAACCTGATTACAGCAGCTTCTCTGCTCGAGATAATCGCTTTTCCTTAAATGCATTACTAGGCGCAGATAGAACACATATCAGGAGAACAAAGTGAGGAGCTCTGTTAATTCTGCTTCTTACGTTGCATTGAAAGAGCCTGTATAGCTAAATTTAATGAAAGCCACTATCGGATGATAGCAGCTTCTCTGCTCGAGATAATCGCTTTTCCTTAAATGCATTACTAGGCGCAGATAAAACACATATCAAGAAAACACAGTAAGGGGCTCTGTTAATGCTGCTTTTTAGTATGCAGAGAAAGCGCTTGAAGAGATAAAGCAAATGAAAGCCACAATCTAGTGACAGCAGTTTCTCTGCTCGAAATAATCACTTTTCCTTAAATGCTTATGCAAGCGCAGTTAGAACACATTTAAGGATACTTGAATAAAAAGCTAGCCAAAGCTGCTTTGTAGGTTGCAGTGAAAGCCCTTGTAGAGATTAAGCTGATTAAAAACACAATCTGATGATAGCAGCTTCTCTGCTCGAGATAATCGCTTTTCCTTAAATGCTTTAGTAAGCGCAGATAGAACACATATCAAGAGAACATTGTTAGGATGGCTGTTAATGCTGTTCTGTAGTTTGCAGTGCAATATCTTGTAGAGATAAGGCTATGGCAATGCACAATCTGATGATAGCAGCTTCTCTGCACGAGATAATCGCTTTTCCTTAAATGCATTACTAGGCGCAGATAGAACACATATCAAGAGAACATTGTTAGAATGGCTGTTAATGCTGTTCTGTAGTTTGCAGTGAAATATCTTGTAGAGATAAGGCTATGGCAATACACAATCTGGTGATAGCAGCTTCTCTGCTCTTGATAATCGCTTTAAATTAAGTGCATTACTAGGCGCAGATAGAACACATAGCAACAGAGAATAATAAGGGGCTCTCTTAATTCTTCTTTGTAGTTAGCAGTCAAAGCGCCTGTAACGCGCTCTGTTAATTCTGCTTCTTACGTTGCAGTGAAAGCGTTTGTAGAGATAAAACTGATGAAAGCCACAATCTGATGATAGCAGCTTCTCTGCTCTAGATAATCGCTTTTACATAAATACATTACTAGGCGCAGACAAAACACATATCAAGAGAACACAGTAAGGGGCTCTGTTAATGCTGCTTTTAAGTATGCAGAGAAAGCGCTTGAAGAGATAAAGCTGATGAAAGCCACAATCTAGTGACAGCAGTTTCTCTGCTCGAAATAATCAATTTTCCTTCAATGCTTATGCAAGCGCAGTTAGAACACATTTAAGGATACTCGAATAAAAAGCTAGCCAAAGCTGCTTTGTAGGTTGCAGTGAAAGCGCTTGTAGAGATAAAGCTGATGAAAGCCACAATCTGATGGTAGCAGCTTCTCTGCTCGAGATAATCGCTTTTCCTTAAATGCTTTAGTAAGAGCTGAAGGAACACATAAATATAATAAAAAGCTAGCCAAAGCAGCTTTGAAAGATGCAGTGAAAGCGCCTGAAGAGATAAAGCTCATGAAAGCCACAATCTGATGATAGCAGCTTCTCTGCTCGAGATAATCGCTTTTCCTTAAATGCATTACTAGGCGCAGATAGAACACATATCAGGAGAACAAAGTGAGGAGCTCTGTTAATTCTGCTTCTTACGTTGAAGTGAAAGCGCCTGTAGAGCTAAATTTAATGAAAGCCACTATCTGATGATAGCAGCATCTCTGCTCGAGATAATCGCTTTTCCTTAAATGCATTACTAGGCGCAGATAAAACACATATCAAGAAAACACAGTAAGGGGCTCTGTTAATATGTCTTTTTAGTATGCAGTGAAAGCGCCTCAAGAGATAAAGCTCATGAAAGCCACAATCTGATGATAGCAGCTTCTCTACTCGAGATAATCGCTTTAACTTCAGTGCATTACTAGGCGCAGATAGAAAACATAACAAGAGAGAATAATAAGGGGCTATGTCAATGCTCCTTTGTAGTTTGCAGTGCAAGCGCTTGAAGAGATAAAGCTGATGAAAGCCACAATCTGAAGATAGCAGCTTCTCTACTCGAGATAATCGCTTTTCCTTAAATGCATTACTAGGCGCAGATAGAACACATATCAGGAGAACAAAGTAAGGAGCTCTGTTAATTCTGCTTCTTACTTTGCAGTCAAAGCGCTTGTAGAGTTAAAGGTCATGAAAGCCACAACCTGATGACAGCAGATTCTCTTGTCGAGATAATCGCTTTTCCTTAAATGCATTACTAGGCGCAGATAGAACACATATCAAGAGAACATTGTTAGGATGGCTGTTAATGCTGTTCTGTAGTTTGCAGTGCAATATCTTGAAGAGATAAGGCTATGGCAATACACAATCTGAGGATAGCAGCTTCTCTGCACGAGATAATCGCTTTTCCTTAAATGCATTACTAGGCGCAGATAGAACACATATCAAGAGAACATTGTTAGGATGGCTCTTAATGCTGTTCTGTAGTTTGCAGTGAAATATCTTGTAGAGATAAGGCTATGGCAATACACAATCTGATGATAGCAGCTTCTCTGCACGAGATAATCGCTTTTCCTTAAATGCATTACTAGGCGCAGATAGAACACATAGCAACAGAGAATAATAAGGGGCTCTCTTAATTCTTCTTTGTAGTTAGCAGTCAAAGCGCCTGTAACGCGCTCTGTTAATTCTGCTTCTTACGTTGCAGTGAAAGCGTTTGTAGAGATAAAGCTCATGAAAGCCACAATCTGATGATAGCAGCTTCTCTGCTCTAGATAATCGCTTTTACATAAATACATTACTAGGCGTTGACAAAACACATATCAAGAGAACACAGTAAGGGGCTCTGTTAATGCTGCTTTTAAGTATGCAGAGAAAGCGCTTGAAGAGATAAAGCTGATGAAAGCCACAATCTAGTGACAGCAGTTTCTCTGCTCGAAATAATCACTTTTCCTTCAATGCTTATGCAAGCGCAGTTAGAACACATTTAAGGATACTCGAATAAAAAGCTAGCCAAAGCTGCTTTGTAGGTTGCAGTGAAAGCGCTTGTAGAGATAAAGCTGATGAAAGCCACAATCTGATGGTAGCAGCTTCTCTGCTCGAGATAATCGCTTTTCCTTAAATGCTTTAGTAAGCGCTGAAGGAACACACGCCAGGAAACTATAATAAAAAGCTAGCCAAAGCAGCTTTGAAAGTTGCAGTGAAAGCGCCTGAAGAGATAAAGCTCATGAAAGCCGCAATCTGATGATAGCAGCTTCTTTACTAGAGATAATCTCTTTTCCTTAAATGCATTACTAGGCGCAGATAGAACACATATCAGGAGAACAAAGTGAGGAGCTCTGTTAATTCTGCTTCTTACGTTGCAGTGAAAGCGCTTGTAGAGCTAAAGGTCATGAAAGCCACAACCTGCTTACAGCAGCTTCTCTGCTCGAGATAATCTCTTTTCCTTAAATGCATTACTAGGCGCAGATAGAACACATATCAAGAGAACATAGTAAGGCGCTCTGTTAATTCTGCTTCTTAAGTTGCAGTGAAAGCGTTTGTAGAGATAAAGCTCATTAAAGCCACAATCTGATGATAGCAGCTTCTCTGCTCTAGATAATCGCTTTTCCTTAAATGCATTGCTAGGCGCAGATAGAACACATAGCAACAGAGAATAATAAGGGGCTGTCTTAATTCTTCTTTGTAGTTAGCTGTCAAAGCGCCTGTAACGCGCTCTGTTAATCCTGCTTCTTACGTTGCAGTGAAAGCGTTTGTAGAGATAAAGCTCATGAAAGCCACAATCTGATGATAGCAGCTTCTCTGCTCTAGATAATCGCTTTTCCTTCAATGCTTATGCAAGCGCAGTTAGAACACATTTAAGGATACTCGAATAAAAAGCTAGCCAAAGCTGCTTTGTAGGATGCAGTGATAGCGCTTGTAGAAATAAAGCTGATGAAAGTCACAATCTGATGATAGCAGCTTCTCTACTCGAGATAATCGGTTTACCTTAAATGCATTTCTAGGCGCAGATAGAAAACATAACAAGAGAGAATAATAAGGGGCTCTGTCAATGCTCCTTTGTAGCTCGCAGTGAAAGCGCTTGAAGAGATAAAGCTGATGAAAGCCACAATCTCAAGATAGCAGCTTCTCTGCTCGAGATAATCGCTTTTCCTTAAATGCTTTAGTAAGCGCAGATAGAACACATAGCAGGAGAACAAATTAAGGAGCTCTGTTAATTCTGCTTCTTACTTTGCAGTGAAAGCGCCTGTAGAGCTAAAGGTCATGAAAGCCACAACCTGATTACAGAAGCTTCTCTGCTCGAGATAATCGCTTTTCCATAAATGCATTACTAGGCGCAGATAGAACACATATCGAGAGAACATAGTAAGGCGCTCTGTTAATTCTGCTTCTTACGTTGCAGTGAAAGCGTTTGTAGAGATAAAGCTCATGAAAGCCACAATCTGATGATAGCAGCTTCTCTGCTCTAGATAATCGCTTTTCCTTAAATGCATTACTAGGCGCAGATAAAACAGATATCAAGAAAACACAGTAAGGGGCTCTGTTAATGCTGCGTTTTAGTATGCAGAGAAAGCGATTGTCGAGATAAAGCAAATGAAAGCCGCAATCTAGTGACAGCAGTTTCTCTGCTCTAAATAATCACTTTTGTTTCAATGCTTATGCAAGCGCAGTTAGAACACATTTAAGGATACTCGAATAAAAAGCTAGCCAAAGCTGCTTTGTAGGATGCAGTGAAAGCGCTTGTAGAGATAAAGCTGATGAAAGCCACAATCTGATGATAGCAGCTTCTCTACTCGAGATAATCGGTTTACCTTAAATGCATTACTAGGCGCAGATAGAAAACATAACAAGAGAGAATAATAAGGGGATCTGTCAATGCTCCTTAATAGTTTGCCGTGAAAGCGCTTGAAGAGATAAAGCTGATGAAAGCCACAATCTGAGCATAGCAGCTTCTCTGCTCGAGATAATCGCTTTTCCTTAAATGCATTACTAGGCGCAGATAGAACACATATAAAGAGAACATAGTAAGGCGCTCTGTTAATTCTGCTTCTTACGTTGCAGTGAAAGCTTTTGTAGAGATAAAGCACATGAAAGCCACAATCTGATGATAGCAGCTTCTCTGCTCGAGACAATCGCTTTTACTTAAATACATTACTAGGCGCAGATAAAACACATATCAAGAGAACACAGTAAAAGGCTCTGTTAATGCTGCTTTTTAGTATGCAGAGAAAGCGCTTGAAGAGATAAAGCTGATGAAAGCCACAATCTAGTGACAGCAGTTTCTCTGCTCGAAATAATCACTTTTCCTTCAATGCTTATGCAAGCGCAGTTAGAACACATTTAAGGATACTCGAATAAAAAGCTAGCCAAAGCTGCTTTGTAGGTTGCAGTGAAAGCCCTTGTAGAGATTAAGCTGATTAAAACCACAATCTGATGATATCAGCTTCTTTACTCGAGATAATCGCTTTTCCTTAAATGCATTACTAGGCGCAGATAGAACACATATCAAGAGAACATTGTTAGGATGGATGTTAATGCTGTTCTGTAGTTTGCAGTGCAATATCTTGTAGAGATAAGGCTATGGTAATACACAATCTGATGATAGCAGCTTCTCTGCTCTAGATAATCGCTTTTACATAAATACATTACTAGGCGCAGACAAAACACATATCAAGAGAACACAGTAAGGGGCTCTGTTAATGCTGCTTTTAAGAATGCAGAGAAAGCGCTTGAAGAGATAAAGCTGGTGAAAGCCACAATCTAGTGACAGCAGTTTCTCTGCTCGAAATAATCACTTTTCCTTCAATGCTTATGCAAGCGCAGTTAGAACACATTTAAGGATACTCGAATAAAAAGCTAGCCAAAGCTGCTTTGTAGGTTGCAGCGAAAGCGCTTGTAGAGATAAAGCTGATGAAAGCCACAATCTGATGGTAGCAGCTTCTCTGCTCGAGATAATCGCTTTTCCTTAAATGCTTTAGTAAGCGCTGAAGGAACACACTCCAGGAAACTATAATAAAAAGCTAGCCAAAGCAGCTTTGAAAGTTGCAGTGAAAGCGCCTGAAGAGATAAAGCTCATGAAAGCCGCAATCTGATGATAGCAGCTTCTTTACTAGAGAGAATCTCTTTTCATTAAATGCATTACTAGGCGCAGATAGAACACATATCAGGAGAACAAAGTAAGGAGCTCTGTTAATTCTGCTTCTTACTTTGCAGTGAAAGCGCTTGTAGAGCTAAAGGTCATGAAAGCCTCAACCTGCTTACAGCAGCTTCTCTGCTCGAGATAATCGCTTTTCCTTAAATGCATTACTAGGCGCAGATAGAACACATATCAGGAGAACAAAGTGAGGAGCTCTGTTAATTCTGCTTCTTACGTTGAAGTGAAAGCGCCTGTAGAGCTAAATTTAATGAAAGCCACTATCTGATGATAGCAGCTTCTCTGCTCGAGATAATCGCTTTTCCTTAAATGCATTACTAGGCGCAGATAAAACACATATCAAGAAAACACAGTAAGGGGCTCTGTTAATGTGTCTTTTTAGTATGCAGAGAAAGCGCTTGCAGAGATAAAGCTGATGAATGCCACAATCTAGTGACAGCAGTATCTCTGCTAAAATAATCACTTTTCCTTCAATGCTTATGCAAGCGCAGTTAGAACACATTTAAGGATACTCGAATAAAAAGCTAGCCAAAGCTGCTTTGTAGGATGCAGTGATAGCGATTGTAGAAATAACACTGATGAAAGCCACAATCTGATGATAGCAGCTTCTCTACTCGAGATAATCGCTTTAACTTCAGTGCATTACTAGGCGCAGATAGAAAACATAACAAGAGAGAATAATAAGGGGCTATGTCAATGCTCCTTTGTAGTTTGCAGTGCAAGCGCTTGAAGAGATAAAGCTGATGAAAGCCACAATCTGAAGATAGCAGCTTCTCTACTCGAGATAATCGCTTTTCCTTAAATGCATTACTAGGCGCAGATAGAACACATATCAGGAGAACAAAGTAAGGAGCTCTGTTAATTCTGCTTCTTACTTTGCAGTAAAAGCGCTTGTAGAGTTAAAGGTCATGAAAGCCACAACCTGATGACAGCAGATTCTCTGCTCGAGATAATCGCTTTTCCTTAAATGCTTTAGTAAGCGCAGATAGAACACATATCAAGAGAACATTGTTAGGATGGCTGTTAATGCTGTTCTGTAGTTTGCAGTGCAATATCTTGTAGAGATAAGGCTATGGCAATACACAATCTGAGGATAGCAGCGTCTCTGCACGAGATAATCGCTTTTCCTTAAATGCATTACTAGGCGCAGATAGAACACATATCAAGAGAACATTGTTAGGATGGCTGTTAATGCTGTTCTGTAGTTTGCAGTGCAATATCTTGTAGAGATAAGGCTATGGCAATACACAATCTGATGATACCAGCTTCTCTGCACGAGATAATCGCTTTTCCTTAAATGCATTACTAGGCGAAGATAGAACACATAGCAACAGAGAATAATAAGGGGCTCTCTTAATTCTTCTTTGTAGTTAGCAGTCAAAGCGCCTGTAACGCGCTCTGTTAATTCTGCTTCTTACGTTGCAGTGAAAGCGTTTGTAGAGATAAATCTCATGAAAGCCACAATCTGATGATAGCAGCTTCTCTGCTCTAGATAATCGCTTTTACATAAATACCTTACTAGGCGCAGATAAAACACATATCAAGAGAACACAGTAAAAGGCTCTGTTAATGCTGCTTTTTAGAATGCATAGAAAGCGCTTGTCGAGATAAAGCAAATGAAAGCCGCAATCTAGTGACAGCAGTTTCTCTGCTCTAAATAATCACACTTGTTTCAATGCTTATGCAAGCGCAGTTAGAACACATTTAAGGATACTCAAATAAAAAGCTAGCCAAAGCTGCTTTGTAGGTTGCAGCGAAAGCGCTTGTAGAGATAAAGCTGATGAAAGCCGCAATCTGATGGTAGCAGCTTCTCTGCTCGAGATAATCGCTTTTCCTTAAATGCTTTAGTAAGCGCTGAAGGAACACACTCCAGGAAACTATAATAAAAAGCTAGCCAAAGCAGCTTTGAAAGTTGCAGTGAAAGCGCCTGAAGAGATAAAGCTCATGAAAGCCACAATCTGATGATAGCAGCTTCTTTACTAGAGATAATCTCTTTTCCTTAAATGCATTACTAGGCGCAGATAGAACACATATCAGGAGAACAAAGTGAGGAGCTCTGTTAATTCTGCTTCTTACGTTGCAGTGAAAGCGCCTGTAGAGCTAAATCTAATGAAAGCCACAATCTGATGATAGCAGCTTCTCTGCTCGAGATAATCGCTTTTCCTTAAATGCATTACTAGGCGCAGATAAAACACATATCAAGAAAACACAGTAAGGGGCTCTGTTAATGCTGCTTTTTAGTATGCAGAGAAAGCGCTTGAAGAGATAAAGCTGATGAAAGCCACAATCTAGTGACAGCAGTTTCTCTGCTCGAAATAATCACTTTTCCTTCAATGCTTATGCAAGCGCAGTTAGAACACATGTAAGGATACTCGAATAAAAAGCTAGCCAAAGCTGCTTTGTAGGATGCAGTGATAGCGCTTGAAGAAATAAAGATGATGAAAGCCACAATCTGATGATAGCAGCTACTCTACTCGAGATAATCGCTTTTCCTTAAATGCATTACTAGGCGCAGATAGAAAACATAACAAGAGAGAATAATAAGGGTCTCTGTCAATGCTCCTTTGTAGTTCGCAGTGAAAGCGCTTGAAGAGATAAAGCTGATGAAAGCCACAATCTGAAGATAGCAGCTTCTCTACTCGAGATAATCGCTTTTCCTTAAATGCATTACTAGGCGCAGATAGAACACATATCAAGAGAACATTGTTAGAATGGCTGTTAATGCTGTTCTGTAGTTTGCAGTGAAATATCTTGTAGAGATAAGGCTATGGCAATACACAATCTGATGATAGCAGCTTCTCTGCTCTTGATAATCGCTTTAAATTAAGTGCATTACTAGGCGCAGATAGAACACATAGCAACAGAGAATAATAAGGGGCTCTCTTAATTCTTCTTTGTAGTTAGCAGTCAAAGCGCCTGTAACGCGCTCTGTTAATTCTGCTTCTTACGTTGCAGTGAAAGCGTTTGTAGAGATAAAGCTCATGAAAGCCACAATCTGATGATAGCAGCATCTCTGCCCGAGATAATCGCTTTTCCTTAAATGCATTACTAGGCGCAGATAGAACACATATCAAGAGAACATTGTTAGAATGGCTGTTAATGCTGTTCTGTAGTTTGCAGTGAAATATCTTGTAGAGATAAGGCTATGGCAATACACAATCTGATGATAGCAGCTTCTCTGCTCTTGATAATCGCTTTTACATAAATACATTACTAGGCGCAGACAAAACACATATCAAGAGAACACAGTAAGGGGTTCTGTTAATGCTGCTTTTAAGTATGCAGAGAAAGCGCTTGAAGAGATAAAGCTGATGAAAGCCACAATCTGAAGATAGCAGCTTCTCTACTCGAGATAATCGCTTTTCCTTAAATGCATTACTAGGCGCAGAGAGAACACATATCAGGAGAACAAAGTAAGGAGCTCTGTTAATTCTGCTTCTTACGTTGCAGTGAAATAGCCTGTAGAGCTAAATTTAATGAAAGCCACTATCTGATGATAGCAGCTTCTCTGCTCGAGATAATAGCTTTTCCTTAAATGCATTACTAGGCGCAGATAAAACACATATCAAGAAAACACAGTAAGACGCTCTGTTAATGCTGCTTTTTAGTATGCAGAGAAAGCGCTTGTCGAGATAAAGCAAATGAAAGCCGCAATCTAGTGACAGCAGTTTCTCTGCTCTAAATAATTACTTTTGTTTCAATGCTTATGCAAGCGCAGTTAGAACACATTTAAGGATACTCGAATAAAAAGCTAGCCAAAGCTGCTTTGTAGGTTGCAGTGAAAGCGCTTGTAGAGATAAAGCTGATTAAAACCACAATCTGATGATAGCAGCTTCTCTGCTCGAGATAATCGCTTTTCCTTAAATGCTTTAGTAAGCGCAGATAGAACGCATATCAAGAGAGCATTGTTAGGATGGCTGTTAATGCTGTTCTGTAGTTTGCAGTGCAATATCTTGTAGAGATAAGGCTATGGCAATACACAATCTGATGATAGCAGCTTCTCTGCACGAGATAATCGCTTTTCCTTAAATGCATTACTAGGCGCAGATAGAACACATATCAAGAGAACATTGTTAGAATGGCTGTTAATGCTGTTCTGTAGTTTGCAGTGAAATATCTTGTAGAGATAAGGCTATGGCAATACACAATCTGATGATAGCAGCTTCTCTGCTCTTGATAATCGCTTTAAATTAAGTGCATTACTAGGCGCAGATAGAACACATAGCAACAGAGAATAATAAGGGGCTCTCTTAATTCTTCTTTGTAGTTAGCAGTCAAAGCGCCTGTAACGCGCTCTGTTAATTCTGCTTCTTATGTTGCAGTGAAAGCGTTTGTAGAGATAAAGCTCATGAAAGCCACAATCTGATGATAGCAGCTTCTCTGCTCTAGATAATCGCTTTTACATAAATACCTTACTAGGCGCAGATAAAACACATATCAAGAAAACACAGTAAGGGGCTCTGTTAATGCTGCTTTTTAGAATGCATAGAAAGCGCTTGTCCAGATAAAGCAAATGAAAGCTGCAATCTAGTGACAGCAGTTTCTCTGCTCTAAATAATCACTTCTATTTCAATGCTTATGCAAGCGCAGTTAGAACACATTTAAGGATACTCGAATAAAAAGCCAGCCAAAGTTGCTTTATAGGTTGCAGTGAAAGCTCTGGTAGAGATAAAGCTGATGAAAGCCACAATCTGATGATATCAGCTTCTCTGCTCGAGATAATCGCTTTTCCTTAAATGATTTAGTAAGCGCAGATAGAACACATATCAAGAGAACATTGTTAGGATGGCTGTTAATGCTGTTCTGTAGTTTGCAGTGCAATATCTTGTAGAGATAAGGCTATGGCAATACACAATCTGATGATAGTAGCTTCTCTGCACGAGATAATCGCTTTTCCTTAAATGCATTACTAGGCGCAGATAGAACACATATCAAGAGAACATTGTTAGAATGGCTGTTAATGCTGTTCTGTAGTTTGCAGTGAAATATCTTGTAGAGATAAGGCTATGGCAATACACAATCTGATGATAGCAGCTTCACTGCTCTTGATAATCGCTTTAAATTAAGTGCATTACTAGGCGCAGATAGAACACATAGCAACAGAGAATAATAAGGGGCTCTCTTAATTCTTCTTTGTAGTTAGCAGTCAAAGCGCCTGTAACGCGCTTTATTAATTCTGCTTCTTACGTTGCAGTGAAAGCGTTTGTAGAGATAAAGCTCATGAAAGCCACAATCTGATGATAGCAGCTTCTCTGCTCGAGATAATCGCTTTTACTTAAATACATTACTAGGCGCAGACAAAACACAAATCAAGAGAACACAGTAAGGGGCTCTGTTAATGCTGCTTTTAAGTATGCAGAGAAAGCGCTTGAAGAGATAAAGCTGATGAAAGCCACAATCTAGTGACAACAGTTTCTCTGCTCGAAATAATGACTTTTCCTTCAATGCTTATGCAAGCGCAGTTAGAACACATTTAAGGATACTCGAATAAAAAGCTAGCCAAAGCTGCTTTGTAGGATGCAGTGATAGCGCTTGTAGAAATAGAGCTGATGAAAGCCACAATCTGATGATAGCAGCTTCTCTACTCGAGATAATCGCTTTTCCTTAAATGCATTACTAGGCGCAGATAGAAAACATAACAACAGAGAATAATAAGGGTCTCTGTCAATGCTCCTTTGTAGTTCGCAGTGAAAGCGCTTGAAGAGATAAAGTTGATGAAAGCCACAATCTGAAGATAGCAGCTTCTCTACTCGAGATAATCGCTTTTCCTTAAATGCATTACTAGGCGCAGATAGAACACATATCAAGAGAACATTGTTAGGATGGCTGTTAATGCTGTTCTGTAGTTTGCAGTGCAATATCTTGTAGAGATAAGGCTATGGCAATACACAATCTGATGATAGCAGCTTCTCTGCACGAGATAATCGCTTTTCCTTAAATGCATTACTAGGCGCAGATAGAACACATATCAAGAGAACATTGTTAGAATGGCTGTTAATGCTGTTCTGTAGTTTGCAGTGAAATATCTTGTAGAGATAAGGCTATGGCAATACACAATCTGATGATAGCAGCTTCTCTGCTCTTGATAATCGCTTTAAATTAAGTGCATTACTAGGCGCAGATAGAACACATAGCAACAGAGAATAATAAGGGGCTCTCTTAATTCTTCTTTGTAGTTAGCAGTCAAAGCGCCTGTAACGCGCTCTGTTAATTCTGCTTTTTACGTTGCAGTGAAAGCGTTTGTAGAGATAAAGCTCATGAAAGCCACAATCTGATGATAGCAACTTATCTGCTCTAGATAATCGCTTTTACATAAATACATTACTAGGCGCAGACAAAACACATATCAAGAGAACACAGTAAGGGGCTCTGTTAATGCTGCTTTTAAGTATGCAGAGAAAGCGCTTGAAGAGATAAAGCTGATGAAAGCCACAATCTAGTGACAGCAGTTTCTCTGCTCGAAATAATCACTATTCCTTCAATGCTTATGCCAGCGCAGTTAGAACACATTTAAGGATACTCGAATAAAAAGCTAGCCAAAGCTGCTTTGTAGGTTGCAGTGAAAGCGCTTGTAGAGATAAAGCTGATGAAAGCCACAATCTGATGGTAGCAGCTTCTCTGCTCGAGATAATCGCTTTTCCTTAAATGCTTTAGTAAGCGCTGAAGGAACACACTCAAGGAAACTATAATAAAAAGCGAGCCAAAGCAGCTTTGAAAGTTGCAGTGAAAGCGCCTGAAGAGATAAAGCTCATGAAAGCCACAATCTGATGATAGCAGCTTCTCTGCTCGAGATAATCGCTTTTCCTTAAATGCATTACTAGGCGCAGATAGAACACATATCAAGAGAACATAGTAACGCGCTCTCTTAATTCTGCTTCTTACGTTGCAGTGAAAGCTTGTGTAGAGATAAAGCTCATGAAAGCCACAATCTGATGATAGCAGCTTCTCTGCTCTAGATAATCGCTTTTCCTTAAATGCATTACTAGGCGCCGATAAAACACATATCAAGAAAACACAGTAAGGGGCTCTGTTAATGCTGCGTTTTAGTATGCAGAGAAAGCGCTTGTCGTGATAAAGAAAATGAAAGCCGCAATCTAGTGACAGCAGTTTCTCTGCTCGAAATAATCACTTTTGGTTCAATGCTTATGCAAGCGCAGTTAGAACACATTTAAGGATACTCGAATAAAAAGCTAGCCAAAGCTGCTTTAAAGGTTGCAGTGAAAGTGCTTGTAGAGATAAAGCTGATGAAAGCCACAATCTGATGATAGCAGCTTCTCTACTCGAGATAATCGGTTTGCCTTAAATGCATTACTAGGCGCAGATAGAAAACATAACAAGAGAGAATAATAAGGAGCTCTGTCAATGCGCCTTAATAGTTTGCAGTGAAAGCGCTTGAAGAGATAAAGCTGATGAAAGCCACAATCTGAGGATAGCAGCTTCTCTGCTCGAGATAATCGCTTTTCCTTAAATGCATTACTAGGCGCAGATAGAACACATATCAATAGAACATAGTGAGGCGCTCTGTTAATTCTGCTTCTTACGTTGCAGTGAAAGCTTGTGTAGAGATAAAGCTCATGAAAGCCACAATCTGATGATAGCAGCTTCTCTGCTCGAGATAATCGCTTTTACTGAAATACATTTCTAGGCGCAGATAAAACACATATCAAGAGAACAAAGTAAAAGGCTCTGTTAATGCTGCTTTTTAGTATGCAGAGAAAGCGCTTGAAGAGATAAAGCTGATGAAAGCCACAATCTAGTGACAGCAGTTTCTCTGCTCGAAATAATCACTTTTCCTTCAATGCTTATGCAAGCGCAGTTAGAACACATTTAAGGATACTCGAATAAAAAGCTAGCCAAAGCTGCTTTGTAGGTTGCAGTGAAAGCCCTTGTAGAGATTAAGCTGATTAAAAACACAATCTGATGATAGCAGCTTCTCTGCTCGAGATAATCGCTTTTCCTTAAATGCTTTAGTAAGCGCAGATAGAACACATATCAAGAGAACATTGTTAGGATGGCTGTTAATGCTGTTCTGTAGTTTGCAGTGCAATATCATGTAGAGATAAGGCTATGGCAATACACAATCTGATGATAGCAGCTTCTCTGCACGAGATAATCGCTTTTCCTTAAATGCATTACTAGGCGCAGATAGAACACATAAAAGAGAACATTGTTAGAATGGCTGTTAATGCTGTTCTGTAGTTTGCAGTGAAATATCTTGTAGAGATAAGGCTATGGCAATACACAATCTGATGATAGCAGCTTCTCTGCTCTTGATAATCGCTTTAAATTAAGTGCATTACTAGGCGCAGATAGAACACATAGCAACAGAGAATAATAAGGGGCTCTCTTAATTCTTCTTTGTAGTTTGCTGTCAAAGCCCCTGTAACGCGCTCTGTTAATTCTGCTTCTTACGTTGCAGTGAAAGCGTTTGTAGAGATAAAGCTCATGAAAGCCACAATCTGATGATAGCAGCTTCTCTGCTCTAGATAATCGCTTTTACATAAATACATTACTAGGCGCAGACAAAACACATATCAAGAGAACACAGTAAGGGGCTCTGTTAATGCTGCTTTTAAGTATGCAGAGAAAGCGCTTGAAGAGATAAAGCTGATGAAAGCCACAATCTAGTGACAGCAGTTTCTCTGCTCGAAATAATCACTTTTCCTTCAATGCTTATGCAAGCGCAGTTAGAACACATTTAAGGATACTCGAATAAAAAGCTAGCCAAAGCTGCTTTGTAGGTTGCAGTGAAAGCGCTTGTAGAGATAAAGCTGATGAAAGCCACAATCTGATGGTAGCAGCTTCTCTGCTCGAGATAATCTCTTTTCCTTAAATGCCTTAGTAAGCGCTGAACGAACACATATCAGGAGAACAAAGTGAGGAGCTCTGTTAATTCTGCTTCTTACGTTGCAGTGAAAGCGCCTGTAGAGCTAAATCTAATGAAAGCCACAATCTGATGATAGCAGCTTCTCTGCTCGAGATAATCGCTTTTCCTTAAATGCATTACTAGGCGCAGATAAAACACATATCAGGAAAACACAGTAAGGGTCTCTGTTAATGCTGCTTTTTAGTATGCAGAGAAAGCGCTTGAAGAGATAAAGCTGATGAAAGCCACAATCTAGTGACAGCAGTTTCTCTGCTCGAAATAATCTCTTTTCCTTCAATGCTTATGCAAGCGCAGTTAGAACACATTTAAGGATACTCGAATAAAAAGCTAGCCAAAGGTGCTTTGTAGGATGCAGTGATAGCGCTTGTAGAAATAAAGCTGATGAAAGCCACAATCTGATGATAGCAGCTTCTCTACTCGAGATAATCGCTTTTCCTTAAATGCATTACTAGGCGCAGATAGAAAACGTAACAACAGAGAATAATAAGGGTCTCTGTCAATGCTCCTTTGTAGTTCGCAGTGAAAGCGCTTGAAGAGATAAAGTTGATGAAAGCCACAATCTGAAGATAGCAGCTTCTCTACTCGAGATAATCCCTTTTCCTTAAATGCATTACTAGGCGCAGAAAGAACACCTATCAAGAGAACATTGTTAGGATGGCTGTTAATGCTGTTCTGTAGTTTGCAGTGCAATATCTTGTAGAGATAAGGCTATGGCAATACACAATCTGATGATAGCAGCTTCTCTGCACGAGATAATCGCTTTTCCTTAAATGCATTACTAGGCGCAGATAGAACACATATCAAGAGAACATTGTTAGAATGGCTGTTAATGCTGTTCTGTAGTTTGCAGTGAAATATCTTGTAGAGATAAGCCTATGGCAATACACAATCTGATGATAGCAGCTTCTCTGCTCTTGATAATCGCTTTAAATTAAGTGCATTACTAGGCGCAGATAGAACACATAGCAACAGAGAATAATAAGGGGCTCTCTTAATTCTTCTTTGTAGTTAGCAGTCAAAGCGCCTGTAACGCGCTCTGTTAATTCTGCTTCTTACGTTGCAGTGAAAGCGTTTGTAGAGATAAAGCTCATGAAAGCCACAATCTGATGATAGCAGCTTCTCTGCTCGAGATAATCGCTTTTACATAAATACATTACTAGGCGCAGACAAAACACATATCAAGAGAACACAGTAAGGGGCTCTGTTAATGCTGCTTTTTAGTATGCAGAGAAAGCGCTTGAAGAGATAAAGCTGATGAAAGCCACAATCTAGTGACAGCAGTTTCTCTGCTCGAAATAATCACTTTTCCTTCAAGGCTTATGCAAGCGCAGTTAGAACACATTTAAGGATACTCGAATAAAAAGCTAGCCAAAGCTGCTTTGTAGGATGCAGTGATAGCGCTTGTAGAAATAAAGCTGATGAAAGTCACAATCTGATGATAGCAGCTTCTCTACTCGTGATAATCGGTTTACCTTAAATGCATTTCTAGGCGCAGATAGAAAACATAACAAGAGAGAATAATAAGGGGCTCTGTCAATGCTCCTTTGTAGTTCGCAGTGAAAGCGCTTGAATAGATAAAGCTGATGAAAGCCACAATCTGAAGATAGCAGCTTCTCTACTCGAGATAATCGCTTTTCCTTAAATGCATTACTAGGCGCAGTTAGAACACGTATCAGGAGAACAAATTAAGGAGCTCTGTTAATTCTGCTTCTTACTTTGCAGTGAAAGCGCTTGTAGAGCTAAAGGTCATGAAAGTCACAACCTGATTACAGAAGCTTCTCTGCTCGAGATAATCGCTTTTCCTTAAATGCTTTAGTAAGCGCTGAAGGAATACACTCCAGGAAACTATAATAAAAAGCTAGCCAAAGCAGATTTGAAAGTTGCAGTGAAAGCGCCTGAAGAGATAAAGCTCATGAAAGCCACAATCTGATGATAGCAGCTTCTTTACTAGAGATAATTTCTTTTCCTTAAATGCATTACTAGGCGCAGATAGAACACATATCAGGAGAACAAAGTGAGGAGATCTGTTAAATCTGCTTCTTACGTTGCAGTGAAAGCGCCTGTAGAGCTAAATCTAATGAAAGCCACAATCTGATGATAGCAGCTTCTCTGCTCGAGATAATCGCGTTTCCTTAAATGCATTACTAGGCGCAGATAAAACACATATCAAGAAAACACAGTAAGGGGCTCTGTTAATGCTGCTTTTTAGTATGCAGAGAAAGTGCTTGAAGAGATAAAGCTGATGAAAGCCACAATCTAGTGACAGCAGTTTCTCTGCTCGAAATAATCACTTTTCCTTCAATGCTTATGCAAGCGCAGTCAGAACACATTTAAGGATACTCGAATTAAAAGCTAGCCAAAGCTGTTTTGTAGGATGCAGTGATAGCGCTTGTAGAAATAAAGCTGATGAAAATCACAATCTGATGATCCAGCTTCTCTACTCGAGATAATCGGTTTAACTTAAATGCATTTCTAGGCGCAGATAGAAAACATAAAAAGAGAGAATAATAAGGGGCTCTGTCAATGCTCCTTTGTAGTTCGCAGTGAAAGCGCTTGAAGAGATAAAGCCGATGAAAGCCACAATCTGAAGATAGCAGCTTCTCTACTCGAGATAATCGCTTTTCCTTAAATGCATTACTAGGCGCAGATAGAACACATATCAGGAGAACAAATTATGGAGCTCTGTTAATTCTGCTTCTTACTTTGCAGTGAAAGCGCTTTTAGAGCTAAAGGTCATGAAAGCCACAACCTGCTTACAGCAGCTTCTCTGCTCGAGATAATCGCTTTTCCTTAAACGCATTACTAGGCGCAGATAGAACACATATCGAGCGAACATAGTAAGGCGCTCTGTTAATTCTGCTTCTTACGTTGCAGTGAAAGCGCCTGTAGAGCTAAATCTAATGAAAGCCACAATCTGATGATAGCAGCTTCTCTGCTCGAGATAATCGCTTTTCCTTAAATGCATTACTAGGCGCAGATAAAACACATATCAAGAAAACACAGTAAGGGGCTCTGTTAATGCTGCTTTTAAGTATGCAGAGAAAGCGCTTGTCGAGATAAAGCAAATGAAAGCCGCAATCTAGTGACAGCAGTTTCTCTGCTCTAAATAATCATTTTTGTTTCAATGCTTATGCAAGCGCAGTTAGAACACATTTAAGGACACTCGAATAAAAAGCTAGCCAAAGCTGCTTTATAGGTTGCAGTGAAAGCGCTTGTAGAGATAAAGCTGATGAAAGCCACAATCTGATGATAGCAGCTTCTCTACTCGAGATAATCGCTTTTCCTTAAATGCATTACTAGGCGCAGATAGAACACATATCAAGAGAACATAGTAAGGCGCTCTGTTAATTCTGCTTCTTACGTTGCAGTGAAAGCTTTTGTAGAGATAAAACTCATGAAAGCCACAATCTGATGATAGCAGCTTCTCTGCTCGAGATAATCGCTTTTACTTAAATACATTTCTAGGCGCAGATAAAACACATATCAAGAGAACACAGTAAAAGGCTCTGTTAATGCTACTTTTTAGTATGCAGAGAAAGCGCTTGAAGAGATAAAGCTGATGAAAGCCACAATCTAGTGACAGCAGTTTCTCTGCTCGAAATAATCACTTTTCCTTCAATGCTTATGCAAGCGCAGTTAGAACACATTTAAGGATACTCGAATAAAAAGCTAGCCAAAGCTGCTTTGTAGGTTGCAGCGAAAGCGCTTGTAGAGATAAAGCTGATGAAAGCCACAATCTGATGGTAGCAGCTTCTATGCTCGAGATAATCGCTTTTCCTTAAATGCTTTAGTAAGCGCTGAAGGAACACACTCCAGGAAACTATAATAAAAAGCTAGCCAAAGCAGCTTTGAAAGTTGCATTGAAAGCGCCTGAAGAGATAAAGCTCATGAAAGCCACAATCTGATGATAGCAGCTTCTTTACTAGAGATAATCTGTTTTCCTTAAATGCATTACTAGGCGAAGATAGAACACATATCAGGAGAACAAAGTGAGGAGCTCTGTTAATTCTGCTTCTTACGTTGCAGTGAAAGCGCCTGTAGAGCTAAATCTAATGAAAGCCACAATCTGATGATAGCAGCTTCTCTGCTCGAGATAATCGCTTTTCCTTAAATGCATTACTAGGCGCAGATAAAACACATATCAAGAAAACACAGTAAGGGGCTCTGTTAATGCTGCTTTTAAGTATGCAGAGAAAGCGCTTGAAGAGATAAAGCTGATGAAAGCCACAATCTAGTGACAGCAGTTTCTCTGCTCGAAATAATCACTTTTCCTTCAATGCTTATGCAAGCGCAGTTAGAACACATTTAAGGATACTCGAATAAAAAGCTAGCCAAAGCTGCTTTGTAGGATGCAGTGATAGCGCTTGTAGAAATAAAGATGATGAAAGCCACAATCTGATGATAGCAGCTTCTCTACTCGAGATAATCGCTTTTCCTTAAATGCATTACTAGGTGCAGATAGAAAACATAACAACAGAGAATAATAAGGGTCTCTGTCAATGCTCCTTTGTAGTTCGCAGTGAAAGCGCTTGAAGAGATAAAGTTGATGAAAGCCACAATCTGAAGATAGCAGCTTCTCTACTCGAGATAATCCCTTTTCCTTAAATGCATTACTAGGCGCAGATAGAACACATATCAAGAGAACATTGTTAGGATTGCTGTTAATGCTGTTCTGTAGTTTGCAGTGCAATATCTTGTAGAGATAAGGCTATGGCAATACACAATCTGATGATAGCAGCTTCTCTGCACGAGATAATCGCTTTTCCTTAAATGCATTACTAGGCGCAGATAGAACACATATCAAGAGAACATTGTTAGAATGGCTGTTAATGCTGTTCTGTAGTTTGCAGTGAAATATCTTGTAGAGATAAGCCTATGGCAATACACAATCTGATGATAGCAGCTTCTCTGCTCTTGATAATCGCTTTAAATTAAGTGCATTACTAGGCGCAGATAGAACACATAGCAACAGAGAATAATAAGGGGCTCTCTTAATTCTTCTTTGTAGTTAGCAGTCAAAGCGCCTGTAACGCGCTTTGTTAATTCTGCTTCTTACGTTGCAGTGAAAGCGCTTGTAGAGATAAAGCTGATGAAAGCCACAATCTGATGATAGCAGCTTCTCTACTCGAGATAATCGGTTTACCTTAAATGCATTACTAGGCGCAGATAGAAAACATAACAAGAGAGAATAATAAGGGGATCTGTCAATGCTCCTTAATAGTTTGCCGTGAAAGCGCTTGAAGAGATAAAGCTGATGAAAGCCACAATCTGAGCATAGCAGCTTCTCTGCTCGAGATAATCGCTTTTCCTTAAATGCATTACTAGGCGCAGATAGAACACATATAAAGAGAACATAGTAAGGCGCTCTGTTAATTCTGCTTCTTACGTTGCAGTGAAAGCTTTTGTAGAGATAAAGCACATGAAAGCCACAATCTGATGATAGCAGCTTCTCTGCTCGAGACAATCGCTTTTACTTAAATACATTACTAGGCGCAGATAAAACACATATCAAGAGAACACAGTAAAAGGCTCTGTTAATGCTGCTTTTTAGTATGCAGAGAAAGCGCTTGAAGAGATAAAGCTGATGAAAGCCACAATCTAGTGACAGCAGTTTCTCTGCTCGAAATAATCACTTTTCCTTCAATGCTTATGCAAGCGCAGTTAGAACACATTTAAGGATACTCGAATAAAAAGCTAGCCAAAGCTGCTTTGTAGGTTGCAGTGAAAGCCCTTGTAGAGATTAAGCTGATTAAAACCACAATCTGATGATATCAGCTTCTTTACTCGAGATAATCGCTTTTCCTTAAATGCATTACTAGGCGCAGATAGAACACATATCAAGAGAACATTGTTAGGATGGATGTTAATGCTGTTCTGTAGTTTGCAGTGCAATATCTTGTAGAGATAAGGCTATGGTAATACACAATCTGATGATAGCAGCTTCTCTGCTCTAGATAATCGCTTTTACATAAATACATTACGAGGCGCAGACAAAACACATATCAGGAGAACACAGTAAGGGGCTCTGTTAATGCTGCTTTTAAGAATGCAGAGAAAGCGCTTGAAGAGATAAAGCTGGTGAAAGCCACAATCTAGTGACAGCAGTTTCTCTGCTCGAAATAATCACTTTTCCTTCAATGCTTATGCAAGCGCAGTTAGAACACATTTAAGGATACTCGAATAAAAAGCTAGCCAAAGCTGCTTTGTAGGTTGCAGCGAAAGCGCTTGTAGAGATAAAGCTGATGAAAGCCACAATCTGATGGTAGCAGCTTCTCTGCTCGAGATAATCGCTTTTCCTTAAATGCTTTAGTAAGCGCTGAAGGAACACACTCCAGGAAACTATAATAAAAAGCTAGCCAAAGCAGCTTTGAAAGTTGCAGTGAAAGCGCCTGAAGAGATAAAGCTCATGAAAGCCGCAATCTGATGATAGCAGCTTCTTTACTAGAGATAATCTCTTTTCATTAAATGCATTACTAGGCGCAGATAGAACACATATCAGGAGAACAAAGTAAGGAGCTCTGTTAATTCTGCTTCTTACTTTGCAGTGAAAGCGCTTGTAGAGATAAAGCTGATTAAAACCACAATCTGATGATAGCAGCTTCTCTGCTCGAGATAATCGCTTTTCCTTAAATGCTTTAGTAAGCGCAGATAGAACGCATATCAAGAGAGCATTGTTAGGATGGCTGTTAATGCTGTTCTGTAGTTTGCAGTGCAATATCTTGTAGAGATAAGGCTATGGCAATACACAATCTGATGATAGCAGCTTCTCTGCACGAGATAATCGCTTTTCCTTAAATGCATTACTAGGCGCAGATAGAACACATATCAAGAGAACATTGTCAGGATGGCTGTTAATGCTGTTCTGTAGTTTGCAGTGAAATATCTTGTAGAGATAAGGCTATGGCAATACACAATCTGATGATAGCAGCTTCTCTGCTCTTGATAATCGCTTTAAATTAAGTGCATTACTAGGCGCAGATAGAACACATAGCAACAGAGAATAATAAGGGGCTCTCTTAATTCTTCTTTGTAGTTAGCAGTCAAAGCGCCTGTAACGCGCTCTGTTAATTCTGCTTCTTATGTTGCAGTGAAAGCGTTTGTAGAGATAAAGCTCATGAAAGCCACAATCTGATGATAGCAGCTTCTCTGCTCTAGATAATCGCTTTTACATAAATACCTTACTAGGCGCAGATAAAACACATATCAAGAAAACACAGTAAGGGGCTCTGTTAATGCTGCTTTTTAGAATGCATAGAAAGCGCTTGTCCAGATAAAGCAAATGAAAGCTGCAATCTAGTGACAGCAGTTTCTCTGCTCTAAATAATCACTTTTATTTCAATGCTTATGCAAGCGCAGTTAGAACACATTTAAGGATACTCGAATAAAAAGCTAGCCAAAGTTGCTTTATAGGTTGCAGTGAAAGCTCTGGTAGAGATAAAGCTGATGAAAGCCACAATCTGATGATATCAGCTTCTCTGCTCGAGATAATCGCTTTTCCTTAAATGATTTAGTAAGCGCAGATAGAACACATATCAAGAGAACATTGTTAGGATGGCTGTTAATGCTGTTCTGTAGTTTGCAGTGCAATATCTTGTAGAGATAAGGCTATGGCAATACACAATCTGATGATAGTAGCTTCTCTGCACGAGATAATCGCTTTTCCTTAAATGCATTACTAGGCGCAGATAGAACACATATCAAGAGAACATTGTTAGAATGGCTGTTAATGCTGTTCTGTAGTTTGCAGTGAAATATCTTGTAGAGATAAGGCTACGGCAATACACAATCTGATGATAGCAGCTTCACTGCTCTTGATAATCGCTTTAAATTAAGTGCATTACTAGGCGCAGATAGAACACATAGCAACAGAGAATAATAAGGGGCTCTCTTAATTCTTCTTTGTAGTTAGCAGTCAAAGCGCCTGTAACGCGCTTTATTAATTCTGCTTCTTACGTTGCAGTGAAAGCGTTTGTAGAGATAAAGCTCATGAAAGCCACAATCTGATGATAGCAGCTTCTCTGCTCGAGATAATCGCTTTTACATAAATACATTACTAGGCGCAGACAAAACACAAATCAAGAGAACACAGTAAGGGGCTCTGTTAATGCTGCTTTTTAGAATGCATAGAAAGCGCTTGTCGAGATAAAGCAAATGAAAGCTGCAATCTAGTGACAGCAGTTTCTCTGCTCTAAATAATCACTTTTATTTCAATGCTTATGCAAGCGCAGTTAGAACACATTTAAGGATACTCGAATAAAAAGCTAGCCAAAGCTGCTTTGTAGGTTGCAGTGAAAGCGCTTGTAGAGATAAAGCTGATGAAAGCCACAATATGATGATAGCAGCTTCTCTGCTCGAGATAATCGCTTTTACTTAAATACATTACTAGGCGCAGATAGAAAACATAACAAGAGAGAATAATAAGGGGCTCTGTCAATGCTCCTTAATAGTTTGTAGTGAAAGCGCTTGAAGAGATAAAGCTGATGAAAGCCACAATCTGAAGATAGCAGCTTCTCTACTCGAGATAATCGCTTTTCCTTAAATGCATTACTAGGCGCAGATAGAACACATATCAAGAGAACACAGTAAGGGGCTCTGTTAATGCTGCTTTTTAGTATGCAGAGAAAGCGCTTGAAGAGATAAATCTGATGAAAGCCACGATCTAGTGACAGCAGTTTCTCTGCTCTAAATAATCACTTTTCCTTCAATGCTTAAGCAAGCGCAGTTAGAACACATTTAAGGATACTCGAATAATAAGCTAGCCAAAGCTGCTTTGTAGGTTGCAGCGAAAGCGCTTGTAGAGATAAAGCTGATGAAAGCCACAATCTGATGGTAGCAGCTTCTATGCTCGAGATAATCGCTTTTCCTTAAATGCTTTAGTAAGCGCTGAAGGAACACACTCCAGGAAACTATAATAAAAAGCTAGCCAAAGCAGCTTTGAAAGTTGCAGTGAAAGCGCCTGAAGAGATAAAGCTCATGAAAGCCACAATCTGATGATAGCAGCTTCTTTACTAGAGATAATCTGTTTTCCTTAAATGCATTACTAGGCGAAGATAGAACACATATCAGGAGAACAAAGTGAGGAGCTCTGTTAATTCTGCTTCTTACGTTGCAGTGAAAGCGCCTGTAGAGCTAAATCTAATGAAAGCCACAATCTGATGATAGCAGCTTCTCTGCTCGAGATAATCGCTTTTCCTTAAATGCATTACTAGGCGCAGATAAAACACATATCAAGAAAACACAGTAAGGGGCTCTGTTAATGCTGCTTTTAAGTATGCAGAGAAAGCGCTTGAAGAGATAAAGCTGATGAAAGCCACAATCTAGTGACAGCAGTTTCTCTGCTCGAAATAATCACTTTTCCTTCAATGCTTATGCAAGCGCAGTTAGAACACATTTAAGGATACTCGAATAAAAAGCTAGCCAAAGCTGCTTTGTAGGATGCAGTGATAGCGCTTGTAGAAATAAAGCTGATGAAAGCCACAATCTGATGATAGCAGCTTCTCTACTCGAGATAATCGCTTTTCCTTAAATGCATTACTAGGCGCAGATAGAAAACATAACAACAGAGAATAATAAGGGTCTCTGTCAATGCTCCTTTGTAGTTCGCAGTGAAAGCGCTTGAAGAGATAAAGTTGATGAAAGCCACAATCTGAAGATAGCAGCTTCTCTACTCGAGATAATCCCTTTTCCTTAAATGCATTACTAGGCGCAGATAGAATACATATCAAGAGAACATTGTTAGGATGGCTGTTAATGCTGTTCTGTAGTTTGCAGTGCAATATCTTGTAGAGATAAGGCTATGGCAATACACAATCTGATGATAGCAGCTTCTCTGCACGAGATAATCGCTTTTCCTTAAATGCATTACTAGGCGCAGATAGAACACATATCAAGAGAACATTGTTAGAATGGCTGTTAATGCTTTTCTGTAGTTTGCAGTGCAATATCTTGTAGAGATAAGGCTATGGCAATACACAATCTGATGATAGCAGCTTCTCTGCTCTTGATAATCGCTTTAAATTAAGTGCATTACTAGGCGCAGATAGAACACATAGCAACAGAGAATAATAAGGGGCTCTCTTAATTCTTCTTTGCAGTTAGCAGTCAAAGCGCCTGTAACGCGCTTTGTTAATTCTGCTTCTTACGTTGCAGTGAAAGCGTTTGTAGAGATAAAGCTCATGAAAGCCACAATCTGATGATAGCAGCTTCTCTGCTCGAGATAATCGCTTTTACATAAATACATTACTAGGCGCAGACAAAACACATATCAAGAGAACACAGTAAGGGGCTCTGTTAATGCTGCTTTTTAGTATGCAGAGAAAGCGCTTGAAGAGATAAAGCTGATGAAAGCCACAATCTAGTGACAGCAGTTTCTCTGCTCGAAATAATCACTTTTCCTTCAATGCTTATGCAAGCGCAGTTAGAACACATTTAAGGATACTCGAATAAAAAGCTAGCCAAAGCTGCTTTGTAGGTTGCAGTGAAAGCGCTTGAAGAGATAAAGCTGATGAAAGCCACAATCTGATGATAGCAGCTTCTCTGCTCGAGATAATCGCTTTTACTTAAATACATTACTAGGCGCAGATAGAAAACATAACAAGAGAGAATAATAAGGGGCTCTGTCAATGCTCCTTAATAGTTTGCAGTGAAAGCGCTTGAAGAGATAAAGCTGATGAAAGCCACAATCTGAAGATAGCAGCTTCTCTACTCGAGATAATCGCTTTTCCTTAAATGCATTACTAGGCGCAGATAGAACACATATCAGGAGAACAAAGTAAGGAGCTCTGTTAATTCTGCTTCTTACGTTGCAGTGAAAGCGTTTGTAGAGATAAAGCTCATGAAAGCCACAACCTGATTACAGCAGCTTCTCTGCTCTAGATAATCGCTTTTACATAAATACCTTACTAGGCGCAGATAAAACACATATCAAGAGAACACAGTAAAAGGCTCTGTTAATGCTGCTTTTTAGTATGCAGAGAAAGCGCTTGAAGAGATAAAGCTGATGAAAGCCACAATCTAGTGACAGAAGTTTCTCTGCTCTAAATAATCACTTTTCCTTCAATGCTTATGCAAGCGCAGTTAGAACACATTTAAGGATACTCGAATAAAAAGCTAGCCAAAGCTGCTTTGTAGGTTGCAGTGAAAGCGCTTGTAGAGATAAAGCTGATGAAAGCCACAATCTGATTGTAGCAGCTTCTCTGCTCGAGATAATCGCTTTTCCTTAAATGCTTTAGTAAGCGCTGAAGGAACACACTCCAGGAAACTATAATAAAAAGCTAGCCAAAGCAGCTTTGAAAGTTGCAGTGAAAGCGCCTGAAGAGATAAAGCTCATGAAAGCCACAATCTGATGATAGCAGCTTCTTTACTAGAGATAATCTCTTTTCATTAAATGCATTACTAGGCGCAGATAGAACACATATCAGGAGAACAAAGTAAGGAGCTCTGTTAATTCTGCTTCTTACGTTGCAGTGAAAGCGCCTGTAGAGCTAAATCTAATGAAAGCCACAATCTGATGATAGCAGCTTCTCTGCTCGAGATAATCGCTTTTCCTTAAATGCATTACTAGGCGCAGATAAAACACATATCAGGAGAACACAGTAAAAGGCTCTGTTAATGCTGCTTTTTAGTATGCAGAGAAAGCGCTTGAAGAGATAAAGCTGATGAAAGCCACAATCTAGTGACAGCAGTTTCTCTGCTCGAAATAATCACTTTTCCTTCAATGCTTATGCAAGCGCAGTTAGAACACATTTAAGGATACTCGAATAAAAAGCTAGCCAAAGCTGCTTTGTAGGTTGCAGTGAAAGCCCTTGTAGAGATTAAGCTGATTAAAACCACAATCTGATGATATCAGCTTCTTTACTCGAGATAATCGCTTTTCCTTAAATGCATTACTAGGCGCAGATAGAACACATATCAAGAGAACATTGTTAGGATGGATGTTAATGCTGTTCTGTAGTTTGCAGTGCAATATCTTGTAGAGATAAGGCTATGGTAATACACAATCTGATGATAGCAGCTTCTCTGCTCGAGATAATCGCTTTTACATAAATACATTACGAGGCGCAGACAAAACACATATCAAGAGAACACAGTAAGGGGCTCTGTTAATGCTGCTTTTAAGAATGCAGAGAAAGCGCTTGAAGAGATAAAGCTGGTGAAAGCCACAATCTAGTGACAGCAGTTTCTCTGCTCGAAATAATCACTTTTCCTTCAATGCTTATGCAAGCGCAGTTAGAACACATTTAAGGATACTCGAATAAAAAGCTAGCCAAAGCTGCTTTGTAGGTTGCAGCGAAAGCGCTTGTAGAGATAAAGCTGATGAAAGCCACAATCTGATGGTAGCAGCTTCTCTGCTCGAGATAATCGCTTTTCCTTAAATGCTTTAGTAAGCGCTGAAGGAACACACTCCAGGAAACTATAATAAAAAGCTAGCCAAAGCAGCTTTGAAAGTTGCAGTGAAAGCGCCTGAAGAGATAAAGCCCATGAAAGCCGCAATCTGATGATAGCAGCTTCTTTACTAGAGATAATCTCTTTTCATTAAATGCATTACTAGGCGCAGATAGAACACATATCAGGAGAACAAAGTAAGGAGCTCTGTTAATTCTGCTTCTTACTTTGCAGTGAAAGCGCTTGTAGAGCTAAAGGTCATGAAAGCCTCAACCTGCTTACAGCAGCTTCTCTGCTCGAGATAATCGCTTTTCCTTAAATGCATTACTAGGCGCAGATAGAACACATATCAGGAGAACAAAGTGAGGAGCTCTGTTAATTCTGCTTCTTACGTTGAAGTGAAAGCGCCTGTAGAGCTAAATTTAATGAAAGCCACAATCTGATGATAGCAGCTTCTCTGCTCGAGATAATCGCTTTTCCTTAAATGCATTACTAGGCGCAGATAAAACACATATCAAGAAAACACAGTAAGGGGCTCTGTTAATGTGTCTTTTTAGTATGCAGAGAAAGCGCTTGCAGAGATAAAGCTGATGAATGCCACAATCTAGTGACAGCAGTATCTCTGCTAAAATAATCACTTTTCCTTCAATGCTTATGCAAGCGCAGTTAGAACACATTTAAGGATACTCGAATAAAAAGCTAGCCAAAGCTGCTTTGTAGGATGCAGTGATAGCGATTGTAGAAATAACACTGATGAGAGCCACAATCTGATGATAGCAGCTTCTCTACTCGAGATAATCGCTTTAACTTCAGTGCAATACTAGGCGCAGATAGAAAACATAACAAGAGAGAATAATAAGGGGCTATGTCAATGCTCTTTGTAGTTTGCAGTGCAAGCGCTTGAAGAGATAAAGCTGATGAAAGCCACAATCTGAAGATAGCAGCTTCTCTACTCGAGATAATCGCTTTTCCTTAAATGCATTACTAGGCGCAGATAGAACACATATCAGGAGAACAAAGTAAGGAGCTCTGTTAATTCTGCTTCTTACTTTGCAGTAAAAGTGCTTGTAGAGTTAAAGGTCATGAAAGCCACAACCTGATGACAGCAGATTCTCTGCTCGAGATAATCGCTTTTCCTTAAATGCTTTAGTAAGCGCAGATAGAACACATATCAAGAGAACATTGTTAGGATGGCTGTTAATGCTGTTCTGTAGTTTGCAGTGCAATATCTTGTAGAGATAAGGCTATGGCAATACACAATCTGAGGATAGCAGCTTCTCTGCACGAGATAATCGCTTTTCCTTAAATGCATTACTAGGCGCAGATAGAACACATATCAAGAGAACATTGTTAGGATGGCTGTTAATGCTGTTCTGTAGTTTGCAGTGCAATATCTTGTAGAGATAAGGCTATGGCAATACACAGTCTGATGATAGCAGCTTCTCTGCACGAGATAATCGCTTTTCCTTAAATGCATTACTAGGCGAAGATAGAACACATAGCAACAGAGAATAATAAGGGGCTCTCTTAATTCTTCTTTGTAGTTAGCAGTCAAAGCGCCTGTAACGCGCTCTGTTAATTCTGCTTCTTACGTTGCAGTGAAAGCGTTTGTAGAGATAAATCTCATGAAAGCCACAATCTGATGATAGCAGCTTCTCTGCTCTAGATAATCGCTTTTACATAAATACCTTACTAGGCGCAGATAAAACACATATCAAGAGAACACAGTAAAAGGCTCTGTTAATGCTGCTTTTAAGTATGCAGAGAAAGCGCTTGAAGAGATAAAGCTGATGAAAACCACAATCTAGTGACAGCAGTTTCTCTGCTCTAAATAATCACTTTTCCTTCAATGCTTATGCAAGCGCAGTTAGAACACATTTAAGGATACTCGAATAAAAAGCTAGCCAAAGCTGCTTTGTAGGTTGCAGTGAAAGCGCTTGTAGAGATAAAGCTGATGAAAGCCACAATCTGATGGTAGCAGCTTCTCTGCTCGAGATAATCGCTTTTCCTTAAATGCTTTAGTAAGCGCTGAAGGAACACACTCCAGGAAACTATAATAAAAAGCTAGCCAAAGCAGCTTTGAAAGTTGCAGTGAAAGCGCCAGAAGAGATAAAGCTCATGAAAGCCACAATCTGATGATAGCAGCTTCTTTACTAGAGATAATTTCTTTTCCTTAAATGCATTTCTAGGCGCAGATAGAACACATATCAGGAGAACAAAGTGAGGAGCTCTGTTAATTCTGTTTCTTACGTTGCAGTGAAAGCGCCTGTAGAGCTAAATCTAATGAAAGCCACAATCTGATGATAGCAGCTTCTCTGCTCGAGATAATCACTTTTCCTTAAATGCATTACTAGGCGCAGATAAAACACATATCAATAAAACACAGTAAGGGGCTCTGTTAATGCTGCTTTTTAGTATGCAGAGAAAGCGCTTGAAGAGATAAAGCGGATGAAAGCCACAATCTAGTGACAGCAGTTTCTCTGCTCGAAATAATCACTTTTCCTTCAATGCTTATGCAAGCGCAGTTAGAACACATTTAAGGATACTCGAATAAAAAGCTAGCCAAAGCTGCTTTGTAGGATGCAGTGATAGCGCTTGTAGAAATAAAGCTGATGAAAGCCACAATCTGATGACAGCAGCTTCTCTACTCGAGATAATCGCTTTTCCTTAAATGCATTACTAGGCGCAGATAGAAAACATAACAAGAGAGAATAATAAGGGTCTCTGTCAATGCTCCTTTGTAGTTCGCAGTGAAAGCGCTTGAATAGATAAAGCTGATGAAAGCCACAATCTGAAGATAGCAGCTTCTCTACTCGAGATAATCGCTTTTCCTTAAATGCATTACTAGGCGCAGATAGAACACATATCAGGAGAACAAATTAAGGAGCTCTGTTAATTCTGCTTCTTCCTTAGCAGTGAAAGCGCTTGTAGAGCTAAAGGTCATGAAAGCCACAACCTGATTACAGAAGCTTCTCTGCTCGAGATAATCGCTTTTCCATAAAAGCATTACTAGGCGTAGATAGAACACATATCGAGAGAACATAGTAAGGCGCTCTGTTAATTCTGCTTCTTACGTTGCAGTGAAAGCGCCTGTAGAGATAAAGCTCATGAAAGCCACAATCTGATGATAGCAGCTTCTCTGCTCTAGATAATCGCTTTTCCTTAAATGCATTACTAGGCGCAGATAAAACAGATATCAAGAAAACACAGTAAGGGGCTCTGTTAATGCTGCGTTTTAGTATGCAGAGAAAGCGCTTGTCGAGATAAAGCAAATGAAAGCCGCAATCTAGTGACAGCAGTTTCTCTGCTCTAAATAATCACTTTTGTTTCAATGCTTATGCAAGCGCAGTTAGAACACATTTAAGGATACTCGAATAAAAAGCTAGCCAAAGCTGCTTTATAGGTTGCAGTGAAAGCGCTTGTAGAGATAAAGCTGATGAAAGCCACAATCTGATGATAGCAGCTTCTCTACTCGAGATAATCGGTTTACCTTAAATGCATTACTAGGCGCAGATAGAAAACATAACAAGAGAGAATAATAAGGGGCTCTGTCAATGCTCCTTAATAGTTTGCAGTGAAAGCGATTGAAGAGATAATGCTGATGAAAGCCACAATCTGAGGATAGCAGCTTCTCTGCTCGAGATAATCGCTTTTCCTTAAATGCATTAATAGGCGCAGATAGAACACATATCAGGAGAACAAAGTAAGGAGCTCTGTTAATTCTGCTTCTTACGTTGCAGTGAAAGAGTTGTAGAGATAAAGCTCATGAAAGCCACAACCTGATGACAGCAGCTTCTCTGCTCTAGATAATCGCTTTTACATAAATACCTTACTAGGCGCAGATAAAACACATATCAAGAGAACACAGTAAAAGGCTCTGTTAATGCTGCTTTTTAGAATGCATAGAAAGCGCTTGTCGAGATAAAGCAAATGAAAGCCGCAATCTAGTGACAGCAGTTTCTCTGCTCTAAATAATAACACTTGTTTCAATGCTTATGCAAGCGCAGTTAGAACACATTTAAGGATACTCAAATAAAAAGCTAGCCAAAGCTGCTTTGTAGGTTGCAGCGAAAGCGCTTGTAGAGATAAAGCTGATGAAAGCCGCAATCTGATGGTAGCAGCTTCTCTGCTCGAGATAATCGCTTTTCCTTAAATGCTTTAGTAAGCGCTGAAGGAACACACTCCAGGAAACTATAATAAAAAGCTAGCCAAAGCAGTTTTGAAAGTTGCAGTGAAAGCGCCTGAAGAGATAAAGCTCATGAAAGCCACAATCTGATGATAGCAGCTTCTTTACTAGAGATAATCTCTTTTCCTTAAATGCATTACTAGGCGCAGATAGAACACATATCAGGAGAACAAAGTGAGGAGCTCTGTTAATTCTGCTTCTTACGTTGCAGTGAAAGAGCCTGTAGAGCTAAATCTAATGAAAGCCACAATCTGATGATAGCAGCTTCTCTGCTCGAGATAATCGCTTTTCCTTAAATGCATTACTAGGCGCAGATAAAACACATATCAAGAAAACACAGTAAGGGGCTCTGTTAATGCTGCTTTTTAGTATGCAGAGAAAGCGCTTGAAGAGATAAAGCTGATGAAAGCCACAATCTAGTGACAGCAGTTTCTCTGCTCTAAATAATCACTTTTCCTTCAATGCTTATGCAAGCGCAGTTAGAACACATGTAAGGATACTCGAATAAAAAGCTAGCCAAAGCTGCTTTGTAGGATGCAGTGATAGCGCTTGTAGAAATAAAGCTGATGAAAGCCACAATCTGATGATAGCAGCTACTCTACTCGAGATAATCGCTTTTCCTTAAATGCATTACTAGGCGCAGATAGAAAACATAACAAGAGAGAATAATAAGGGTCTCTGTCAATGCTCCTTTGTAGTTCGCAGTGAAAGCGCTTGAAGAGATAAAGCTGATGAAAGCCACAATCTGAAGATAGCAGCTTCTCTACTCGAGATAATCGCTTTTCCTTAAATGCATTACTAGGCGCAGATAGAACACATATCAAGAGAACATTGTTAGGATGGCTGTTAATGCTGTTCTGTAGTTTGCAGTGAAATATCTTGTAGAGATAAGGCTATGGCAATACACAATCTGATGATAGCAGCTTCTCTGCTCTTGATAATCGCTTTAAATTAAGTGCATTACTAGGCGCAGATAGAACACATAGCAACAGAGAATAATAAGGGGCTCTCTTAATTCTTCTTTGTAGTTAGCAGTCAAAGCGCCTGTAACGCGCTCTGTTAATTCTGCTTCTTACGTTGCAGTGAAAGCGTTTGTAGAGATAAAGCTCATGAAAGCCACAATCTGATGATAGCAGCTTCTCTGCTCTAGATAATCACTTTTACATAAATACATTACTAGGCGCAGACAAAACACATATCAAGAGAACACAGTAAGGGGTTCTGTTAATGCTGCTTTTAAGTATGCAGAGAAAGCGCTTGAAGAGATAAAGCTGATGAAAGCCACAATCTGAAGATAGCAGCTTCTCTACTCGAGATAATCGCTTTTCCTTAAATGCATTACTAGGCGCAGATAGAACACATATCAAGAAAACACAGTAAGGGGCTCTGTTAATGCTGCTTTTTAGTATGCAGAGAAAGCGCTTGTCGAGATAAAGCAAATGAAAGCCGCAATCTAGTGACAGCAGTTTCTCTGCTCTAAATAATTACTTTTGTTTCAATGCTTATGCAAGCGCAGTTAGAACACATTTAAGGATACTCGAATAAAAAGCTAGCCAAAGCTGCTTTATAGGTTGCAGTGAAAGCGCTCGTAGAGATAAAGCTGATGAAAGCCACAATCTGATGATAGCAGCTTCTCTACTCGAGATAATCGGTTTACCTTAAATGCATTACTAGGCGCAGATAGAAAACATAACAAGAGAGAATAATAAGGGGCTCTGTCAATGCTCCTTAATAGTTTGCAGTGAAAGCGCTTGAAGAGATAAAGCTGATGAAAGCCACAATCTGAGGATAGCAGCTTCTCTGCTCGAGATAATCGCTTTTCCTTAAATGCATTACTAGGCGCAGATAGAACACATATCAAGAGAACATAGTAAGGCGCTCTGTTAATTCTGCTTCTAACGTTGCAGTGAAAGCGTTTGTAGAGATAAAGCTCATGAAAGCCACAATCTGATAATAGCAGCTTCTCTGCTCGAGATAATCGCTTTTACTTAAATACATTACTAGGCGCAGATAAAACACATATCAAGAGAACACAGTAAATGGCTCTGTTAATGCTGCTTTTTAGTATGCAGAGAAAGCGCTTGAAGAGATAAAGCTGATGAAAGCCACAATCTAGTGACAGCAGTTTCTCTGCTCGAAATAATCACTTTTCCTTAAATGCTTATGCAAGCGCAGTTCGAACACATTTAAGGATACTCGAATAAAAAGCTAGCCAAAGCTGCTTTGTAGGTTGCAGTGAAAGCGCTTGTAGAGATTAAGCTGATTAAAACCACAATCTGATGATAGCAGCTTCTCTGCTCGAGATAATCGCTTTTCCTTAAATGCTTTAGTAAGCGCAGATAGAACGCATATCAAAAGAGCATTGTTAGGATGGCTGTTAATGCTGTTCTGTAGTTTGCAGTGCAATATCTTGTAGAGATAAGGCTATGGCAATACACAATCTGATGATAGCAGCTTCTCTGCACGAGATAATCGCTTTTCCTTAAATGCATTACTAGGCGCAGATAGAACACATATCAAGAGAACATTGTTAGAATGGCTGTTAATGCTGTTCTGTAGTTTGCAGTGAAATATCTTGTAGAGATAAGGCTATGGCAATACACAATCTGATGATAGCAGCTTCTCTGCTCTTGATAATCGCTTTAAATTAAGTGCATTACTAGGCGCAGATAGAACACATAGCAACAGAGAATAATAAGGGGCTCTCTTAATTCTTCTTTGTAGTTAGCAGTCAAAGCGCCTGTAACGCGCTCTGATAATTCTGCTTCTTATGTTGCAGTGAAAGCGTTTGTAGAGATAAAGCTGATGAAAGCCACAATCTGATGATAGCAGCTTCTCTGCTCTAGATAATCGCTTTTACATAAATACATTACTAGGCGCAGACAAAACACATATCAAGAGAACATAGTAAGGGGTTCTGTTAATGCTGCTTTTAAGTATGCAGAGAAAGCGCTTGAAGAGATAAAGCTGATGAAAGCCACAATCTAGTGACAGCAGTTTCTCTGCTCTAAATAATCACTTTTCCTTCAATGCTTATGCAAGCGCAGTTAGAACACATTTAAGGATACTCGAATAAAAAGCTAGCCAAAGCTGCTTTGTAGGTTGCAGTGAAAGCGCTTGTAGAGATAAAGCTGATGAAAGCCCCAATCTGATGGTAGCAGCTTCTATGCTCGAGATAATCGCTTTTCCTTAAATGCTTTAGTAAGCGCTGAAGGAACACACTCCAGGAAACTATAATAAAAAGCTAGCCAAAGCAGCTTTGAAAGTTGCAGTGAAAGCGCCTGAAGAGATAAAGCTCATGAAAGCCACAATCTGATGATAGCAGCTTCTTTACTAGAGATAATTTCTTTTCCTTAAATGCATTACTAGGCGCAGATAGAACACATATCAGAAGAACAAAGTGAGGAGCTCTGTTAATTCTGCTTCTTACGTTGCAGTGAAAGCGCCTGTATAGCTAAAGGTCATGAAAGCCACAACCTGCTTACAGCAGCTTCTCTGTTCGAGATAATCGCTTTTCCTTAAATGCATTACTAGGCGCAGATAAAACACATATCAAGAAAACACAGTAAGGGGCTCTGTTAATGCTGCTTTTTAGTATGCAGAAAAAGTGCTTGAAGAGATAAAGCTGATGAAAGCCACAATCTAGTGACAGCAGTTTCTCTGCTCTAAATAATCACTTTTCCTTCAATGCTTATGCAAGCGCAGTTAGAACACATTTAAGGATACTCGAATAAAAAGCTAGCCAAAGCTGCTTTGTAGGATGCAGTGATAGCGCTTGTAGAAATAAAGCTGATGAAAGCCACAATCTGATGATAGCAGCTTATCTACTCGAGATAATCGCTTTTCCTTAAATGCATTACTAGGCGCAGATAGAACACATATCAAGAGAACATAGTAACGCGCTCTGTTACTTCTGCTTCTTACGTTGCAGTGAAAGCGTTTGTAGAGATAAAGCTCATGAAAGCCACAATCTGATGATAGCAGCTTCTCTGCTCGAGATAATCGCTTTTCCTTAAATGCATTACTAGGCGCAGATAGAACACATATGAGGAGAACAAAGTGAGGAGCTCTGTTAATTCTGCTTCTTACGTTGCAGTGAAAGCGCCTGTAGAGCTAAATCTAATGAAAGCCACAATCTGATGATAGCAGCTTCTCTGCTCAAGATAATCGCTTTTACTTAAATACATTTCTAGGCGCAGATAAAACACATATCAAGAGAACACAGTAAAAGGCTCTGTTAATGCTGCTTTTTAGTATGCAGAGAAAGCGCTTGAAGAGATAAAGGTGATGAATGCCACAATCTAGTGACAGCAGTTTCTCTGCTCGAAATAATCACTTTTCCTTAAATGCTTATGCAAGCGCAGTTCGAACACATTTAAGGATACTCGAATAAAAAGCTAGCCAAAGCTTCTTTGTAGGTTGCAGTGAAAGCGCTTGTAGAGATTAAGCTGATTAAAACCACAATCTGATGATAGCAGCTTCTCTGCTCGAGATAATCGCTTTTCCTTAAATGCTTTAGTAAGCGCAGATAGAACACATATCAAGAGAACATTGTTAGAATGGCTGTTAATGCTGTTCTGTAGTTTGCAGTGAAATATCTTGTAGAGATAAGGCTATGGCAATACACAATCTGATGATAGCAGCTTCTCTGCTCTTGATAATCGCTTTAAATTAAGTGCATTACTAGGCGCAGATAGAACACATAGCAACAGAGAATAATAAGGGGCTCTCTTAATTCTTCTTTGTAGTTAGCAGTCAAAGCGCCTGTAACGCGCTCTGTTAATTCTGCTTCTTACGTTGCAGTGAAAGCGTTTGTAGAGATAAAGCTCATGAAAGCCACAATCTGATGATAGCAGATTTTCTTCTCGAGATAATCGCTTTTCCGTAAATGCATTACTAGGCGCAGATAAAACACATTTCAAGAGAACATAGTAAGGAGCTCTGTTATTTCTGCTTTGTAAGTTGCAGTGAAAGCGCTTAAAGAGTTAAATCTCATGAAAGCCACAATCAGATGATAGCAGCTTCTCTGATCGAGATAATCGCTTTTCCTTAAATGCATTACTGGGCGCAGATAAAGCACATATCAAGAGAACATAGTAAGGAGCTCTGTTAATTCTGCATTGTAGGTTGCAGTGAAAGCGCTTAAAGAGTTAAAACCCATGAAAGCCACAATCTGATGATAGCAGCTTCTCTACTCGAGATAATCGCTTTTCCTTAAATGCATTGCTGGGCGCAGATAAAACACATATCAAGAGAACATAGTAAGGAGCTCTGTTAATTCTACTTTGTAGGGTGCAGTGATAGCGCTTATAGCGTTAAAAGTCATGAAATCCACAATCTGATGATAGCAGCTTGTATGCTCGAGATAATCACTGTTACTTAAATGCATTACTAGGTGCAGATAGAACACATATCAAGAGAACATAGTAAGGGGCTCTGTTAATGCTGCTTTTTAGTATGCAGAGAAAGCGCTTGTCGAGATAAAGCTAATGAAAGCCACCATCAGATGACAGCAGTTTCTCTGCTCGAAATAATCTCTTTTAGTTAAATGCTTATGCAAGCGCAGTTAGAACACATTTAAGGATACTCTAATAAAAAGCTAGCAATAGCTGCTTTCTAGGTTGAAGTGAAAGCGCTTGTAGAGATAAAGCTGATGAAAGCCACAATCTTATGATAGCAGCTTCTCTGCTCGAGATATTCGCTTTTCCTTAAATGCATTACTGGGCGCAGATACAACACATATCAAGAGAACATAGTAAGGGGTTCTGTTAATGCTGCTTTTTAGTATGCAGAGAAAGCGCTTGTCGAGATAAAGCTAATGAAAGCCACAATCAGATGACAGCAGTTTCTCTGCTCGAAATAATCTCTTTTCCTTAAATGCTTATGCAAGCTCAGTTAGAACACATTTAAGGATACTCTAATAAAAAGCTAACCATAGCTGCTTCTTAGGTTGCAGAGAAAGCGCTTATAGAGTTAAAGCTCATGAAAGCCACAATCTGATGATAGCAGCTTCTCTGCTCGAGATAATCGCTTTTCCTTAAATGCATTACTAGGCGCAGATAAAACACTTATCAAGAGAACATAGTAACTAGCTCTGATAATTCTGCTTTGTAGGTTGCAGTGAAAGCGCTTGTAGAGATAAAGCAGATGAAAGCCACAATCTGATGATAGCAGCTTCTCTTCTCGAGATAAACGCTTTTCCTTTAATGCATTACTAGGCGCAGATAAAACACATATCAAGAGAACATAGTAAGGAGCTCTGTTAATTCTGCTTTGTAGGTTGCAGTGAAAGCGCTTAAAGAGTTAAAGCTAATGAAAGCCACAATCTGATGATAGCAGCTTCTCTGCTCGAGATAATCGCTTTTACTTAAATACATTTCTAGGCGCAGATAAAACACATATCAAGAGAACATAGTCAGGAGCTCTGTAAATGCTGCTTTTTAGTATGCAGAGAAACCGCTTGACGATATAATGCTAATGAAAGCAACAATCAGATGACAGCAGTTTCTCTGCTCGAAATAATCTCTTTTCCTTAAATGCTTATGCAAGCGCAGCTAGAACACATTTAAGGATACTCTAATAAAAAGCTAGCCATAGCTGCTTTGTAGGTTGCAGTGAAAGCGCTTGTAGAGATAAAGCTGATGAAAGCCAGAATCTGATGATAGCAGCTTCTCTACTCGAGATAATCGCTTTTCCTTAAATGCATTACTGGGCGCAGATAAAACACATATCAAGAGAACATAGTAACTAGCTCTGATAATTCTGCTTTGTAGGTTGCAGTGAAAGCGCTTAAAGAGTTAAAACTCATGAAAGCCACAATCTGATGATAGCAGCTTCTATCCTGGAGATAATCGCTTTTCCTTAAATGCATTACTAGGCGCAGATAGAACACATATCAAGAGAACATAGTAAGGGGCTCTGTAAATGCTGCTTTTTAGTATGCAGAGAAAGCGCTTGTCGAGATAAAGCTAAGGAAAGCCACAATCAGATGACAGCAGTTTCTCTGCACGAAATAATCTATTTTCCTTAAATGCTTATGCAATCGCAGTTAGAACATATTTAAGGATACCCTAATAAAAAGCTAGCCATAGCTGCTTTGTAGGTTGAAGTGAAATCGCTTGTAGAGATAAAGCTGATGAAAGCCACAATCTGATGATAGCAGCTTCTCTGCTCGAGATATTCGCTTTTCCTTAAATGCATTACTAGGCGCAGATAGAACACATATCAAGAGAACATAGTAAGGAGCACTGTTAATTCTGCTTTGTAGGTTGCAGTGAAAGCACTTAAAGAGTTAAAACTCATGAAAGCCACAATCTGATGATAGCAGCTTCTCTGCTCGAGATAATGGCTTTAAATTAAATGCATTACTAGGCGCAGATAGAACACATATCAAGAGAACATAGTAAGGAGCTCTGTTAATTCTGCTTTGTAGGTTGCAGTGAAAGCGCTTAAAGAGTTAAAACTCATGAAAGCCACAATCTGATGATAGCAGATTCTCTGCTCGAGATAATGGCTTTAAATTAAATGCATTACTAGGCCCAGATAGAAGACATATCAAGAGAACATAGTCAGGAGCTCTGTAAATGCTGCTTTTTAGTATGCAGAGAAACCGCTTGACGATATAATGCTAATGAAAGCAACAATCAGATGACAGCAGTTTCTCTGCTCGAAATAATCACTTTTCCTTAAATGCTTATGCAATCGCAGTTAGAACACATTTAAAGATACTCTAATAAAAAGCTAGCCATAGCTGCTTTGTAGGTTGCAGTGAAAGCGCTTGTAGAGATAAAGCTGATGAAAGCCAGAATCTGATGATAGCAGCTTCTCTACTCGAGATAATCGCTTTTCCTTAAATGCATTACTGGGCGCAGATAAAACACATATCAAGAGAACATAGTAACTAGCTCTGATAATTCGGCTTTGTAGGTTGCAGTGAAAGCGCTTTTCGAGATAAAGCTCATGAAAGCCACAATCTGATGATAGCAGCTTCTATGCTCGAGATAATCGCTTTTCCTTAAATGCATTACTAGGCGCAGATAAAACACATATCAAGAGAACATAGTAAGGGGCTCTGTTAATGCTGCTTTTTAGTATGCACAGAAAGCGCTTGTCGAGATAAAGCTCATGAAAGCCACAATCAGATGACAGCAGTTTCTCTGCTCGAAATAATCTCTTTTACTTAAATGCTTATGCAAGTTCAGTTAGAACACATGTAAGGATACTCTAATAAAAAGCTAACCATAGCTGCTTCTTAGGTTGCAGAGAAAGCGCTTATAGAGTTAAAGCTCATGAAAGCCACAATCTGGTGATAGCAGTTTCTCTGCTCGAGATAATCGCTTTTCCTTAAATGCATTACTAGGCGCAGATAAAACACTTATCAAGAGAACATAGTAACTAGCTCTGATAATTCTGCTTTGTAGGTTGCAGTGAAAGCGCTTGTAGAGATAAAGCTGATGAAAGCCACAATCTGATGAAAGCAGCTTCTCTTCTCGAGATAATCGCTTTTCCTTAAATGCATTACTAGGCGCAGATAGAACACATATCAAGAGAACATAGTAAGTAGCTCTGTTAATTCTGCTTCGAAGGTTGCAGTGAAAGCGCTTAAAGAGTTAAAACTCATGAAAGCCACAATCTGATGATAGCATCTTCTCTGCTCGAGATAATCGCTTTTCCTTAAATGCATTACTAGGCGCAGATAAAACACATATCAATAGAAAATAGTAAGGAGCTCTGTTAATTCTGCTTTGTAGGTTGCAGTGAAAGCGCTTAAAGAGTTAAAACTCATGAAAGCCACAATCTGATGATAGCAGCTTCTCTGCTCGAGATAATCGCTTTTCCTTAAATGCATTACTAGGTGCAGATAGAAGACATATCAAGAGAACATAGTCAGGAGCTCTGTAAATGCTGCTTTTTAGTATGCAGAGAAACCGCTTGACGATATAATGCTAATGAAAGCAACAATCAGATGACAGCAGTTTCTCTGCTCGAAATAATCTCTTTTCCTTAAATGCTTATGCAAGCGCAGTTAGAACACATTTAAGGATACTCTAATAAAAAGCTAGCCATAGCTGCTTTGTAGGTTGCAGTGAAAGCGCTTGTAGAGATAAAGCTGATGAAAGCCAGAATCTGATGATAGCAGCTTCTCTACTCGAGATAATCGCTTTTCCTTAAATGCATTACTAGGCGCAGATAAAACACATACCAAGAGAACATAGTAACTAGCTCTGATAATTCTGCTTTGTAGGTTGCAGTGAAAGCGCTTAAAGAGTTAAAATTCATGAATGCCAAAATCTGATGATAGCAGCTTCTATCCTGGAGATAATCGCTTTTCCTTAAATGCATTACTAGGCGCAGATAGAACACATATCAAGAGAACATAGTAAGGGGCTCTGTAAATGCTGCTTTTTAGTATGCAGAGAAAGCGCTTGTCGAGATAAAGCTAAGGAAAGCCACAATCAGATGACAGCAGTTTCTCTGCACGAAATAATCTATTTTCCTTAAATGCTTATGCAATCGCAGTTAGAACATATTTAAGGATACTCTAATAAAAAGCTAGCCATAGCTGCTGTGTAGGTTGAAGTGAATTCGCTTGTAGAGATAAAGCTGATGAAAGCCACAATCTGATGATAGCAGCTTCTCTGCTCGAGATATTCGCTTTTCCTTAAATGCATTACTAGGCGCAGATAGAACACATATCAAGAGAACATAGTAAGGAGCACTGTTAATTCTGCTTTGCAGGTTGCAGTGAAAGCACTTAAAGAGTTAAAACTCATGAAAGCCACAATGTGATGATAGCAGCTTTTCTGCTCGAGATAATGGCTTTAAATTAAATGCATTACTAGGCACAGATAGAACACATATCAAGAGAACATAGTAAGGAGCTCTGTTAATTCTGCTTTGTAGGTTGCAGTGAAAGCGCTTAAAGAGTTAAAACTCATGAAAGCCACAATTTGATGATAGCATCTTCTCTGCTCGAGATAATCGCTTTAAATTAAATGCATTACTAGGCGCACATAGAACACATATCAAGAGAACATAGTAAGGAGCTCTGTTAATTCTGCTTTGTAGGTTGCAGTGAAAGCGCTTAAAGAGTTAAAACTAATGAAAGCCACAATCTGATGATAGCATCTTCTCTGCTCGAGATAATCGCTTTTCCTTAAATGCATTAGTAGGCGCAGATAAAACACATATCAAGAGAACATAGTAACTAGGTCTGATAATTCTGCTTTGTAGGTTGCTGTGAAAGCGCTTGTAGAGATAAAGCTGATGAAAGCCACAATCTGATGATAGCAGATTTTCTTCTCGAGATAATCGTATTTCCTTAAATGCATTACTAGGCGCAGATAAAACACATATCAAGAGAACATAGTAAGGAGCTCTGTTATTTCTGCTTTGTAAGTTTCAGTGAAAGCGCTTAAAGAGTTAAAACTCATGAAAGCCACAATCTGATGATAGCAGCTTCTCTGCTAGAGATAATCGCTTTTCCTAAAATGCATTACTGGGCGCAGATACAACACATATCAAGAGAACATAGTAAGGGGCTCTGTTAATGCTGCTTTTTAGTATGCAGAGAAAGCGCTTGTCGAGATAAAGCTCATGAAAGCCACAATCAGATGACAGCAGTTTCTCTGCTCGAAATAATCTCTTTTCCTTAAATGCTTATGCAAGCTCAGTTAGAACACATTTAAGGATACTCTAATAAAAAACTAACCATAGCTGCTTCTTAGGTTGCAGTGAAAGCGCTTAAAGAGTTAAAACTCATGAAAGCCACAATCTGATGATAGCAGCTTCTCTGCTCGTGATAATCGCTTTTCCTTAAATGCATTACTGGGCGCAGATAAAACACGTATCAAGAGAACATAGTAAGGAGCTCTGTTAATTCTACTTTTTAGGTTGCAGTGATAGTGCTTATAGAGTTAAAACTCATGAAAGCCACAATCTGATGATAGCAGCTTATCTGCTCGAGATAATCGCTTTTCCTTAAATGCATTTCTAGGCGCAGATAGAACACATATCAAGAGAACATAGTAAGGGGCTCTGTTAATGCTGCTTTTTAGTATGCAGAGAAAGCGCTTGTCGAGATAAAGCTAATGAAAGCAACAATCAGATGACAGCAGTTTCTCTGCTCGAAATAATATCTTTTCCTTAAAAGCATATGCAATCGCAGTTAGAACACATTTAAGGATACTCTAATAAAAAGCTAGCCATAGCTGCTTTGTAGGTTGCAGTGAATGGTCTTGTAGAGATAAAGCTGATGAAAGCCACATTCTGATGATAGCAGCTTCTCTGCTCGAGATAATCGCATTTTCTTAAAAGCATTTCTAGGCGCAGATAAAACACATATCAAGAGAACATAGTAAGGAGCTCTGTTAATTCTGCATTGTAGGTTGCAGTGAAAGCGCTTATCGAGTTAAAGCTAATGAAAGCCACAATCTGATGATAGCAGCTTCTCTGCTCGAGATATTCGCTTTTCCTTAAATGCATTACTAGGCGCAGATGAAACACATATCAAGAGAACATAGTAAGGGGCTCTGTTAATGCTGCTTTTCAGTATGCAGAGAAAGCGCTTGTCGAGATAAAGCTCATGAAAGCCACAATCAGATGACAGCAGTTTCTCTGCTTGAAATAATCTCTTTTCCTTAAATGCTTATGCAAGCGCAGTTAGAACACATTTAAGGATACTCGAATAAAAAGCTACCAATAGCTGCTTCTTAGGTTGCAGAGAAAGCGCTTATAGAGTTAAAGCTCATGAAAGCCACAATCTGATGATAGCAGCTTCTCTGCTCGAGATAAACGCTTTTCCTTAAATGCATTACTGGGCGCAGATAAAACACTTATCAAGAGAACATAGTAAGGAGATCTGTTAATTCTACTTTGTAGGTTGCAGTGATAGCGCTTATAGAGTTAAAACTCATGAAATCCGCAATCTGATGATAGCAGCTTCTATGCTCGAGATAATCGCTTTTCTTTAAATGCATTACTAGGTGCAGATAGAACACATATCAAGAGAACATAGTAAGGGGCTCTGTTAATGCTGCTTTTTAGTATGCAGAGAAAGCGCTTGTCGAGATAAAGCTAATGAAAGCCACAATCAGATGACAGCAGTTTCTCTGCTCGAGATAATCTCTTTTCCTTAAATGCTTATGGAAGCGCAGTTAGAACACATTTAAGGATACCTTAATAAAAAGCTAGCCATAGCTGCTTAGTAGGTTGCAGAGAAAGCGCTTGTAGAGTTAAAGCTCATGAAAGCCACAATCTGATGATAGCAGCTTCTCTACTCGAGATAATCTCTTTTCCTTAAATGCATTACTGGCCGCAGATACAACACATATCAAGAGAACATAGTAAGGGGCTCTGTTAATGCTGATTTTTAGTATGCACAGAAAGCGCTTGTCGAGAAAAAGCTCATGAAAGCCACAATCAGATGACAGCAGTTTCTCTGCTCAAAATAATCTCTTTTCCTTAAATGCTTATGCAAGTTGAGTTAGAACACATTTAAGGATACTCTAATAAAAAGCTAACCATAGCTGCTTCTTAGGTTGCAGAGAAAGCGCTTATAGAGTTAAAGCTCATGAAAGCCACAATCTGGTGATAGCAGTTTCTCTGCTCGAGATAATCGCTTTTCCTTAAATGCATTACTAGGCGCAGATGAAACACTTATCAAGAGAACATAGTAACTAGCTCTGATAATTCTGCTTTGTAGGTTGCAGTGAAAGCGCTTGTAGAGATAAAGCTGATGAAAGCCACAATCTGATGATAGCAGCTTCTCTTCTCGAGATAATCGCTTTTCCTTAAATGCATTACTAGGCGCAGATAAAACACATATCAAGAGAACATAGTAAGGAGCTCTGTTAATTCTGCTTTGTAGGTTGCAGTGATAGCGCTTATAGAGTTAAAACTCATGAAAGCCACAAGCTGACGATAGCAGGTTCTCTGCTCGAGATAATCGCTTTTCCTTAAATGCATTACTAGCCGCAGATAGAACACATATCAAGAGAACATAGTAAGGAGTTCTGTTAATTCTGCTTTGTAGGTTGCAGTGAAAGCGCTAAAAGAGTTAAAACTCATGAAAGCCACAATCTGATGATAGCAGCTTCTCTGCTCGAGATAATCGTTTTTCTTAAATACATTACTAGGCGCAGATAAAACACATATCAAGAGAACATAGTAAGGAGCTCTGTTAATTCTGCTTTGTAGGTTGCAGTGAAAGCGCTTAAAGAGTTAAAACTGATGAAAGCCACAATCTGATGATAGCAGCTTCTCTGCTCGAGATAATCGCTTTTCCTTAAATGCATTACTAGGCCCAGATAGAACACATATCAAGAGTACATAGTAAGGGGCTCTGTAAATGCTACTTTTTAGTATGCAGAGAAAGCGCTTGTCGAGATAAAGCTAATGAAAGCCACAATCAGATGAAAGCAGTTTCTCTGCACGAAATAATCTATTTTCCTTAAATGCTTATGCAATCGCAGTTAGAACACATTTAAGGATACTCTAATAAAAAGCTAGCCATAGCTGCTTTGTAGGTTGAAGTGAAAGCACTTGTAGAGATAAAGCTGATGAAAGCCACAATCTGATGATAGCAGCTTCTCTGCTCGAGATAATCGCTTTTCCTTAAATGCATTACTAGGCGCAGATAAAACACATATCAAGAGAACATAGTAAGGAGCACTGTTAATTCTGCTTTGTAGGTTGCAGTGAAAGCGCTTAAAGAGTTAAAACTCATGAAAGCCACAATCTGATGATAGCAGCTTCTCTGCTCGAGATAATCGCTTTAAATTAAATGCATTACTGGGCGCAGATAGAACACATATCAATAGAACATAGTAACTAGCTCTGATAATTCTGCTTTGTAGGTTGCAGTGAAAGAGCTTAAAGAGTTAAAACTCATGAAAGCCACAATCTGATGATAGCAGCTTCTCTACTCGAGATAATCGCTTTTCCTTAAATGCATTACTAGGCGCAGATAAAACACATATCAAGAAAACACAGTAAGGGGCTCTGTTAATGCTGCTTTGTACGTTGCAGTGAAAGCGCTTTTCGAGCTAAAGCTCATGAAAGCCACAATCTGATGATAGCAGCTTCTATGCTCGAGATAATCGCTTTTCCTTAAATGCATTACTAGGCGCAGATAAAACACATATCAAGAGAACATAGTAAGGGGCTCTGTTAATGCTGCTTTTCAGTATGCAGAGAAAGCGCTTGTCGAGATAAAGCTCATGAAAGCCACAATCAGATGACAGCAGTTTCTCTGCTCGAAATAATCTCTTTTCCTTAAATGCTTATGCAAGCGCAGTTAGAACACATTTAGGGATACTCGAATAAAAAGCTACCAATAGCTGCTTCTTAGGTTGCAGAGAAAGCGCTTATAGAGTTAAAGCTCATGAAAGCCACAATCTGATGATAGCAGCTTCTCTGCTCGAGATAAACGCTTTTCCTTAAATGCATTACTGGGCGCAGATAAAACACATATCAAGAGAACATAGTAAGGAGATCTGTTAATTCTACTTTGTAGGTTGCAGTGATAGCGCTTATAGAGTTAAAACTCATGAAATCCACAATCTGATGATAGCAGCTTCTATGCTCGAGATAATCGCTTTTCTTTAAATGCATTACTAGGTGCAGATAGAACACATATCAAGAGAACATAGTAAGGGGCTCTGTTAATGCTGCTTTTTAGTATGCAGAGAAAGCGCTTGTCGAGATAAAGCTAATGAAAGCCACAATCAGATGACAGCAGTTTCTCTGCTCGAAATAATCTCTTTTCCTTAAATGCTTATGGAAGCGCAGTTAGAACACATTTAAGGATACCTTAATAAAAAGCTAGCCATAGCTGCTTTGTAGGTTGCAGAGAAAGCGCTTGTAGAGATAAAGCTGATGAAAGCCACAATCTGATGATAGCAGCTTCTCTACTCGAGATAATCGCTTTTCCTTAAAAGCATTACTAGGCGCAGATAAAACACATATCAAGAAAACATAGTAAGGAGCTCTGTTAATTCGGCTTTGTAGGTTGCAGTGAAAGCGCTTATAGAGTTAAAACTCATGAAAGCCACAATCTGATGATAGCAGCTTCTCTGCTCGAGATAATCGCTTTTCCTTAAATGCATTACTGGGCGCAGATAAAACACATATCAAGAGAACATAGTAAGGAGCTCTGTTATTTCTGGTTTGTAGGTTGCAGTGAAAGCGCTTAAAGAGTTAAAACTCATGAAAGCCACAATCTGATGATAGCAGCTTCTCTGCTCGAGATAAACGCTCTTCCTTAAATGCATTACTGGGCGCAGATAAAACACATATCAAGAGAACATAGTAAGGGGCTCTGTAAATGCTGCTTTTTAGTATGCAGAGAAAGCGCTTGAAGAGATAAAGCGGATGAAAGCCACAATCAGATGACAGCAGTTTCTCTGCTCGAAATAATCTCTTTTCCTTAAATGCTTATGCAAGCGCAGTTAGAACACATTTAAGGATACCTTAATAAAAAGCTAGCCATAGCTGCTTTGTAGGTTGAAGTGAAAGCGCTTGTAGAGTTAAAAATCATGAAAGCCACAATCTGATGATAGCAGCTTCTCTGCTCGAGATAAACGCTTTTCCTTAAATGCATTACTGGGCGCAGATAAAACACATATCAAGAGAACACAGTAAGGAGCTCTGCTAATTCTACTTTGTAGGTTGCAGTGAAAGCGCTTTTCGAGATAAAGCTCATGAAAGCCACAATCTGATGATAGCAGCTTCTCTGCTCGAGATAATCGCTTTTCCTTAAATGCATTACTAGGCGCAGATAAAACACATATCAAGAGAATATAGTAAGGGGCTCTGTTAATGCTGATTTTCAGTATGCAGAGAAAGCGCTTGTCGAGGTAAAGCTCATGAAAGCCACAATCAGATGACAGCAGTTCCTCTGCTCGAAATAATCTCTTTTCCTTAAATGCTTATGGAAGCGCAGTTAGAACACATTTAAGGATACCTTAATAAAAAGCTAGCCATAGCTGCTTCTTAGGTTGCAGAGAAAGCGCTTATAGAGTTAAAGCTCATGAAAGCCACAATCTGATGATAGCAGCTTCTCTGCTCGAGATAATCGCTTTTCCTTAAATGCATTACTAGGCCCAGAAAACACTTATCAAGAGAACATAGTAAGGAGCTCTGTTAATTCTGCTTTGTTGGTTGCAGTGAAAGCGCTTAAAGAGTTAAAACTGATGAAAGCCACAATCTGATGATAGCAGCTTCTATGCTCGAGATAATCGCTTTTCCTTAAATGCATTACTAGGCGCAGATAAAACACATATCAAGAGAACATAGTAAGGAGCTCTGTTAATTCTGCTTTGTTGGTTGCAGTGAAAGAGCTTAAAGAGTTAAAACTCATGAAAGCCACAATCTGATGATAGCAGCTTCTCTGCTCGAGATAATCGCTTTTCCTTAAATGCATTACTAGGCGCAGATAAAACACAGATCAAGAGAACACAGTAACTAGCTCTGATAATTCTGCTTTGTATGTTGCAGTGAAAGCGCTTTTCGAGATAAAGCTCATGAAAGCCACAATCTGATGATAGCAGCTTCTCTGCTCGAGATATTAAATGCTTATGCAAGCGCAGTTAGAACACATTTATGGATACTCTAATAAAAAGCTAGCGATAGCTGCTTTGTAGGTTGCAGTGAAAGTGCTTGTAGAGATAAACCTTATGAAAGCCAAAATCTGATGATAGCAGCTTCTCTGATCGAGATAATCGCTTTTCCTTAAATGCGTTACTAGGTGCAGATAGAACACATATCAAGAGAACATAGTAAGGGGCTTTGTTAATGCTGCTTTTTAGTATGCTGAGAAAGCGCTTGTCGAGATAAAGCTAATGAAAGCCACAATCAGATGACAGCAGTTTCTCTGCTCGAAATAATCTCTTTTAGTTAAATGCTTATGCAAGCGCAGTTAGAACACAATTAAGGATACTCTAATAAAAAGCTAGCCATAGCTGCTTTGTAGGTTGAAGTGAAAGCTCTTGTAGAGATAAAGCTGATGAAAGCCACAATCTGATGATAGCAGCTTCTCTGCTCGAGATAATCGCTTTTCCTTAAATGCATTACTAGGCGCAGATAGAACACATATCAAGAGAACATAGTAAGGAGCTCTGTTAATTCTGCTTTGTAGGTTGCAGTGAAAGCGCTTAAAGAGTTAAAACTCATGAAAGCCACAATCTGATGATAGCATCTTCTCTGCTCGAGATAATCGCTTTTCCTTAAATGCATTACTAGGCGCAGATAAAACACTTATCAAGAGAATATAGTAACTAGCTCTGATAATTCTGCTTTGTAGGTTGCAGTGAAAGCGCTTTTCGAGATAAAGCTCATGAAAGCCACAATCTGATGATAGCAGCTTCTCTGCTCGAGATAATCGCTTTTCCTTAAATGCATTACTGGGCGCAGATAGAACACATATCAAGAGAACATAGTAAGGGGCTCTGTTAATGCTGCTTTTTAGTATGCAGAGAAAGCGCTTGTCGAGATAAAGCTCATGAAAGCCACAATCAGATGACAGCAGTTTCTCTGCTCGAAATAATCTCTTTTCCGTAAAAGCTTATGCAAGCTCAGTTAGAACACATTTAAGGATACTCTAATAAAAAGCTAACCATAGCTGCTTCTTAGGATGCAGAGAAAGCGCTTATAGAGTTAAAGCTCATGAAAGCCACAATCTGATGATAGCAGCTTCTCTGCTCGAGATAATCGCTTTTCCTTAAATGCATTACTAGGCGCAGATAAAACACTTATCAAGAGAACATAGTAACTAGCTCTGATAATTCTGCTTTGTAGGTTGCAGTGAAAGCGCTTTTCGAGATAAAGCTGATGAAAGCCACAATCTGATGATAGCAGCTTCTCTTCTCGAGATAATCGCTTTTCCTTAAACGCATTACTGGGCGCAGATAAAACACATATCAAGAGAACATAGTAAAAAGCACTGTTAATTCTGCTTTGTAGGTTGCAGTGAAAGCGCTTAAAGAGTTAAAACTCATGAAAGCCACAATCTGATGATAGCAGCTTCTCTGCTCGAGATAATCGCTTTTCCTTAAATGCATTACTAGGCGCAGATAAAACACATATCAAGAGAACATAGTAAGGAGCTCTGTTAATTCTGCTTTGTAGGTTGCAGTGAAAGCGCTTAAAGAGTTAAAACTCATGAAAGCCACAATCTGATGATAGCAGCTTCTCTGCTCTAGATAATCGCTTCTCCTTAAATTCATTACTAGGCCCAGATAGAACACATATCAAGAGAACATAGTAAGGAGCTCTGTTAATGCTGCTTTTTAGTATGTAAAGAAACCGCTTGACGATATAATGCTAATGAAAGCAACAATCAGATGACAGCAGTTTCTCTGCTCGAAATAATCTCTTTTAGTTAAATGCTTATGCAAGCTCAGTTAGAACACATTTAAGGATACTCTAATAAAAAGCTAACCATAGCAGCTTCTTAGGATGCAGAGAAATCGCTTATAGAGTTAAAGCTCATGAAAGCCACAACCTGATGATAGCAGCTTCTCTGCTCGAGATAATCGCTTTTCCTTAAATGCATTACTAGGCGCAGATAAAACACATATCAAGAGGACATAGTAAGGAGCTCTGTTAATTCCGCTTTGTTGGTTGCAGTGAAAGCGCTTAAAGACTTAAAACTCATGAAAGCCACAATCTGATGATAGCAGCTTCTCTGCTCGAGATAATCGCTTTTCCTTAAATGCATTACTAGGCGCAGATAAAACACATATCAAGAGAACATAGTAAGGGGCTCTGTTAATGCTGCTTTTTAGTATGCAGAGAAAGCGCTTGTCGAGATAAAGCTCATTAAAGCCACAATCAGATGACAGCAGTTTCTCTGCTCGAAATAATCTCTTTTCCTTAAATGCTTATGCAAGCTCAGTTAGAACACATTTAAGGATACTCTAATAAAAAGCTAACCATAGCAGCTTCTTAGGATGCAGAGAAAGCGCTTATAGAGTTAAAGCTCATGAAAGCCACAACCTGATGATAGCAGCTTCTCTGCTCGAGATAATCGCTTTTCCTTAAATGCATTACTAGGCGCAGATAAAACACTTATCAAGAGAACATAGTAACTAGCTCTGATAATTCTGCTTTGTAGGTTGCAGTGAAAGCGCTTGTAGAGATAAAGCTGATGAAAGCCACAATCTGATGATAGCAGCTTCTCTGCTCGAGATAATCGCTTTAAATTAAATGCATTACTAGGCGCAGATAAAACACATATCAAGAGAACATAGTAACTAGCTCTGATAATTCTGCTTTGTAGGTTGCAGTGAAAGCGCTTTTCGAGATAAAGCTCATGAAAGCCACAATCTGATGATAGCAGCTTCTATGCTCGAGATAATCGCTTTTCCTTAAATGCCTTACTAGGTGCAGACAGAACACATATCAAGAGAACATAGTAAGGGGCTCTGTTAATGCTGCTTTTTAGTAGGCAGAGAAAGCGCTTGTCGAGATAAAGCTAATGAAAGCCACAATCTGATGTTAGCAGCTTCTCTGCTCGAGATAATCGATTTTCCTTAAATGCATTACTAGGCGAAGATAAAACACATATCAAGAGAACATTGTAAGGAGCTCTGTTAATTCTGCTTTGTAGGTTGCAGTGAAAGCGCTTAAAGAGTTAAAAATCATGAAAGCCACAATCTGATGATAGCAGCTTCTCTGCTCGAGATAATCGCTTTTCCTTAAATACATTACTAGGCGCAAATAAAACACATATCAAGAGAACATAGTAAGGACCTCTGTTAATTCTGCTTTGTAGGTTGCAGTGAAAGCGCTTAAAGAGTTAAAACTCATGAAAGCCACAATCTGATGATAGCAGCTTCTCTGCTCTAGATAATCGCTTTTCCTTAAATGCATTAATAGGCCCAGATAGAACACATATCAAGAGAACATAGTAAGGAGCTCTGTTAATGCTGCTTTTTAGTATGCAGAGAAACCGCTTGACGACATAATGCTAATGAAAGCCACAATCAGATGACAGCAGTTTCTCTGCTCGAAATAATCTCTTTTCCTTAAATGCTTATGCAAGCTCAGTTAGAACACATTTAAGGATACTCTAATAAAAAGCTAGCCATAGCTGCTTTGTAGGTTGCAGTGAAAGCGCTTGTAGAGATAAAGCTGATGAAAGCCACAATCTGATGATAGCAGCTTCTCTGCTCGAGATAATCGCTTTTCCTTAAACGCATTACTGGGCGCAGATAAAACACATATCAAGAGAACATAGTAAGGAGCACTGTTAATTCTGCTTTGTAGGTTGCAGTGAAAGCGCTTAAAGAGTTAAAACTCATGAAAGCCACAATCTGATGATAGCAGCTTCTCTGCTCTAGATAATCGCTTTTCCTTAAATGCATTACTAGGCCCAGATAGAACACATATCAAGAGAACATAGTAAGGAGCTCTGTTAATGCTGCTTTTTAGTATGCAAAGAAACCGCTTGACGATATAATGCTAATGAAAGCAACAATCAGATGACAGCAGTTTCTCTGCTCGAAATAATCTCTTTTAGTTAAATGCTTATGCAAGCTCAGTTAGAACACATTTAAGGATACTCTAATAAAAAGCTAACCATAGCAGCTTCTTAGGATGCAGAGAAATCGCTTATAGAGTTAAAGCTCATGAAAGTCACAACCTGATGATAGCAGCTTCTCTGCTCGAGATAATCGCTTTTCCTTAAATGCATTAATAGGCGCAGATAAAACACATATCAAGAGGACATAGTAAGGAGCTCTGTTAATTCCGCTTTGTTGGTTGCAGTGAAAGCGCTTAAAGACTTAAAACTCATGAAAGCCACAATCTGATGATAGCAGCTTCTCTGCTCGAGATAATCGCTTTTCCTTAAATGCATTACTAGGCGCAGATAAAACACATATCAAGAGAACATAGTAAGGGGCTCTGTTAATGCTGCTTTTTAGTATGCAGAGAAAGCGCTTGTCGAGATAAAGCTCATTAAAGCCACAATCAGATGACAGCAGTTTCTCTGCTCGAAATAATCTCTTTTCCTTAAATGCTTATGCAAGCTCAGTTAGAACACATTTAAGGATACTCTAATAAAAAGCTAACCATAGCAGCTTCTTAGGATGCAGAGAAAGCGCTTATAGAGTTAAAGCTCATGAAAGCCACAACCTGATGATAGCAGCTTCTCTGCTCGAGATAATCGCTTTTCCTTAAATGCATTACTAGGCGCAGATAAAACACTTATCAAGAGAACATAGTAACTAGCTCTGATAATTCTGCTTTGTAGGTTGCAGTGAAAGCGCTTGTAGAGATAAAGCTGATGAAAGCCACAATCTGATGATAGCAGCTTCTCTGCTCGAGATAATCGCTTTAAATTAAATGCATTACTAGGCGCAGATAAAACACATATCAAGAGAACATAGTAACTAGCTCTGATAATTCTGCTTTGTAGGTTGCAGTGAAAGCGCTTTTCGAGATAAAGCTCATGAAAGCCACAATCTGATGATAGCAGCTTCTATGCTCGAGATAATCGCTTTTCCTTAAATGCATTACTAGGTGCAGACAGAACACATATCAAGAGAACATAGTAAGGGGCTCTGTTAATGCTGCTTTTTAGTAGGCAGAGAAAGCGCTTGTCGAGATAAAGCTAATGAAAGCCACAATCTGATGTTAGCAGCTTCTCTGCTCGAGATAATCGATTTTCCTTAAATGCATTACTAGGCGAAGATAAAACACATATCAAGAGAACATTGTAAGGAGCTCTGTTAATTCTGCTTTGTAGGTTGCAGTGAAAGCGCTTAAAGAGTTAAAAATCATGAAAGCCACAATCTGATGATAGCAGCTTCTCTGCTCGAGATAATCGCTTTTCCTTAAATACATTACTAGGCGCAAATAAAACACATATCAAGAGAACATAGTAAGGACCTCTGTTAATTCTGCTTTGTAGGTTGCAGTGAAAGCGCTTAAAGAGTTAAAACTCATGAAAGCCACAATCTGATGATAGCAGCTTCTCTGCTCTAGATAATCGCTTTTCCTTAAATGCATTAATAGGCCCAGATAGAACACATATCAAGAGAACATAGTAAGGAGCTCTGTTAATGCTGCTTTTTAGTATGCAGAGAAACCGCTTGACGACATAATGCTAATGAAAGCCACAATCAGATGACAGCAGTTTCTCTGCTCGAAATAATCTCTTTTCCTTAAATGCTTATGCAAGCTCAGTTAGAACACATTTAAGGATACTCTAATAAAAAGCTAGCCATAGCTGCTTTGTAGGTTGCAGTGAAAGCGCTTGTAGAGATAAAGCTGATGAAAGCCACAATCTGATGATAGCAGCTTCTCTGCTCGAGATAATCGCTTTTCCTTAAACGCATTACTGGGCGCAGATAAAACACATATCAAGAGAACATAGTAAGGAGCACTGTTAATTCTGCTTTGTAGGTTGCAGTGAAAGCGCTTAAAGAGTTAAAACTCATGAAAGCCACAATCTGATGATAGCAGCTTCTCTGCTCTAGATAATCGCTTTTCCTTAAATGCATTACTAGGCCCAGATAGAACACATATCAAGAGAACATAGTAAGGAGCTCTGTTAATGCTGCTTTTTAGTATGCAAAGAAACCGCTTGACGATATAATGCTAATGAAAGCAACAATCAGATGACAGCAGTTTCTCTGCTCGAAATAATCTCTTTTAGTTAAATGCTTATGCAAGCTCAGTTAGAACACATTTAAGGATACTCTAATAAAAAGCTAACCATAGCAGCTTCTTAGGATGCAGAGAAATCGCTTATAGAGTTAAAGCTCATGAAAGTCACAACCTGATGATAGCAGCTTCTCTGCTCGAGATAATCGCTTTTCCTTAAATGCATTAATAGGCGCAGATAAAACACATATCAAGAGGACATAGTAAGGAGCTCTGTTAATTCCGCTTTGTTGGTTGCAGTGAAAGCGCTTAAAGACTTAAAACTCATGAAAGCCACAATCTGATGATAGCAGCTTCTCTGCTCGAGATAATCGCTTTTCCTTAAATGCATTACTAGGCGCAGATAAAACACATATCAAGAGAACATAGTAAGGGGCTCTGTTAATGCTGCTTTTTAGTATGCAGAGAAAGCGCTTGTCGAGATAAAGCTCATTAAAGCCACAATCAGATGACAGCAGTTTCTCTGCTCGAAATAATCTCTTTTCCTTAAATGCTTATGCAAGCTCAGTTAGAACACATTTAAGGATACTCTAATAAAAAGCTAACCATAGCAGCTTCTTAGGATGCAGAGAAAGCGCTTATAGAGTTAAAGCTCATGAAAGCCACAACCTGATGATAGCAGCTTCTCTGCTCGAGATAATCGCTTTTCCTTAAATGCATTACTAGGCGCAGATAAAACACTTATCAAGAGAACATAGTAACTAGCTCTGATAATTCTGCTTTGTAGGTTGCAGTGAAAGCGCTTGTAGAGATAAAGCTGATGAAAGCCACAATCTGATGATAGCAGCTTCTCTGCTCGAGATAATCGCTTTAAATTAAATGCATTACTAGGCGCAGATAAAACACATATCAAGAGAACATAGTAACTAGCTCTGATAATTCTGCTTTGTAGGTTGCAGTGAAAGCGCTTTTCGAGATAAAGCTCATGAAAGCCACAATCTGATGATAGCAGCTTCTATGCTCGAGATAATCGCTTTTCCTTAAATGCATTACTAGGTGCAGACAGAACACATATCAAGAGAACATAGTAAGGGGCTCTGTTAATGCTGCTTTTTAGTAGGCAGAGAAAGCGCTTGTCGAGATAAAGCTAATGAAAGCCACAATCTGATGATAGCAGCTTCTCTGCTCGAGATAATCGATTTTCCTTAAATGCATTACTAGGCGAAGATAAAACACATATCAAGAGAACATTGTAAGGAGCTCTGTTAATTCTGCTTTGTAGGTTGCAGTGAAAGCGCTTAAAGAGTTAAAAATCATGAAAGCCACAATCTGATGATAGCAGCTTCTCTGCTCGAGATAATCGCTTTTCCTTAAATACATTACTAGGCGCAAATAAAACACATATCAAGAGAACATAGTAAGGACCTCTGTTAATTCTGCTTTGTAGGTTGCAGTGAAAGCGCTTAAAGAGTTAAAACTCATGAAAGCCACAATCTGATGATAGCAGCTTCTCTGCTCTAGATAATCGCTTTTCCTTAAATGCATTACTAGGCCCAGATAGAACACATATCAAGAGAACATAGTAAGGAGCTCTGTTAATGCTGCTTTTTAGTATGCAGAGAAACCGCTTGACGACATAATGCTAATGAAAGCCACAATCAGATGACAGCAGTTTCTCTGCTCGAAATAATCTCTTTTCCTTAAATGCTTATGCAAGCGCAGTTAGAACACATTTAAGGATACTCTAATAAAAAGCTAGCCATAGCTGCTTTGTAGGTTGCAGTGAAAGCGCTTGTAGAGATAAAGCTGATGAAAGCCACAATCTGATGATAGCAGCTTCTCTGCTCGAGATAATCGCTTTTCCTTAAACGCATTACTGGGCGCAGATAAAACACATATCAAGAGAACATAGTAAGGAGCACTGTTAATTCTGCTTTGTAGGTTGCAGTGAAAGCGCTTAAAGAGTTAAAACTCATGAAAGCCACAATCTGATGATAGCAGCTTCTCTGCTCTAGATAATCGCTTTTCCTTAAATGCATTACTAGGCCCAGATAGAACACATATCAAGAGAACATAGTAAGGAGCTCTGTTAATGCTGCTTTTTAGTATGCAAAGAAACCGCTTGACGATATAATGCTAATGAAAGCAACAATCAGATGACAGCAGTTTCTCTGCTCGAAATAATCTCTTTTAGTTAAATGCTTATGCAAGCTCAGTTAGAACACATTTAAGGATACTCTAATAAAAAGCTAACCATAGCAGCTTCTTAGGATGCAGAGAAATCGCTTATAGAGTTAAAGCTCATGAAAGCCACAACCTGATGATAGCAGCTTCTCTGCTCGAGATAATCGCTTTTCCTTAAATGCATTAATAGGCGCAGATAAAACACATATCAAGAGGACATAGTAAGGAGCTCTGTTAATTCCGCTTTGTTGGTTGCAGTGAAAGCGCTTAAAGACTTAAAACTCATGAAAGCCTCAATCTGATGATAGCAGCTTCTCTGCTCGAGATAATCGCTTTTCCTTAAATGCATTACTAGGCGCAGATAAAACACATATCAAGAGAACATAGTAAGGGGCTCTGTTAATGCTGCTTTTTAGTATGCAGAGAAAGCGCTTGTCGAGATAAAGCTCATTAAAGCCACAATCAGATGACAGCAGTTTCTCTGCTCGAAATAATCTCTTTTCCTTAAATGCTTATGCAAGCTCAGTTAGAACACATTTAAGGATACTCTAATAAAAAGCTAACCATAGCAGCTTCTTAGGATGCAGAGAAAGCGCTTATAGAGTTAAAGCTCATGAAAGCCACAACCTGATGATAGCAGCTTCTCTGCTCGAGATAATCGCTTTTCCTTAAATGCATTACTAGGCGCAGATAAAACACTTATCAAGAGAACATAGTAACTAGCTCTGATAATTCTGCTTTGTAGGTTGCAGTGAAAGCGCTTGTAGAGATAAAGCTGATGAAAGCCACAATCTGATGATAGCAGCTTCTCTGCTCGAGATAATCGCTTTAAATTAAATGCATTACTAGGCGCAGATAAAACACATATCAAGAGAACATAGTAACTAGCTCTGATAATTCTGCTTTGTAGGTTGCAGTGAAAGCGCTTTTCGAGATAAAGCTCATGAAAGCCACAATCTGATGATAGCAGCTTCTATGCTCGAGATAATCGCTTTTCCTTAAATGCATTACTAGGTGCAGACAGAACACATATCAAGAGAACATAGTAAGGGGCTCTGTTAATGCTGCTTTTTTGTAGGCAGAGAAAGCGCTTGTCGAGATAAAGCTAATGAAAGCCACAATCTGATGATAGCAGCTTCTCTGCTCGAGATAATCGATTTTCCTTAAATGCATTACTAGGCGAAGATAAAACACATATCAAGAGAACATAGTAAGGAGCTCTGTTAATTCTGCTTTGTAGGTTGCAGTGAAAGCGCTTAAAGAGTTAAAAATCATGAAAGCCACAATCTGATGATAGCAGCTTCTCTGCTCGATATAATCGCTTTTCCTTAAATACATTACTAGGCGCAAATAAAACACATATCAAGAGAACATAGTAAGGACCTCTGTTAATTCTGCTTTGTAGGTTGCAGTGAAAGCGCTTAAAGAGTTAAAACTCATGAAAGCCACAATCTGATGATAGCAGCTTCTCTGCTCTAGATAATCGCTTTTCCTTAAATGCATTACTAGGCCCAGATAGAACACATATCAAGAGAACATAGTAAGGAGCTCTGTTAATGCTGCTTTTTAGTATGCAGAGAAACCGCTTGACGACATAATGCTAATGAAAGCCACAATCAGATGACAGCAGTTTCTCTGCTCGAAATAATCTCTTTTCCTTAAATGCTTATGCAAGCGCAGTTAGAACACATTTAAGGATACTCTAATAAAAAGCTAGCCATAGCTGCTTTGTAGGTTGCAGTGAAAGCGCTTGTAGAGATAAAGCTGATGAAAGCCACAATCTGATGATAGCAGCTTCTCTGCTCTAGATAATCGCTTTTCCTTAAATGCATTACTAGGCCCACATAGAACACATATCAAGAGACCATAGTAAGGAGCTCTGTTAATGCTGCTTTTTAGTATGCAAAGAAACCGCTTGACGATATAATGCTAATGAAAGCAACAATCAGAGGACAGCAGTTTCTCTGCTCGAAATAATCTCTTTTCATTAAATGCTAATGCAAGCTCAGTTAGAACACATTTAAGGATACTCTAATAAAAAGCTAAACATAGCTGCTTCTTAGGTGGCAGAGAAAGCGCTTATAGAGTTAAAGCTCATGAAAGCCACAACGTGATGATAGCAGCTTCTCTGCTCGAGATAATCGCTTTTCCTTAAATGCATTACTAGGCGCAGATAAAACACATATCAAGAGAACATAGTAAGGAGCTCTGTTAATTCCGCTTTGTTGGTTGCAGTGAAAGCGCTTAAAGAGTTAAAACTCATGAAAGCCACAATCTGATGATAGCAGTTTCTCTGCTCGAGATAATCGCTTTTCCTTAAATGCATTACTAGGCGCAGATAAAACACATATCAAGAGAACATAGTAAGGAGCTCTGTTAATTCTGCTTTGTTGGTTGCAGTGAAAGCGCTTAAAGAGTTAAAACTCATGAAAGCCACAATCTGATGATAGCAGCTTCTCTGCTCGAGATAATCGCTTTTCCTTAAATGCATTACTAGGCGCAGATAAAACACAGATCAAGAGAACACAGTAACTAGCTCTGATAATTCTGCTTTGTATGTTGCAGTGAAAGCGCTTTTCGAGATAAAGCTCATGAAAGCCACAATCTGATGATAGCAGCTTCTCTGCTCGAGATATTAAATGCTTATGCAAGCGCAGTTAGAACACATTTATGGATACTCTAATAAAAAGCTAGCGATAGCTGCTTTGTAGGTTGCAGTGAAAGTGCTTGTAGAGATAAACCTTATGAAAGCCAAAATCTGATGATAGCAGCTTCTCTGATCGAGATAATCGCTTTTCCTTAAATGCGTTACTAGGTGCAGATAGAACACATATCAAGAGAACATAGTAAGGGGCTTTGTTAATGCTGCTTTTTAGTATGCTGAGAAAGCGCTTGTCGAGATAAAGCTAATGAAAGCCACAATCAGATGACAGCAGTTTCTCTGCTCGAAATAATCTCTTTTAGTTAAATGCTTATGCAAGCGCAGTTAGAACACAATTAAGGATACTCTAATAAAAAGCTAGCCATAGCTGCTTTGTAGGTTGAAGTGAAAGCGCTTGTAGAGATAAAGCTGATGAAAGCCACAATCTGATGATAGCAGCTTCTCTGCTCGAGATAATCGCTTTTCCTTAAATGCATTACTAGGCGCAGATAAAACACTTATCAAGAGAATATAGTAACTAGCTCTGATAATTCTGCTTTGTAGGTTGCAGTGAAAGCGCTTTTCGAGATAAAGCTCATGAAAGCCACAATCTGATGATAGCAGCTTCTCTGCTCGAGATAATCGCTTTTCCTTAAATGCATTACTGGGCGCAGATAGAACACATATCAAGAGAACATAGTAAGGGGCTCTGTTAATGCTGCTTTTTAGTATGCAGAGAAAGCGCTTGTCGAGATAAAGCTCATGAAAGCCACAATCAGATGACAGCAGTTTCTCTGCTCGAAATAATCTCTTTTCCGTAAAAGCTTATGCAAGCTCAGTTAGAACACAATTAAGGATACTCTAATAAAAAGCTAACCATAGCTGCTTCTTAGGATGCAGAGAAAGCGCTTATAGAGTTAAAGCTCATGAAAGCCACAATCTGATGATAGCAGCTTCTCTGCTCGAGATAATCGCTTTTCCTTAAATGCATTACTAGGCGCAGATCAAACACTTATCAAGAGAACATAGTAACTAGCTCTGATAATTCTGCTTTGTAGGTTGCAGTGAAAGCGCTTTTCGAGATAAAGCTGATGAAAGCCACAATCTGATGATAGCAGCTTCTCTGCTCGAGATATTCGCTTTTCCTTAAATGCATTACTAGGCGCAGATGAAACACATATCAAGAGAACATAGTAACTAGCTCTGATAATTCTGCTTTGTAGGTTGCAGTGAAAGCGCTTTTCGAGATAAAGCTCATGAAAGCCACAATCTGATGATAGCAGCTTCTATGCTCGAGATAATCGCTTTTCCTTAAATGCATTACTAGGTGCAGACAGAACACATATCAAGAGAACATAGTAAGGGGCTCTGTTAATGCTGCTTTTTAGTAGGCAGAGAAAGCGCTTGTCGAGATAAAGCTAATGAAAGCCACAATCTGATGATAGCAGCTTCTCTGCTCGAGATAATCGATTTTCCTTAAATGCATTACTAGGCGCAAATAAAACACATATCAAGAGAACATAGTAAGGACCTCTGTTAATTCTGCTTTGTAGGTTGCAGTGAAAGCGCTTAAAGAGTTAAAACTCATGAAAGCCACAATCTGATGATAGCAGCTTCTCTGCTCTAGATAATCGCTTTTCCTTAAATGCATTACTAGGCCCAGATAGAACACATATCAAGAGAACATAGTAAGGAGCTCTGTTAATGCTGCTTTTTAGTATGCAGAGAAACCGCTTGACGACATAATGCTAATGAAAGCCACAATCAGATGACAGCAGTTTCTCTGCTCGAAATAATCTCTTTTCCTTAAATGCTTATGCAAGCGCAGTTAGAACACATTTAAGGATACTCTAATAAAAAGCTAGCCATAGCTGCTTTGTAGGTTGCAGTGAAAGCGCTTGTAGAGATAAAGCTGATGAAAGCCACAATCTGATGATAGCAGCTTCTCTGCTCGAGATAATCGCTTTTCCTTAAACGCATTATTGGGCGCAGATAAAACACATATCAAGAGAACATAGTAAGGAGCACTGTTAATTCTGCTTTGTAGGTTGCAGTGAAAGCGCTTAAAGAGTTAAAACTCATGAAAGCCACAATCTGATGATAGCAGCTTCTCTGCTCGAGATAATCGCTTTTCCTTAAATGCATTACTAGGCGAAGATAAAACACATATCAAGAGAACATAGTAAGGAGCTCTGTTAATTCTGCTTTGTAGGTTGCAGTGAAAGCGCTTAAAGAGTTAAAACTCATGAAAGCCACAATCTGATGATAGCAGCTTCTCTGCTCTAGATAATCGCTTTTCCTTAAATGCATTACTAGGCCCACATAGAACACATATCAAGAGAACATAGTAAGGAGCTCTGTTAATGCTGCTTTTTAGTATGCAAAGAAACCGCTTGACGATATAATGCTAATGAAAGCAACAATCAGAGGACAGCAGTTTCTCTGCTCGAAATAATCTCTTTTCATTAAATGCTAATGCAAGCTCAGTTAGAACACATTTAAGGATACTCTAATAAAAAGCTAACCATAGCTGCTTCTTAGGTGGCAGAGAAAGCGCTTATAGAGTTAAAGCTCATGAAAGCCACAACGTGATGATAGCAGCTTCTCTGCTCGAGATAATCGCTTTTCCTTAAATGCATTACTAGGCGCAGATAAAACACATATCAAGAGAACATAGTAAGGAGCTCTGTTAATTCCGCTTTGTTGGTTGCAGTGAAAGCGCTTAAAGAGTTAAAACTCATGAAAGCCACAATCTGATGATAGCAGTTTCTCTGCTCGAGATAATCGCTTTTCCTTAAATGCATTACTAGGCGCAGATAAAACACATATCAAGAGAACATAGTAAGGAGCTCTGTTATTTCTGCTTTCTTGGTTGCAGTGAAAGCGCTTTAAGAGTTAAAACTCATGAAAGCCACAATCTGATGATAGCAGCTTCTCTGCTCGAGATAATCGCTTTTCCTTAAATACATTACTAGGCGCAGATAAAACACATATCAAGAGAACATAGTAAGGAGCTCTGTTAATTCTGCTTTGTAGGTTGCAGTGAAAGCGCTTAAAGAGTTAAAACTCATGAAAGCCACAATCTGATGATAGCAGCTTCTCTGCTCTAGATAATCGCTTTTCTTTAAATGCATTACTAGGCCCAGATAGAACACATATCAAGGGAACATAGTAAGGAGCTCTGTTAATGCTGCTTTTTAGTATGCAAAGAAACCGCTTGACGATATAATGCTAATGAAAGCAACAATAAGATGACAGCAGTTTCTCTGCTCGAAATAATCTCTTTTCCTTAAATGCTTATGCAAGCGCAGTTAGAACACATTTAAGGATACTCTAATAAAAAGCTAGCCAAAGCTGCTTTGTAGGTTGCAGTGAAAGTGCTTGTAGAGATAAAGCTGATGATAGCCACAATCTGATGATACCAGCTTCTATGCTGGAGATAATCGCTTTTCCTTAAATGCGTTACTAGGTGCAGATAGAACACATATGAAGAGAACATAGTAAGGGGCTTTGTTAATGCTGCTTTTTAGTATGCAGAGAAAGCGCTTGTCGAGATAAAGCTAATGAAAGCCACAATCAGATGACAGCAGTTTCTCTGCTCGAAATAATCTCTTTTAGTTAAATGCTTATGCAAGCGCAGTTAGAACACATTTAAGGATACACTAATAAAAAGCTAGCCATAGCTGCTTTGTAGGTTGCAGTGAAAGCGCTTGTAGAGATAAAGCTGATGAAAGCCACAATCTGATGATAGCAGCTTCTCTGATCGAGATAATCGCTTTTCCTTAAATGCATTACTGGGCGCAGATAAAACACATATCAAGAGAACATAGTAAGGAGCACTGTTAATTCTGCTTTGTAGGTTGCAGTGATAGCGCTTATAGAGTTAAAACTCATGAAAGCCACAATCTGATGATAGCAGCGTCTATGCTCGAGATAATCGCTTTTCCTTAAATGCATTACTAGGCGCAGATAGAACACATATCAAGAGAACATAGTAAGGAGCACTGTTAATTCTGCTTTGTAGGTTGCAGTGAAAGCGCTTAAAGATTTAAAACTCATGAAAGCCACAATCTGATGATAGCATCTCCTGTGCTCGAGATAATCGCTTTTCCTTAAATGCATTACTAGGCGCAGATAAAACACTTATCAAGAGAAAATAGTAACTAGCTCTGATAATTCTGCTTTGTAGGTTGCAGTGAAAGCGCTTTTCGAGATAAAGCTAATGAAAGCCACAATCTGATGATAGCAGCTTCTCTGCTCGAGATAATCGCTTTTCCTTAAACGCATTACTAGGCGCAGATAAAACACATATCAAGAGAACATAGTAATGGGCTCTGTTAATGCTGCTTTTTAGTATGCAGAGAAAGCGCTTGACGATATAATGCTAATGAAAGCAACAATCAGACGACAGCAGTTTCTCTGCTCGAAATAATCTCTTTTCCTTAAATGCTTATGCAAGCGCAGTTAGAACACATTTAAGGATACTCTAATAAAAAGCTAGCCATAGCTGCTTTGTAGGTTGGGGTGAAAGTGCTTGTAGAGATAAAGCTGATGAAAACCACAATCTGATGATAGCAGCTTCTCTGCTCGAGATAATCGCTTTTCCTTAAATGCATTACTATGTGCAGATAGAACACATATCAAGAGAACATAGTAAGGGGCTCTGTTAATGCTGCTTTTTAGTATGCAGAGAAAGCGCTTGTCGAGATACAGCTAATTAAAGCCACAATCTGATTATAGCAGCTTCTCTGCTCGAGATAATAGCTTTTCCTTAAATGCATTACTGGTTGCAGATAAAACACATATCAAGAGAACATAGTATCTAGCTCTGTTAATTCGGCTTTGTAGGTTGCAGTGAAAGCGCTTAAAGAGTTAAAACTCATGAAAGCCACAATCTGATGATAGCATCTTCTCTGCTCGAGATAATCGCTTTTCCTTAAATGCATTACTAGGCGCAGATAAAACACTTATCAAGAGAATATAGTAACTAGCTCTGATAATTCTGCTTTGTAGGTTGCAGTGAAAGCGCTTTTCGAGATAAAGCTCATGAAAGCCACAATCTGATGATAGCAGCTTCTCTGCTCGAGATAATCGCTTTTCCTTAAATGCATTACTGGGCGCAGATAGAACACATATCAAGAGAACATAGTAAGGGGCTCTGTTAATGCTGCTTTTTAGTATGCAGAGAAAGCGCTTGTCGAGATAAAGCTCATGAAAGCCACAATCAGATGACAGCAGTTTCTCTGCTCGAAATAATCTCTTTTCCGTAAAAGCTTATGCAAGCTCAGTTAGAACACATTTAAGGATACTCTAATAAAAAGCTAACCATAGCTGCTTCTTAGGATGCAGAGAAAGCGCTTATAGAGTTAAAGCTCATGAAATCCACAATCTGATGATAGCAGCTTCTCTGCTCGAGATAATCGCTTTTCCTTAAATGCATTACTAGGCGCAGATAAAACACTTATCAAGAGAACATAGTAACTAGCTCTGATAATTCTGCTTTGTAGGTTGCAGTGAAAGCGCTTTTCGAGATAAAGCTCATGAAAGCCACAATCTGATGATAGCAGCTTCTCTTCTCGAGATAATCGCTTTTCCTTAAATGCATTACTAGGCGCAGATAAAACACATATCAAGAGAACATAGTAAGGAGCTCTGTTATTTCTGCTTTGTAGGTTGCAGTGAAAGCGCTTAAAGAGTTAAAACTCATGAAAGCGACAATCTGATGATAGCAGCTTCTCTGCTCGAGATAATCGCTTTTCCTTAAATGCATTACTGGGCGCAGATAAAACACATATCACGAGAACATAGTAAGGAGCTCTGTTAATTCTACTTTGTAGGTTGCAGTGATAGCGCTTATAGATTTAAAACTAATGAAATCCACAATCTGATGATAGCAGCTTCTATGCTGGAGATAATCGCTTTTCCTTAAATGCATTACTAGGTGCAGATAGAACACATATCAAGAGAACATAGTAAGGGGCTCTGTTAATGCTGCTTTTTAGTATGCAGAGAAAGCGCTTGTCGAGATAAAGCTAATGAAAGCCACAATCTGATGATAGCAGCTTCTCTGCTCGAGATAATCGCTTTTCCTTAAATGCATTACTAGGCGCAGATAAAACACATATCAAGAGAACATAGTAAGGAGCTCTGTTAATTCTGCTTTGTTGGTTGCCGTGAAAGCGCTTGTCGAGATAAAGCTGATGAAAGCCACAATCTGATGATAGCAGCTTCTCTGCTCGAGATAATCGCTTTTCCTTAAATGCATTACTAGGCCCAGATAGAACACATATCAAGAGAACATAGTAAGGAGCTCTGTTAATGCTGCTTTTTAGTATGCAGAGAAAGCGCTTGTCGAGATAAAGCTAATGAAAGCCACAATCAGATGACAGCAGTTTCTCTGCTCGAAATAATCTCTTTTAGTTAAATGCTTATGCAAGCGCAGTTAGAACACATTTAAGGATACTCTAATAAAAAGCTAGCCATAGCTGCTTTGTAGGTTGCAGTGAAAGCGCTTGTAGAGATAAAGCTGATGAAAGCCACAATCAGATGATAGCAGATTCTCTGATCGAGATAATCGCTTTTCCTTAAATACATTACTAGGCGCAGATAAAACACATATCAAGAGAACATAGTAAGGAGCTCTGTTAATTCTGCTTTGTAGGTTGCAGTGAAAGTGCTTGTAGAGATAAAGCTGATGAAAGCCACAATCTGATGACAGCATTTTCTCTGCTCGAAATAATCACTTTTCCTTAAATGCTTATGTAAGCGCTGTTAGAACACATTTCAGGACAGTCTAATAAAAAGCTAGCCAAAGCTGCTTTCTAGGTTGCAGTGAAAGCTCTTGTAGAGATAAAGCTCATGAAAGACACAATCTGATGATAGCAGCTTCTCTACTCGAGTTAATCGCTTTTCCTTAAATGCATTACTAGGCGCAGATAGAACACATATCAAGAGAACATAGCAAGGAGCTCTGTTAATTCTGCTTCTTACGTTGCTGTGAAAGCGCTTATAGAGATAAAGCTTATGAAAGACACAATCTGAGGGTAGCAGCTTCTATGCTCGAGATAATCGGTTTACCTTAAATGCATTACTAGGCATAGATAGAACACATATCAAGATAGAATAACAAGGGGCGCTGTTAATGCTGCTTCTTAGTATGCAGAGAAAGTGCTTGTTGAGATAAAACTAATGAAAGCGACAATCTGATGACAGCAGTTTCTCTGCTCGAAATAATCACTTTTCCTTAAATGTTTATGTAAGCGCTGTTAGAACACATTTCAGGACACTCTAATAAAAAGCTAGCCAAAGCTGCTTTCTAGGTTGCAATGAAAGTGTTTGTAGAGATAAAGATCTGGAAAGCCACAATCTGATGATAGCAGCTTCTCTGCTCGAGATACTCGCTTTTCCTTAAATGCATTACTAGGTGCAGATAAAACACATACCAATAGAGAATAATAAGGGGCTCTGTTAATGCTCCTTTGTAGTTTGCAGTGAAAGCGCTTGTCGAGATAAAGCTAATGAAAGCCACAATCTGATGACAGCAGTTTCTCTGCTCGAAATAATCACTTTTCCTGAAATGCTTATGTAAGCGCTGTTAAAACACATTTCAGGATACTCTAATAAAAAGCTAGCCACAGTTGCTTTCTAGGTTGCAGTGAAAGCGCTTGTAGAGATAAAGCTGATGAAAGCCATAATCTGGTGATAACAGCTTCTCTGCTCGAGATAATCGATTTTCCTTAAATGCATTACTAGGCGCAGATAAAACACATATCAAGAGAATATAGTAAGGAGCTTTGTTAATTCTGCTTTCTAGGTTGCAGTAAAAGCGCTTATAGATTTAAAGCACATGAAAGCCACAATCTGATGATTGCAGCTTCTCTTCTCGAGATAATCACTTTTCCTTAAATGCATTACTAGGCGCAGATAAAACACATACCAAGAGAACATAGTAAGGAGCTCTGTTAATTCTGCTTTGTAGGTTGCAGTGAAAGCGCTTACAGAGTTAAAGCTCATGAAAGCCACAATCTGATGATAGCAGCTTCTCTGCTCGAGATAATCGGTTTACCTTAAATGCATTACTAGGCATAGATAGAACACTTATCAAGAGACCATAGTAAGGGGCTCTGTTAATGCTGCTTTTTAGTTTGCAGTGAAAGCGCTTGTCGAGATAAAGCTAATGAAAGCGACAATCTGATGACAGCAGTTTCCCTGCTCGAAATAATCACTTTTCCTTAAATGCTTAGGTAAGCGCTGTTAGAACACATTTCAGGACACTCTAATAAAATGCTAGCCAAAGCTGCTTTCTAGGTTGCAGTTAAAGCTCTTGTAGAGATAAAGCTCATGAAAGCCACAACCTGAGGATAGCAGCTTCTCTACTCGAGTTAATCTCTTTTCCTTAAATGCATTACTAGGAGCAGATAGATCACATATCAAGAGAACATAGTAAGGAGCTCTGTTAATTCTGCTTCTTAAGTTGCAGTGAAAGCGCTTGTAGAGATAAAGCTTATGAAAGACACAATCTGAGGGTAGCAGCTTCTCTGCTCGAGATAATCGCTTTTCCTTAAATGCATTACTAGATGCAGATAGAACACGTAACAAGAGAGAATAACAAGTGGCGCTGTTAATGCTGCTTTTTAGTATGCAGAGAAAGTGCTTGTCGAGATAAATCTAATGAAAGCCACAATCTTATGACAGCAGTTTCTCTGCTCGAAATAATCACTTTTCCTTAAATGCTTATGTAAGCGCTGTTAGAACACATATCAGGACACTCTAATAAAAAGCTAACCATAGCTGCTTCTTAGGATGCAGAGAAAGCGCTTATAGAGTTAAAGCTCATGAAAGCCACAATCTGATGATAGCAGCTTCTCTGCTCGAGATAATCGCTTTTCCTTAAATGCATTACTAGGCGCAGATAAAACACTTATCAAGAGAACATAGTAAGGAGCTCTGTTATTTCTGCTTTGTAGGTTGCAGTGAAAGCGCTTAAAGAGTTAAAACTCATGAAAGCCACAATCTGATGATAGCAGCTTCTCTTCTTGAGATAATCGCTTTTACTTAAATGCATTACTGGGCCCAGATAGAACACATATCTAGAGAACATAGTAAGGCTCTCTGTTAATTATGCTTCTTACGTTTCAGTGAAAGCGCTTGTAGAGATAAAGCTCATGAAAGCCACAATCTGATGATAGCAGCTTCTCTGCTCGAGTTAATTGTTTTTCCTTAAGTGCATTACTAGACGCAGATAGAACATGTAACAAGAGAGAATAATAAGGGCCGCTGTTAATGCTGCTTTTTAGTATGCAGAGAAAGCGCTTGTCGAGATAAAGCTAATGAAAGCGACAACCTGATGACAGCAGTTTCTCTGCTCAAGATAATCGCTTTTCCTTAAATCATTCCTAGACGCCAATAGAACACATAAGAAGAAAACATTGTAAGGGGCTCTGTTAATGCTGCTTAGTAGGTTGCAGAGAAAGCGCTTGTCGAGATAAATCTAATGAAAGCCACAATCTGATGATAGCAGTTTCACTTCTCGAAATAATCATTTTTCCTTAAATGATTATGTAAGCGCTGTTAGAACACATTTCAGGACACTCTAATAAAAAGCTAGCCAAAGCTGCTTTCTAGGTTGCAGTGAAAGCGCTTGTAGAGATAAAGCTGATGAAAGCCACAATCTGATGGTAGCAGCTTCTCTGCTCGAGATAATCGCTTTTCCTTAAATGCATTACTAGGCGCAGATAGAACACATATGAAGAGAACATAGTAAGGGGCTCTGTTAATGCTGCTTTTTAGTATGCAGAGAAAGCGCTTGTCGAGGTAAAGCTAATGAAAGCCACAATCTGATGACAGCAGTTTCTCTGCTCGAATTAATCACTTTTCCTTAAATGCTTATGTAAGCGCAGTTAGAACACATTTAAGGATACTCTAATAAAAAGCTAGCCATAGCTGCTTTGTAGGTTACAGTGAAAGCGCTTGTAGAGATAAAGCTGATGAAAGACACAATCTGATGATAGGAGCTTCACTGCTCGAGATAATCGCTTTTCCTTAAATGCATTACTAGGCGCAGATAGAACACATAACAAGATAGAATAATTAGGGGCTCTGTTAATGCTCCTTTGTAGTTTGCAGCGAAAGCGCTTGTCTAGATAAATCCAGAGCTGGGACTCTGGAATTGAAAGAGGGTCCCCAGTAGAGACCCCCTGGGCTAAACGTGGGGATGCAATGCAGACCCAGCAGGGCACACGGGGCTTGAGGAAGATGTGCAGAGCCATCCAGAACCTGACAGGACTCCTTCTGCCATCTTCCTCAAGCCCCTCCAGCAGCCGCAGGGCCCTGTAGAGAAGGCTTCAGTGGATCAGCTGCTCCCCCTCCAGTTTGTGTCACCAGGAGACTCTCCAGGAGTGGGAGAAGCTCCCACCTGCTGGGCTGGGAGCTGGGGGAGTGTTCTGGGTGTGCGGCCACAGAGAGCAGAAGGAAAGGACCCTGGCTGGGCTGGGGAGTGTATTCAGAGAGGGGCCGGCATGGCGGGAACTGGGATCCTTGCCTGGCCTTGGCTCACTGGGAGCTCTGGTGTCTCCCTTGCCCTGCGTTAAGAAATCTAAAGGCAAGAATAAAGGTCAATGTGGGGAGAAATGGGACTGGCTCCTCCTTCCCACAGGCTGAGTTCCAGGCTTTAAAAGCAAAGTGCATGGAGATGCAGTGCACACAGGGCAGGACACTGGTCATTGCAAAGGAACAGAGCAAGGACATCTCACTTTGTGAAGTGGGAGATCATAGAATCATAGAATAATTAGGGTTGGAAGGGACCTTACATATCATCCAGTTCCAAAGCCCTGCCCTGGGCAGGGATACCTCCCACTGGACCAGGCTGCCTAAGGCCCATCCAACCTGCCTTGAACACCTCCAGGGAACAGAACAACCAGGTTTAAAGAGCCCCCCAGGATTATTGAGTCCAACCATTCCAATCAATCACTAAACAATGTCTCTCACCACCTCATCCACCCATGCCTTAAACACCTCCAGGGAAGGTGAATCAACCCCCTCCCTGGGCAGCCTGTTCCAATGCCCAATGACTCCTTCTGTGAAAAATTTCTTCCTAATGTCCAGCCTGAATCGCCCCTGGCAGAGCTTGAGGCCATTCCTTCTTGTCCTGACCCCTGTCACCTGGGAGACGAGGCCAGCTCCCTCCTCTCTACAACCTCCTTTGAGGTAGTTGGAGAGAGCAATGAGGTCTCCCCTCAGCCTCCTCTTCTCCAGGCTAAACACCCCCAGCTCTCTCAGTCATTCCTCATAAGGCCTTTTCTCCAGCCCCTTCACCAGCTTTGTTGCTCTTCTCTGGACTCATTCCAGAGCCTCAACATCCTTCTTGTGGTGAGGAGCCCACAACTCAGCACAGGATTCAAGGAGCGGTCTCACCAGTGCCAAGTACAGAGGGAGAATAACCTCCCTGGATCTGCTGGTCACACCGTTTCTGATCCAAGCCAGGATGCCATTGGCCTTCTTGGTCATCTGGGCCACTGCTGGCTCATGTTCAGTCGCTGTCAACCAATACCCCCAGGTCCTTATCCTCCAGGCAGCTTTCCAACCAGACTTCTCCCAGTCTGTAGCTCTGCATGGGATTGTTGTTCCCCAAGTGCAGGATCTGGCATTTGGTCGTGTTAAACCTCATGCCATTGGACTCAGCCCATCAGTCCAGCCATAGGGTGAAAGTAGCCATATTAAGTATACTGAATAAACACAAAATCAACAGTTTTGCTAAAAAAACCCACTTCTAACTAAATACGAATAAATAAATCTCAATACCCGTATAGCAACATTAATCATGTTGAACACAAAGACAAAATAAACAGTTGTGGGAAAAGTTTCTCTCCATCTTTGTCAAAGGAGTTTATGGCCCAGCATGGCAGGACGTGGCAAGGAATGTCCTCGGCCCACATGGCTCCGTGGTTGATCATCCAGGTCTTGTTGTTTGCTTGGTTTTTCCCTAATAAAAACAAAGGAAAAGAAAACTCGATCCAAGACAGGACTGATTTTAAAAAGAAGGGACAATCCACCGTGTATTTATTTTGTAGTCCTTTGCATGGACATCATTGGTTACCCATGCATATAGATTAAGTTTTTTAAAGTAAGGGATGCCTTACTAAATTTGGGAGGCTCCTCGGGACAGGCTGTCCTGGGCAGTATCTTGATTTTCTGAGGGAGAAAGTAGCCAATAAATCCCCTTGTTTGGTTTTTGTGAGGAGTGCAAAGTAAACCCACTGACTGCTTTTTGGCTCGGCTAACGAGAGCCCCACTAGTTTTCTCAGCCTGGGCTGGTTCTCTTTCCAACAGGAACTATAGTAGTGGTTATCATTCCCTTTGTCAAAGGGGCTGCAGCTCAAGGAGGGGGACAGGTTTTGTCTGGGGGCTGCTGCTTTTTTGCCGACCGAGGTAGGTCAGATAGGGGCAGGCCAAGCATTAAATGTTGGGGAAACTTCTCTCCTATTCCAGTAATTCCAGGGATTTCAAGCACATCATTCTGCTCCCAAAATCTATTTTCTCCACCCCAATAGAATTCTGCTTCAATCACAAAGCATAGTGCTCCCTCAAGCTCCTGCAATCCAGCCAGATCCCTTAGGGCACATGCATTTGCTTTCCGTACAGTAGAGGTTTCAGACTTCTCCCCCTTATCAATAACAATTGGGGGCTGGAGTTTTACTGTCAAATGGATTTTTACCCTTACATCCAGAAAGATCTAAGCACTTAAAATACCTAGAAAAATAACAGCTATTAGCTATATGTTAACTGAGAAACCACATACAAACCAAACGAAGTATGAAGGAGGGGAGAGAGTCGAAACAAATCGGCGCCACTTGATGCACTAATAGCTCCAATCCATTGAAATGCTGACCGGTGAAACTCAGACCTTAACACGGGATGGGGGAACAGCTTCTCTCATTGCTCATTACATTTACCTAGGGTGCAGGTCCTTCAGAATAATACGAATATAGAAACAGCTTCAAGTTCTTCACCTTGCTTTTCAGAACTGTTATGAGTTTAAAAGGGTTCCAACTTAAAAATCTTCATGGATCGGAACCCACTGCCCCTAAAAATATGACATCTACCACAATTTGCCCATTCACATTTTATTGCCCAACTTAAATTGGCAAGGAATGCTTTTAGGCTCACAAAGTTATGACTGAAGAACCAGCTTTTCACACACACACTTCTCTGCTAGGCGTCGATGTTGGTACAGGGAAATACAGCATTTCTAGTTTGTTGTTCCGAGCAGGTACAACACGCAGCACTGCTGGATCAGGTAAACATGTGCACAGGGGAAGATGAGGTGTGGGCTTATAGAAAGCAGTCAAACGAAAATCAAAAGGACTTTCTCTTTCAGAGTTGCCCTATCTTTATTTGTAGAGGTTATCCAAGAATTTCTGTAATTACATCGCATACTTCTGAGTCCATTCCCGAGCTATTCTGTTGTACTTTTCTCTATCTGTTTGTTCTCCAATCATAACCCTTCTTGCTGTCTGAGGAATGGAAAACTGCCTAAGGACAAGTGGCAGTTGTCCTGGCCTGGAGCAGAGGGACTGCAGCCCTGGGCAGAGGAACCTTCTGCTCTCCTATCTCCTGGCTCCTCCAGGCGCTGATCCTGCTCTGAGGAGATGGGACGGGATGGGTGGTGGCTGGTATCCCTGGGAGTGTGGCCTCTGATGTGATGGTTTTCTCCTCTCTTCAACGTGGTCTCTTGTTGGGCCGGGGAGAGTCCTGTGGGCTGGTGGCCCTCCTCTTTCTGGGGCGCTTGGAACCCCTGGGCAGATTGTCCTCTGCAGGAGCAGAGGTGCCTGACGCTGCACCAACTGCTGTCTCCTGCTGCGGCTGATCCTGCCCTGCAAGGACAGGTGCAGTGGGAGGCCTGCTGGGACCCCCATGGATTGGGGCCCCTGAGGTGCTAGCTTCCTCGTCAAGGAGGTGGGTCCTCTTGCAGGGCTGGGGAGAATCTTGGGGATTGGTGGCCCTCCTCTTTGCGGGGTGCTGGCGTCTCACAGGCATGTTTCCCCTGCCAGGAGCAGAAGGACTGGCCTCCACCATGGCCTCTGTCTCCTGCTGGGGCTGATCCTGCCCTGCAGCAACAGGCACAGATGAGGGGTGACCGGCAGTGCTATGAAGGGTGGTCTCTTCTGTGCTGGCTTCCTCCTCCACATCAGAGCCTGCAGAGCTGGAGGAGGATGACTGGGGCGTGGGAATGCTCTCCTTGGAGGTGGTGGGACTGATGCTGACAGCAGAGTCCTCATCTTCACCCCTGGCAGCATGGGGCGCCTGCTGGGCCAGGTACTGCTGGATCTTGCTGCCACACAGACGCACAGCAGTGGTGATGATCCGGTGACTTAATCTCCGTGAGTCTTGATTCAGGAAGTGCTGTAGTTCAGCCGATAACATTTCCTCATCCAGCCCAAATACAAGCAGGGAGATCACAAGTCTATATTCCATTTCTGTCACATACTCCCAGTTATGTGGGCAGAGCACTGTGAGCTCCCGTTGCAGCCACTGCAGCAGGGGTCTGATGTGATCTGGGTGGCTTCTGAAAAAAATCGCCCAAACATGAGGAGGGAAACTGCCCACCTGAGCTGTAGGCACTGGCCCCATAACCTCCTGCTCATTCTGATGGTTTTCAGTCAATGACTCTTCAGCCTGTGTTTCTCCAGGCCGTCGGACTCGCACTGCATTATAACCCTCCATATTTTTAAACTGCAGCTGAAGCAAGAGATGCGTAGTGTGTCCCCTGCACATGGGGCAGGTTGTATTTTCCCTCAGCCAGAGCACTGCACAGGGGAAGCAAAACTGGTGGTGGCAGGGCATCATATAGCCAATGTCCTCTTGATTGTCCCTGCAGATGGGGCAGCACCACTCAGTCTCAGCAACCGCATTCTCATCAGCCGCATTCTCAGCAGCTGCTTTCTCTGTGTCTGCGTTCTGTGTGTGTGCATTCTCAGTGGCTGGATTCTCAGCGGCTGTGTTCTCAGCACTCTGAGGTGGACTGGGACTCGAGGATGAGAAGTAGTTCCCCATTTCTAGTCACACAGAAGCAGATGTTTTGCACTGCAAAAATGTAGAGAGGCCACGGTTACTTGCCGTCCTGGGGATGGGACAGGAGGGGAGGAAGGAATGGCCAGGTCCCTTAGGAAAGACACCCTACGGTCTCCCAGAACCCCTCTGCCCTGCCCTCAGCAAGCCCAGGGTGGGACAGTTTCCTGCACAGCTCACCTCTGCTGCTGCAAGCACAGCCTGCGGTGCCCGGCTGCCTGAACAAGGCAGGGACAGGGAGATGCAAGGGAAGTACAAGCTCCGGGATGGGCACTGAGAGCTGCTGAGAGAAGCCCCCAGAGCAGCCCCCAGCTCTAGGAGAAGCCTGTCTCAATTCGCCTCTCCTCACGGGAGGCCAGACAAGAGACTGTGCCAGGTTTGGACAGCACCTCCTTATAAGCAGCAAGGGCTGTGACGTCACAATACACCCCCATGCGGTGTCACCCTCCACTGCTTGGTGATGTCACAGAGAGCTCCCTGACCCAGTGGGCACACAGCATCAGCGGAAACAAGGGAACTGAGGCTAGTGCTCAGGAGCAACCTTTCCACCCCCAGGACAGACTGGCTCTGCAGCCGGTTGCCCAGAGTGGTTGTGCCATCTCTATGCCAAAGGGTTTCCAGCCCTATCTGGCCAAAATCTGGAGCGCCCTGTCCTGGGCCCAGGGCCAACCCTGCTCTGGGCAGGAGGTTTGACCAGAGACCACCTGAGATCCCTGCTCTCCTCTGGGATGGTTGTCACCTCTCTTATCCTCTCAGGAACATTTCAGAAGAGTTAAGGACCTACGTCTGATAAACAGAAAGAAAATGCATTCTGCTCTCTGCACTGAAAGTACTTGATGTCTTGCCCAGGATAACATGGTTTGGGTTCAATAAGTACAGAAAGAAAAATGTGTAATTTTTGAGGGAGGGGGAAGTATAAGGGATAGATTCAGGGCTGTGTATTGAAATCGCATTTTCTCATTTGTGTGTCGGTAGGATTTGATTAGCTTGCAACCAGGACAAGCATTCCAAACAGTAGGTGGTCTTGTATCATTTCAGTCTCCTCTTGGGGAATTTTGCTTGTTTTGAGGCAGAAGTAGTGCTCGCAAGTTTTTCTATTTTAGGTTTAGGTAGCATATATGTCCCAAGTGACAGGGGACAGGACAAGAGGGAATGGCCTCAAGCTCCACAAGGGGAGATTTAGGCTAGAGATTAGAAGGAAGTTTTTCACGGAAAGGGTCATTGGGCATTGGCAGAGGCTGCCCAGGGAGGTGGTTGATTCACCTTCCCTGGATGTGCCTAAGGCATGGGTAGATGTGGTCCTAAGGGACATGGTTTAGTGTTTGATAGGAATAGCTGGACTCGATGATCTGGTGGGTCTCTTCCAACCTTGTGATTCTATGATTCTATGATTTCATCAGGTCTCCTGCACAAAGAAAGTTCTAAAGGACCAACACTTTATGTCCACATGTAAGAATTCCAAACGTCCCATGAAGGTAGAAATTCCTGGTCTAGTTTTTTTTTTCTTTATCATTAGAGCCAAAACCTTTTGTGAGCAATCCCTGTCACCCAGCACCCACCTGTTTTCCAATGCCTGCCCTGTGTGTAACAGAAAGATCTGGAGATCAGAAGAACAACCAAGAAAGAACAGCCCTGCGAGGACACAGCACAAGTCACAGCTCCTGGTCATGGCTGAATCCCATCATCACTTCCCACTTCACTTAATCCCCAGCACCACTTACCCTCCCGTGCCCCTGCCCACCAGTGGGATGGGCCCCAGGCTGACTCACGCTGTCTGGGGACGACCCCAGACAAAGAGCAGAGAGCGGCTCCCACAGCTGTGGCTGCTGTGGGGCACCTGCAGTGCTGCCAGCCGAGGGTCCCTGAGCCCTGCACCAACCGCCCAACGCACCTTCTCCAGTCTGGGCGTTGGAGACCTGCAGGTCAGACCCGGATGCCTTCAACTTCTCCCGAGACATGATCTGGTGCTTGAGGTCTCCCAGGGAGATGTCAAGGCCACTGAAGGTGATGGTATAATAGTTCAGCCTGGAGAAGAACTTGTAGTGGACACCCGGCATGGTCAGGGTCAGGCGATGCCTGTTCAGTGCCTCTAAACCCAGACTGGGAGCTGTGGTTCGCTGCTCCTCTCTCTGCAGCAACTCCTAATGCAGAGTTTGGGATGCACAGGCTTGTGGGCCAGTGGCACGCTGGCCATGGGCTACAGCCTCTGTGATGTTACCCTGTGTGACGCTGACCTGTTGACTTGGAGACATCTCTGCTGTCCAGAGACACCTCTGCTGTCTGCTTGTTTCCTGCAAGGCTCTCAGGGAAGCAGGAGCCCCGAGAGCGACAGGTCCCAGCAGCCAGCGCTCACCATGGGACTGCAGATAACCACCAGAGATCTGGTGAACCAGTGTTGTGGTCTCGCTCTGGTGATCTAACATAGAGATGGCAGCACGGGATCTCACACCACCCCTCTGCAACAGCCACCCCATGGGTCACCGCTGTGCCCTCAGGACACCTCCCCTGTGTGCTCTGGAGCAGGGGAGGCACAGCCTGCGTCACTCTGCTCCCCCCCGTGGCAGAGCTCAAGGGGTGGGCACCAGGCTGCTCCAAGCAGCAGAAACCCCTGGCTGGAGCTCTGGGCTGGGCTCTGCAGGCAAAGGCAACGCATCTTTCTGGGACAGAGGGCCCTGGGAAGGCCTCTCATCCACAGCCACAGAGATGAGGCTCAGCTTGGAGGGACTCTTGGATTCCTTGGCTACTGGGACAAGATCCAAACCCACTGCAATCTTTGGATTTGGGGAGAGGAGAACAGCTATGCTGGGGCAGAGAGAGCATCCCGCAACTATGTCACGGTGGTGCAGTGCTGGGCCCCGGCGTCACAGCACCTCCCTCAGAGCCACCCTGGGGGACACGTTTGCCCTCAGTCCCCTCGCACAGGCACACGGGACCCATCAGGGGATGGCAGAGAAGGGTGGCAAGGGCTGTCAGAGGCCCCACAGACTTGGAACAGCCATCCAGGCAGGCCCTCTGCATGGCATCGACGACAAATCGCAGGAATTCATGCGCATCCTCCTGGCGGCCAAAGCGGATGTGCTGGGCAATCTCTGCAGGAGAGGGAGGAATCAGTCCCAGCACACGCTGCGACACATGCAGCCCTTCTCTCCCTCGGAGCAGGGAATCTGGGGCTTGAGCCCCCTCAACCCAAACCAGATGTCAGCCTGAGGCTGGCCACGGGGGAAGCCCCACACAACCCCCTGGCAGCCTCCAAGAGTCAACTCCAAAGAGCAGTCTGCCAACATCTGTCCCGATCTCAAACGTTCTGCTCCTGCATTGGTCGCTGATGCCCCTCATGGCTATGAAAGGGGAGCACAGCTATCCTTGCTTTTGATGTCTCTGATGAAGGACATGGGCTGTATTACGCTGCCACCGACAACCTGGATGACGTGGTTCTCCATAGTGCACAGCATGTAGAACTCACCTTGCTGGCCTGGAGCGGGAGAGAAGATGTTGGGGACAAAGCCAGGAGAGATGGAGGTAGTCGATGGGACAGGAGATCTCTGGTCCAGTACAGCTCAGCGATGATCAGTTTTTCCAAGGAGCTTTGTGGTGCGGAGCTGCTCTGGGCCATCCTGGGTACGCAGGGAGCAGCACGTGCTGCCCCCAGCTAAGGGGGACATGAGCCTCCTCGCTCCACCTCCCAGGGCAGAACCAGAGCAGAGCCCTGGTGGCTTCGTGCTCCCCCTCCTGGGGTAGAATGAGGGAGGAATGGGGAGGAAGGAATGGGTGGTGAACGAGGGAGGAACGAGGAACAAGAGGGGAACAAGGGAGGAACCAGGGAGGGATAGAGGTAAATGAGGGAGGAATGAGCAGGGAACGAGAGGGGAACAAGGGGGGGATGAGGGAGGAATGAGGGAGGAGTGACAGCTGAACGAGTGAGGAATGAGGGAGTGATGAGGAAGGGATGAGGGAGGGACAAGGGGTGAATGAGGGAGGAACAAGGGGGGAACGATGGGGAAACAAGGGGGGAAAAAGGAGGGGATGGGGGTGAATGATGGAGGAGGGAGGAATGAGAGGTGAACTAGGAAGGGACAAAATGTGAATCAGGGAGGAACGAGTGAGGAAAGAGGGAGGGATGAGGGGTGAATGAGGGAGGAACGAGGGAGGAACAAGGGCAGAGCCTCCTGGCTCCTCTTCTCGGGAGGGATATAGAGAGCAGGCTACCTTCTCCTCCTCCTGGGATGGAGACAGAGGGCAGAGCCCCCGCCCCTCCTCACTCCTCCTCTGGGACCGAGCGAGGACAGGAGTTGCGGGACCAATGCACTGATCCTTTGGGAGTGGAATGAAGGTTTGACCACAACTCTGTTATGTGAGTCGCACAAAACCACAAAGGGCAGAAGAGTGAGAGCCAGGACAGTGGGGGCGGGGCCACAGTTCCCATTGGCTGGGAGGGCGGAGGGGGGTGTGTGTGCTAAGGCCGCTGTTTCTATTGGCTGGGAGAGAAGAGGGGGCGGGTGTGGGTGCTGAGGCCGTTGCTTCCATTGGCTAATAAGGTAGAGGAGGCGGGTCTGTTTGCTGAGGCTGCTGTTCCCATTGGCTGCGAGGGCGGAGGGGGCACTGCTTCCTTCAGAGACGGAAGCTCATGGGGAGGACCTGGCATCTCCTCCCGAGAGCTCTTCCCCACTTGGCTCATGCCCCTGGACAAGCAGGAGTAGGCAGAGCTGGGCCCAAAGCACCATCTCTGGACAAGTTCTCTCAGGGGCAGATCAGGAAGCAACTCCAGCTTCCCGGAAAATCCTCCACACACAGGGTCTGGGTGCTGGTGCTGGGCTGAGGCAGCAATACTGATGGGGACATTTTCTCCCACCTCCCTCCACTTCACCTCCCATTCCTATCACCAGGTGTGCTGGAAAGACCCTAAACCTCTTCTTCTCCAGGCTAAACACCCACAGCTCTCTCAGCCGTTCCTCTTGTTCTCCAGCCCCTTCCCAAGCTTCATTGCTCTTCTCGGGACTTGTACCAGAGACTCAACATCCTTGTGGTGAGGGGCCCAGAACTGAGCACAGGATTCGAGGAGCAGTCTCACTAGTGCCAGGTACAGAGGGAGAAGAACCTCCCTGGACCTGCTGGTCACACCGTTTCTGATACAAGCCAAGATGCCATTGGGGCACCTGAGCCACTGCCAGCTCATGGTCAGTTGCTGTCAAGCAACACCTCTAGGTCCTTCTCCTCCAGGCAGTTTCCAGACAGGCTTCTCCTAGTCTGTAGCTCTGCTCAGGGTTGTTGTCCCCCAAGTGCAGGTCCTGCCATTTGGCCTTGTTAAACCTCATGCCATTTGACTCAGCCCATGGATCCAGCCTGTTCAGATTCCTTTGGAGCCTCCTGACCCTCCAGCAGATCCACACTTGCACCAAACTTAGTGTCATCCACACACTTGCTCAGGGTGTACTCGATACCTTCATCCAGGTCATTGATGAAGACATTGAACAGGGCTGGACCCAGCACTGAGCCCTGGGGAACCCCACTTGTCACTGGCCTCCAGCTGGACTTGACTCCATTTCCCACCACTCTCTGGGCCCTCCATCCAACCAGTTTTCCGCCCAGGAGAGTGTGCACCTGTCCAGGCCAGAGGTGACAGTTTCCGTGGCAGAATGCTGTGAGAAACGGTGTCAAAGGCTTTGCTGAAGTCCAGGAAGATCTATCCACAGCCTTTCCCTCATCCAATAGCTGAGACACTTTGTCATAGAAGGAGATCAGGTTAGTTTGGCAAGACCTGCCTTTGGTAAACCCATGTTGACTGGGCCTGATCACCCAGTTCTCTTGCATGTGCTTCATGATCGCATTCAAGACTTTCCCCTGTTCCATGACTTTCCCTGGCACTGAGGTCAGACTGAGAGACCTGGAGTTCCCTGGATCCTCCCTGCGACCCTTCTTGTAGATGGGCACAACATCAGCCTCCAGTCCAGTGGAACCTCCCCAGTCTTCCAGGACAGTTAGAAGATGATGGAAAGGGGTTTGGCCACACAGCTAACAGCTCCCTCAATACCCTAGGGTGAATATTGTTACTATTAACTCTATTTTGGTTTTGGTTCCACTTCTGCTAATATTTCTGTTTGGTTTCCAATACTGTTCACTTCAGATGAGAGTAACTTGTGTCTAAAGGAAGGACTTAATAGCTACCATTAACCTGCCCAAGATCATCTTATTTCGCAGCTCTCGTCTATTGTTGTGAGACACAAATTGTCAGTAAGATTAAGTAAAATGAAACCCAATATGCTTGATGCCAACTCAAAGTTCAATAATTGCTTTTGTATCTAAGGAAACGGCATTCTTGCATGTCATAATTTTTCCAAGAAATGCTTCAGAATGCAGATGTAAGAGAATAAAGAAGATTTCTTCTGCTTATATTCCAGTCAATTTATCATGTTTTAAAAAACCCCACAAGTTTCCTCATAAATTACAGATCTAGATAACAACACTAATAAAATAAATGCATTTTAGACTAGTCTAATATAATTAATTCTAAATGTGGCTCTCTAATGGAATTTCCAAACTATTTTCTCCTCTCTTTATCCCTGTCAGTGTCTATCTAGTAGACATTGCTATTAGGTAAATAAAAATACACTTGAATTACACCTGTGGATATACTGAGCTTCCATAAAAAAGGTTATAGCAAGGTTTAGAGAGTTGGATTTATCATTTCAATAAAAGGCTTACAATCTCATTATTCCAATATATTTGTATGAACTAGAAGGTCATAGTGCAAGCATATATCAGTTTTGTTTCTATTACTTCAAACTGTCCATTATTATAAAACACTCTTCAGAAGAACTATTTTCAAAACATTTGTTGTAGAATTCTCACTTTCTCACAGTGTTTTTCTGCAGAACAGCCCTTTGCCCTTTTTATTAAATACATTTTTCATTCTGCGGTTGTGATGATTATCTAAAAATGCAAACCAGATACGAATATGTACAAAGACTGAGAACATGGCTCGGGGTGATTAATTTTACCCATTAGGTCTCATCAGGGACCTCTTGGCTGTGATATCAGCATTTTCTGACAGCACCAAAAATGCTGGAATTTAGTGAGAGAAATCTATGTTTTGAATTCAATAATATATTGTCTTTTTTTCTGTTTCATTCCATCTGATTCAGACTGTACCACTCTACCACTGCCAACAGAAGGTAAACTGAAGTCATTTCAAGGCATATATGGGTTGATCAGTCTCCTGCCTCAGGTGGAGGTACTGGGATTCTGCTTAAAACCAGCAATTAGGAATTTAAGGCTTTTAGAATTTAGAAGATTAATTTGTGAAACTAAGTCCAGATTCTCTGAATACTAATGTATGCACAGTGGTAGGAAATGAAAAATAAAATTGATCTACATAATTCTGAGACTTTTTAGCTTCTAACATTCATAGAGCTCCATAAATCAACACATTAATAATAACAATAATGACCGCAGCAACAACAACAACATTAAAACTACCCTAATTTTTAAAAGCTATTATTTCATATTTACTACTTGAAATTTCCCCTAAGTTTCTTGTTCAAGAAGAATAAGAAGAAAGGGTAGTACTTGAAGGTGATCTGAATTATTTCAGTTTCAAACTGATGTGTAGTTATTTATGATTAAACGATACACTACAGCAACACTGTGAGGGTCAAAACATACAGTGCGAGTCTTCAGACCCGCATGAAAAACTGTCTATGTTGAAGTGAAAATAAAAGTTGAAGACAATAATAAAAATTAAATCCTATCTCTAAATATTAATATCAATGCTTTTTAATTTTTAAAAGATACTGAAAATGTAATTTGGTGATTTAAAAAAATATTTAAATATTTCTATAAAGGCTTCTAGGAAAAAAATACTAATTTAAGATATTCACAATTTTTAAAAGTTCATTTCTTAACTGTTTGAACAGAGAGATAACCAGACACATTGAAGTCCAAATCCTAGTGGCAAACTGAGTTTAGTGAGATATTAACAGGAAAGCATTAAAATTATGCATAATACCATATTTTTGTTGTAAAACATTCTTTTAAAGTTGCATAAAAATACTTTTTCCCCTTTTTGTGAAAAAATCTGTATAATCAAATACCATTAGAAATAATTATTAGCATTGTGCAAGGCTTATCTGAAAATCTGTAAATTCTTTAATTTGTGATCACTTTGCTGTAGTTAAAATGATGTCAACATAAACTTGATAATTCTAATCCTTGTTGGAATGGAAACCGTTGTCTGATACAAGAGCAATTTGTGAAATGCAAATACGAACACAGAATATTCTCAGTGTTTCTATTAACTAAAGCTGCAGAATGAACAAGGGGAATCAGGAATGACTTTCTGCAGTAGGAGAGTGTTTTGTGGAGGAGCTGAACATTTACTTCAGAAGCATTAGAATCTCATTGCTGATGTCAAGTGGAAGTCGTTATTCATTATTTAGTCAATTTTTTGTTTTCCTAATTACGAAAATGGCAGTTATGGAAGGCAGATGATATAAAACAATACCTGAATGTATTGGTTGATGAAAAAATGAACAAGGTGTCTTCTCATTTTAGATAAGTAAATGAGAAAAAGTCACTGAGACACAAAAAAAGTTAATAACTGGCTAACAGAAATAAATAGTAGGGAATAATTATTTAGTTTAAGCTATGGAGCTCTTTAAAAAAAGAAAAAGCAGCACATATTTAACTGGCAACCTCCCCTGAAATCTGGCCAAGGAATAGGAAACAAACCTACAGCAACCTTTCTCCTTTTGCTTATATTTCCAATCCCATGATATGAATGTCCTCTCCCCTGGGTTTGTGAATTGTGCTTCCAGAGAGTTTGTGATTAAACACTGCTTCAAGAACTCTGTTTTATACTGCTCAAGTCCATCCCAGGGCAATGTGACAGACAAACTGCGAGGTTCCTCGCCCTCCAGCCAGCACTCTTCACTGCTCTGTTTGCAAAAGAACATCTGCATAATGTTGCAACCTCTTTGCTTGTGTCCCTTCCAGGGTTCCTGGGACAATGATAACAGTTTTATATTCAATAGATGAGGAGTAAAATGTTGAGATGATTGTGGCATGAAGAAGAGCTGGACAACCTAACAGCCTCTGTCTAAACTGTTCTACTGGATGGAGAGATGAGACTGGTAACTGAACTCAGCATTTCATTGCATGATCTGTCTCATTAAAACACTAGAAAAATACAAGGAATGATTAAAAAAACTCTTTAAACAAGTTACTTCTTCCTGAAAACCCTGGGAATTTATGAAAGCATATGATGCTATTTTCTAGAACAGCAGATAAGCATTATGCATGTGTAAAGCTAAAACCTAGGTTTATGGGTGGCATTTTTAGAAGAAAGTTTTACCATTTTTTAAAAGAGTAAACTTTTTCCCCACCCACTGTTGCAAAGTTTTATTATGAGGAAATTTAGACTTTTTGGAAGTGGCTTGCACAGAGATGTGTTAGTCTGACTCAAATAGACCCTCAGGTTCCTGAGAGCCCTCGAGAGGTCTTTAGAGATTACCTGCTGTGTTCAAAACTTCACGTAAAGAGTCTGCTAACTGTACTGTGCATCTTCAGACTGCCGATGCTCACATGCTAGCAGAGGCCAATTTGTGCTGAAGATATGAAGGATTTTGATCTTGGGTTTGACTCATTGTGGTGGTGCTTCTTAATTCTTTATAAATACGTGAATAGTTCAGCGGCTGCTGAACCTCTGTTCTTTTCCTCTAACATACTTCAAATCTCCTCATCCCTTTCCTGGATCAAGTAGCTGACAAGTCAGCATGCTAATCCATGTTAATACCTTTCAATATATACAGCAGGTGTATGAATATGTACCTAGATTCTTGCTGAGATCACACTTTAGAGACAAAGAATCCAAACCTTTCTTTCTAGAAGTGACAATTCCTCCTCTCTTCCCGCCCCAATTCCATTTCCAACTGGGTATGTCATCATTAGAGACATCTGAGGCTCATCAAATTCATATCCCACAGCTAAGTATTGGTAGAGTAAACCTAGCTGATCCCCTGAAATCAGATGTGAGATATTGAGGCGAGACAAGACTCAGTAGTTAACCTTCATTCAAAAACAGGATGGGAGGAGGAAGGTCAGAGAAAGCAAGCAACAGGGAATAGAACTGTCAACCTGTGTTTGTGGTGTTTACCTTAGAAGGGAAAAACTTAGGAACTGGGTGTGCTTCTGCCTTTGATGTTACATATAACCTGAGAAAAATTAATAAAACAAATACCACCAGAAATAACAGCAGAAGCGTTAAAAGTGCTTTTTCCAGTTAGCTTCTCTTAAACTAGGAAATACAGTACTTTCCCATGCTGAAGGGAATTTGTGCTTGCATCCTTTTGTAATGAGATGAGCACTTATCCTAAGCGTCTCTCATCTGTCACTACCTCCAGCAGTCATTGAAGTTATCAAGTTAAAACTTCTTGTAATGAATTAACAGAATGTGACATCTAAAACCAATGTAGAGAGCGGTTTTGATTTGGGTATGTGAGTTCCACTAAAAGGCCCAGACTTGGAAACAGATGTATTGATGTGAGAGTGAAAAATTCTTATGATGCTTTCTTTTAGTTCAGTCCTGTCCAGCCCTACTGCAAAATTAAGCTTTTTCACCAACACATGGATATGATGGGACTCTTCTCAGCTCATCTATGAGACACGTCCTTCATCTGCCATGGTTTTATTCAACACAGCTTTATCCCTTTTGGTTCTGATTCAGGCAGAGTGAAGGAAGCCCAAACCGCAATGTAGCTGATCAGTCTCTCTCTTGGGATGCTTTCGGATTGCATGAAGCATATTTCGAGTCTACGAACTATTGGACAGTTTCCGCATCCCTGCCCGCACTCGGCATTCCTGCCCCCATCCCGCACCTCATCCCACTCTGTGCCCAGGGCTCAGCCACCCTCCCCAGCAGAACCCCCAACATGCTAATTAAACTCCTAAATTAACGCTCAGGGTCCTGGAGGTAGGGGGGGGCAGGGGGGCGGGGCCGCAGGGGAGGGGGCGTGGCTTGAGCTGTGGCAGTTGCAGCCGTTGGTGAGTCTCTGGCTACCTGGCTGACAGGTTGGGCGCTCTCTCCTCCATCTGCTCCTCGTGTGGCTTCATGCTCGGTCCAGATGTGGGGCAGGAAGCGCCGGGAGCCGTCGAGCACGAGGTAAGCACCGGGACTGCTCGAGGAGCAGCATCACGCCACGTGCCAGAGCCGGGCTGGGCGGGAAGGGACCGGGAAGGAGGAGGGAGCAGAGCAGGTGGCATGAGGGGTGGGGCTGGGGGTGCAACCACGGCTGGAGCTGTGGGAATGGGCTGCGGTGATATCTGGTGGGAGAGCAGTCATGGCCGATTGGGGCGAGACCAGGAGGCATTGGTCTTTCTTCAAAGAATCCTTGCTGTGTGCCCTTGTGTTCTTGAACAAATAAATGCAGGAGCAACCTTTGCGCTCTATACCCAAAGGAGTTTACTGGGTTTTATCCTTGCTGCCCGCTGGTGGAGCTCTGGGATTTGCACTTTAAAAGTGAGAGTGCAGCTTAGAGTGATTTCAAGAGCTCATTCCCGGGCGCTGGCTTAGCAGGGAGTTATTTCAGTCAATAGGTGCAGGCAAGAGCGACTTTCCAACTTTTTAGTTCTGTCCTACTTAGAGTTTCCTTTGCCACACACCACTGTGGCTCAGTGATCTCTGGCAAGATGCTTTCCTTGAGGAAAGAGGAAAGCTTCCTGCATTAACCCCACAATCAGAGATAGGAGCAAATATAGAACATTAAGAAGCATTAAGAGAATGAGAAAAAAGAGACCTTTTATGCTTTAGTGCAATAAGAGGCTCTCTGTGAGCAAAGGGTGTGGATGGGAGAGCCTGAGTGTGGCAGCAGTGTGTGTGTGTCTGGGATGATCAGGGGCACATGGAGAGGGGAGACCTTGGCGATACGGAGCTTGCTTTGTCAGCGCCGCTGGGGAGGGCAGTCAGCCTCTTGGAAGCTTATGTGCAGTTGTGGAACTGTGTCTGTGTTTTTTCCTCAGTGCTCCGTCGGAGAGTCCTGACGAGCCACCAGCAAAGGAGGCAAGACAAGGTACTGCATGTGACACAAGGATTTAATGTGCCCCATTAATGTCCTTAGGTTCCTGTAGTGCAGGGAACTCTGGCTTTTGTACTTCAGTGTTATTACTGAAACAAAATCTTTTTGAGCCCTTCTTTCCTAGTGGGCACCTGCGTAGCCAGTTCCAGTCCCACTGGGTAACCTGCGCCAGGGGCTCTACACCCTCACAGCAAAATATTTCTCCCTAAGATCTCATTTCCATCTCACCAATTTCACCTTGAAGCTGTTCCCCCTCGTGCTATCTCTCCCTTCCCTGATCAAGAACCCCTCCCCAGCTTATATCACTGCCAACTGCTGTTGCGGGAGGGTGTGTGCAATGGGTTACGCTGCATTAGGTGGAGTAAGGAGATGGGCTCTAACGCAAGTAGAAATCCTAATCCTCTTTTAAATCATCTTGTTATTTTGCCTGTTTTTGTTTTTCAGATTATGCTGTCTCTGATCATGGAGAGGAAGGTGACAGAGGTGTTGCACTGGAGGAGTTGCCATCCAAGGCCAAAAGTGAGGGCCAGGAGGCTTTAGCCAGCAATGCCTCTCCCGTTGCAGAGCCTGCAGCAGAGGTGAGCGAGGATTTGGGGTGTAGGTAGAGTCTGTGCAGGAGGAAAGAGGAGGCAGCTCTCCCGATGTAGCGTGAAGTTGGGCTTGCTCTGAGCCTGTATGGCTGTGGGTTCTTTCCCGTTTGTAGGCGGCAGCTCTTGCATGCAGGGTTTGCTTTCCTCAGGTTTGCCTACTCTGCTCTAGCACTTGCAGCTTGTAGTTTGGTAACTAAAATACATTACAATATGAGAAAAAACCTGGATGCTTCCTCTGATTAAACCTCTTTCTGCTGGGTGGTTCTCCTCCAGTCTGGGAGAGGAGTCCTGTAGAACGCTGGGTCTGTAAAAAGGAGTCATGAAGTGCTTGGCTCTAGTCTGGTTCAAAGGTAGAGTTACTTTTCTTATTGCCCCATAAGAGGAACGGTCACCGTCTAAGTGTTTGTTCCTGAGAGAGTCGTTAACTCCTGTTTATATAAAATATACTTCAAGGGCTAAACTGCTGCACTTTGTCAGTAAGAATCCTCGAATGGTTTGGGTTGGAAGGGACCTTAAAGCCCATCCAACTCCAACCAGCTGCCATGGGCAGGGACACCTCCCACTGCATCAAAGGCCTATCCAGCCTGGCCTTGAACACCCCCGGGGAGGAGACAGTCACAAGCTTGTGTTCTTTTAATCACTGCACGTATGGGAGCTCTTATTAATTTTTTTTAAAAAAAGCGTACTTGTCAGAGTTCCTGCAGAGGTTTTTGTTTTGCTAACATCTGAACTGGCAAATAATGGTCCCCAGGTCGTGACAGAGCTTACCACATTGCAGGGAGTTTGTCTGCTTGGATTCACATTGAGGTTATACTCACATTGCTACATTTTTTTGTTTTTACTTCAGACTCAGTCCCTTCCTTATGAACCTGCAGCCAAGAAACAAAGAGTATCTGCACCAGAAACACCAGAATCTGGTAAGGCTGACATTGCACTATTCACTCCTTTCTTTTTCACCTTGCTGTGTTTGGGGTGCAGCTGCAGCCTCTGGGCTCAGAGTGTTGAAGCAGCGACATCTGGGTTGTGTCTGGCACTGCTGGAATATGAATTCTTCTCTGCATCCTTGTGTTGCCTCTGGACTGGGGCATTTATCTCATAATCCCAGTGCAAGAGCTGCCTTGGGAGCAGTCCTACAGTTGTATGTCCATAATTGGTTTGCCAGGAGAAATTGTTTTAAAGATTAATTTTAGCTTGTAGATCCTAATAACTTTTTTTTTGCTTTTTTTCTGAAAGGGGTGGGGAGAGTTGGGAAAGAAAGAGGGAGACAGAACCACCCCCAACAGTAACTCCTGACTAAAATGCCCTTGGAAGCATTTTGGTGTACAGAAAAACTGTTTAAAATGGTCCTCAAGACACATTCTTGTGACAGTTTTGTGGCTGCAGATGTGACTCTGCCCCGTGCAGAAGATGGCAGCACCTGGCTGTTTGCAGCAGCAGAGCGCGAGATATTGCTGCTCGGGCTCAGGCACCCCTTGCTTGACTGGGAGTTGTCAGCCTTTAATCCATTTCTAGTGCTGCGTGTGGCTATTTCTGTGACAGTTAGTGAGCTGCAGGTGCATAAGAGGGACACCTGCCACTGCACCAGGCTGCTCAGAGATGAGGTGCTCAGGGATGCCGTTTAGGAGTGGATGGGTAGGGGTTGGATTTGATGACCTCAAAGGTCTTTTCCAACCAAACAATTCTATGATATTCTATGAAAACTCCCAAGTTCAAACTTCCTGACGTTGCAGTTGTTGTTACAAGGTTTTTTTTGTATTTCTCACCCAGCAAGTGAGCACTTTGTGCATCTGATGGTAAATGAAAGCTGTCTTCTTGCTCTCATGGGGCTACTTTTCTGTTCAGGTTTCAAAGCTGGAGATGTTTGCGGCCCACAATTGCCTCCAAGAGGTGATGTGACCAGGTAGAGTCTCTTTTAATCACCCTTCTCCTGTCGTTTAGCTCTGTGTGTGTCTCTTATCCAGAACAATTCCATGGGACAGTACGGATAGACAGCTCACTCCTCTCTTTTCCTCTCCCTCACCTCACAGGGTGGAGAACACTACAGAGGAGAAGAGAAGAAAACTTGCAGCTGCAAAGGTAAGTCTGTGTTATTGATGATTTCACTTCTTAAGCAAATACAGCTCTTTGTGATGAGAAATTCTTGCCCTTCTCACTCCCGTATTGCTGAGTGAATCTTGTGTTTGTGGCGGTTGGTTTGCTCAGGGAAAGCGGGAATGTTGTGTGAGAAGTAGTGCTCTCACCAAGGGTTTCCTGCTGCCATCTGTTTGTTTCTGGACTATCACAAGTGCACCAGGCTATGCTCTTCTCCACACTTACTGTGTTGGGCACAGCTTAAAAGCCTTGTGCCCAGACTTAGTTGTCCTGCAGAGCTGTGCTGTGGTATCTTTAGTCCTGGCTTGTTTTGTGAGGTTGGCTGTACACTTCTGACTTTCCTCTCTGCTTGGGATTGAGATCACACAGTTTTAATCATAGAAATGGGAGCTGTTAATTTCAATCTCAGTTTTCTAGGCACATGTGGAGGCTCTGCTGGGGTTCTTAATGCCAAACTGACCATGTTCCTCTCCTGCTTTTGCTGAGCCTTGAGGGCAGTGCTGCCCGGCTGGAATGTGCTCCCCAATAAAAAGTAACTTTGCAGTCTGCTGTCTGGATGTGTGTACAAAAACCCTTCCAGTTTAATACATCGGCAAGATTTTCTGCACTATCACGTAGCAAAAATGTGTGTTTCCTGGCTCACTTCATGTCCTTTTGCCCAACAGAAACAGAATGGAGCCAAGAACTCTGGAGATGCGTCACCCGGATTACGTCAATCAACTCTTACGTCCAGAAGATCATCCAGCGGCGGTGTGGAAGCAAGGAAATCACCGGACTCCGGCAAAAAGGCAGATGACTTTCCTCCAATCACAGAGGTACCATAGCTGATGGTTTATTAGACAGGACACAGTGCTAGCGTCACCAGTAATGCTAATTTTTATTATGTTCCACATGCTCCTTCAGTTGAGCTCGCCTAAGAGTTTTTGAGGCTTCTGCTACCAGGACAAAAGCTGGGCCAGGCTTAAGAACACAGCAGTACTAACCCAATTCCCCTGGTTAAGAGGCAGAGCCTCTTAAAAGGATTTTGTCCTCTTCTCCTGTGGTGGTGGAACCTGAAAAATAAGCTTTGGCTGCTGCGTAGTGCTGCATTGCTTGGGGGGCAGCTGAGCATCTTGTGAGCATCCTTAGGGTCCCACAGAGCTGTGTGTGGGCTCTCAGGACCCTGCAGAGCCCTGTGTGCGTGCTGAGCATTGCAGTGTCTGGAGGAGTTAACTTAGTTACAGTGTTGAGGGGGAGTGGGAGTCCAGGTTCCCCTGCTCACCTGAATTTTGGCTGCTTTTATTCTTTGGAGTCACGGTTGTGCTGATCTAACTGACCATGTCTGGAGAAAGGCAGAGGCTAACTTGTCCTTTCCAAGGTTTTACACAGTCTGCTCAGTAGAAGGTAAACCAGGTGCTGTGCTTCATTTTCCAGCCCAGATTCCACCAAGAAAGGGACCTAGTGGTTTATTTGTATTCCTTACCCAGACTTAGGTGGCAACATTGGTCTTGGAGCCAGTGGGATGCACAGCCTGGAATGGTGGTTGCCTGACTCGAGCGTAGCTGCCTCAGTTTCCCTTCCTTAACACTCAGTATGGCAAGGGCTGCAGCAATGCATGGCAAAGGGGTTTGCTCTACTTCTGTTGATTTTTCAGCTGCTTTAGTGTGTTTGGTGCCCACAGGTTGGATATTGGCTTCCAGGACAAAGCTGGGCTCTGCAGCTGAAAGTTGGGGTGCTGAGCTGACAACAAAAGGCTGTTACTAACTTGGCAAAAAGCTAGTAACTGAGGGTCACTGCAGGATTGCTCAAAGCCTGTTAGCATGCTCATTACTCCATTTGATGAGTCCTTCCCCATTTCATTGTTTGTTTTAGGCCATGGAGAGAGAGATTAAGGCCACATTTTGCCACGGGGATGCGGGTGATGTACTTAGCAGTGCCTTCAAAATGGACATCACCCGCCAAGACATCTGCACGCTGCAGAAAGGTCGCTGGCTCAACGATGAGGTAAAAGTGGCCGCAGCATGACGATATCCTCGTTGGGCGAGAAGCCTCATGGCCCTTGCTGCTCTATCATTCTTTTGGTAAGCTAGGGTCTTGTTTTACATCTCAAGTTTACTCTTTATGGCACAGATCATAAATTTCTACCTGAATTTATTGATGGAGAGAGCCAAGAAGAAGGGATATCCAGCAGTTTATGCTTTTAATACCTTCTTCTATCCAAAACTAAAATCCAATGGATATGCAGCAGTGAAGAGATGGACAAGACACGTCGATCTCTTCCAGCAGGACATTGTCTTGGTCCCTGTGCATCTGATAAATCATTGGACTCTGGTGGTGAGTCAAAGTGGCTTTTTGTTTGGAGTTGGATGGGGAGAGAAAACTGGTGAGAAAAGCCATATTGATTTTGATATTTGTGCAGAGAAGTTTGTGCTTGTCTGACAGTTCTCTTGTAATCACAGGCCATAGACATGAGGAACAAGACAATCAAATTCTTCAACTCCATGGCACTCAAGAGTGGGGACAAAATCTGTGAAATTCTATTGTAAGTAACCGGTTGCTTGGGCACTGCTCTCACATTGTGAATTATCAGGAGGCTTTTGGACCTTGTCCAAACTTGTCCCTGGGACACAACTGCAAGTTTCCACGATTCTTTTAGATAACGAAGCAGGAATCTTTGCCTTGCTGTGAGTCATGTGACATTGGCTGCTTACCTGGTATCACACGGTCCCCTGCAGTCAGGGCCTTGGGTACCTGGGTTCTGCCCCCTTTCCACCACACACACACACACTCACTGCCCAATATACGCCAGCCTGGTGCCACCTGTACTGCCCCTGCTGGGAATGGAACAACTGGGCTTTAAGGAGTGAGCTTATGCTTTTGTGGAAGCCTCTGCTGGAATCGCTGGACTCATTCCTGACCAGTAAATGATACCTCACATCCTCTCGTTATGTCTGTAAATTTAAGGCTTGGATTTTTCCTCTGAAAGCCTTAAATCAGCTGCCGTTAGGATGCTCTGATGTTTGGTTGGCCTGCTGCTCAGCTCCCCGTGATCCTACAGCAGCTCTGTTTTTGTTGACCTACATTCTAGAGGCAAAGAGTGACTTTGATTTTTTTTCAACAGCAAATACCTGCAGGAGGAAAGTCAGGACAAAAGACAAGTGAAGCTGGATCCTTCAGAGTGGACCCTTCACAGTATGACGTCACATGTACGTGAGCACTACTGGGATGTGAAATGGGAACTCTCAGCTCCTTCTCTTTAGAGGTCTTGACACTCCCTAAATTGAAGCTTTTAGAAAAGAGCCGTAAGCATCTCATGTTCTTACAGTGCCACCTTAGGCCACAGCTGACCCAGGAAACTGTGGAATCGCAGAGTGGTTTGTGTCAGGAGGGACCTTAAATCCCGTCCAGTTCCAGCCCCTGCCATGGGCAGGACACCTTCCACACCAGCTTACTCAAAGCCCCACCCAACCCGGTCTTAACCATGCTGGGATGAAATCTTTCAGCGTGACCTCTCCTTGTTTGAATTAGTCTGCCATTTCAGGTGAATCTGACTTTGCCCCCACTTCCCAAGACAAACTTAATCTGTTTGGCTCTTGTTGGAGAACAAAGGCTTTGGAAAAGGGTTTGGATTTTGGGATAATTATTGTTGTTGTGTGCACAAGTCCCGGTGTGTGACAAAGCAGAGGGTTGAGCATGTGTTTCCCTGAGTTGGGCTCCAGGAAAGCTGGGGAGGGGCTTACTGAGGGCATGGAGCGATAGGGCAAGGGGGATTGGCTTTAAATTGGGAGGCGGGAGATTTTTGTCGTAATGTGCAATCCAAATTCCTGATGATGAGGGCAGTGAGGCCCTGGCCCAGGTTGCCCAGAGCAGTAGTGGCTGCCCCATCCCTGAAGGTGTTCAAGGCCAGGCTGGATGGGGCTTGGATCAGCCTGGTCCAGTGGGAGGTGTCCCTGCCCATGGCAGGGGTGGGACTGGATGGGCTTTGAGGCCCCTTCCAACCCAAAGCATTCCATGATTACGAGTTAGTAACAAAGAGCACGGCCTAAAGACACAATCTGAGAACCACAACCCCAAGTAAACCTCCCAGAGAGGGCGTCTCTCTTAGGAGACTGCTCTCCCTTCTCAGCCTGCCAAGAGCTTGGATTGTAACCCCCATGTGAAGGGAGTGAGGAGCTGATGTGTGGTCAGTCAGGTCTGTTCCCTGAGTTGTGTGATGGTCAATGGATTATCCTGAGTGTCGGTTAGGATGGGTAACGTGTGCTGCCTCCAAACTGCCTCTCTTTTATGGTACTGGAAAATTCTGTTTCTTTGCATTCCTTAGGAAATCCCTCAGCAAGAAAACGGAAGCGACTGTGGAGTCTTTGTCTGCAAGTACGCAGACTATATCGCCAGAGAGAAACCATTAACATTTACACAGGTGAGTGGGAGTTAAAACTGGCTCCAGACGTCTTTGCTCAGACACCAGAGCCAGGGGAAAGTTACAGAATCCTAGATTGTCCTGAGCTGGGAGGGACCCATGAGGCTTATTGAGTCCAAGTCCTGCCCCTGTACAGGACACCCCGACATTCCCACCGTGGGGCTGAGGGCATTGGCCAAACCCTTCTGGAACATTGTCAGGCTGTGGCTGCTTCCCTGGGAGCTGTTGCAGGGCTCCACCACCCTCTGGGGGAAGAACCTTCTCCTCGTGCTCAGCCTCACACTCCCTCTGGCATCTTCCAGCCATTCCACTGGGTCCTGAGTTCTGCAGCAGCTGCAGATTTTGCCTGGAGCAGGGATGGAGATTCTATCCCTCACTCTGGGGTTGGTGTGGAGCTGGTGGGGTTGGAGATTCCCAGTGTCCTCATAAGGGCAGAGCTGTGTTCTCCATCCTTCCATCTGGTGTCTGCTTCCTAATTCACTACAAGAGACACCGCAACCAGTGGGTTTGAGATACCTGGCCCTGGAGAAGTGCCTATTTTCTGCCTCAACTTCATGCTTAAAAGGTATTTCCTTTTCTTTCCAGCGTCACATGCGTTATTTCCGGAAGATGATGGTGTGGGAGATTCTCCACCAGCAGCTGCCGGAGTGATGCATGAGATGTGTGATGAGAGCCGTAGTGTGATCAACTCCAGGTGACTGAAAAGGCTTTTAGTTCTTTTCCCAATACTTTATTTGGATAGGTAGTAGGCACACAAATTGTCCTCTTTAGACTCTGCAGTAGTGGTTGAGGAGCGGTGGTGGTTTCCTGGCTCTGGAGGCAGTAACTCTCCCTAAGTACCTGACAGCCAAGCAGAAAGGTGGCTGTGACGGGGGAGAGGCAGCACTGTCAGCCTCCGTCACTGAGATGCAGCACATGTGGCCACGTTACCCACAAAGAGGACTCTCACCAACAAACCACAGCAAAAGAAGGATTTGATGTTTAGCCATTTCCTGGGAAGCAGGGCCTCAGCACAAGCGACAGTTACACGGGAAGACAAACCCGTAACAAGGAACATTCCCGCCTCCTGCTTCTTTCCCTGAACTTTTCTTGCTGACCATGTTGTTCTATGGTCTGGGCTATCCCTTCAGTACTTGGTGTCAGCTCTCCCAGCCGTGTCCCCTCCCATCTCCTTGCCCACCCCCAGCCTACTGGCCGTTGGGGCAGTGGGAGAGCCAGAAAAGCCCTTGATGTTGGGCAGGGGATGGTTAGCAATATCCCAAATCCTGGTGTGTTCTCAGCACTTTTCTAGTTACAAGTGTAAACCGCAGCACATAGAAACTGCTGTCAAGAAATTTAAGGCCATTACAGTCAGATCTAATAAAATGACATAAATACAGCCCTTGGGTAATTTACCACAAACTAGATGTAACATGAGTAATATTACATAGGCAGATCATAGAAAGACTGTAGAATCTAAAACATAGTAAAAGATAAATAAATCAAATTTATACCTCCTACACTTTCCGGAGCAGCAAATGAGCTGTGATTCCTAAGTGTCTCTTGAGCTCAGTGTATGGAAGTGAAAAGTGGAAATACACCTTCTCAGTATTTGGTTTCATGCTTCTGCAGAACAACGTGTCCATGCAACCCCACTAACTCCTGTTAGTCTTTATTTGTGAAATAAAAACATGCCTCATGAGGAAGGAGGCATTTCCAGACAAAGATGAAAAGGAAGGTTTTCCAAAGTGCCAGGTATATGTTTGTTATTTCAATATTCCAAAAAAAAAGAATGACCAAATTTTTAAGGAATGTGTTCATTCCTCTTGCCAGCCCTGAAAACTGAGCAAGTGAAGGATCTGGGTTATGGGAAAGTTAAGGGAAGTTCCGTAGATAAGTTTTGAGATTCAGGTATTTGAAGACTAACAATATTTAAATACTTATAAATGGTAAATAAGTTTTGTAACCCTATTTGATGTGCCTGGAAGTGATATGTCTAAGTATTTTTTTTAAAGACTTTCAGATATTTTGAGAAGTTTGAATATTTTAGGATATCTAGATGTTCTTTGGAAAATAACTTTGAAAGTAATTTATTTCTGAAATTAATTATCTCGGTTTGCTAAGTGTGCCAAATTTAAATTTGTGCTTTACAAAAGTGAGGCGACTGCCTAGAACCACTTTATGTCTTTTTTTTTAACCCCTGATTTTATGTCCTCAGTTTTAAGTGCTAAGACACCGCAGAATTTACAGTTTAGGAAGTTTAGGTTAAGTATATACTGCGACAAAGAGTCAAATGCTGTGATAGGTTTTTGTTTTCCTCCAAACCGTGAAGTGAAAGAGAACACACACCAAACCTTGTTGCACTCATACAGAGAAGGCTCATTCCATCCACTTGGAGAGGGTAAATCTCTAAGCAGAATATTGATTTGATAATCCTTAGAAATGAATTTACATCAAGTAAGAATCCAGTAATATAGATGTTGGGTGATTAATGGAAAAGTGCTGGCTTCCTCTCTCCATAGGGTATTTCTCAGGATTTTTTTGACCAGCTGAACATCTTCCAAGGCAGAATTTATAGAATGTCTCAGCAGAATAATCATTTCACAGCAAGTTGTTCTTGATGCTATGGCAGATTTTGAATGTTTAATGTCAAGAGAGTAACTGATCCAAAGCATCTTATTTGTTGTTTCTCATTTTAGCTGGAACATGTGGCTCTTTTCGACATGGACCAAGTGGAATTATGACAACCTGTTCAATATGAAGGCAACGCCCATTGTGTCTGGGCCACTACAACATCTGACCCAGACAGGGTATGCTTTTTCGATCTTTCTGAATCCACTCTTACAATTTTGGATCTTTCTTAAATTATTTCATACGTATTTGTGTAAATTTGTAAATACGTGTAAATACGTATGTTTGTTTAAATAAGCAAATTACCAGAGTAGAAATGGTAAGAAAAGATCTTGGGCACTAGAAGGAAGCCCAAGTGTTTAATATCTGTGCAAATGACTATTCACTGTAGTAGTTCTTAATGTTTCTAGTTATAAATAATTTTTAAATAAAATACAGAAACTTATATTTGGAGTCCCAGAGTGCTTAATGAGTTTATAGGGTATATTTCAGTTTGTATCTCAATACTTACTGTGTCTTAGCATAAAAACCACTCATCTAACTACTTTCTCTGATCTTGTTAGGTGTTTCGTACCTACCCATCTTCTCTTATCAATCCACTATTTTCCAATAATGATTCTAAATACATAACTATAAATAACTATACGTAAAATAGTAAGCGCGATCAAGTATTCTTGTTAGAATGCAGGCTACTGAGATGCATTTTAACTTGTGTTTTACTTTGTGAGTGAAATGAATTTACTCACTAAAGGACAGAGACAACCCCTACCTGTAGGAAAAAAATGAAATAAAAAAATCTTTCACATCTTTTCCTTTTCTGCAGTGAAATGCTGAATAAATTAGTTAGAGTAAGTTGAGGAACATACAGTCTATATGTACTTTCACAAGTACATAATGTATTTCCGACGCAAGTTTTGGGAAGGCTGAATTCTTGGCTTCTTTATTAACGTTGAGGGGCTTTTCCTATCACTCACTGCCCTGGATTTCCTGCTGCTTTCACTATTTTAGGGCAATGTTGCTGGGTGCAAGGGCTGCAGTTTCCAGCTGCCGTGTCTATCGGAGGGCAAGGTTTGGGGTTGTTTCAGCAATAGCTCTTAGTTTGCACAGTGTTTTCTTGAGTGATTTTGAGATAGTTTCTTCCAAGATAATTAATTCTTACAATATGCTGTAAAAAAGCATTCTTAGGAAGTAGCATGTTTCTAGCATAATTCTTTGTTTTTTACTGAGGGGATCCTGCTGATTCTTGGACTGGATCAAAGTTTGTGGTGCCTCAGATCTTATCCTTTATGGACATCCACGTCTTCCTCGGATTCTTCTTCCATGTAAGTAGTTTATGCATTTATGGTCTCCAAACCAATTCAAACCCTTTGTTTCAATAGGCAGATTTCCTCCTGTTAGAGGGCGTTATTGTGTGACTCTTTAATCCTACGATGGTTTTGAGAAAGTCTGTCCACAAAAAGCCTGTTGCTTGAAGGCTTCGTTAGGAAGAGAGCCCCTCTCCCTGTGGGTGGGTGCTCAGACCCCCCTGCCCCAAGGCAAAGGATGTTTGTCCGACACCTCCAGCCCCTGCAGTCTCTTCTGTGCTGTGACTGGGGCAGGAGGCTCTTGCTGAGCACTGTGTGTCTCATCCCTACAGAGATTAACAGCACATTGAACAAGGATTGAATTTTTTTTTTTTCATCTGTACAATTTACCCTCACTTCTGTTCCACAGAGTTTTGTGTTGCAGGGATCTCATTTACGCAAAAAAAAAAAAACAAACATAGATCAAAAAACTACTTTCCCTAAACTTTTGTGTGATCTTGTCAGAACATACTGGTACCCCACCAGTTCCTCCAGGGGAGGGTCAGCTTTTGCTGCACCCGCTGGGGTGTGCGGGTGGTTCCCTGGCCCAGGGGATCAGGCTGAGCTTCTGGTTCAATTCCTTGGGTGGCTCTGACAGTGCCTGTGACCATTGCGGGTGGTTTATGGTTGGCTGGCACTGACCTCATTTCCGATGAGACAGGCTAAAGTCAGATGGTGAGGAAACTGAGTTAGATTAAGTGTCTTAATCAATTTATTTGACACAATTCTGACCCCAGACCCCAAGAAACATGGTGGGATGAGAAGCAGCAGTGATGGATGCGCCTACAGCCCAGAAACCAGCAGTGTCCTGGTCTGTGTCCAAAGCAGTGGGACCGTCGAGGGAGGTGACTGCAACCCTCCGCTCTGCTCCGCTCTGGTGAGACCCCATCTGGAGCCCTGTGCTGAGCTCTTGCATCTCCCACATATGAATGACACAGACCTGTTAGAGCGAGTCCAGACGAGGGCTATGAAAAATCATAGAGAATTTACCAGACAGACCTAGAGGTGTCCCTGCCCTTGGCAGGGAGTGGAACTGGATGGGCTTTTTTCGGTGCTTCAGCTTTCGAAATCCGTCCTTTAGGGCTCCTGCCAGCAGCTGCTTAGATTTCAGGAGTCAGCATTGTCTTTGCTTCTGTGTTTGAGAGAAAAAGGCAAGTGATGTTGCTTCAAGGGATGTAGGAAACTTCTCTGTTTTCAAGGACTGAAAATCCTTGTGCCACTGACTTTTGTGACCTGAGTGAGTGGAACATTAACTCCTGGGATTTAACCTCCTTTGTCCAAACAGATGGAGCACTTGCCCAGGGAAGTGGTGGGTATCCCATCCCTGGAGCTGTTCAAGGCCAGGTTGGAAGGGGTTTCAAGCAACGTGATCCAGTGGGAGGTGTCCCTGTCCTGGGCAAGGAATGGAACTGGATGGTTCTGTTGTTGGTGATTTACTGAGTGGAAAACTAACTCCCGGGATTTACTCTCTTTTATCCCCACAGAGGAACCAATGGCTGTGGCAGACATGTTCTGTGCAGTGGGACCGGGAGGGCGGTGACTGCAACCCTCTGCTCCACTTTGCTCTGGTGAGACCCCATCTGGAGCCTGTGTTTGGCTCTGGAATCCCCAACATGCCAATGACACAGACCTGTTAGAGCGAGTCCTGACAAGGGTTATGAAAATTCATAGAGAATTCCCCTCCAGACTGGAGCTGTTCTTATGGCTTCCTGGAGGTCCATGGTGCATCATTCCCTAACACAGATGCCTAAAGCTTCCTTGGACACAGGGCAACTGATGTTGCTTCAGGGGATGTAGGAATCTTCTGTGTTTTTAAAGACTGAAAATTCTTGTGCTTCTGATGTTTGTGACCTGAGTGAGTGGAACATGAACTCCTGGGATTTACCCTCCTTTTTCCCCACAGAGGGAGCAGTGGCTGTGGCAGAGATGTTCTGTTCAGTGGGACCGGGAGGGAGGTGACTGCAACCCTCTACTCTGCTTTGCTCTGGTGAGACCCCATCTGGAGCCCTGTGCTCAGCTCTGGAATCCCCAACATGCCAATGACACAGACCTGTTAGAGCGAGTCTGGACAAGGGCTACAAAGGTGATCCGAGGTCTGGAACAGCTCTGCTGTGTGGACAGGCTGGGAGAGTTGGGGTTATTCAGCCTAGAAGAGAGGTGACTCTGGGAAAGCTGAGGAGGGACGTTTTACAGGGCCATGGAGTGACAGTACAAGGAGAAATTTCTCTAAATTGGAAGGGGCAAGATTTAGTTTAGGCAGTAGGAAGAAATTCTTGGTTATTTGGATGTTGAGGCCCTGTCCCAGGTTGCCCAGGGAAGTGGTGGGTGTCCCATCCCTGGAGGTGTTCAAGGCCAGGTTGGAAGGGGTTTTGTGCGACGTGATCCAGTGGGAGGTGTTCCTGCCCTGGGCAGGGAGTGGAACTGGATGGGCTTTTAGGTCCCTTCCTACCCAAATGGTTCTGCGAGTTGTGATTTGAATACATTTGAAATATATTTCTACTCGGGACCCCCTGGGTGGTTGGAGTCCAGATCTAGCCGTGTGGAAGAGAAAGTCAGAGACCAGTCAGCTTTGCCCGGGTTCTCAGGAGGGACAAAGGCAGCGCTACAAACCTAATCCTCACCATGTGTCACAGTAACTGCAGCTGAAGCTTTAGCTTAAGGACCCTGTCATTTCTTCAACCTGAGAAGAGCTTGAAGCTGAGGATGCCAAGAGCTGCACGAAGCGCATAGCAGAGGAAGAAAGTCTGGGAGGAAAGGAGGGAATTGCTGTTGTGCAGGTGACTGTCGTAGCTGCAGGAACTGCTTTCCAGCAGGGCCTTTTAATTTCTTGTTGGGTGCATGCAATGGGAAACGGCACAAAGATCAGCATCTCGGCCTTTCTTGAAACAGTTTTAAACTAAATTCCATTTGCAAGGATTACATAGATGTGCTAGGAAGCCATTTAAGGAACTTCAAGCAGTGCCCTTGTCTGGCACCATAGATGTGTTTCATAGCGTCACTCAAAGTGACCAAATGCTTCAGCTTTCGAAATCTTTCTTTTAGGAATCCTGCCAGCAGCTGCTTAGATTTCAGGTGTCAGCATTGTCTTTTCTTCTGTGTTTGAGAGAAAGAGGCAAGTGATGTTGCTTCAAGGGATGTAGGAAGCTTCTCTCTTTTCAAGGATTGAAAATCCTTGTGCTACTGATATTTGTGACCTGAGTGAGTGGAACATTAACTCCTGAGATTTACCCTCTTCTGTTCCAACAGAGGGAGCAGTGGCTGTGGCAGAGATGTTGTGTGCAGTGGGACCGGTGAGGGAGGTGACTGCAGCCCTCTGCTCTGCTTTGCTCTGGTGAGACCCCATCTGGAGCCCTGTGCTCAGCTCTGGAATCCCCAACATGCCAATGACACAGACCTGTTAGAGCGAGTCTGGACAAGGGCTACAAAGGTGATCCGAGGTCTGGAACAGCTCTGCTGTGTGGACAGGCTGGGAGAGTTGGGGTTGTTCAGCCTGGAGGAGAGATGACTCTAAGGAGACCCTAGAGCAGCTTCCAGTACTGAATGTGGCTCTGGGAAAGCTGGGGAGGGACTTTCTACAAGGCCATGGAGTGATAGTACAAGGAGAAATTTCTCTAAATTGGAAGGGGCAATATTTAGTTTAGGCAGTAGGAAGAAATTCTTGGTGATTTGGATGTTGAGGCCCTGTCCCAGGTTGCCCAGGGAAGTGGTAGGTGTCCCATCCCTGGAGGTGTTCAAGGCCAGGTTGGAAGGGGTTTTGAGCAACGTGATCCCGTGGGAGGTTTCCCTGCCCTTGGCAGGGAGTGGACCTGGATGGTTCTGTTGTTGGTGCCTTACTGAGTGGAAAATTGACTCCTGGGATTTACTCTCTTCTGTCCCCACAGAGGGAGCAGTGGCTGTGGCAGAGATGTTGTGTGCAGTGGGACCGGGAGGGCGGTGACTGCAGCCCTCTGCTCCGCTTTGCTCTGGTGAGACCCCATCTGGAGCCTGTGTTCGGCTCTGGAATCCCCAACATGCCAATGACACAGACCTGTTAGAGTGAGTCTAGACGAGGGTTATGAAAAATCCTAGAGAATTCACCTCCAGACTCGAGCTGATCTTATGGCTTCTGGGAGGTCCGTGGTGCATCATTCCCTAACACAGATGCCTAAAGCTTCCTTGGACACAGGGCAACTGATGTTGCTTCAGGGGATGTAGGAATCTTCTGTGTTTTCAAAGACTGAAAATTCTTGTGCTTCTGATGTTTGTGACCTGAGTGAGTGGAACATGAACTCCTGGGATTTACCCTCCTTTTTCCCCACAGAGGGAGCAGTGGCTGTGGCAGAGATGTTGTGTGCAGTGGGACCGGCGAGGGAGGTGACTGCAGTCCTCTGCTCTGCTTTGCTCTGGTGAGACCCCATCTGGAGCCCTGTGCTCAGCTCTGGAATCCCCAACATGCCAATGACACAGACCTGTTAGAGCGAATCAGTCTGCTCTCCCAGACTGAGAGGGAGGCAATAGTTGAGGGCACCTCATTTCCCGGCTGTTCAGGCAGGGCTCTCTCCACCTTGGCACATCCTAGGGATTTGTCCAGTGTGTTTGGCAGAGGCCGAGCAGGGAGGTTTTTACCTTGATTCCAGCTCAGGGCAGAAAGAATTGCTGAACATGGTCTAGTTTTGAGAGAAAGTAACTTTGTCTAACTTTGAGATGTGACAGAGGGTCAATGTCCTGGAAGTCACTGTAACTTTGTCTTCCTTGTAAGGGAGTGTTCCCTGTTGTACTCAAGAAGATCTGTTTAGAGCCACTGATTTCAGGTTAGGAAAGAAATAATATTCCAAGTCCCTTCCCTCTCAGAGGCTACAGACCTTTTGTATTTACAGCCCAGGGCACTCCCTTTCTCTCCAGGAATTGTGTGAACACTGCTGACCCAGTGGTCTTGCCCAGAGGGTGTGCCAGTGGTTCCTTAGGCTGCACATTTGCTGTGGGTGAAAGCATTCCCTTGTGTCCTTTCTTAGCTGCATCCACAGTGTGGATCAGTGTGGACAAGGAGAAAGAAGGGGAATTAAAACTTCTTCCCTTAGTCCTTCAGTGTGTCCTGTGTCTGTGACATCAAAGCAGGAGGGGAGATGAATTTTGTTATGGATGTGATACCTTGGGCATGTTTTAACTCCACGGAATTTTTAACGGATTTGGTTTGTTGTTTCGTTTTTCTTTCAGAAACATGTTTCCAAGGAAGTATCTCAGAAGTCAAGGCTTGGCCAGTTGAAGGGATGCAGACAAAGCAAACATTAAAGAACAGCAATGCCCGAGTACTTTCTTGGTGTCCTTTCCTAGTAGCATTGCACTCCTCATCCCCTGATGTTACTCCTTACCTCCTACCCCTCTGTGCCCTCTCAGCATCTCTGCTGCTCTTCTAGCTGGCTCTACCGCTAGCTGGGGAGGTGCTACTCTTGTCTTTTCATGGATTCCTGTTTTATTGGAAACTGTGTCTCACCCAGAGACAGGGTGTTGCAGGCAGGGAGGACAGGAGCACCAGCTCCTGCATTCTCTGCTCCGTCACGCTGGGTGCCTCCTCAGCAGGTCCCCAGGGAAGCGATGGATGGAGCAGGCTAATGGCAGAGGATAGAATTTAAGTGGAAACGAGGTATAATTAATAAATTCATAGTGTCTGTACATGCTTTGAAAGTGCTCCAGAGACCATTTGAACTTTGAGTTTGTCACTTGGCCAGCATGGGGCAGGGGGACATAGTCTCCAGCTGCTGAGAGGGCAGGGCAGCAGCAGTGAATGGCAAGGGAGTACATGGGACAGAGCAAGGAGACCCTCCTTTCAGGTACTTGTAGAGAGCAATGAGGCCTCTTCTCAGCCTCCTCTTCTCCAGGCTAAACACCCCCAGCTCTCTCAGCTGCTCCTCATAGGGCCTGTTCTCCAGCCCCTTCACCAGCTTTGTTGCTCTTCTCTGGACTTGCTCCAGAGCCTCAGCATCCTTCTTGTGCTGAGGGGCCCAGAAATGAACACAGTATTCAAGGAGTGGCCTCACCAGTGCCGAGTACAGAAGGAGAATCACCCCCCTGGACCTGCTGGTCACACCATTTCTGATACAAGCCAGGATGCCATTGGCCTTCTTGGCCCCCTGGGCACACTGCTGGCTCATGTTCAGTCGGCTGTCGACCAACACCCCCAGGTCCCTCTCCTCCTGGCAGTTTTCCAACCAGGCTTCTCCCAGTCTGTAGTTCTGCATAGGGTTGTTGTGCCCAAAGTGCAGGACCCGGCATTTGGCCGTTTTAAACCTCATCCCATTGGACTCTGCCCAGCAGTCCAGCCTGTTTATGTCCCTTTGCAGAGCCTCCCTACCCTCCAGCAGATCGACACTTCCACACAGTTTTGTAACACTAGGAATTATTGTGTAACACTAGGGAATATTGTGTATTGTTATTTCACAGAATCACAGAACAACCAGTTTGGAAGGGACCCATCGGATCTTCTAGTCCAACCATTCCTATCTAACACTAAACCAAGTCCCTCAATACCTCATCCACCCGTGCCTTAAACACCTCCAGGGAAGGGGAATCAACCACCTCCCTGGGCAGCCTATTCCAATGCCCAATGACCCTTTCTGTGAAAAACGTCCTCCTAATTTCCAGCCTAAATCTCCCCTGGCGGAGCTTGAGGCCATTCCCTCTCGTCCTGTCCCCTGTCCCTTGGGAGAAGAGCCCAGCTCCCTCCTCTCTACAACCTCCTTTCAGGCAATTGTAGAGAACAATGAGGTCTCCTCTCAGCCTCCTCTTCTCCAGGCTAAACAACCCCAGCTCTCTCAGCTGTTCCTCATAGGATCTGTTCTCCAGCCCCTTCACCAACCTCGTTGCTCTTCTCTGGACTCGCTCCAGAGCCTCAACATCCTTCTTGTGCTGAGGGGCCCAGAACTGAAGGAGCTCTCTGGGACTGCCCAGCAGTGGCCTGGGGGCAGCACGACTGCAGGCACAAAGAGGATGCAGGAGTCAACTGCTCAGTGAACCCACTGCAGAAGCCTCTTCACTGCTGCATTTCCTTCTGCAGGGATGCAGCCAGAAGTGCCCCCAGCCCTGGGGACTGAGTGCCCAAGCTCCACCAGCTGCACAGGTAGCACCTCATGCGGGATGCTGAGGTGGTGTGCAGGTAGCTGGGCTGCGGCCCTGTGGTGTCTGCCCTGGGCGAGGCGGCGTTTGGGGAGGGCACGGGCCCCATCTGGCTGGAGCAGGTGGAGTGCGAGGGGACAGAGCTGTCTCTGCAGGACTGCTGGGCCCAGGCTGGGGACAGGGGGCTCTGCCGGCACAAGGAAGACGCGGCTGTGAACTGCTCAGGTGAGTGGAGAGTTGAGAGCCCCTCCTGGGTATTGGCAAAGAGCTGGGACTAGGTCCAGGAGTGGCTCCAGAGCTCCTGAGAGCAAGGCCATCCCTGCAGAACATGGGAGCCCAGTGCTGAGAGTGGAATACAGTCATGGAATGGATTGGGGTGGAAGTGAACTTCAAGCCCATCCAGTTCCACCCTGTGCAATGGGCAGGGACATTTCACAGCGGATCAGGTTGCTCAAAGCTCCATCTAACCTGGCCTTGAACACCTCCAGGGATGAGGCACCCATGACGTCTGTTGGTTGGGATGTGCTTCACACTCTGTGGGTTTGGGATATCCTACAGACTCCATTGGTTTGGGATGTCCTTCAAACTCCCTGGGTTTGGGATGTACTTGAGACATCGTGGGGTGGGATGTGTTTCAGAGTTTGCTTGTGGGTCCCTGCCACCTCCGGGGCAATCCTGGGCTGCCTGTGCCACTCTGCCTACGGCCCAGAGCAGGCCCCTGGGCTCCATCCTGGTGCCCCTGCCCAGCCCAGCAGGAGGGGAGGTGCACGTGGGCACAATATTCAAGGAGCAGCCTCACCAGTGCTGAATACAGAAGGGAGAATCACCTCCCTGGCCCTGCTGGTCACACCATTTCTGATCCAAGCCAGGATGCCATTGGCCTTCTTGGCCACCTGGGCAAACTGCTGGCTCATGTTCAATTGACTGTCGACCAACACCTCTAGGTCCCTCTCCTCCTGGCAGTTTTCCAACCAGGCTTCTCCCAGTCTGTAGCTCTGCATAGGGTTGTTGTGCCCCAAATGCAGGACCCGGTATTTGGCTGTGTTAAACCTCATGCCGTTGGACACTGCCCAGCGCTCCAGCCTGTTTAGGTCCCTTTGCAGAGCCTCCCTACCCTCCAGCAGATCGACACTTGCACACAGCTTTGTGTCATCTGCAAACTTGCTAAGGGTACCCTCAATGCCCTCATCCAGGTCATTGATGAAGACATTGAACAGGACTGGACCCAGCACTGAGCCCTGGGGAACCCCACTTGTCACTGGCCTCCAGCTGGACTTAACACCATTTCCCACCACTCTCTGGGCCCGGCCATCCAGCCAGTTTTCTACCCAGGAGAGTGTGTGCCTGTCCAGGCCAGAAGCTGACAGTTTCCGCAGCAGAATGCTGTGAGAAACTGTGTCAAAGGCTTTGCTGAAGTCCAGAAAGACCACATCCACATTGTTACATCCTTTGTAACAATAGGGATTATTGTGTCCCTAGAGAGATTCTGGGGGGTCCTAGAAGGGTTCATGGGGGTTCTAGGGAGGTTCTGGGGGGCTCCTACGGGGTTCTGGGATTCTCCATAAGGTTCCTGAGGTCCCTAAAGGGGTTCTGCTGGTCCTAGAGGGGGCTGGGGGATCCCTAGAGGGCTTTTGTGGGTCCTAGAGGGGTGCTGGGGGGCTCCAAAGGTGTCCCGAACTTCCCTAAAGGGCTTCTGTTGACCCCTACAGGAGTCCTGGGGTCCCTTGAGAGGTTCTGGGGGGTCCTACAGGGGCTCGGGTGGGGGCTAGAGGGAGTTTGGGATCTTCAGAGGGGCCTGAGGTCTGTAGAGAGGTCATGGAGGGATTCTGGAGTCCCTAGAGGGGTCCTGGGGATCCTAGAATGGTCCTGAAGGATCAGAGAGTGGTTCTGGGGTCCCTAGAGCGGCTCTAGGGGTTCCTGAGGTCCCTAGAAGGGTTCTGGGGATCCTAGAGGGATTCTAGTGGGTCCCTAAAGGGGTTCAGTGGGGTCCTAGAGGTGTCCTGGGTTTCGCTATAGGGGTCCTGGGGCCCCTAAAGGGGTTCTGAGGATCTTAGAAGGGTCCTGGGTGGGTCCTGGAGGAGTCTTGTTGGGCTCCATAAGGGTTCTGGGATTCTGGGGGGTCTTAGAGGGGTCCTGATAGGCTCCAGAGGGGTCCTGAGCTTCCCTATAGGGGTCCTGGGGTCTCAAGAGGGGTACTGGGGGGCCTAGGGGTCCCTAAAAGGGTCCTGAGATCCCTAGAGGTGCCTACTGGGTTTCTAGGGGGACCCCTCTAGGAGCCCCTAGAGCCCCTGAAGACCCATCTAGGACTCCCAGGACCCCATTAGGGAACACTAGGGTCCCTCTAAGACCCCACAGGAGCTCTCTAGGGACCTCCAGGAACCTTCTAGGTGCCCCCAAGATGCCTCTAAGTCCTTCAGGACCTCCCTAGAGCCCCCCCCGAACCCTTCTAGGAACCTCCCAGGACTCCTCTAGGGACCCCTAGGATCCTTATAGAGCCTTCTTGGACCCCAATATGATTCCCCAGGATCCCTCTAGAGCTCCGCACGACCCCTCTCAGGACAACCGAGACCCCTCTAGAGCCCCCAGAACCCCTCTAAGACCCACAGGACCCCTAGAGAAACTCCCAGGACCTATTTAGGGATGCCAAGGGCCCCTCTAGACCACCCCAGGACCCCTCTAAGACCCCCAGGAACCCCTGTAGGGACCCACAGAACGTCTCTAGGGACCATCAGAACTTCACATAACCCCTACAGAAACCAAAAAACCCCTCTAGAACCCCCAGGACGCCTCTAGGGTTCCCCTCCAGGGCAATCGGGGTGGGAAATAGTGAGCAGGAACCGCTTGTGAAAGTGACTCTTGAGCCCCTTCCTGCAGTACCAGAATGTGGCCACACGGAGGGAGCACTGAGCTGGGCACTAATTTCCCATTTTAATCCCCAAATTGGTCCTGGGAAGCTCGAGAGGTGGCCTGGAGCTCCCTAAAGGGGCTCTGCTGACCCCTAGAGGGGTCCTGGGGTCACTCTAGGGGTTGTAGGTGGTCCTGAATGGGGGGTCCACATCCCACCAAGTGTCCCATTGGTCCCCATCCCACCATGAGTCTCCATCCCACCATGGGTCATATAAGGTCCTGTCCCATGGGTCCCCATCAAACCATAGGTCCCTGTTCCACCAAGGGTCCCCATCCCACTGTGAATCCCCATCCCACCATTGTTTCCCATCCCAACAAGTGTCCCATGGGTCCCTGTCCCCCTCCAGCCCATGATGCGGTTCTGTCTCAGTGAGCACTGGGATGGGGACACGGGGACAGGGACATGGGGACAGGAACGGGATGGCATAGAGGGAATGAGGTGGGTCAGGGATGATCAGGATAGAGAAGATGGGATGGGGAGGAGAGGATGGGATGGGATGGGTTGGGTTGGAGAAGATGGGATGGGGCAGATGGAATGGGAAAGATGGGATGAGTTAGAGAAGATGGGATGGGGAGGATCAGATAAGGTGGAGACAATGGAATAGGGGAAATGGAATGGATTGGGGAAGATGAGATGGGCAAGATGGAATCAATGACCTGGATGAAGGCATCGAGTGCTCCCTTAGCAAGTTTGCAGATGACACTAAGCTGGGTGGAAGTGTGGATCTGCTGGAGGGTAGGGAGGCTCCAAAGGAATCTGAACAGGTTGGAATGCTGGGCTAAGTCCAATGGCATGAGGTTTAACACGGCCAAATGCCGAGTCCTGCACTTGGGGCACAACAACCCTATGCAGAACTACAGACTGGGAGAAGCCTGGCTGGAAAACTGCCAGGAGGAGAGGAACCTGGGGGTGTTGATTGACAGCCAACTGACCATGAGCCAGCAGTGTGTCCAGGTGGCCAAGAAGGCCAATGGCATCCTGGCTTGTTCCAGAAACGGTGTGACCAGCAGGGCCAGGGAGGTGATTCTCCCTCTGATCTCCACACTAGTGAGACCACTCCTTGAATCCTGTGTTCAGTTCTGGGCCCCTCAGCACAAGAAGGATGTTGAGGCTCTGGAGTGAGTCCAGAGAAGAGCCACAAAGTTGGCAAAGGGGCTGGAGAACAGAACCTATGAGGAGCGGCTGAGAGAGCTGGGGGTGTTTATCTTGGAGAATAGGAGGCTGAGAGGAGACCTCATTGCTCTCTACAACTATTTTTAGGGAGGTTGTAGAGAGGAGGGAGCTGGGCTCTTCTCCCATGTGACGGGGGAATGGACAAGAGGGAATGACCTCAAACTCCCCCAGGGGAGATTTAGGCTGGACATCAGGAGGAAGTTTTTCACAGAAAGGGTCATTGGGCATTGGAATAGGCTGCCCAGGGAGGTGGTTGATTCACCTTCCCTGGAGGTGTTTAAGAGACGGGTGGATGAGGTTCTGAGGGGCATGTTTAAGGGATTGACAGGAATGGTTGGACTCGATGATCCGGTGGGTCTTTTCCAACCTGGTTATTCTATGATTCTATGTTTCTATGATCTCGGTGTTTGTGAGGGCCCAGAGCTGCAGGAGCAGTCCATGGAGGCCGAGGCCCTGATAGAGCCAGTAAAGGGGCAACCCCAGCCCCGGGAGCCCCAGCAACTGCCCAGCACCCCGAGCCAGGGCAGCGGGAGCAGAGTTGCCTCCTGACGCCTGGGGGAGGTGATCCATGGCTCTGATCCCCCTGGGGCTGGCCAGGGCGTCCAGGGCACCATGGCCACCTTGGGGCTGGCTTCTACGGGGCCACAGCCCAGGGTTCACCCCAACTCAGCAGCTGTGTCGGAACCTCGGAGCCATTGGGAGTCCCAGGTCAGGAGGTGGGAACTGCTGCTGGGCTGCAGCAGGGGGATGCACAGAGAGACAGTTTTGCTGGAAACTGCAGCTGGAAATGTCTCTGCCCTCAGGAATGTTCCCCAGGGAGCAGGGGCTCTTGCAGCCCCACAGCTCTGAGGCTGCTATTTCTGAGGGTTTTCCGTGCCCCACTGCTATGTCCTTGTGTTCTACTCCCTGCAACCAGTTCAGGGAGACACCCTGACCCCAGCCAGGCCACAACCTGCTCTGCAGGCACCAAAAGGATTTTAATGACACCAGACACAGAGATATGGGGTGAAACGGGAGTAAAACTAGAGGCAATGCCCAGTTGTTCCTGCAGATGTGGACAAAGAAAGATGGTTGTTGGTGCTCATGGCTCTCACAGCTGCACAGTCCTCTCCTCCCTCCTGGCTGCCCCCAGTCCCACCACAGGAATGGGTTCTGCTGGCCTGGGGCTCAGCAACTGCTGAACACTGAGCTCCTGGGTCCCAGTCTGTGTGTCCTCAGGGGGATAGGCCAGGGACATTTCTTCAGCATCGTCATAGCCTGTGCTCTCTGGAGATGGACAACAGGCACCTCCCTCAGCTCCAGGGGCCCCAGCATTGCTCTGGGAGTACAGATTTGCCCCTGCAAGCAGCAAGACCATGGTGTGCTCATCCCATGAGGTGCCCCTCCTGGGCTGTGCATCACCTTCCTCCCTCTGCTCCTGGGCCCTCCGATGTTCCACTCCCTCTCCCATCCCTGGCCTTCCAAAGAAAACTCCAGAGCACCTTCCCCACCACAGGATTTTGGGCTCTCAGCAATTCATCTGGCACCAGGGTGGCACCCAGGAACCAGCAGTGTTCTCTTTCCCTCTCACCTCCAGGTGTATCCTTGGGTCCTGCTCCCTTTTCTGGTGCCCCAGGCATTTCCCAGCCTCCCTGTCCCGACACACGATCTTGCCCAGGGTCAGGAACCTCCCTGGCATCATCATAACCGTCTGCTGGGTCACCTGCAGGTGAGACAGGGGTCTCTGAAAGGAGAAGGGGTTTGGTGAGAGGGAGGAACCGTGTCCTGCAGAGCAGAGGATGAGCAGGGTTGTGGGGCTCAGACACTGGTGTTGGCAGCAGAAGAGGAGACCCCACCATGTCCTCTCCAGCTCTGACAGCAACACTCAGCAACACCACTGCTCTTCACATCTGCAGGCAGGAGAGATCAACCCCTCCCTGCCCTCCAGTACCTGGCACTGACCCCAGACCATCCTCCTCCTTGCTGTCCCTGGGGTGCAGCTCAGTGAGGGACCCCTTGGAATTGGAGCCTGGGGAAAGGCACAGCAGGGCTGAGGGGAGCGTGCTTTGCTGAACCGGCTTGTGGTCAGCGCTTCTTGGGACAGGGGACACACAGTGTGTGTGTAGGAGTGCTCAGGGCTCCCTCTGCACCCTTGGGACAAGCCCCATCCCAGAAGGGCTCCCAGAGCTGCCCCAGGACAGCCCCTTCCCTCTGCCCTCGGGTGCCACAGGGGATGCAGGGGCCGGGAGAGAGGGCCCAACCCTGGCTGGGATGGGCAGGACTTGTTGGGAGGAAGCTCCTCTCCCGGGCCCAGGACCTGGCTGCTCTCCCCACACCCCTCACAGAACCAGCATGGCAGGGACCATGGGTCAGAGGCTGCAGTGGGTCAGCTGTGGGTAGGACTGAGGAGAGAGCCTGCCAAATGTGCCCCCGTGAGGGACACACACCCACCTGAGCCGCTGAACCTCGCCTGCTTCTCCCATGCTGGGCTGTTCCTGATCTCCTCATACACAGCCTCAGAGAAGGGCTCCCACGCTCTCTCGGAGCCTGCAGATGGAGCAGAGCTGCTTTGTGGACACACAGAGAGGGGAGGGGACCTTGCTCTGCTCCCCAGCCCCAATCCAGCCCAGGGCCGTCCCCACCCAACAGCCCCACTGTGCTGTCTGGGCACCGTTGCACCCTCTCAGGGAGGGTACATGCCCCCAAGGAGATGTTCTAGGGCAGTGACACCTTCACACCATCCCTCAGAGGCAGCCCCTGTGCCCCTTTGCCCCTGGATCAGGTCCTGGTGCTGATCTGGGAGCAGCTCCTGCCTTTCCTCTCCCCCTGGCTCTGCCCCCTCTCTGCCCCACAGATCCATAGCACAGTCCATGCTCTGCTGTGGGGAGGTCAGGGCTGGATAGGGAACAGCCCTGGGACCTGAAACCTAGGGAGAGACCCTGCTGGGCCCCACTCCTCCTGGCAGCTGCCCTGACCCAGAGCCCCTCCAGCACTGCTCTGAGCTCTGCCCCTGCTCATTCTCAGCCATTTCTTCTCTGATCCTGTCTCCCCCAGCCCAACTCTGCTCTTTCTCTCCTTGCCCCATCCCTGTCTGGACTCTCTGTCCCTGGCTGCTGGTGGCCCATGGCCAGGCAAGTGATGAGGCAGCCCGTGGGGCAGCAGGCAGCACACACTCTTGTCCCCACAGCTCTGCCCTTGCCCCTCGCTGACACACACAGCCCCCCTGGCCTGGCTAGGAGGTCCCTTCCCTCGGGGCCGTGGGGAAGGACCCACCTCTGTGCTCAGCCCTGGCACTTAGCACTTGCCCAGCCAGGAGAGCCAGGAGCAGGCACAGAAGGGCTCCCAGGATGATGCAGATGATGACAGGCAAGGAAATTCTCCCACTACTGCTCAGTAGGACCTGGGTGGGATCTGCAGGGGCAGGAAACCAGAAAGGGCAGCACCAGGACTGGGAGAGCTGAGGCTGAGACACATTGCTCCCACCTCCCATTAAAAGGCTGTGGAGAACCCAGGGGCTAAGGATGGAGATCTCCCACCCTGCCAGGTAAATGACAGCTCACCCCTAACCCAGTGCCTGCTTTGGGGAGTCCCTCAACCTGGCCAGGAGCCCATTCCCCCAGCTGTGGGTCCCAGCACAGCCCTGGGCAGCCTCAGCACAGCAGGGAGGACAAGTTACCTGCTCGGGGAGGTGGTGCTGCTGTAGTGGATGCAGCTGCAAGGGATGAGAAGGCCAGCTGGGCTGAGAGGGCGTATGCGTGTGTGTTTCCCCATCTATCCCTTCCCCATCCCACGTGCACCTCCCCTCCTGCTGGGCTGGGCAGGGGCACCAGGATGGAGCCCAGGGGCCTGCTCTGGGCCGTAGGCAGAGTGGCACAGGCAGCCCAGGATTGCCCCGGAGGTGGCAGGGACCCACAAGCAAACTCTGAAACACATCCCACCCCACGATGTCTCAAGTACATCCCAAACCCAGGGAGTTTGAAGGACATCCCAAACCAATGGAGTCTGTAGGATATCCCAAACCCACAGAGTGTGAAGCACATCCCAACCAACAGACGTCATGGGTGCCTCATCCCTGGAGGTGTTCAAGGCCAGGTTAGATGGAGCTTTGAGCAACCTGATCCGCTGTGAAATGTCCCTGCCCATTGCACAGGGTGGAACTGGATGGGCTTGAAGTTCACTTCCACCCCAATCCATTCCATGACTGTATTCCACTCTCAGCACTGGGCTCCCATGTTCTGCAGGGATGGCCTTGCTCTCAGGAGCTCTGGAGCCACTCCTGGACCTAGTCCCAGCTCTTTGCCAATACCCAGGAGGGACTCTCAACTCTCCACTCACCTGAGCAGTTCCCAGCCGCGTCTTCCTTGTGCCGGCAGAGCCCCCTGTCCCCAGCCTGGGCCCAGCAGTCCTGCAGAGACAGCTCTGTCCCCTCGCACTCCACCTGCTCCAGCCAGATGGGGCCCGTGCCCTCCCCAAACGCCGCCTCGCCCAGGGCAGACACCGCAGGGCCGCAGCCCAGCTACCTGCACACCACCTCAGCATCCCGCATGAGGTGCTACCTGTGCAGCTGGTGGAGCTTGGGCACTCAGTCCCCAGGGCTGGGGGCACTTCTGGCTGCATCCCTGCAGAAGGAAATGCAGCAGTGAAGAGGCTTCTGCAGTGGGTTCAACAGAGCGTGGGGCTGAGTTCTGCTTCTGCCTCTCCATGCCACCTCCCTCATGACAGCAGCTGAGCCTGGGACACTCAGAGGACATGCATGGCCCTGGGAGGGACCCCGACTGCCCAGCCCCAGAGGGACCCTGGTTCTCAGAGCAGCAGAAGGCTCCCATGGAGAGGATGGTTCTCAGAGTCCACATGTGGTCTCTTCTGAGAACATGCCTGGAGACACCTCTGCCTCCCCCAGGATCTACTGTGCAATGGGCTGGCAGCTGCTGGGATACATGTGGGACTCTGAGAGCTCAAACCCCACTTTCTGCCCCAGCAGCAGAAGGCTCTGGCATGGAAAGACAAACCTCTGGCTCTGTGCTGGAGAAGGGACAGAGATGGGGAGGCTGTTGACCGGGTAGCTCAGAATTACCATTGCAGGAGATGTGGGTCTCATCTCACGGGTCATTGCACGACTGCGGGTCCCAGGGGTCAGAGGGGCAGTGCCAGAAGGAGCTGTGTCTCTCCCCACACTCCACACGATCCAGCCAGGTGACGCTAGACACTGTGCCAGAGGTCCCTTGTATCTCAAGGAACCCTCTGTCCCCACAGCCCAGCTCCTTGCATGCCAGCGACACTGCTTTGGGAGTCATCGAGTTGGAGCAGACGCTGCCCCACGTCCCGTTATAGAGAACCTGCAGGCACCCAGAGCAGCCAGTGCTGTTCTCCAGCCTTAGGGCTACAAACTCTTGGAGGAGAAGTCCAAAGAGTATCAGGCTGGTTTGGTTGTTGGGAGCAAGGATGTCCCAGCATCCCCAGGTCCTCAGACAGGTGAAGACATGACCAACAAGTCTGAGGAGACCTTAGAGCAGCTTCCAATATGGAAAGGGGCTCCAGGAAAGCTGAGGCTCCTCTTGATCAGGGAGGTCAGGGATGGGATGAGGGGCAATAGGTTTCATCTGAAAGAGGGGAGATTGAGATGACATTTTAGGAGGAAATGTTTTGCTGTGAGGGTGAAGAGGTCCTGGCCCAGGTTGTCCAGAGAAGTGGTGGCTGCCTCATCCGTGGAGGTGTTCAAGGCCAGGTTGGATGGGGCTTGAAGAACTTGATCCAGTGGGAGGTGTCCCTGCCTATGGTAGGGGGGGTGGAACTGGATGGGTTTGACATCCCTTCAAACCCAAACCATCCCATGATTCTACATCTGCCTTGCATTCATAGACAGAGAAAGGTCCGGGATGGACAAACACCCCTGCCCTCCTTGCTAACCCTTAGAAGAAGTTGAGCTCTCCAGGAATCCTCGGTGGGACTGAGGGGACCTGTACACGGCTTTCCTGTGATGATCTTGGGCAGGGGCTCAGAGGTGGCCAGGAACGGTCTCAGCCATTGCCTGCTCTCCCCTTGTCCCTGCTTCCCTTTCCTTGAGTCCTCCCCAGCTCCTGGCACTGACCTGAGCAGTTGACTCCTGCATCCTCTTTGTGCCTGCAGTCGTGCTGCCCCCAGGCCCCTGCTGGGCAGTCCCAGAGAGCTCCTTCAGCCCCAGAGCAGTTCACACCATCCAGCCAGATCTGCCCAGAGCCTTCCCCAAACCGAGCGGAACCAAGCGCCTCCACCGCTCCCCCGCAGCCCAGCTGGCGGCACACGACGGTGGCATTGGGCAGGTCCCAGTCATCATCACAACATTCCTGAGGGCAGAGACATTTCCGGCTGCAGTTTCCAGCAAAACTGTCTCTCTGTGCATCCCCCTGCTGCAGCCCAGCAGCAGTTCCCACCTCCTGACCTGGGACTCCCAATGGCTCCGAGGTTCCGACACAGCTGCTGAGTTGGGGTGAACCCTGGGCTGTGGCCCCGTAGAAGCCAGCCCCAAGGTGGCCATGGTGCCCTGGACGCCCTGGCCAGCCCCAGGGGGATCAGAGCCATGGATCATCTCCCCCAGGGGTCAGGAGGCAACTCTGCTCCCACTGCCCTGGCTCGGGGTGCTGGGCAGTTGCTGGGGCTCCCGGGGCTGGGGTTGCCCCTTTACTGGCTCTATCAGGGCCTCGGCCTCCATGGGCTGCTCCTGCAGCTCTGGGCCCTCACAAACACCGAGATCATAGAAACATAGAATCATAGAATAACCAGGTTGGAAAAGACCCACCGGATCATCGAGTCCAACCATTCCTGTCAATCCCTTAAACATGCCCCTCAGAACCTCATCCACCTGTCTCTTAAACACCTCCAGGGAAGGTGAATCAACCACCTCCCTGGGCAGCCTTTTCCAATGCCCAATGACCCTTTCTGTGAAAAACTTCCTCCTGATGTTCAGCCTAAATCTCCCCTGGGGGAGTTTGAGGCCATTCCCTCTTGTCCATTCCCCCGTCACATGGGAGAAGAGCCCAGCTCCCTCCTCTCTACAACCTCCCTAAAAATAGTTGTAGAGAGCAATGAGGTCTCCTCTCAGCCTCCTATTCTCCAAGATAAACACCCCCAGCTCTCTCAGCCGCTCCTCATAGGTTCTGTTCTCCAGTCCCTTTGCCAACTTTGTGGCTCTTCTCTGGACTCACTCCAGAGCCTCAACATCCTTCTTGTGCTGAGGGGCCCAGAACTGAACACAGGATTCAAGGAGTGGTCTCACTAGTGTGGAGATCAGAGGGAGAATCACCTCCCTGGCCCTGCTGGTCACACCGTTTCTGGAACAAGCCAGGATGCCATTGGCCTTCTTGGCCACCTGGACACACTGCTGGCTCATGGTCAGTTGGCTGTCAATCAACACCCCCAGGTTCCTCTCCTCCTGGCAGTTTTCCAGCCAGGCTTCTCCCAGTCTGTAGTTCTGCATAGGGTTGTTGTGCCCCAAGTGCAGGACTCGGCATTTGGCCGTGTTAAACCTCATGCCATTGGACTTAGCCCAGCATTCCAACCTGTTCAGATTCCTTTGGAGCCTCCCTACCCTCCAGCAGATCCACACTTCCACCCAGCTTAGTGTCATCTGCAAACTTGCTAAGGGAGCACTCGATGCCTTCATCCAGGTCATTGATTCCATCTTGCCCATCTCATCTTCCCCAATCCATTCCATTTCCCCTATTCCATTGTCTCCACCTTATCTGATCCTCCCCATCCCATCTTCTCTAACTCATCCCATCTTTCCCATTCCATCTGCCCCATCCCATCTTCTCCAACCCAACCCATCCCATCCCATCCTCTCCTCCCCATCCCATCTTCTCTATCCTGATCATCCCTGACCCACCTCATTCCCTCTATGCCATCCCGTTCCTGTCCCCATGTCCCTGTCCCCGTGTCCCCATCCCAGTGCTCACTGAGACAGAACCGCATCATGGGCTGGAGGGGGACAGGGACCCATGGGACACTTGTTGGGATGGGAAACAATGGTGGGATGGGGATTCACAGTGGGATGGGGACCCTTGGTGGAACAGGGACCTATGGTTTGATGGGGACCCATGGGACAGGACCTTATATGACCCATGGTGGGATGGAGACTCATGGTGGGATGGGGACCAATGGGACACTTGGTGGGATGTGGACCCCCCATTCAGGACCACCTACAACCCCTAGAGTGACCCCAGGACCCCTCTAGGGGTCAGCAGAGCCCCTTTAGGGAGCTCCAGGCCACCTCTCGAGCTTCCCAGGACCAATTTGGGGATTAAAATGGGAAATTAGTGCCCAGCTCAGTGCTCCCTCCGTGTGGCCACATTCTGGTACTGCAGGAAGGGGCTCAAGAGTCACTTTCACAAGCGGTTCCTGCTCACTATTTCCCACCCCGATTGCCCTGGAGGGGAACCCTAGAGGCGTCCTGGGGGTTCTAGAGGGGTTTTTTGGTTTCTGTAGGGGTTATGTGAAGTTCTGATGGTCCCTAGAGACGTTCTGTGGGTCCCTACAGGGGTTCCTGGGGGTCTTAGAGGGGTCCTGGGGTGGTCTAGAGGGGCCCTTGGCATCCCTAAATAGGTCCTGGGAGTTTCTCTAGGGGTCCTGTGGGTCTTAGAGGGGTTCTGGGGGCTCTAGAGGGGTCTCGGTTGTCCTGAGAGGGGTCGTGCGGAGCTCTAGAGGGATCCTGGGGAATCATATTGGGGTCCAAGAAGGCTCTATAAGGATCCTAGGGGTCCCTAGAGGAGTCCTGGGAGGTTCCTAGAAGGGTTCGGGGGGGGCTCTAGGGAGGTCCTGAAGGACTTAGAGGCATCTTGGGGGCACCTAGAAGGTTCCTGGAGGTCCCTAGAGAGCTCCTGTGGGGTCTTAGAGGGACCCTAGTGTTCCCTAATGGGGTCCTGGGAGTCCTAGATGGGTCTTCAGGGGCTCTAGGGGCTCCTAGAGGGGTCCCCCTAGAAACCCAGTAGGCACCTCTAGGGATCTCAGGACCCTTTTAGGGACCCCTAGGCCCCCCAGTACCCCTCTTGAGACCCCAGGACCCCTATAGGGAAGCTCAGGACCCCTCTGGAGCCTATCAGGACCCCTCTAAGACCCCCCAGAATCCCAGAACCCTTATGGAGCCCAACAAGACTCCTCCAGGACCCACCCAGGACCCTTCTAAGATCCTCAGAACCCCTTTAGGGGCCCCAGGACCCCTATAGCGAAACCCAGGACACCTCTAGGACCCCACTGAACCCCTTTAGGGACCCACTAGAATCCCTCTAGGATCCCCAGAACCCTTCTAGGGACCTCAGGAACCCCTAGAGCCGCTCTAGGGACCCCAGAACCACTCTCTGATCCTTCAGGACCATTCTAGGATCCCCAGGACCCCTCTAGGGACTCCAGAATCCCTCCATGACCTCTCTACAGACCTCAGGCCCCTCTGAAGATCCCAAACTCCCTCTAGCCCCCACCCGAGCCCCTGTAGGACCCCCCAGAACCTCTCAAGGGACCCCAGGACTCCTGTAGGGGTCAACAGAAGCCCTTTAGGGAAGTTCGGGACACCTTTGGAGCCCCCCAGCACCCCTCTAGGACCCACAAAAGCCCTCTAGGGATCCCCCAGCCCCCTCTAGGACCAGCAGAACCCCTTTAGGGACCTCAGGAACCTTATGGAGAATCCCAGAACCCCGTAGGAGCCCCCCAGAACCTCCCTAGAACCCCCATGAACCCTTCTAGGACCCCCCAGAATCTCTCTAGGGACACAATAATCCCTATTGTTACAAAGGATGTAACAATGTGGATGTGGTCTTTCTGGACTTCAGCAAAGCCTTTGACACAGTTTCTCACAGCATTCTGCTGCGGAAACTGTCAGCTTCTGGCCTGGACAGGCACACACTCTCCTGGGTAGAAAACTGGCTGGATGGCCGGGCCCAGAGAGTGGTGGGAAATGGTGTTAAGTCCAGCTGGAGGCCAGTGACAAGTGGGGTTCCCCAGGGCTCAGTGCTGGGTCCAGTCCTGTTCAATGTCTTCATCAATGACCTGGATGAGGGCATTGAGGGTACCCTTAGCAAGTTTGCAGATGACACAAAGCTGTGTGCAAGTGTCGATCTGCTGGAGGGTAGGGAGGCTCTGCAAAGGGACCTAAACAGGCTGGAGCGCTGGGCAGTGTCCAACAGCATGAGGTTTAACACAGCCAAATACCGGGTCCTGCACTTGGGGCACAACAACCCTATGCAGAGCTACAGACTGGGAGAAGCCTGGTTGGAAAACTGCCAGGAGGAGAGGGACCTAGAGGTGTTGGTCGACAGTCAATTGAACATGAGCCAGCAGTTTGCCCAGGTGGCCAAGAAGGCCAATGGCATCCTGGCTTGGATCAGAAATGGTGTGACCAGCAGGGCCAGGGAGGTGATTCTCCCTTCTGTATTCAGCACTGGTGAGGCTGCTCCTTGAATATTGTGCCCACGTGCACCTCCCCTCCTGCTGGGCTGGGCAGGGGCACCAGGATGGAGCCCAGGGGCCTGCTCTGGGCCGTAGGCAGAGTGGCACAGGCAGCCCAGGATTGCCCCGGAGGTGGCAGGGACCCACAAGCAAACTCTGAAACACATCCCACCCCACGATGTCTCAAGTACATCCCAAACCCAGGGAGTTTGAAGGACATCCCAAACCAATGGAGTCTGTAGGATATCCCAAACCCACAGAGTGTGAAGCACATCCCAACCAACAGACGTCATGGGTGCCTCATCCCTGGAGGTGTTCAAGGCCAGGTTAGATGGAGCTTTGAGCAACCTGATCCGCTGTGAAATGTCCCTGCCCATTGCACAGGGTGGAACTGGATGGGCTTGAAGTTCACTTCCACCCCAATCCATTCCATGACTGTATTCCACTCTCAGCACTGGGCTCCCATGTTCTGCAGGGATGGCCTTGCTCTCAGGAGCTCTGGAGCCACTCCTGGACCTAGTCCCAGCTCTTTGCCAATACCCAGGAGGGGCTCTCAACTCTCCACTCACCTGAGCAGTTCACAGCCGCGTCTTCCTTGTGCCGGCAGAGCCCCCTGTCCCCAGCCTGGGCCCAGCAGTCCTGCAGAGACAGCTCTGTCCCCTCGCACTCCACCTGCTCCAGCCAGATGGGGCCCGTGCCCTCCCCAAACGCCGCCTCGCCCAGGGCAGACACCACAGGGCCGCAGCCCAGCTACCTGCACACCACCTCAGCATCCCGCATGAGGTGCTACCTGTGCAGCTGGTGGAGCTTGGGCACTCAGTCCCCAGGGCTGGGGGCACTTCTGGCTGCATCCCTGCAGAAGGAAATGCAGCAGTGAAGAGGCTTCTGCAGTGGGTTCACTGAGCAGTTGACTCCTGCATCCTCTTTGTGCCTGCAGTCGTGCTGCCCCCAGGCCACTGCTGGGCAGTCCCAGAGAGCTCCTTCAGTTCTGGGCCCCTCAGCACAAGAAGGATGTTGAGGCTCTGGAGCGAGTCCAGAGAAGAGCAACGAGGTTGGTGAAGGGGCTGGAGAACAGATCCTATGAGGAACAGCTGAGAGAGCTGGGGTTGTTTAGCCTGGAGAAGAGGAGGCTGAGAGGAGACCTCATTGTTCTCTACAATTGCCTGAAAGGAGGTTGTAGAGAGGAGGGAGCTGGGCTCTTCTCCCAAGGGACAGGGGACAGGACGAGAGGGAATGGCCTCAAGCTCCGCCAGGGGAGATTTAGGCTGGAAATTAGGAGGACGTTTTTCACAGAAAGGGTCATTGGGCATTGGAATAGGCTGCCCAGGGAGGTGGTTGATTCCCCTTCCCTGGAGGTGTTTAAGGCACGGGTGGATGAGGTATTGAGGGACTTGGTTTAGTGTTAGATAGGAATGGTTGGACTAGAAGATCCGATGGGTCCCTTCCAAACTGGTTGTTCTGTGATTCTGTGAAATAACAATACACAATATTCCCTAGTGTTACACAATAATTCCTAGTGTTACAAAACTGTGTGGAAGTGTCGATCTGCTGGAGGGTAGGGAGGCTCTGCAAAGGGACATAAACAGGCTGGACTGCTGGGCAGAGTCCAATGGGATGAGGTTTAAAACGGCCAAATGCCGGGTCCTGCACTTTGGGCACAACAACCCTATGCAGAACTACAGACTGGGAGAAGCCTGGTTGGAAAACTGCCAGGAGGAGAGGGACCTGGGGGTGTTGGTCGACAGCCGACTGAACATGAGCCAGCAGTGTGCCCAGGGGGCCAAGAAGGCCAATGGCATCCTGGCTTGTATCAGAAATGGTGTGACCAGCAGGTCCAGGGGGGTGATTCTCCTTCTGTACTCGGCACTGGTGAGGCCACTCCTTGAATACTGTGTTCATTTCTGGGCCCCTCAGCACAAGAAGGATGCTGAGGCTCTGGAGCAAGTCCAGAGAAGAGCAACAAAGCTGGTGAAGGGGCTGGAGAACAGGCCCTATGAGGAGCAGCTGAGAGAGCTGGGGGTGTTTAGCCTGGAGAAGAGGAGGCTGAGAAGAGGCCTCATTGCTCTCTACAAGTACCTGAAAGGAGGGTCTCCTTGCTCTGTCCCATGTACTCCCTTGCCATTCACTGCTGCTGCCCTGCCCTCTCAGCAGCTGGAGACTATGTCCCCCTGCCCCATGCTGGCCAAGTGACAAACTCAAAGTTCAAATGGTCTCTGGAGCACTTTCAAAGCATGTACAGACACTATGAATTTATTAATTATACCTCGTTTCCACTTAAATTCTATCCTCTGCCATTAGCCTGCTCCATCCATCGCTTCCCTGGGGACCTGCTGAGGAGGCACCCAGCGTGACGGAGCAGAGAATGCAGGAGCTGGTGCTCCTGTCCTCCCTGCCTGCAACACCCTGTCTCTGGGTGAGACACAGTTTCCAATAAAACAGGAATCCATGAAAAGACAAGAGTAGCACCTCCCCAGCTAGCGGTAGAGCCAGCTAGAAGAGCAGCAGAGATGCTGAGAGGGCACAGAGGGGTAGGAGGTAAGGAGTAACATCAGGGGATGAGGAGTGCAATGCTACTAGGAAAGGACACCAAGAAAGTACTCGGGCATTGCTGTTCTTTAATGTTTGCTTTGTCTGCATCCCTTCAACTGGCCAAGCCTTGACTTCTGAGATACTTCCTTGGAAACATGTTTCTGAAAGAAAAACGAAACAACAAACCAAATCCGTTAAAAATTCCGTGGAGTTAAAACATGCCCAAGGTATCACATCCATAACAAAATTCATCTCCCCTCCTGCTTTGATGTCACAGACACAGGACACACTGAAGGACTAAGGGAAGAAGTTTTAATTCCCCTTCTTTCTCCTTGTCCACACTGATCCACACTGTGGATGCAGCTAAGAAAGGACACAAGGGAATGCTTTCACCCACAGCAAATGTGCAGCCTAAGGAACCACTGGCACACCCTCTGGGCAAGACCACTGGGTCAGCAGTGTTCACACAATTCCTGGAGAGAAAGGGAGTGCCCTGGGCTGTAAATACAAAAGGTCTGTAGCCTCTGAGAGGGAAGGGACTTGGAATATTATTTCTTTCCTAACCTGAAATCAGTGGCTCTAAACAGATCTTCTTGAGTACAACAGGGAACACTCCCTTACAAGGAAGACAAAGTTACAGTGACTTCCAGGACATTGACCCTCTGTCACATCTCAAAGTTAGACAAAGTTACTTTCTCTCAAAACTAGACCATGTTCAGCAATTCTTTCTGCCCTGAGCTGGAATCAAGGTAAAAACCTCCCTGCTCGGCCTCTGCCAAACACACTGGACAAATCCCTAGGATGTGCCAAGGTGGAGAGAGCCCTGCCTGAACAGCCGGGAAATGAGGTGCCCTCAACTATTGCCTCCCTCTCAGTCTGGGAGAGCAGACTGATTCGCTCTAACAGGTCTGTGTCATTGGCATGTTGGGGATTCCAGAGCTGAGCACAGGGCTCCAGATGGGGTCTCACCAGAGCAAAGCAGAGCAGAGGACTGCAGTCACCTCCCTCGCCGGTCCCACTGCACACAACATCTCTGCCACAGCCACTGCTCCCTCTGTGGGGAAAAAGGAGGGTAAATCCCAGGAGTTCATGTTCCACTCACTCAGGTCACAAACATCAGAAGCACAAGAATTTTCAGTCTTTGAAAACACAGAAGATTCCTACATCCCCTGAAGCAACATCAGTTGCCCTGTGTCCAAGGAAGCTTTAGGCATCTGTGTTAGGGAATGATGCACCACGGACCTCCCAGAAGCCATAAGATCAGCTCGAGTCTGGAGGTGAATTCTCTAGGATTTTTCATAACCCTCGTCTAGACTCACTCTAACAGGTCTGTGTCATTGGCATGTTGGGGATTCCAGAGCCGAACACAGGCTCCAGATGGGGTCTCACCAGAGCAAAGCGGAGCAGAGGGCTGCAGTCACCGCCCTCCCGGTCCCACTGCACACAACATCTCTGCCACAGCCACTGCTCCCTCTGTGGGGACAGAAGAGAGTAAATCCCAGGAGTCAATTTTCCACTCAGTAAGGCACCAACAACAGAACCATCCAGGTCCACTCCCTGCCAAGGGCAGGGAAACCTCCCACGGGATCACGTTGCTCAAAACCCCTTCCAACCTGGCCTTGAACACCTCCAGGGATGGGACACCTACCACTTCCCTGGGCAACCTGGGACAGGGCCTCAACATCCAAATCACCAAGAATTTCTTCCTACTGCCTAAACTAAATATTGCCCCTTCCAATTTAGAGAAATTTCTCCTTGTACTATCACTCCATGGCCCTGTAGAAAGTCCCTCCCCAGCTTTCCCAGAGCCACATTCAGTACTGGAAGCTGCTCTAGGGTCTCCTTAGAGTCATCTCTCCTCCAGGCTGAACAACCCCAACTCTCCCAGCCTGTCCACACAGCAGAGCTGTTCCAGACCTCGGATCACCTTTGTAGCCCTTGTCCAGACTCGCTCTAACAGGTCTGTGTCATTGGCATGTTGGGGATTCCAGAGCTGAGCACAGGGCTCCAGATGGGGTCTCACCAGAGCAAGGCAGAGTAGAGGGTTGCAGTCACCTCCCTCCCGGTCCCACTGAACAGAACATCTCTGCCACAGCCACTGCTCCCTCTGTGGGGAAAAAGGAGGGTAAATCCCAGGAGTTCATGTTCCACTCACTCAGGTCACAAACATCAGAAGCACAAGAATTTTCAGTCTTTAAAAACACAGAAGATTCCTACATCCCCTGAAGCAACATCAGTTGCCCTGTGTCCAAGGAAGCTTTAGGCATCTGTGTTAGGGAATGATGCACCATGGACCTCCAGGAAGCCATAAGAACAGCTCCAGTCTGGAGGGGAATTCTCTATGAATTTTCATAACCCTTGTCAGGACTCGCTCTAACAGGTCTGTGTCATTGGCATGTTGGGGATTCCAGAGCCAAACACAGGCTCCAGATGGGGTCTCACCAGAGCAAAGTGGAGCAGAGGGTTGCAGTCACCGCCCTCCCGGTCCCACTGCACAGAACATGTCTGCCACAGCCATTGGTTCCTCTGTGGGGATAAAAGAGAGTAAATCCCGGGAGTTAGTTTTCCACTCAGTAAATCACCAACAACAGAACCATCCAGTTCCATTCCTTGCCCAGGACAGGGACACCTCCCACTGGATCACGTTGCTTGAAACCCCTTCCAACCTGGCCTTGAACAGCTCCAGGGATGGGATACCCACCACTTCCCTGGGCAAGTGCTCCATCTGTTTGGACAAAGGAGGTTAAATCCCAGGAGTTAATGTTCCACTCACTCAGGTCACAAAAGTCAGTGGCACAAGGATTTTCAGTCCTTGAAAACAGAGAAGTTTCCTACATCCCTTGAAGCAACATCACTTGCCTTTTTCTCTCAAACACAGAAGCAAAGACAATGCTGACTCCTGAAATCTAAGCAGCTGCTGGCAGGAGCCCTAAAGGACGGATTTCGAAAGCTGAAGCACCGAAAAAAGCCCATCCAGTTCCACTCCCTGCCAAGGGCAGGGACACCTCTAGGTCTGTCTGGTAAATTCTCTATGATTTTTCATAGCCCTCGTCTGGACTCGCTCTAACAGGTCTGTGTCATTCATATGTGGGAGATGCAAGAGCTCAGCACAGGGCTCCAGATGGGGTCTCACCAGAGCGGAGCAGAGCAGAGGGTTGCAGTCACCTCCCTCGACGGTCCCACTGCTTTGGACACAGACCAGGACACTGCTGGTTTCTGGGCTGTAGGCGCATCCATCACTGCTGCTTCTCATCCCACCATGTTTCTTGGGGTCTGGGGTCAGAATTGTGTCAAATAAATTGATTAAGACACTTAATCTAACTCAGTTTCCTCACCATCTGACTTTAGCCTGTCTCATCGGAAATGAGGTCAGTGCCAGCCAACCATAAACCACCCGCAATGGTCACAGGCACTGTCAGAGCCACCCAAGGAATTGAACCAGAAGCTCAGCCTGATCCCCTGGGCCAGGGAACCACCCGCACACCCCAGCGGGTGCAGCAAAAGCTGACCCTCCCCTGGAGGAACTGGTGGGGTACCAGTATGTTCTGACAAGATCACACAAAAGTTTAGGGAAAGTAGTTTTTTGATCTATGTTTGTTTTTTTTTTTTGCGTAAATGAGATCCCTGCAACACAAAACTCTGTGGAACAGAAGTGAGGGTAAATTGTACAGATGAAAAAAAAAAAATTCAATCCTTGTTCAATGTGCTGTTAATCTCTGTAGGGATGAGACACACAGTGCTCAGCAAGAGCCTCCTGCCCCAGTCACAGCACAGAAGAGACTGCAGGGGCTGGAGGTGTCGGACAAACATCCTTTGCCTTGGGGCAGGGGGGTCTGAGCACCCACCCACAGGGAGAGGGGCTCTCTTCCTAACGAAGCCTTCAAGCAACAGGCTTTTTGTGGACAGACTTTCTCAAAACCATCGTAGGATTAAAGAGTCACACAATAACGCCCTCTAACAGGAGGAAATCTGCCTATTGAAACAAAGGGTTTGAATTGGTTTGGAGACCATAAATGCATAAACTACTTACATGGAAGAAGAATCCGAGGAAGACGTGGATGTCCATAAAGGATAAGATCTGAGGCACCACAAACTTTGATCCAGTCCAAGAATCAGCAGGATCCCCTCAGTAAAAAACAAAGAATTATGCTAGAAACATGCTACTTCCTAAGAATGCTTTTTTACAGCATATTGTAAGAATTAATTATCTTGGAAGAAACTATCTCAAAATCACTCAAGAAAACACTGTGCAAACTAAGAGCTATTGCTGAAACAACCCCAAACCTTGCCCTCCGATAGACACGGCAGCTGGAAACTGCAGCCCTTGCACCCAGCAACATTGCCCTAAAATAGTGAAAGCAGCAGGAAATCCAGGGCAGTGAGTGATAGGAAAAGCCCCTCAACGTTAATAAAGAAGCCAAGAATTCAGCCTTCCCAAAACTTGCGTCGGAAATACATTATGTACTTGTGAAAGTACATATAGACTGTATGTTCCTCAACTTACTCTAACTAATTTATTCAGCATTTCACTGCAGAAAAGGAAAAGATGTGAAAGATTTTTTTATTTCATTTTTTTCCTACAGGTAGGGGTTGTCTCTGTCCTTTAGTGAGTAAATTCATTTCACTCACAAAGTAAAACACAAGTTAAAATGCATCTCAGTAGCCTGCATTCTAACAAGAATACTTGATCGCGCTTACTATTTTACGTATAGTTATTTATAGTTATGTATTTAGAATCATTATTGGAAAATAGTGGATTGATAAGAGAAGATGGGTAGGTACGAAACACCTAACAAGATCAGAGAAAGTAGTTAGATGAGTGGTTTTTATGCTAAGACACAGTAAGTATTGAGATACAAACTGAAATATACCCTATAAACTCATTAAGCACTCTGGGACTCCAAATATAAGTTTCTGTATTTTATTTAAAAATTATTTATAACTAGAAACATTAAGAACTACTACAGTGAATAGTCATTTGCACAGATATTAAACACTTGGGCTTCCTTCTAGTGCCCAAGATCTTTTCTTACCATTTCTACTCTGGTAATTTGCTTATTTAAACAAACATACGTATTTACACGTATTTACAAATTTACACAAATACGTATGAAATAATTTAAGAAAGATCCAAAATTGTAAGAGTGGATTCAGAAAGATCGAAAAAGCATACCCTGTCTGGGTCAGATGTTGTAGTGGCCCAGACACAATGGGCGTTGCCTTCATATTGAACAGGTTGTCATAATTCCACTTGGTCCATGTCGAAAAGAGCCACATGTTCCAGCTAAAATGAGAAACAACAAATAAGATGCTTTGGATCAGTTACTCTCTTGACATTAAACATTCAAAATCTGCCATAGCATCAAGAACAACTTGCTGTGAAATGATTATTCTGCTGAGACATTCTATAAATTCTGCCTTGGAAGATGTTCAGCTGGTCAAAAAAATCCTGAGAAATACCCTATGGAGAGAGGAAGCCAGCACTTTTCCATTAATCACCCAACATCTATATTACTGGATTCTTACTTGATGTAAATTCATTTCTAAGGATTATCAAATCAATATTCTGCTTAGAGATTTACCCTCTCCAAGTGGATGGAATGAGCCTTCTCTGTATGAGTGCAACAAGGTTTGGTGTGTGTTCTCTTTCACTTCACGGTTTGGAGGAAAACAAAAACCTATCACAGCATTTGACTCTTTGTCGCAGTATATACTTAACCTAAACTTCCTAAACTGTAAATTCTGCGGTGTCTTAGCACTTAAAACTGAGGACATAAAATCAGGGGTTAAAAAAAAAGACATAAAGTGGTTCTAGGCAGTCGCCTCACTTTTGTAAAGCACAAATTTAAATTTGGCACACTTAGCAAACCGAGATAATTAATTTCAGAAATAAATTACTTTCAAAGTTATTTTCCAAAGAACATCTAGATATCCTAAAATATTCAAACTTCTCAAAATATCTGAAAGTCTTTAAAAAAAATACTTAGACATATCACTTCCAGGCACATCAAATAGGGTTACAAAACTTATTTACCATTTATAAGTATTTAAATATTGTTAGTCTTCAAATACCTGAATCTCAAAACTTATCTACGGAACTTCCCTTAACTTTCCCATAACCCAGATCCTTCACTTGCTCAGTTTTCAGGGCTGGCAAGAGGAATGAACACATTCCTTAAAAATTTGGTCATTCTTTTTTTTTGGAATATTGAAATAACAAACATATACCTGGCACTTTGGAAAACCTTCCTTTTCATCTTTGTCTGGAAATGCCTCCTTCCTCATGAGGCATGTTTTTATTTCACAAATAAAGACTAACAGGAGTTAGTGGGGTTGCATGGACACGTTGTTCTGCAGAAGCATGAAACCAAATACTGAGAAGGTGTATTTCCACTTTTCACTTCCATACACTGAGCTCAAGAGACACTTAGGAATCACAGCTCATTTGCTGCTCCGGAAAGTGTAGGAGGTATAAATTTGATTTATTTATCTTTTACTATGTTTTAGATTCTACAGTCTTTCTATGATCTGCCTATGTAATATTACTCATGTTACATCTAGTTTGTGGTAAATTACCCAAGGGCTGTATTTATGTCATTTTATTAGATCTGACTGTAATGGCCTTAAATTTCTTGACAGCAGTTTCTATGTGCTGCGGTTTACACTTGTAACTAGAAAAGTGCTGAGAACACACCAGGATTTGGGATATTGCTAACCATCCCCTGCCCAACATCAAGGGCTTTTCTGGCTCTCCCACTGCCCCAACGGCCAGTAGGCTGGGGGTGGGCAAGGAGATGGGAGGGGACACGGCTGGGAGAGCTGACACCAAGTACTGAAGGGATAGCCCAGACCATAGAACAACATGGTCAGCAAGAAAAGTTCAGGGAAAGAAGCAGGAGGCGGGAATGTTCCTTGTTACGGGTTTGTCTTCCCGTGTAACTGTCGCTTGTGCTGAGGCCCTGCTTCCCAGGAAATGGCTAAACATCAAATCCTTCTTTTGCTGTGGTTTGTTGGTGAGAGTCCTCTTTGTGGGTAACGTGGCCACATGTGCTGCATCTCAGTGACGGAGGCTGACAGTGCTGCCTCTCCCCCGTCACAGCCACCTTTCTGCTTGGCTGTCAGGTACTTAGGGAGAGTTACTGCCTCCAGAGCCAGGAAACCACCACCGCTCCTCAACCACTACTGCAGAGTCTAAAGAGGACAATTTGTGTGCCTACTACCTATCCAAATAAAGTATTGGGAAAAGAACTAAAAGCCTTTTCAGTCACCTGGAGTTGATCACACTACGGCTCTCATCACACATCTCATGCATCACTCCGGCAGCTGCTGGTGGAGAATCTCCCACACCATCATCTTCCGGAAATAACGCATGTGACGCTGGAAAGAAAAGGAAATACCTTTTAAGCATGAAGTTGAGGCAGAAAATAGGCACTTCTCCAGGGCCAGGTATCTCAAACCCACTGGTTGCGGTGTCTCTTGTAGTGAATTAGGAAGCAGACACCAGATGGAAGGATGGAGAACACAGCTCTGCCCTTATGAGGACACTGGGAATCTCCAACCCCACCAGCTCCACACCAACCCCAGAGTGAGGGATAGAATCTCCATCCCTGCTCCAGGCAAAATCTGCAGCTGCTGCAGAACTCAGGACCCAGTGGAATGGCTGGAAGATGCCAGAGGGAGTGTGAGGCTGAGCACGAGGAGAAGGTTCTTCCCCCAGAGGGTGGTGGAGCCCTGCAACAGCTCCCAGGGAAGCAGTCACAGCCTGACAATGTTCCAGAAGGGTTTGGCCAATGCCCTCAGCCCCACGGTGGGAATGTCGGGGTGTCCTGTACAGGGGCAGGACTTGGACTCAATAAGCCTCATGGGTCCCTCCCAGCTCAGGACAATCTAGGATTCTGTAACTTTCCCCTGGCTCTGGTGTCTGAGCAAAGACGTCTGGAGCCAGTTTTAACTCCCACTCACCTGTGTAAATGTTAATGGTTTCTCTCTGGCGATATAGTCTGCGTACTTGCAGACAAAGACTCCACAGTCGCTTCCGTTTTCTTGCTGAGGGATTTCCTAAGGAATGCAAAGAAACAGAATTTTCCAGTACCATAAAAGAGAGGCAGTTTGGAGGCAGCACACGTTACCCATCCTAACCGACACTCAGGATAATCCATTGACCATCACACAACTCAGGGAACAGACCTGACTGACCACACATCAGCTCCTCACTCCCTTCACATGGGGGTTACAATCCAAGCTCTTGGCAGGCTGAGAAGGGAGAGCAGTCTCCTAAGAGAGACGCCCTCTCTGGGAGGTTTACTTGGGGTTGTGGTTCTCAGATTGTGTCTTTAGGCCGTGCTCTTTGTTACTAACTCGTAATCATGGAATGCTTTGGGTTGGAAGGGGCCTCAAAGCCCATCCAGTCCCACCCCTGCCATGGGCAGGGACACCTCCCACTGGACCAGGCTGATCCAAGCCCCATCCAGCCTGGCCTTGAACACCTTCAGGGATGGGGCAGCCACTACTGCTCTGGGCAACCTGGGCCAGGGCCTCACTGCCCTCATCATCAGGAATTTGGATTGCACATTACGACAAAAATCTCCCGCCTCCCAATTTAAAGCCAATCCCCCTTGCCCTATCGCTCCATGCCCTCAGTAAGCCCCTCCCCAGCTTTCCTGGAGCCCAACTCAGGGAAACACATGCTCAACCCTCTGCTTTGTCACACACCGGGACTTGTGCACACAACAACAATAATTATCCCAAAATCCAAACCCTTTTCCAAAGCCTTTGTTCTCCAACAAGAGCCAAACAGATTAAGTTTGTCTTGGGAAGTGGGGGCAAAGTCAGATTCACCTGAAATGGCAGACTAATTCAAACAAGGAGAGGTCACGCTGAAAGATTTCATCCCAGCATGGTTAAGACCGGGTTGGGTGGGGCTTTGAGTAAGCTGGTGTGGAAGGTGTCCTGCCCATGGCAGGGGCTGGAACTGGACGGGATTTAAGGTCCCTCCTGACACAAACCACTCTGCGATTCCACAGTTTCCTGGGTCAGCTGTGGCCTAAGGTGGCACTGTAAGAACATGAGATGCTTACGGCTCTTTTCTAAAAGCTTCAATTTAGGGAGTGTCAAGACCTCTAAAGAGAAGGAGCTGAGAGTTCCCATTTCACATCCCAGTAGTGCTCACGTACATGTGACGTCATACTGTGAAGGGTCCACTCTGAAGGATCCAGCTTCACTTGTCTTTTGTCCTGACTTTCCTCCTGCAGGTATTTGCTGTTGAAAAAAAATCAAAGTCACTCTTTGCCTCTAGAATGTAGGTCAACAAAAACAGAGCTGCTGTAGGATCACGGGGAGCTGAGCAGCAGGCCAACCAAACATCAGAGCATCCTAACGGCAGCTGATTTAAGGCTTTCAGAGGAAAAATCCAAGCCTTAAATTTACAGACATAACGAGAGGATGTGAGGTATCATTTACTGGTCAGGAATGAGTCCAGCGATTCCAGCAGAGGCTTCCACAAAAGCATAAGCTCACTCCTTAAAGCCCAGTTGTTCCATTCCCAGCAGGGGCAGTACAGGTGGCACCAGGCTGGCGTATATTGGGCAGTGAGTGTGTGTGTGTGTGGTGGAAAGGGGGCAGAACCCAGGTACCCAAGGCCCTGACTGCAGGGGACCGTGTGATACCAGGTAAGCAGCCAATGTCACATGACTCACAGCAAGGCAAAGATTCCTGCTTCGTTATCTAAAAGAATCGTGGAAACTTGCAGTTGTGTCCCAGGGACAAGTTTGGACAAGGTCCAAAAGCCTCCTGATAATTCACAATGTGAGAGCAGTGCCCAAGCAACCGGTTACTTACAATAGAATTTCACAGATTTTGTCCCCACTCTTGAGTGCCATGGAGTTGAAGAATTTGATTGTCTTGTTCCTCATGTCTATGGCCTGTGATTACAAGAGAACTGTCAGACAAGCACAAACTTCTCTGCACAAATATCAAAATCAATATGGCTTTTCTCACCAGTTTTCTCTCCCCATCCAACTCCAAACAAAAAGCCACTTTGACTCACCACCAGAGTCCAATGATTTATCAGATGCACAGGGACCAAGACAATGTCCTGCTGGAAGAGATCGACGTGTCTTGTCCATCTCTTCACTGCTGCATATCCATTGGATTTTAGTTTTGGATAGAAGAAGGTATTAAAAGCATAAACTGCTGGATATCCCTTCTTCTTGGCTCTCTCCATCAATAAATTCAGGTAGAAATTTATGATCTGTGCCATAAAGAGTAAACTTGAGATGTAAAACAAGACCCTAGCTTACCAAAAGAATGATAGAGCAGCAAGGGCCATGAGGCTTCTCGCCCAACGAGGATATCGTCATGCTGCGGCCACTTTTACCTCATCGTTGAGCCAGCGACCTTTCTGCAGCGTGCAGATGTCTTGGCGGGTGATGTCCATTTTGAAGGCACTGCTAAGTACATCACCCGCATCCCCGTGGCAAAATGTGGCCTTAATCTCTCTCTCCATGGCCTAAAACAAACAATGAAATGGGGAAGGACTCATCAAATGGAGTAATGAGCATGCTAACAGGCTTTGAGCAATCCTGCAGTGACCCTCAGTTACTAGCTTTTTGCCAAGTTAGTAACAGCCTTTTGTTGTCAGCTCAGCACCCCAACTTTCAGCTGCAGAGCCCAGCTTTGTCCTGGAAGCCAATATCCAACCTGTGGGCACCAAACACACTAAAGCAGCTGAAAAATCAACAGAAGTAGAGCAAACCCCTTTGCCATGCATTGCTGCAGCCCTTGCCATACTGAGTGTTAAGGAAGGGAAACTGAGGCAGCTACGCTCGAGTCAGGCAACCACCATTCCAGGCTGTGCATCCCACTGGCTCCAAGACCAATGTTGCCACCTAAGTCTGGGTAAGGAATACAAATAAACCACTAGGTCCCTTTCTTGGTGGAATCTGGGCTGGAAAATGAAGCACAGCACCTGGTTTACCTTCTACTGAGCAGACTGTGTAAAACCTTGGAAAGGACAAGTTAGCCTCTGCCTTTCTCCAGACATGGTCAGTTAGATCAGCACAACCGTGACTCCAAAGAATAAAAGCAGCCAAAATTCAGGTGAGCAGGGGAACCTGGACTCCCACTCCCCCTCAACACTGTAACTAAGTTAACTCCTCCAGACACTGCAATGCTCAGCACGCACACAGGGCTCTGCAGGGTCCTGAGAGCCCACACACAGCTCTGTGGGACCCTAAGGATGCTCACAAGATGCTCAGCTGCCCCCCAAGCAATGCAGCACTACGCAGCAGCCAAAGCTTATTTTTCAGGTTCCACCACCACAGGAGAAGAGGACAAAATCCTTTTAAGAGGCTCTGCCTCTTAACCAGGGGAATTGGGTTAGTACTGCTGTGTTCTTAAGCCTGGCCCAGCTTTTGTCCTGGTAGCAGAAGCCTCAAAAACTCTTAGGCGAGCTCAACTGAAGGAGCATGTGGAACATAATAAAAATTAGCATTACTGGTGACGCTAGCACTGTGTCCTGTCTAATAAACCATCAGCTATGGTACCTCTGTGATTGGAGGAAAGTCATCTGCCTTTTTGCCGGAGTCCGGTGATTTCCTTGCTTCCACACCGCCGCTGGATGATCTTCTGGACGTAAGAGTTGATTGACGTAATCCGGGTGACGCATCTCCAGAGTTCTTGGCTCCATTCTGTTTCTGTTGGGCAAAAGGACATGAAGTGAGCCAGGAAACACACATTTTTGCTACGTGATAGTGCAGAAAATCTTGCCGATGTATTAAACTGGAAGGGTTTTTGTACACACATCCAGACAGCAGACTGCAAAGTTACTTTTTATTGGGGAGCACATTCCAGCCGGGCAGCACTGCCCTCAAGGCTCAGCAAAAGCAGGAGAGGAACATGGTCAGTTTGGCATTAAGAACCCCAGCAGAGCCTCCACATGTGCCTAGAAAACTGAGATTGAAATTAACAGCTCCCATTTCTATGATTAAAACTGTGTGATCTCAATCCCAAGCAGAGAGGAAAGTCAGAAGTGTACAGCCAACCTCACAAAACAAGCCAGGACTAAAGATACCACAGCACAGCTCTGCAGGACAACTAAGTCTGGGCACAAGGCTTTTAAGCTGTGCCCAACACAGTAAGTGTGGAGAAGAGCATAGCCTGGTGCACTTGTGATAGTCCAGAAACAAACAGATGGCAGCAGGAAACCCTTGGTGAGAGCACTACTTCTCACACAACATTCCCGCTTTCCCTGAGCAAACCAACCGCCACAAACACAAGATTCACTCAGCAATACGGGAGTGAGAAGGGCAAGAATTTCTCATCACAAAGAGCTGTATTTGCTTAAGAAGTGAAATCATCAATAACACAGACTTACCTTTGCAGCTGCAAGTTTTCTTCTCTTCTCCTCTGTAGTGTTCTCCACCCTGTGAGGTGAGGGAGAGGAAAAGAGAGGAGTGAGCTGTCTATCCGTACTGTCCCATGGAATTGTTCTGGATAAGAGACACACACAGAGCTAAACGACAGGAGAAGGGTGATTAAAAGAGACTCTACCTGGTCACATCACCTCTTGGAGGCAATTGTGGGCCGCAAACATCTCCAGCTTTGAAACCTGAACAGAAAAGTAGCCCCATGAGAGCAAGAAGACAGCTTTCATTTACCATCAGATGCACAAAGTGCTCACTTGCTGGGTGAGAAATACAAAAAAAACCTTGTAACAACAACTGCAACGTCAGGAAGTTTGAACTTGGGAGTTTTCATAGAATATCATAGAATTGTTTGGTTGGAAAAGACCTTTGAGGTCATCAAATCCAACCCCTACCCATCCACTCCTAAACGGCATCCCTGAGCACCTCATCTCTGAGCAGCCTGGTGCAGTGGCAGGTGTCCCTCTTATGCACCTGCAGCTCACTAACTGTCACAGAAATAGCCACACGCAGCACTAGAAATGGATTAAAGGCTGACAACTCCCAGTCAAGCAAGGGGTGCCTGAGCCCGAGCAGCAATATCTCGCGCTCTGCTGCTGCAAACAGCCAGGTGCTGCCATCTTCTGCACGGGGCAGAGTCACATCTGCAGCCACAAAACTGTCACAAGAATGTGTCTTGAGGACCATTTTAAACAGTTTTTCTGTACACCAAAATGCTTCCAAGGGCATTTTAGTCAGGAGTTACTGTTGGGGGTGGTTCTGTCTCCCTCTTTCTTTCCCAACTCTCCCCACCCCTTTCAGAAAAAAAGCAAAAAAAAAGTTATTAGGATCTACAAGCTAAAATTAATCTTTAAAACAATTTCTCCTGGCAAACCAATTATGGACATACAACTGTAGGACTGCTCCCAAGGCAGCTCTTGCACTGGGATTATGAGATAAATGCCCCAGTCCAGAGGCAACACAAGGATGCAGAGAAGAATTCATATTCCAGCAGTGCCAGACACAACCCAGATGTCGCTGCTTCAACACTCTGAGCCCAGAGGCTGCAGCTGCACCCCAAACACAGCAAGGTGAAAAAGAAAGGAGTGAATAGTGCAATGTCAACCTTACCAGATTTTGGTGTTTCTGGTGCAGATACTCTTTGTTTCTTGGCTGCAGGTTCATAAGGAAGGGACTGAGTCTGAAGTAAAAACAAAAAAATGTAGCAATGTGAGTATAACCTCAATGTGAATCCAAGCAGACAAACTCCCTGCAATGTGGTAAGCTCTGTCACGACCTGGGGACCATTATTTGCCAGTTCAGATGTTAGCAAAACAAAAACCTCTGCAGGAACTCTGACAAGTACGCTTTTTTTAAAAAAAATTAATAAGAGCTCCCATACGTGCAGTGATTAAAAGAACACAAGCTTGTGACTGTCTCCTCCCCGGGGGTGTTCAAGGCCAGGCTGGATAGGCCTTTGATGCAGTGGGAGGTGTCCCTGCCCATGGCAGCTGGTTGGAGTTGGATGGGCTTTAAGGTCCCTTCCAACCCAAACCATTCGAGGATTCTTACTGACAAAGTGCAGCAGTTTAGCCCTTGAAGTATATTTTATATAAACAGGAGTTAACGACTCTCTCAGGAACAAACACTTAGACGGTGACCGTTCCTCTTATGGGGCAATAAGAAAAGTAACTCTACCTTTGAACCAGACTAGAGCCAAGCACTTCATGACTCCTTTTTACAGACCCAGCGTTCTACAGGACTCCTCTCCCAGACTGGAGGAGAACCACCCAGCAGAAAGAGGTTTAATCAGAGGAAGCATCCAGGTTTTTTCTCATATTGTAATGTATTTTAGTTACCAAACTACAAGCTGCAAGTGCTAGAGCAGAGTAGGCAAACCTGAGGAAAGCAAACCCTGCATGCAAGAGCTGCCGCCTACAAACGGGAAAGAACCCACAGCCATACAGGCTCAGAGCAAGCCCAACTTCACGCTACATCGGGAGAGCTGCCTCCTCTTTCCTCCTGCACAGACTCTACCTACACCCCAAATCCTCGCTCACCTCTGCTGCAGGCTCTGCAACGGGAGAGGCATTGCTGGCTAAAGCCTCCTGGCCCTCACTTTTGGCCTTGGATGGCAACTCCTCCAGTGCAACACCTCTGTCACCTTCCTCTCCATGATCAGAGACAGCATAATCTGAAAAACAAAAACAGGCAAAATAACAAGATGATTTAAAAGAGGATTAGGATTTCTACTTGCGTTAGAGCCCATCTCCTTACTCCACCTAATGCAGCGTAACCCATTGCACACACCCTCCCGCAACAGCAGTTGGCAGTGATATAAGCTGGGGAGGGGTTCTTGATCAGGGAAGGGAGAGATAGCACGAGGGGGAACAGCTTCAAGGTGAAATTGGTGAGATGGAAATGAGATCTTAGGGAGAAATATTTTGCTGTGAGGGTGTAGAGCCCCTGGCGCAGGTTACCCAGTGGGACTGGAACTGGCTACGCAGGTGCCCACTAGGAAAGAAGGGCTCAAAAAGATTTTGTTTCAGTAATAACACTGAAGTACAAAAGCCAGAGTTCCCTGCACTACAGGAACCTAAGGACATTAATGGGGCACATTAAATCCTTGTGTCACATGCAGTACCTTGTCTTGCCTCCTTTGCTGGTGGCTCGTCAGGACTCTCCGACGGAGCACTGAGGAAAAAACACAGACACAGTTCCACAACTGCACATAAGCTTCCAAGAGGCTGACTGCCCTCCCCAGCGGCGCTGACAAAGCAAGCTCCGTATCGCCAAGGTCTCCCCTCTCCATGTGCCCCTGATCATCCCAGACACACACACACTGCTGCCACACTCAGGCTCTCCCATCCACACCCTTTGCTCACAGAGAGCCTCTTATTGCACTAAAGCATAAAAGGTCTCTTTTTTCTCATTCTCTTAATGCTTCTTAATGTTCTATATTTGCTCCTATCTCTGATTGTGGGGTTAATGCAGGAAGCTTTCCTCTTTCCTCAAGGAAAGCATCTTGCCAGAGATCACTGAGCCACAGTGGTGTGTGGCAAAGGAAACTCTAAGTAGGACAGAACTAAAAAGTTGGAAAGTCGCTCTTGCCTGCACCTATTGACTGAAATAACTCCCTGCTAAGCCAGCGCCCGGGAATGAGCTCTTGAAATCACTCTAAGCTGCACTCTCACTTTTAAAGTGCAAATCCCAGAGCTCCACCAGCGGGCAGCAAGGATAAAACCCAGTAAACTCCTTTGGGTATAGAGCGCAAAGGTTGCTCCTGCATTTATTTGTTCAAGAACACAAGGGCACACAGCAAGGATTCTTTGAAGAAAGACCAATGCCTCCTGGTCTCGCCCCAATCGGCCATGACTGCTCTCCCACCAGATATCACCGCAGCCCATTCCCACAGCTCCAGCCGTGGTTGCACCCCCAGCCCCACCCCTCATGCCACCTGCTCTGCTCCCTCCTCCTTCCCGGTCCCTTCCCGCCCAGCCCGGCTCTGGCACGTGGCGTGATGCTGCTCCTCGAGCAGTCCCGGTGCTTACCTCGTGCTCGACGGCTCCCGGCGCTTCCTGCCCCACATCTGGACCGAGCATGAAGCCACACGAGGAGCAGATGGAGGAGAGAGCGCCCAACCTGTCAGCCAGGTAGCCAGAGACTCACCAACGGCTGCAACTGCCACAGCTCAAGCCACGCCCCCTCCCCTGCGGCCCCGCCCCCCTGCCCCCCCCTACCTCCAGGACCCTGAGCGTTAATTTAGGAGTTTAATTAGCATGTTGGGGGTTCTGCTGGGGAGGGTGGCTGAGCCCTGGGCACAGAGTGGGATGAGGTGCGGGATGGGGGCAGGAATGCCGAGTGCGGGCAGGGATGCGGAAACTGTCCAATAGTTCGTAGACTTGAAATATGCTTCATGCAATCCGAAAGCATCCCAAGAGAGAGACTGATCAGCTACATTGCGGTTTGGGCTTCCTTCACTCTGCCTGAATCAGAACCAAAAGGGATAAAGCTGTGTTGAATAAAACCATGGCAGATGAAGGACGTGTCTCATAGATGAGCTGAGAAGAGTCCCATCATATCCATGTGTTGGTGAAAAAGCTTAATTTTGCAGTAGGGCTGGACAGGACTGAACTAAAAGAAAGCATCATAAGAATTTTTCACTCTCACATCAATACATCTGTTTCCAAGTCTGGGCCTTTTAGTGGAACTCACATACCCAAATCAAAACCGCTCTCTACATTGGTTTTAGATGTCACATTCTGTTAATTCATTACAAGAAGTTTTAACTTGATAACTTCAATGACTGCTGGAGGTAGTGACAGATGAGAGACGCTTAGGATAAGTGCTCATCTCATTACAAAAGGATGCAAGCACAAATTCCCTTCAGCATGGGAAAGTACTGTATTTCCTAGTTTAAGAGAAGCTAACTGGAAAAAGCACTTTTAACGCTTCTGCTGTTATTTCTGGTGGTATTTGTTTTATGAATTTTTCTCAGGTTATATGTAACATCAAAGGCAGAAGCACACCCAGTTCCTAAGTTTTTCCCTTCTAAGGTAAACACCACAAACACAGGTTGACAGTTCTATTCCCTGTTGCTTGCTTTCTCTGACCTTCCTCCTCCCATCCTGTTTTTGAATGAAGGTTAACTACTGAGTCTTGTCTCGCCTCAATATCTCACATCTGATTTCAGGGGATCAGCTAGGTTTACTCTACCAATACTTAGCTGTGGGATATGAATTTGATGAGCCTCAGATGTCTCTAATGATGACATACCCAGTTGGAAATGGAATTGGGGCGGGAAGAGAGGAGGAATTGTCACTTCTAGAAAGAAAGGTTTGGATTCTTTGTCTCTAAAGTGTGATCTCAGCAAGAATCTAGGTACATATTCATACACCTGCTGTATATATTGAAAGGTATTAACATGGATTAGCATGCTGACTTGTCAGCTACTTGATCCAGGAAAGGGATGAGGAGATTTGAAGTATGTTAGAGGAAAAGAACAGAGGTTCAGCAGCCGCTGAACTATTCACGTATTTATAAAGAATTAAGAGGCACCACCACAATGAGTCAAACCCAAGATCAAAATCCTTCATATCTTCAGCACAAATTGGCCTCTGCTAGCATGTGAGCATCGGCAGTCTGAAGATGCACAGTACAGTTAGCAGACTCTTTACGTGAAGTTTTGAACACAGCAGGTAATCTCTAAAGACCTCTCGAGGGCTCTCAGGAACCTGAGGGTCTATTTGAGTCAGACTAACACATCTCTGTGCAAGCCACTTCCAAAAAGTCTAAATTTCCTCATAATAAAACTTTGCAACAGTGGGTGGGGAAAAAGTTTACTCTTTTAAAAAATGGTAAAACTTTCTTCTAAAAATGCCACCCATAAACCTAGGTTTTAGCTTTACACATGCATAATGCTTATCTGCTGTTCTAGAAAATAGCATCATATGCTTTCATAAATTCCCAGGGTTTTCAGGAAGAAGTAACTTGTTTAAAGAGTTTTTTTAATCATTCCTTGTATTTTTCTAGTGTTTTAATGAGACAGATCATGCAATGAAATGCTGAGTTCAGTTACCAGTCTCATCTCTCCATCCAGTAGAACAGTTTAGACAGAGGCTGTTAGGTTGTCCAGCTCTTCTTCATGCCACAATCATCTCAACATTTTACTCCTCATCTATTGAATATAAAACTGTTATCATTGTCCCAGGAACCCTGGAAGGGACACAAGCAAAGAGGTTGCAACATTATGCAGATGTTCTTTTGCAAACAGAGCAGTGAAGAGTGCTGGCTGGAGGGCGAGGAACCTCGCAGTTTGTCTGTCACATTGCCCTGGGATGGACTTGAGCAGTATAAAACAGAGTTCTTGAAGCAGTGTTTAATCACAAACTCTCTGGAAGCACAATTCACAAACCCAGGGGAGAGGACATTCATATCATGGGATTGGAAATATAAGCAAAAGGAGAAAGGTTGCTGTAGGTTTGTTTCCTATTCCTTGGCCAGATTTCAGGGGAGGTTGCCAGTTAAATATGTGCTGCTTTTTCTTTTTTTAAAGAGCTCCATAGCTTAAACTAAATAATTATTCCCTACTATTTATTTCTGTTAGCCAGTTATTAACTTTTTTTGTGTCTCAGTGACTTTTTCTCATTTACTTATCTAAAATGAGAAGACACCTTGTTCATTTTTTCATCAACCAATACATTCAGGTATTGTTTTATATCATCTGCCTTCCATAACTGCCATTTTCGTAATTAGGAAAACAAAAAATTGACTAAATAATGAATAACGACTTCCACTTGACATCAGCAATGAGATTCTAATGCTTCTGAAGTAAATGTTCAGCTCCTCCACAAAACACTCTCCTACTGCAGAAAGTCATTCCTGATTCCCCTTGTTCATTCTGCAGCTTTAGTTAATAGAAACACTGAGAATATTCTGTGTTCGTATTTGCATTTCACAAATTGCTCTTGTATCAGACAACGGTTTCCATTCCAACAAGGATTAGAATTATCAAGTTTATGTTGACATCATTTTAACTACAGCAAAGTGATCACAAATTAAAGAATTTACAGATTTTCAGATAAGCCTTGCACAATGCTAATAATTATTTCTAATGGTATTTGATTATACAGATTTTTTCACAAAAAGGGGAAAAAGTATTTTTATGCAACTTTAAAAGAATGTTTTACAACAAAAATATGGTATTATGCATAATTTTAATGCTTTCCTGTTAATATCTCACTAAACTCAGTTTGCCACTAGGATTTGGACTTCAATGTGTCTGGTTATCTCTCTGTTCAAACAGTTAAGAAATGAACTTTTAAAAATTGTGAATATCTTAAATTAGTATTTTTTTCCTAGAAGCCTTTATAGAAATATTTAAATATTTTTTTAAATCACCAAATTACATTTTCAGTATCTTTTAAAAATTAAAAAGCATTGATATTAATATTTAGAGATAGGATTTAATTTTTATTATTGTCTTCAACTTTTATTTTCACTTCAACATAGACAGTTTTTCATGCGGGTCTGAAGACTCGCACTGTATGTTTTGACCCTCACAGTGTTGCTGTAGTGTATCGTTTAATCATAAATAACTACACATCAGTTTGAAACTGAAATAATTCAGATCACCTTCAAGTACTACCCTTTCTTCTTATTCTTCTTGAACAAGAAACTTAGGGGAAATTTCAAGTAGTAAATATGAAATAATAGCTTTTAAAAATTAGGGTAGTTTTAATGTTGTTGTTGTTGCTGCGGTCATTATTGTTATTATTAATGTGTTGATTTATGGAGCTCTATGAATGTTAGAAGCTAAAAAGTCTCAGAATTATGTAGATCAATTTTATTTTTCATTTCCTACCACTGTGCATACATTAGTATTCAGAGAATCTGGACTTAGTTTCACAAATTAATCTTCTAAATTCTAAAAGCCTTAAATTCCTAATTGCTGGTTTTAAGCAGAATCCCAGTACCTCCACCTGAGGCAGGAGACTGATCAACCCATATATGCCTTGAAATGACTTCAGTTTACCTTCTGTTGGCAGTGGTAGAGTGGTACAGTCTGAATCAGATGGAATGAAACAGAAAAAAAGACAATATATTATTGAATTCAAAACATAGATTTCTCTCACTAAATTCCAGCATTTTTGGTGCTGTCAGAAAATGCTGATATCACAGCCAAGAGGTCCCTGATGAGACCTAATGGGTAAAATTAATCACCCCGAGCCATGTTCTCAGTCTTTGTACATATTCGTATCTGGTTTGCATTTTTAGATAATCATCACAACCGCAGAATGAAAAATGTATTTAATAAAAAGGGCAAAGGGCTGTTCTGCAGAAAAACACTGTGAGAAAGTGAGAATTCTACAACAAATGTTTTGAAAATAGTTCTTCTGAAGAGTGTTTTATAATAATGGACAGTTTGAAGTAATAGAAACAAAACTGATATATGCTTGCACTATGACCTTCTAGTTCATACAAATATATTGGAATAATGAGATTGTAAGCCTTTTATTGAAATGATAAATCCAACTCTCTAAACCTTGCTATAACCTTTTTTATGGAAGCTCAGTATATCCACAGGTGTAATTCAAGTGTATTTTTATTTACCTAATAGCAATGTCTACTAGATAGACACTGACAGGGATAAAGAGAGGAGAAAATAGTTTGGAAATTCCATTAGAGAGCCACATTTAGAATTAATTATATTAGACTAGTCTAAAATGCATTTATTTTATTAGTGTTGTTATCTAGATCTGTAATTTATGAGGAAACTTGTGGGGTTTTTTAAAACATGATAAATTGACTGGAATATAAGCAGAAGAAATCTTCTTTATTCTCTCACATCTGCATTCTGAAGCATTTCTTGGAAAAATTATGACATGCAAGAATGCCGTTTCCTTAGATACAAAAGCAATTATTGAACTTTGAGTTGGCATCAAGCATATTGGGTTTCATTTTACTTAATCTTACTGACAATTTGTGTCTCACAACAATAGACGAGAGCTGCGAAATAAGATGATCTTGGGCAGGTTAATGGTAGCTATTAAGTCCTTCCTTTAGACACAAGTTACTCTCATCTGAAGTGAACAGTATTGGAAACCAAACAGAAATATTAGCAGAAGTGGAACCAAAACCAAAATAGAGTTAATAGTAACAATATTCACCCTAGGGTATTGAGGGAGCTGTTAGCTGTGTGGCCAAACCCCTTTCCATCATCTTCTAACTGTCCTGGAAGACTGGGGAGGTTCCACTGGACTGGAGGCTGATGTTGTGCCCATCTGCAAGAAGGGTCGCAGGGAGGATCCAGGGAACTCCAGGTCTCTCAGTCTGACCTCAGTGCCAGGGAAAGTCATGGAACAGGGGAAAGTCTTGAATGCGATCATGAAGCACATGCAAGAGAACTGGGTGATCAGGCCCAGTCAACATGGGTTTACCAAAGGCAGGTCTTGCCAAACTAACCTGATCTCCTTCTATGACAAAGTGTCTCAGCTATTGGATGAGGGAAAGGCTGTGGATAGATCTTCCTGGACTTCAGCAAAGCCTTTGACACCGTTTCTCACAGCATTCTGCCACGGAAACTGTCACCTCTGGCCTGGACAGGTGCACACTCTCCTGGGCGGAAAACTGGTTGGATGGAGGGCCCAGAGAGTGGTGGGAAATGGAGTCAAGTCCAGCTGGAGGCCAGTGACAAGTGGGGTTCCCCAGGGCTCAGTGCTGGGTCCAGCCCTGTTCAATGTCTTCATCAATGACCTGGATGAAGGTATCGAGTACACCCTGAGCAAGTGTGTGGATGACACTAAGTTTGGTGCAAGTGTGGATCTGCTGGAGGGTCAGGAGGCTCCAAAGGAATCTGAACAGGCTGGATCCATGGGCTGAGTCAAATGGCATGAGGTTTAACAAGGCCAAATGGCAGGACCTGCACTTGGGGGACAACAGCCCTGAGCAGAGCTACAGACTAGGAGAAGCCTGTCTGGAAACTGCCTGGAGGAGAAGGACCTAGAGGTGTTGCTTGACAGCAACTGACCATGAGCTGGCAGTGGCTCAGGTGCCCCAATGGCATCTTGGCTTGTATCAGAAACGGTGTGACCAGCAGGTCCAGGGAGGTTCTTCTCCCTCTGTACTTGGCACTAGTGAGACTGCTCCTCGAATCCTGTGCTCAGTTCTGGGCCCCTCACCACAAGGATGTTGAGTACAAGTCCCGAGAAGAGCAATGAAGCTGGGGAAGGGGCTGGAGAATAAGAGGAACGGCTGAGAGAGCTGTGGGTGTTTAGCCTGGAGAAGAAGAGGTTTAGGGTCTTTCCAGCACACCTGGTGATAGGAATGGGAGGTGAAGTGGAGGGAGGTGGGAGAAAATGCCCCCATCAGTATTGCTGCCTCAGCCCAGCACCAGCACCCAGACCCTGTGTGTGGAGGATTTTCCTGGAAGCTGGAGTTGCTTCCTGATCTACCCCTGAGAGAACTTGTCCAGAGATGGTGCTTTGGGCCCAGCTTTGCCTACTCCTGCTTGTCCAGGGGCATGAGCCAAGTGGCGAAGAGCTCTCGGGAGGAGATGCCAGGTCCTCCCCATGAGCTTCCGTCTCTGAAGGAAGCAGTGCCCCCTCCGCCCTCTCAGCCAATGAGAACAGCAGCCTCAGCAAACAGACCCGCCTCCTCTGCCTTATTAGCCAATGGAAGCAACGGCCTCAGCACCCACACCCGCCCCCTCTTCTCTCCCAGCCAATAGAAACAGCGGCCTTAGCACACACACCCCCTCCGCCCTCCCAGCCAATGGGAACTGTGGCCCCGCCCCCACTGTCCTGGCTCTCACTCTTCTGCCCTTTGTGGTTTTGTGCGACTTGCATAACAGAGTTGTGGTCAAACCTTCATTCCACTCCCAATGGATCAGTGCATTGGTCCCGCAACTCCTGTCCTCGCTCGGTCCCAGAGGAGGAGTGAGGAGGGGCGGGGGCTCTGCCCTCTGTCTCCATCCCAGGAGGAGGAGAAGGGAGCCTGCTCTCTATATCCCTCTCGAGACAAGGAGCCAGGAGGCTCTGCCCTTGTTCCTCCCTCGTTCCTCCCTCATTCACCCCTCATCCCTCCCTCTTTCCTCACTCATTCCTCCCTGATTCACACTTTGTCCCTTCCTAGTTCACCTCTCATTCCTCCCTCCTCCATCATTCACCCCCATCCCCTCCTTTTTCCCCCCTTGTTTCCCCATCGTTCCTCCCTTGTTCCTCCCTCATTCACCCCTTGTCCCTCCCTCATCCCTCCCTCATCCCTCCCTCATCACTCCCTCATTCCTCACTCGTTCAGCTGTCACTCCTCCCTCATTCCCCCCTTGTTCCCCTCTCGTTCCCTGCTCATTCCTCCCTCATTTACCTCTATCCCTCCCTGGTTCCTTCCTTGTTCCCCTCTTGTTCCTCGTTCCTCCCTCGTTCACCACCCATTCCTTTCTCTCCATTCCTCCCTCGTTCTGCCCCAGGAGGGGGAGCACGAAGCCACCAGGGCTCTGCTCTGGTTCTGCCCTGGGAGGTGGAGCGAGGAGGCTCATGTCCCCCTTAGCTGGGGGCAGCATGTGCTGCTCCCTGCGTACCCAGGATGGCCCAGAGCAGCTCCGCACCACAAAGCTCCTTGGAAAAACTGAGCATGGCTGAGCTGTACTGGACCAGAGATCTCCTGTCCCATCGACTGCCTCCATCTCTCCTGGCTTTGTCCCCAACATCTTCTCTCGCGCTCCAGGCCAGAGAGGCGAGTTCTGCATGCTGTGCACTATGGAGAACAACCTCATCCAGGTTGTCGGTGGCAGCGTAATACAGCCCATGTCCTTCATCAGAGACATCAAAAGCAAGGATAGCTGTGCTCCCCTTTCATAGCCATGAGGGTCAACAGCGACTGATGCAGGAGCAGAACGTTTGAGATCGGGACAGATGTTGGCAGACTGCTCTTTGGAGCTGACTCTTGGAGGCTGCCAGGGGGTTGTGTGGGGCTTCCCCCATTGCCAGCCTAAGTCTGACATCTGGTTTGGGTTGAGGGGGCTCAAGCCCCAGATTCCCTGCCCCGAGGGAGAGAAGAGCTGCATGTGTTGCAGTGTGTGCTGGGACTGATTCCTCCCTCTCCTGCAGAGATTGCTCAGCACATCCTCTTTGGCCGCCAGGAGGATGCGCATGAAATCCTGCGATTTGTCGTCGATGCCATGCAGAGGGCCTGCCTGGATGGCTGTTCCCAGTCTGTGGGGCCTCTGACAGTCCTTGCCAGTCTTCTCTGCTGTCCACTCATGGGTCCCGTGTGCCTGTGTGAGGGGACTGAGGGCAAACGTGTCCCCCAGGGTGGCTCTGAGGGAGGTGCTGTGACGCCGGGGCCCGGCACTGCACCACCGTGACATAGCTGCGGGATGCTCTCTCTGCCCCAGCATAGCTGTGCTCCTCTCCCCAAATCCAAAGATTGCAGTGGGTTTGGATCTTGTCCCAGTAGCCAAGGAATCCAAGAGTCCCTCCAAGCTGAGCCTCGTCTCTGTGGCTGTGGGTGAGAGGCCTTCCCAGGGCCCTCTGTCCCAGAAAGATGCGTTGCCTTTGCCTGCAGTGCCCAGCCCAGAGCTCCAGCCAGGGGTTTCTGCTGCTTGGAGCAGCCTGGTGCCCACCCCTTGAGCTCTGCCACGGGGGGGAGCAGAGTGACGCAGGCTGTGCCTCCCCTGCTCCAGAGCACACAGGGGAGGTGTCCTGAGGGCACAGCGGTGACCCGTGGGGTGGCTGTTGCAGAGGGGTGGTGTGAGATCCCGTGCTGCCATCTCTATGTTAGATCACCAGAGCGAGACCACAACACTGGTTCACCAGATCTCTGGTGGTTATCTGCGGTCCCATGGTGAGCGCTGGCTGCTGGGACCTGTCGCTCTCGGGGCTCCTGCTTCCCTGAGAGCCTTGCAGGAAACAAGCAGACAGCAGAGGTGTCTCTGGACAGCAGAGATGTCTCCAAGTCAACAGGTCAGCGTCACACAGGGTAACATCACAGAGGCTGTAGCCCATGGCCAGCGTGCCACTGGCCCACAAGCCTGTGCATCCCAAACTCTGCATTAGGAGTTGCTGCAGAGAGAGGAGCAGAGAACCACAGCTCCCAGTCTGCTGGTTTAGAGGCACTGAACAGGCATCGCCTGACCCTGACCATGCCGGGTGTCCACTACAAGTTCATCTCCAGGCTGAACTATTATACCATCACCTTCAGTGGCCTTGACATCTCCCTGGGAGACCTCAAGCACCAGATCATGTCTCGGGAGAAGTTGAAGGCATCCAGGTCTGACCTGCAGGTCTCCAACGCCCAGACAGGAGAAGGTGCATTGGGCGGTTGGTGCAGGGCTCAGGGACCCTCGGCTGGCAGCACTGCAGGTGCCCCACAGCAGCCACAGTTGTGGGAGCCGCTCTCTGCTCTTTGTCTGGGGTCGTCCCCAGACAGCGCGAGTCAGCCTGGGGCCCATCCCACTGGTGGGCAGGGGCACGGGAGGGTAAGTGGTGCTGGGGATTAAGTGAAGTGGGAAGTGATGATGGGATTCAGCCATGACCAGGAGCTGTGACTTGTGCTGTGTCCTCGCAGGGCTGTTCTTTCTTGGTTGTTCTTCTGATCTCCAGATCTTTCTGTTACACACAGGGCAGGCATAGGAAAACAGGTGGGTGCTGGGCGACAGGGATTGCTCACAAAAGGTTTTGGCTCTAATGATAAAGGAAAAAAAAACTAGACCAGGAATTTCTACCTTCATGGGACATTTGGAATTCTTACATATGGACATAAAGTGTTGGTCCTTTAGAACTTTCTTTGTGCAGGAGACCTGATGAAATCATAGAATCATAGAATCACAAGGTTGGAAGAGACCCACCAGATCATCGAGTCCAACTATTCCTATCAAACACTAAACCACGTCCCTTAGGACCTCATCTACCCATGCCTTAAACACATCCAGGGAAGGTGAATCAACCACCTCCCTGGGCAGCCTCTGCCAATGCCCAATGACCCTTTCTGTGAAAAACTTCCTTCTAATCTCTAGCCTAAATCTCCCCATGTGGAGCTTGAGGCCATTCCCTCTTGTCCTGTCCCCTGTCACTTGGGACATATATGCTACCTAAACCTAAAATACAAAAACTTGCGAGCACTGCTTCTGCCTCAAAACAAGCAAAATTCCCCAAGAGGAGACTGAAATGATACAAGACCACCTACTGTTTGGAATGCTTGTCCTGGCTGCAAGCTAATCAAATCCTGCCAACACACCAATGAGAAAATGCGATTTCAATACACAGCCCTGAATCTATCCCTTATACTTCCCCCTCCCTCAAAAATAACACATTTTTCTTTCTGTACCTATTGAACCCAAACCATGTTATCCTGGGCAAGACATCAAGTACTTTCAGTGCAGAGAGCAGAATGCATTTTCTTTCTATTTATCAGACGTAGGTCCTTAACTCTTCTGAAATGTTCCTGAGAGGATAAGAGAGGTGACAGCCATCCCAGAGGAGAGCAGGGATCTCAGGTGGTCTCTGGTCAAACCTCCTGCCCAGAGCAGGGTCAGCCCTGGGCCCATAACCGGGATGCTCCAGATTTTGGCCAGATGGGGCTTGAAACCCTTTGGCATGGAGATGGCACAACTGCTCTGGGCAACCGGTTGCAGAGCCAGTCTGTCCTGGGGGTGGAAAGGTTGCTCCTGAGCGCTAGCCTCAGTTCCCTTGTTTCCGCTGATGCTGTGTGCCCACTGGGTCAGGGAGCTCTCTGTGACATCACCAAGCAGTGGAGGGTGACACCGCATGGGGGTGTATTGTGAGCTCACAGCCCTTGCTGCTTATAAGGAGGTGCTGTCCAAACCTGGCACAGTCTCTTGTCTGGCCTCCCGTGAGGAGAAACGAATTGAGACACGCTTCTCCTAGAGCTGGGGGCTGCTCTGGGGGCTGCTCTCAGCAGCTCTCAGTGCCCATCCCGGAGCTTGTACTTCCCTTGCATCTCCCTGTCCCTGCCTTGTTCAGTCAGCCGGGCACCGCAGGCTGTGCTTGCAGCAGCAGAGGTGAGCTGTGCAGGAAACTGTCCCAGCCTGGGCTTGCTGAGGGCAGGGCAGAGGGGTTCTGGGAGACCGTAGGGTGTCTTCCCTGAGGGACCTGGCCATTCCTTCCTCCCCTCCTGTCCCATCCCCAGGACGGCAAGTAACAGTGGCCTCTCTACATTTTTGCAGTGCAAAACATCTGCTTCTGTGTCACTAGAAATGGGGAACTACTTCTCATCCTCGAGTCCCAGTCCACCTCAGAGTGCTGAGAACACAGCCGCTGAGAATCCAGCCACTGAGAATGCACACACAGAGAACGCAGACACAGAGAAAGCAGCTGCAGAGAATGCAGCCGCTGAGAATGCGGCTGCTGAGACTGAGTGGTGCTGCCCCATCTGCAGGGACAATCAAGAGGACATTGGCTATATGATGCCCTGCCACCACCAGTTTTGCTTCCCCGGTGCAGTGCTGTGGTTGAGGGAAAATACAACCTGCCCCATGTGCAGGGGACACACTACTCATCTCTTGCTTCAGCTGCAGTTTAAAAATATGGAGGGTTATAACGCAGTGCGAGTCCGACGGCCTGGAGAAACACAGGCTGAAGAGTCATTGCCTGAAAACCATCAGAATGAGCAGGAGGTTATGGGGCCAGTGCCTGCAGCTCAGGTGGGCAGTTTCCCTCCTCATGTTTGGGTGATTTTTTTCAGAAGCCACCCAGATCACATCAGGCCCCTGCTGCAGTGGCTGCAACGGGAGCTCACAGTGCTCTGCCCACATAACTGGGAGTACGTGACAGAAATGGAATATAGACTTGTGCTCTCCCTGCTTGTATTTGGGCTGGATGAGGAAATGTTATCGGCTGAACTACAGCACTTCCTGAATCAAGACTCACGTTGATTAAGTCACCGGATCATCACCACTGCTGTGCGTCTGTGTGGCAGCAAGATCCAGCAGTACCTGGCCCAGCAGGCGCCCCATGCTGCCAGGGGTGAAGATGAGGACTCTGCTGTCAGCATCAGTCCCACCACCTCCAAGGAGAGCATTCCCACGCCCCAGTCATCCTCCTCCAGCTCTGCAGGCTCTGATGTGGAGGAGGAAGCCAGAACAGAAGAGACCACCCTTCATGGCACTGCCGGTCACCCCTCATCTGTGCCTGTTGCTGCAGGGCAGGATCAGCCCCAGCAGGAGACAGAGGCCATGGTGGAGGCCAGTCCTTCTGCTCCTGGCAGGGGAAACATGCCTGTGAGACGCCAGCACCCCGCAAAGAGGAGGGCCACCAATCCCCACGATTCTCCCCAGCCCTGCAAGAGGACCCACCTCCTTGACGAGGAAGCTAGCACCTCAGGGGCCCCAATCCATGGGGGTCCCAGCAGGCCTCCCACTGCACCTGTCCTTGCAGGGCAGGATCAGCCGCAGCAGGAGACAGCAGTTGGTGCAGCGTCAGGCACCTCTGCTCCTGCAGAGGACAATGTGCCCAGGGGTTCCAAGCGCCTCAGAAAGAGGAGGGCCACCAGCCCACAGGACTCTCCCCGGCCCAACAAGAGGCCACATTGAATAGAGGAGAAAACCATCACATCAGAGGCCACACTCCCAGGGATACCAGCCACCACCCATCCCGTCCCATCTCCTCAGAGCAGGATCAGCGCCTGGAGGAGCCAGGAGATAGGAGAGCAGAAGGTTCCTCTGCCCAGGGCTGCAGCCCCTCTGCTCCAGGCCAGGACAACTGCCACTTGTCCTTGGGCAGTTTTCCATTCCTCAGACAGCAAGAAGGGTTATGATTGGAGAACAAACAGATAGAGAAAAGTACAACAGAATAGCTCGGGAATGGACTCAGAAGTATGCGATGTCATTACAGAAATTCTTGGATAACCTCTACAAATAAAGAGAGGGGAACTCTGAAAGAGAAAGTCCTTTTGATTTTCATTTGACTGCTTTCTATAAGCCCACACCTCATCTTCCCCTGTGCACATGTTTACCTGATCCAGCAGTGCTGCGTGTTGTACCTGCTCGGAACAACAAACTAGAAATGCTGTATTTCCCTGTACCAACATCGACGCCTAGCAGAGAAGTGTGTGTGTGAAAAGCTGGTTCTTCAGTCATAACTTTGTGAGCCTAAAAGCATTCCTTGCCAATTTAAGTTGGGCAATAAAATGTGAATGGGCAAATTGTGGTAGATGTCGTATTTTTAGGGGCAGTGGGTTCCGATCCGTGAAGGTTTTTAAGTCGGAATCCTTTTAAACTCATAACAGTTCTGAAAAGCAAGGTGAAGAACTTGAAGCTGTTTCTATATTCGTATTATTCTGAAGGACCTGCACCCTAGGTAAATGAGAGAAGCTGTTCCCCCATCCCGTGTTAAGGTCTGAGTTTCACCGGTCAGCATTTCAATGGATTGGAGCTATTAGTGCATCAAGTGGCGCTGATTTGTTTCAACTCTCTCCCCTCCTTCATACTTCGTTTGGTTTGTATGTGGTTTCTCAGTTAACATATAGCTAATAGCTGTTATTTTTCTAGGTGTTTTAAGTGCATAGATCTTTCTGGATGTAAAGGTAAAAATCCATTTGACAGTAAAACTCCAACCCCCAATTGTTATTGATAAGGGGGAGAAGTCTGAAACCTCTACTGTAGGGAAAGCAAATGCATGTGCCCTAAGGGATCTGGCTGGATTGCAGGAGCTTGAGGGAGCACTATGCTTTGTGATTGAAGCAGGATTCTATTGGGGAGGAGAAAATAGATTTTGAGAGCAGAATGATGTGCTTGAAATCCCTGGAATTACTGGAATAGGAGAGGGGTTTCCCCAACATTTAATGCCTGGCCTGCCCCTATCTGACCTACCTCGGTCGGCAAAAAAGCAGCAGCCCCCAGACAAAACCTGTCCCCCTCCTTGAGCTGCAACCCCTTTGACAAAGGGAATGATAACCACTACTATAGCTCCTGTTGGAAAGAGAACCAGCCCAGGCTGAGAAAACTAGTGGGGCTCTCGTTAGCCGAGCCAAAAAGCAGTCAGTGGGCTTACTTTGCACTCCTCACAAAAACCAAACAAGGGGATTTATTGGCTACTTTCTCCCTCAGAAAATCAAGATACTGCCCAGGACAGCCTGTCCCGAGGAGCCTCCCAAATTTAGAGAGGCATCCCTTACTTTAAAAAACTTAATCTATATGCATGGGTAGCCAATGATGTCCATGCAAAGGACTACAAAATAAATACACGGTGGATTGTCCCTTCTTTTTAAAATCAGTCCTGTCTTGGATCGAGTTTTCTTTTCCTTTGTTTTTATTAGGGAAAAACCAAGCAAACAACAAGACCTGGATGATCAACCACGGAGCCATGTGGGCCGAGGACATTCCTTGCCACGTCCTGCCATGCTGGGCCATAAACTCCTTTGACAAAGATGGAGAGAAACTTTTCCCACAACTGTTTATTTTGTCTTTGTGTTCAACATGATTAATGTTGCTCTACAGGTATTGAGATTTATTTATTCGTATTTAGTTAGAAGTGGGGTTTTTTAGCAAAACTGTTGATTTTGTGTTTATTCAGTATACTTAATATGGCTACTTTCACCCTATGGCTGGACTGATGGGCTGAGTCCAATGGCATGAGGTTTAACACGGCCAAATGCCAGATCCTGCACTTGGGGAACAACAATCCCATGCAGAGCTACAGACTGGGAGAAGTCTGGCTTGAAAGCTGCCTGGAGGATAAGGACCTGGGGGTATTGGTTGACAGCGACTGAACATGAGCCAGCAGTGGCCCAGATGGCCAAGAAGGCCAATGGCATCCTGGCTTGGATCAGAAACGGTGTGACCAGCAGATCCAGGGAGGTTATTCTCCCTCTGTACTTGGCACTGGTGAGACCGCTCCTTGAATCCTGTGCTGAGTTGTGGGCTCCTCACCACAAGAAGGATGTTGAGGCTCTGGAGTGAGTCCATAGAAGAGCAACAAAGCTGGTGAAGGGGCTGGAGAACAGGTCTTATGAGGAATGACTGAGAGAGCTGGGGGTGTTTAGCCTGTAGAAGAGGAGGCTGAGGGGAGACCTCATTGCTCTCTCCAACTACCTCAAAGGAGGTTGTAGAGAGGAGGGAGCTGGCCTCGTCTCCCAGGTGACAGGGGTCAGGACAAGAAGGAATGGCCTCAAGCTCCGCCAGGGGCGATTCAGGCTGGACATTAGGAAGAAATTTTTCACAGAATGGGTCATTGGGCATTGGAACAGGCTGCCCAGGGAGGGGGTTGATTCACCTTCCCTGGAGGTGTTTAAGGCATGGGTGGATGAGGTGGTGAGGGACATGGTTTAGTGATTGATTGGAATGGTTGGACTCAATAATCCTGGGGGTCTCTTTCAACCTGGTTGTTCTGTTCTTTTCTATTCTATTCTATTCTATTCTATTCTATTCTATTCTATTCTACATAGTGAAAAGAAAGCTGGGGGGGTCTGTTTACAAAAGCTTGGAGTGACAGGACAAGGGGTATAAACTGAGGAGAGGCAGATTTAGGATAGATATAAGGAGAAATTTCTTCACGATGAGAGTGGTGAGGCACTGGAACAAGTTGCCCAGGGATGGTGTGGTTGCCCTATCCCTGGAGGTGTTCAAGGCAGGTTGGATGGGCCTTAGGCAGCCTGATCCAGTGGGAGGTGTCCCTGCCCAGGGCAGGGCTTCGGAACTGGATGATACGTAAGGTCCCTTCCAACCCTAACTATTCTATGATTCTATGATCTCCCACTTCACAAAGTGAGATGTCCTTGCTCTGTTCCTTTGCAATGACCAGTGTGCTGCCCTGTGTGCACTGCATCTCCATGCACTTTGCTTTTAAAGCCTGGAACTCAGCCTGTGGGAAGGAGGAGCCAGTCCCATTTCTCCCCACATTGACCTTTATTCTTGTCTTTAGATTTCTTAACGCAGGGCAAGGGAGACACCAGAGCTCCCAGTGAGCCAAGGCCAGGCAAGGACCCCAGCTCCCCCCATGCCGGCCCCTCTCTCAATCCACTCCCCAGCCCAGCCAGGGTCCTTTCCTTCTGCTCTCTGTGGCCGCACACCCAGAACACTCCCCCAGCTCCCAGCCCAGCAGGTGGGAGCTTCTCCCACTCCTGGAGAGTCTCCTGGTGACACAAACTGGAGGGGGAGCTGCTGATCCACTGAAGCCTTCTCTACAGGGCCCTGCGGCTGCTGGAGGGGCTTGAGGAAGATGTGCAGAGCCATCCAGAACCTGACAGGACTCCTTCTGCCATCTCCATGCCCCGTGTGCCCTGCTGGGTCTGCATTGCATCCCCGCCTTTAGCCCAGAGGGTCTCTAATGGGGACCCTCTTTCCATTGCAGAGTCCCAGCTCCCAGCCCATCCCCATCCGCTCTCTCCCGCGGGCACTGGCCAGAGGGCTCCAAATCCAGAGCTCAGCCTCTGGCAGAGCACTCAGCACTCACTCTCTCAAGCCCATCAGGAACCCAAGAAAGAATCTGGCCCCTTGTGGGTGCCACTCCTTGCATCTCTGCTTCATCCTATCTGCCAAGGGAGAGTCCAGCCCTATGACAAGGCCCCAGCCTGATCCATCTGGACTGTCAATGGGCTTTTAGGGGGCAGCTCGGACACCCCAGTGCCTCTCCCTGCTGGCAGTGGCAGCAATGCACAGGGAGGCTGAGAAGCAGCAGCACCAGAGGTCAAGGCTGTTTTCCCCAGAGCACAAAAGAACAGGCTGGACACAAAAGCAGAGGGAGAGGACAGAAGTGCAGCCTCTGGAAGCCTCCAGCAGAGGAGGCTCCAGGGAAGCAGCAGCCTCAACACCTGAGGTGCAGCAAGGAGTCACCAACAGGCAGGGGAAAGGCCTGAGCTCATGTGGCCACCTTCTGCTCCCCTGCAAGGGAGTGCAGGGCTTACGGATACAGGAGGCAGGAGGCAGGATAGGATGGGTACACGACTCCAGCTCCCAGACATCCAGCAGGACCCAGGGAGAAATAATTATGGAAAGGAGCACACAAGTAGATATGAATATGTACTTGTTGAGAATGACACATGGGCCCATGGTTTTTTATCTGCTGGACATGTCCATGGGGATGCTGGCCCTAGGAAGGAGCCTTGGGAATCCAAGATCCCCAACAGATATAGCCAGGGTGCTGGGCACCGTCCGAGAGCACGGCAAAGATCCAGGGCCACCCAAACTCCCCTCATGGCACCAGGATGTGCCCCTAACTCCTCGGGGTGCCCAGAAAGGCACATCCACGGGTGAAGGTGCATCAGGAGGAATAACCCCAACCCCAACCTTCCAGGCTGAATAACCCCAACTCTCTCAGCCTGTCCACACAGCAGAGTTGTTCCAGACCTCGGATCATCTTTGTAGCCCTTATCCAGACTCGCTCTAACAGGTCTGTGTCACTGGCATGTTGGGGATTCCAGAGCTGAGCACAGGACTCCAGATGGGGTCTCACCAGAGCAAAGCAGAGCAGAGGGCTGCAGTCACCGCCCTCCCGGTCCCACTGCACAGAATATCTCTGCCACAGCCACTTCTCCCTCTGTGGGGACAAAAGAGAGTAAATACAAGGAGTTAATGTTCCACTCACTCAGGTCACAAAAATCAGTGGCACAAGGGTTTTCAGTCCTTGAAAAGAGAGAAGTTTCCTACATCCCTTGAAGCAACATCACTTGCCTCTTTCTCTCAAAAACAGAAGCAAAGACAGTGCTGACACCTGAAATCTAAGCAGTTGCTGGCAGGATTCCTAAAAGAAAGATTTTGAAAGCTGAAGCATCAAAAAAAGCCCATCCAGTTCCACTCCCTGACAAGGGCAGGGACACCTCTAGGTCTGTTTGGTAAATTCTCTATGATTTTTCATAGCTCTCATCTGGACTCGCTCTAACAGGTCTGTGTCATTCATATGTTGGGGATTCCAGAGCTGAGCACAGGACTCCAGATGGGGTCTCACCAGAGCGGAGCAGAGGGCTGCAGTCACCTCCCTCGCCGATCTCACTGCTTTGGACACAGCCCAGGACACTGCTGGTTTCTGGGCTGTAGGCGCATCCATCACTGCTGCTTCTCATCCCATAATGTTTCTTGGACCTGAGGTCAGAATTGACACAAACAAATTGTTTGAGACACTTAATCTAAGCCTGTTTCCTCACCATCTGACTTTAGCCTGTCTCACCTGAAATGAGGCCAGTGCCAGCCAACCAGAAACCACCCCCAATGGTCACAGGCGCTGTCAGAGCCACCTAAGGAATTGAACCTGAAGCTCAGCCTGATCCCCTGGGACAGGGAACCACCCGCACACCCCAGCGGCTGCAGCAAAAGCTGACCCTCCCCCGGGGAAACTGCTGGGGTACCAGTTCTCACCAGTGGGGTACAATCTCCTAGCTCCACTCAAACTCTGCTTCTGCCTCACACCTGCCCTCCCATCAAGCACTGGGATTTTTAACCAGTTTCCAGACAGAACTCCTCATAGTTCTGGCTGCACTTGGAGTGCGTGCAAGTCCCCATTCTAAACTCTGCCTCACACTGAACCTGCTTCCTTCAGGACAAGCTTTGAAGCAGATCTTCATTCAGACTGCTTCAACCCAGAACAGCACATGCTGTCTCCAGCTACCTCTGATCCAAAGACATTTCTCACTCTTACCTCTGAGCCAAAGAGGTTTCTCAGGTCTCCTAAATCCAGAGAAGGGACAGGAGTGCCTTTGGTCTCTGGAAGGAGAAGACAGGACACTTGAATCCCATTACAGCACTCGCTCTGGGAAGACCTAACAGAAGATTATGACTAAGGGACTGCTTAGCAGAAAAAAGAGCTATTCAAATATTCCCTCATCAGTTAAACAACCAGTCACTGGCCGATCACTGCCACCAACCGATTCCTTCTGACCAGCACAGAACATCTCTGCCACAGCCACTGCTCCCTCTGTGGGGACAAATGAGGATAAATCCCAGGAGTTAATTTTTTCACTCCCTAAGGTCACCCACAACAGAAGCACAGGGATTTCCATCCCTACAGAGAAGCTTCCTACATCCCTTGAAGCAACATCAGTTGCCTGGTGCTGAGGGAGCTTTAGGCATCTGTGCAAAGGAAGCACTGGTGAGACCGTTCCTCGAATCCTGTGTTCACGTCTTCTCAGAGAAGAGCAATGAAGCTGGGGAAGGGGTTGGAGAACAGGCCTTATGAGGAGCAGCTGAGAGAGCTGGAGAAGAGAAGGCTGAGGGGAGACCTCTCTGGCCTCTTCTCTGGACTCGCTCCAGAGCCTCAACATCCTTCTTGTGCTGAGGGGCCCAGAACTGAACACAGGATTCAGGGAGAGGCCTCACCAGTGCTGAGTCCAGAGGGAGAAGAACCTGCTGGTCACGTCGTTTCTGATCCAAGCCAAGATGCCATTGGCCTTCTTGGCCACCTGGGCCACTGCTGGCTCATGTTCAGTCGCTGTCAACCAACACCCATAGGTCCTTCTCCTCCAGGCAGCTTTCTAGACAGACTTCTCCTAGTCTGTAGCTGCTCAGGGTTGTTGTGCCCCAAGTGCAGGATCCGGCATTTGGCCTCGTTAAACCTCATGTCATTGGTCTCAGCCCATGGATCCAGCCTGTTCAGATCCCTTTGGAGCCTCCCGACCCTCCAGCAGATCCACACTTCCACCCAGCTTAGTGTTGTCTGCAAACTAGCTAAGGGAGCACTCGATGCCTTCATGCATGTTGCAAGATTTTTTTTTTTTTAAGAGAATATAAAACTGCTATTCTTTCAGGCAACCCATTATAGCCCCACAAATCCCCCCACAACCTCCCCAAAACCTTCCTCGACCCTCTCAACTGCCCCAAGAACCCCTAAAATCCCCCAAGGACACCACCAAAACTCCCCCAGACCCTCTATATCCACCTATGACGCCCCCCAGATCCCCTCCAGCTCCCTCTCAATCTCCCAAAGACCCCCCCAAAACCCCTCCAGGGCCCTCTCAATCCCTCGAAGAGCCCCACAAATTCCCCCAGACCCCTGAAAAGGCTCTGGACCCTCTCAAACCCCTGAGGTCCCCCCAAAGCCCCTCAAAACCCTTCAAATCACCACCCTCCCCAGACCACTGAAACCCTAAATGCCCTTCAAGCCTTCCCCCCAATCCCTCCCCAGGGCCCTCTAAATCCCCCTAAGATGTCCTAACCCTGCCCCCCAGACCAACCAAAGCCCTCGAAGGGACCCACCAATCCCCTAAGGATGCACACAAGATGCTCAGCTGCCCCCCAAGCAATGCAGCTACACATCAGCCAAAGATTATCTTCCAGCTTCCACCACCACAGGAGGACATCACAAAATCCTTTGAAAAGGCTCTGCCTCTTAACCAGGTGAATCGGGTCAGCACTGCTGCTTTTATTTTACACTCTAGGTTGAAATGCAAAAAACACAAAGAAACAAATAAAAAGCCACCTTCCCCTCTCCTCCTTAAATGCAAGGGGAGGGACTTATTCATTAGTTCAGAGCAGAATGAGAAAACAATTAGAAAAGCAGTCAGAAGCTCGGTAATAACCCATGTAAGGTTGCACAAAGCAGAAGAACTAGAAGGGAATTCACCAGACAATGAGCAATATCTACATATCTGGAACTGATAGAAATGCAATATGATTGTGAGGAGCTCTTCTTTAGGAATTGAATTAGAAACAAATAACTGAAACCAAGCTTAATGGTTCCAATTCAAATAAGCTTAATATGACAAAAAGAAGAAAAGCTATTAAAAGGAAATGAGCTCCCTAAACTGATACCATTTCTGCATCTTTACTAGCATGCTTCAAACTACAGAAAAATGTCTGGATATACATAATCACAATATTTTGCTTTGTTTTGAGTAGAATTTCATTGTCTTTTGAAGCAGAAATTATGAATTACCTGTTTCAACTTTGGGAAAAGTTCAAAGAATAACACCTACCTCTGCAAATTGTCCTGTGGTCACTCCAGGCAGCAGCACATCTGTCAGCGAATCTCTGACAAGTGATGCTTTTACCACCTTAGAGCACATCATTGTCTTCACATGGAAACTGCAGCTTGCACCACGCTCGGGAAAAACATGAGAGGAAGGAGAAAAGAATTATAACATACTTTAACTATCTCTCTGCCAAAATGAACATAAATGTCACCAAATGACAATATTTCTAGGTCCAAATAAAAAAATTAAGGGTGAGAAATTCTGCTCTATCATTACTATATTCATAAGAAACAATTGATACTATAAAGAAAAGGTTTTCTTTTTTAAAAATTTAGTTTGTCCACGTTTTAAAGAAGTAAAACCAGGAATATAGAGCAATGATAATGCCAAGAAAATTTCAGTAAATTGTAGTAATTGATTAAATATTCCTGACCTTTTTGAAATTTCCTGGTAAAACACATGCTAAATGATAACTATGATTAGAATGGAGATCGAGTGTTACAATTATAACTTTGAAATGTTTCTCTTTCAAATGATTTGTAACCTTTATTTTATTTTAATTTTTTCAGAATGTTGTCCAATATTTATGAGGAATTACAAAGAAAGCATGTGGTTCCTGCATATCTTAAAAAGAGCTTTTCTAAGTAGTATTTACGTTCTGCTTCCATTTATTATTAGTGATATTCTTTGTTCCCCATCATAATAAACTGATTTTGTTGTAAGATTACTTGCCTTTTTTTCATCCGTGTCCCCTCGAGGAGCCAAGCATGGAGCCCAGAGGAGCTCAGCTAGTGTAGGGGTCGCCACCACCACGGGGGAGAGTCCTCTTTGTGGGTAACGTGGCCACGTGTGCTGCACCTCAGTGACGGAGGCTGACAGTGCTGCTCTTCCCCGTCACAGCCACCTTTCTGCTTGGCTGTCAGGTGCTCAGGGAGAGTTACTGCCTCCATAGCCAGGAAACCACCACCCCTCCTCAACCACTGCTGCGTAGTCTAAAGAGGAAAGATTGTGTGCCTACTACCTATCCAAACAAAGTATTGGGAAAAGAACTAAAAGCCTTTTCAGTCACCTGGAGTTGATGACACAATTTTGCATCTTGCAAAATTTAGCAACAAATGGCTACCGGACTGAGATTACCTCCTGCTCCGGTTTCTGTGAAATCCCACAGTGAAACAGGCTGAACTGCTGTTGCTTCTACTCTGAGCTGATTTCTCCATTGATCTCCTTGGTGGAGAGTTCTGCAGAGGGAAAACAGTTCCCTGCTCCATCTTCTAGTGCTGTGGCTGTACAAGAGGAGGAGAAGCTGTCTGTCTGGTTTTTTGCAGGCTGATGTGGAGAGAGAAGAATTCCATCCATTCTCTTCCTTCGCTAAATGCAGAGCTTGAGGAAATTTTCCTTTACCTCTCTAGAACTTTTTTCTTTTTCCTCCCACGCCTCTTCCAGGGAAGCTTATGCCAGAGAGAAGAAGAAAAAGCCTCCCTTGTTATCGGTGGAGCCATCCTCCACCTCCTCAGATCCTGTTCCAGAGGAAGAGCCACGACAGACACCTCTGCCCCCAGCCCTCGTGGCTGCTCCGGTGAGTGTCCCTGGACTTTCTCCATCTTCCTCTCAGTCAGTTGGAAAGGAATAGAAGTTTTATTTCAACACATGCAGTGATTCTTGTATTTCAGCAGAGCTTCTTTTCCAACTGTTTGCATTTATTCCCAAGGGCTCTCCTGTCCAACTCCAACCAGCAGCGTCAGCACCAGTTCTCCCAGGCCCCCAAGGACAATCCATGCCCACAGCTGGTGAGTGACCATCACTGCAGGATTGCTGTAAAAACATTCTCTTCAGTTCAACTGAATGAGATCTTGTTCTTTTTCCTCTTCCCAAAGCTCATCCCAAGCAGGGCTGAACTGCACCAAGAAGGTGCCCAGCAGGTGGAAGAGCAGGCTGGGAACTGTGAGTACCTACAGACCCTCACTCTCTTCCTGCTTGTATGCTGTGACAGGAGGCCATAAGGCAGAGCCTCTGCCACAGCTGATTTACGAGGGAATAATTGTGCACAGTTGTGGAGAATGCAAGTGGCGATTAACTTTTAAATGGCTTAATTGGGATTGGCTTTCAAGGAGAGGAGGTGTGCTTGCAGGAAGAGCATTCAAGCTAAACCTCCAGTGCAAGGACTGAAAGGAGGGCTCTGAAAAATGAAGGCCTTTTTGAGGAAAATGTCATTCCCTATAAAAACTACCTCTAATGAAAGGGTGAGATGGAAAGCCATACCTTTGAATAGTGGCTTGATAGGGCTGAAGATATCAATCTCCTGATCGATCACTTGGTTGATACCGATTGAGCAGATACTTGGAAAAGTCAATGCTGTTCTTCTAGGAACGTTTTTGAATATCTTCGATTCAGCTGTTTCAAATGGCTAAGGTGCTTCCTCTCCCCTGGAGACAGAGGGTCTGGGTCATCTGTTTACTGAGTTGTGATCTCCCCTATGCTAAGTACAGGGGGAGGATCCTGTCCCTGGTCCTGCTGGCCACAGCGTGGCTGATGCAAGCCAGGATGCTGTTTCCCTTCCTTATCCGGTGAGAGGACAATGACTATGTAAAGAGGAGAAAATATTTTCCCCAATGAAATTGCATTGTTCATTTTTGTGTTCTGATAGCGGGTTGGACTGCAGTTACACTAACATGTGTCTGACATAAGCACAAACAACTCAGTCTTTTTCTCAAAATTATTTCACTGCAGAGGGTAAACACTCCAAACTGAAAACTGGGTAATTGTCATCCTAAACCTTTCCCTAAAAGTGGTAGGAATTCTAAACCGGTTTTGCTTAAACAGGATCTTCCCCTTTGGCATTTGCAGGCAGGCGACAGATTCTCATACTGGGAAATTTTTTTTTCTTGATATCTTTTTGTAATAAAGGTCCAACTTATTTTAACAGGGAATCAAAGAAGTCCAATCTAGAAATATTTACAAATGAGTTTGCTGAGGAACCAATGGAATATGGAAATATTCCAAAGGTGTGGAGGCATTAAGTTTGCAGTTAACTACTTTCTGTGCCCATAACAGAGAGGCAGAGCTTCTGGGAGAATCAGGAGGAGCCCCACTCTGCCTCTCGATCATGAGATGGTGTGGATGATCCAAGGGATTAGCAGGGACAGGCATTTCCTATGGAGGTTGCCAGCTCAAACACGGCCGAGATGGTGGCTGACAGAGAGTTAGAACATGGCAGTGGTTGTTAAGGAACAGGCGTCTTTTTTCCCTGAGTCTTCTCTGTAACAACTAGCAGGAGCTGGAACTGGAACAGGGGCAGTTGATGCATTTTCCGTGTCTGCCTATGACCTCAAAGCGCTTTGGAGGAATCACACATGAGAGAAATCCTCTTCACTTCCCTTTATTTGCCGTGGTTCTCTGCTGCAGAAACTGAAATGTTATCGAGTTCTCCAGTTGGCAGCAGCGCTTATGTCAGTAGCTGAGAGAAGCTTTGACAGATGCACATGAACAGAAGAAACGATTTAACTTGGGAGTTAAAAAATGAGGTGAGGGACTCTTTGGAATTAACTTTGGGTTTTTTCTGTGGTTTTTTTTGGTTTTTGTTTTTTTTTTTTCTTATTAAGGTCCAAGTCTCCCTCCAGTGTTTCGTCTCTCTCCAGAGGTTCATATTCTGACTCTGAGTACTCATAGGCAGGAGTCTTCTGGTGGACAGAGACCCTGCTCTTCAATTCCAGTTGGATTAAGTTTAAAACAGCTTTAATCTCAGCGATACACAACAATTGTTTTGCAATTAATAAAAATATTATTATTCAGGCATGTTATTAATTAGGACCTTATTTCAGACAAGAAACCACACATGGTAGAAACAAACTGGAGTTGATGTGTTTTTAATTAGCTGTGTTGTCATTGACAATATTTGTCATGTCACTGGAAACCAGCTTGTTTGGCCAACGCAGCCAACAGCTTCTTGTACCTTTGTTTTCATCCTCCTATTGGATGCATCCAAAAGCTGAGGGAATCAGGGTGTCCCTGGGGTGAGGGTGGCTGTGCCAGAGATGTTGCTCTGTGTGAATCGGCCCTCGATGCACTCATACCGTGTTGGTCCCAAGTGACGCTGGATTTTTTGGTCACCTTGGCTCGAGCCTGCGTCCTTCTCATTTCCAGCAAGGGGAGAAGGTCTAGTTAAGGAATCACTTTGCCTGGAGAGCCTGGGCAGTGTGTAACCCAAGAAGCAGAAGGAACCACACTGAAGACCATCAGCCATTCCTGTATGACCTCTGTAGCCAGTAATATGATCTGCTTATGCTCCGTGCCTGGCAAGACTTCTGTATTTTTATGCTCATTTTTTGTGAGCATTACTGATTGAAATCCCTCTTCGCATTCTAATTCACTACACAAAAATGCACCTACACGAGGCAATCAATTCTACAGCCTAGCTTCACTAAAAATCTGCATTTTCCAAAGGAATAAATTCTGAATGATTAACTCCTACATAAACTTAGGTCAGTTATACATAAATCATTCTGTAAATATAAAACGTAAACAGTTAAAATACTTCTGTGAGGAGCCGCACCATTTTACATGAGTATTTGGTAACTTTTCTGTGTATTTCAATATATCATTTGTTCAAAGGTCTATTGAAACCTGGAGCTTCAGGTTAAATGTGTTCTCTAATATGTTATATGTTTTAAATGCTTAACATTTATAATATGTAAAATGTGTTCTCTAATTCTCTAATTTTCTTTCCCAGGGGTGATTCAAGCTGGTTTATTTTTGTTAATAATGGTTTTTCATTTAAGAGTGTGAGTTGGTTTTGGTTTTTTTTCGTTTCTAAAGTGAAAATACTGCTTTAAAACCAAGGCATTTCTCCTTCTTTTATCTGTTTCTTTCAAGAAACCCCCAAACCAACCCCTACGCCCTCAGCCCCCCAAATCCAACCTACTCATTTATGCTTCTATGGGAATTTATTTTTTTATATAAATACACTATTCCCTGCAACACAGATCATACAAACGTTTAGCAAAGAAACAGAACTTGTTCTCTCAGCTGTTGCCCTGTTACTGCCATGAGTTGCCAGCCCTGCGCTGTGCTCACTAGTCACATCTGGGATGGAGGAAACCATCTTGTTGATTAACAAGTGAGCTCAGCCTGGGTTTATGTTCTAGAGGACAGTTCCCTTAAACATGTTTATCAAATCAATTGTGTTTGCGAGCCCTTCTTCTTGTCCTCCGGAGGGTTCCTAAGCCCCTGAATGTTTTTTTCATAGGGAGAAAATCCAGCTAAGTCTTTGTAGGTTGATTTCCTTCAGATTTACATCAATGTCGGTTCTCTGTGAGCACTGTGGAAGTTTAATTTAGTTCTATCCACCCAGCTGGATGCTTGACATTGCCAGAGCTCAGAGAAGGGACTGAAAGGAATAAAAGCAGAGCAGAAATAATCCCTGTACCAGCAAACTGCTGTCTAGGGGTGCAGGTCTCTGCTGTCCAACCATCCCTGGCTGGTTTAGAGCTTGTGAGGAGGTGAAATGAGAAATTCTCCTCTACAAGAAGCACTTCATCTGGTTTTGGTCTGTAAATGTCTGATGAGGCATTCTTTAGACACACGGAGAAAGTAGCATGTAGCTACATGCAGACAACTCGTGCCTCTTTGGTTAAGAAAGTGCTCTGAGCATTGAGAATCTACTTGGGATTTAATTTTTCTCTGCCCTGGCTCTACATTTTTAAAGTTAGGGCAATAAACCAAGCCAGTCTGTGATGAGGACCCCCCAACCCTCCCCCAGGGCCCTCTCAGTCCCCCTAAAACCCCTCCAAATTCCCCCAGGACCCCCCCCAAGCCCCCTCCAGAACCCTCTCAATCCCCCTAAGACCCCCCAGAATCCCCTCCAGGACCCCTCAAACCCCTCCTAGTTTCCTCTCAACCCCTCTAAGACCCCCCAGACTCCCCAGGATCCCCCAAACTCCTTCAGAACCTTTCAACCCCCCCACCCTGGACCACTGAACCCTCCCCAAATACCCTTCCAGCCCCTCCAAATTCTCCCCCAGGACCCTCTCAATCCCCCTAAGGTACCCACAACACCCCCATCCCCCCTTACTCCCAAAAGCCCTCCAGGACCCCCAAAACTCTCCCGACCCCTTTACCCCCCTCCTTCAGACCCCTAAAACCCCTCCCAGCTCCTTCTCAACCCCTCCAAGACGCACCCAAGCCCTCCTCAGACTCCCCAACCACCCCCCTCATGGCCCCCCAAATACCCCTAGGATCCTCTCAATCCCTCTAAGATCTCCCCCGGAACCACCCCAAACCTCCCCAGACTCTCTCAATCTCCCTAAGGCCCAAACAAATCCCCTCCAGGTCCCTCTCAATCTCCCTAAGACCCCTTCCAAAGCCCCCCAAGGCACCCTAATTCACTCCACACACACCCCAAAGCCCTCCAGGATCCCCAAACTCCCCCAGCCCCCACCCCAGATCCCTCTCAACATCCCCCAAACCCACCAGGACCCTCTCATTACCCCACAGAACACTTCCAAACTCCCCCAGGACCCCCTCAACTCCCCCAAGACCCCTCCAAATCTACCGAGGACGACCCCCGACAAAACTCCAGACCATCTCAATCCCCCTATCAACCCCTAGCATGGAATCATAGAATCACTAGGATGGAAAAGTCCATCAAGTCCAACCATTCCTGTCAAACACTAACCTATGTCCCTCAGGACCTCATACACCCGTCCCTTAAACCCCTCCAGGGAAGGGGACTCAACCCCCTCCCTGTTCCAGGGCCCAGTAACCCTTTCCAGGAAATATTCCTCCCTGCTGTCCATCCTGAGCCTCCCCTGGTGGAGCTTGAGGCCATTCCCTCTCGTCCTGTGCCCTGTCACTTGGGAGAAGAGCCCAGCTCCCTCCTCTCTACAACCTCCCTTCAGGTACTTGTAGAGAGCAAGGAGGTCTCCTCTCAGCCTCCTCTTCTCCAGAATAAACACCCCCAGCTCTCTCAGCTGTTCCTCATAAGGCCTGTTCTCCAGCCCCTTCACCAGCTTTGTTGATCTTCTCTGGACTCGCTCCAGAGTCTCAACATCCTTGTGGTGAGGGGCCCAGAACTAAACACAGAATTCAAGGAGCGGCCTCACCAGTGCCAGGAACAGAAGGAGAATAACCTCCCTGGACCTGCTGGTCACACTGTTTCTGATCCAAGCCAAGATGCCCCTGGCCTTCTTGGCCCCCTGGGCCCCTGCTGGCTCTTGTTCAACCAACACCCCCAGGTCCTTCTCCTCCAGGCCCTTTCCAGCCAGATTTCTCCTCGGCTGGAGCTTCCCAGGGTTGTTGTGCCCCAAGTTCCTGCTCAAACCTCATCCGCTCGCTCTCAGCTCATGGATGCAACCAGCTCAAATCCCTCTGGAGAATCTCAAACCCCTCCAGCAGATCCACCCAGCTCAGTGTCACCCCCAAACTCTCTCAGGGTGCCCTCGATGCCTTCGTCCAGGTCATTGATAAAGACATTGAACTGCCATGGGTCTCTATTACTTGAGGATGTGAGGGTTCTAGGGGTGCTATGGAGCTCTATGGGTCGCTGTGGGTCTCTACTCCTATAGGAAGAAATGTAACTTGTCCCCGATGATCTTGCGCTCGGGGTTGAGGCGCTCGAGCAGCTGCACGAGGGCCTTGACGGTGGCATCGCTGCTCAGCTCCGTGTGCTTGGTCAGGAATTTCTTCAGCAGATCCTTGGCCGTCATTGGCTTCTGCATCAAATGCCGGTGCATGGCCTCCTCCAGCAGATGCACCTCCCTGAGGGGGGACGGGGGAATCAGGGGGGACCCCAAAAAATGGGGGGAGAGCCTCAAAAAATATGTTGAGCTCAGAGCGGGTCCAGAACCCAGGGAAGACCCTAAACCAGGCAGCAGTAGACAGTCTCCTCCCTCAGCTGCACCAGGGAGGGGCAAAAATGGGGGTCGAGGGGGTAAAAATGGGGGCTGGGGGGGGGAATGGGGGTGGGACACCCCAAAACCCGGGGGACACCCCAAAACCCATCGGAGACCCCTAGAGCCCTGCACTCACCTGCTGCTGGGGGTGGATTTGCCAGGCGGTGGCTGCGGCTCCAGCTTGAGGTGCTTGGCCACTGGAGGCTTCGGGGTCTGGCGGCGACCTGGGGGGGGCAAAGGGGAAAATGGAGTGGGGGAACTGCCCCGGGAGGCCTCAAATTGCCCCAGAATCTTCCCCAGGGTGATCAGGAATTGCCACAAGGCACCAGAATCTGCCCCAGAGCTATGGGAATTGCTCCAGGGCACCAGAATTGGCTCCAGGGTGTCAGGATCTGCCCCAGGGCTCCAGCAATTGCCTGCCAGGAGCACCAGGAACCGCACAAGGGCACTGTGAATTTCCCCAGGGCACCAGAATCTGCCTCAGGAATTGCCTCAGGGCACTAGAATCTGCCCCAGGAATTGCCTCAGGGCTCTGGGAATTGCCCCAAGGCTCTGGGAATTGTCCCAGGGCACCAGAATCTGCCCCAGGAATTGCCCCAGGGCTGTGGGAATCGCCCCGAGGGCTGGGGAATTGCCCCCTCACCTTGCTCCATAGGTATCCCGGGGAGGCTCTCACCCCGTGAGCTGCTGGCCAAGCTGCGTCACTCCCACTTTGGGGGATCTTTTTCTTCTAAAATTTGAGGAGGGGGGCAAAACACAAACAGGGGTGTCAGTGAGGGGCTGTGGGACCCCCAAACCGCCTCCCCCAGAAACCACAACTCACGGGGAGGAGGACAGCAGAGGTTTTGCTGTCGATGTCGCTCTCCTCTGAGGTCTCAGACTCATTGCTGCTGTCTGGGGGTGGAAAATGACCCCCTTAGCCCCAATTACTGAGGTTTGGGGGGGCCAGGGCACCCCAAAAGCCTCCCCTGAACCCCAAGCTGCCCCATTTGTGCCTCAAAATGCCCCTTTTATACCCCAAACTGCCCCCTCGCACCCAAAACTGCCCCAATGAATCAACCGCAACAAGCTCATTAAGGAGAAAATTTAGAGCTTTTGGGGCACCCCTACACCCTAAAAGCCCCCCCTGAACCCCCCAAATATCCTTTTTGCCCCAAAGTGCTTTCTTGCCTCTAAAAGAACCCAAACAGTCCCCCCAAAATGCCCCCAGACCCCAAATAACCCCCCACATCCCAAATTGCCCCCTGAATCCCTCCCAAACTGCCCCCCACCCCCTGAATCCCCCCTCACCCCCAAATTGCTCCCCAAATCGCCCCCAAACTGCATTCCCACCCCGCAATCACCCCCCAAATCCATCTCAAACTGCCCCCCTAACCGCTTGGATCCCCACAACCCCCCAAATTTTCTGGGGGGGGCCACTTACATTCCTCCTCCTCCTCCTCGTCATCCGCCTCATATGCTTTCTCCTCCTCGTCCTCCTCTTCCTCCTCTTCCTCCTCTTCCTCATCCTCCTCGTCCTCCTCGTCCTCTGCCTCATACGCCTTCTCCTCCTCGTCCTCCGCCTCATATGCCTTCTCCTCCTCACTCTCCTCCTCCTCACTCTCCTCGCTGCTCTCGTTAGCTTCGTCAGTGCCTGGGGGCGGAGGAAATACTGGGGTGTAAGGGGGCACAGGGGACCCCCCAGCATTGGGGATCCCATAAAAGAAGGGATGTCCCAGAAAAGAAGGGGGGACTGTCTCAGAAAAGAAGGGGGAGTCCCATAAAATAGGGGGGTTCCCATAAAAGAGCAGGAGATCCTGAGAAGAGCGAGGGGTCCTGGAAAAAAGAAGTTGGGGTGTCCCAGAAAACAAAAGATTGTTCCCAAGAAGAAGGGGTGGTGGGGGGGGTCCCACCTTTGGGTGCTTCGTCCTCCTTGGCCAGGGAGGCCTTGCTCGTCTCCTCCTCCCTGGAGCTGCTGTGGGGAAAAGGGGGGTCAGCACCAACCGGGGACCCCCACAAAACCCCCCAGACTCCCCCAAACCCGTCCCAGACCCACCTGGAGGTGTCAGACATGTAATTGACCTCCTGGCCCTCGAAGTTGCCATCGTCACTGTCCTCGAAGGCTTCGTCGTCCGAGGCCTTCATCTTCTTGCGCTTCTTGGCCCTCGGGGGCTTGGGGTGAGGGGGCTTCTCCCCTGAGGGGGGAAAAATGGGGATTTTTGGGGGAAAAAAGGGATTTGGGGGTGGAAATGAGGATTCTGGAGGGAAAAATGGGGATGTGGAGAAAGGGGGGTTTGGGGTGTAAAAATGAGGATTTGGGGGGGATGAAATGGGTACTTAGAGGGGCAAATGGGGATTTGAGGAGAGAAAATGGATGTTTAGGAGGGAAAACGGGAATTTGGGGGTGAAATGGGAATTTGAGTGGGAAAACGGGGTTTTGGGGAAAATGGGGATTTGGGGAGAAAAAATGGGAATTTGGGGGGAAAATAGGGATTTCTGGGGAAAATGGGGATTTGGGGAGAAGAAATGGGAATTTGGAAGGAAAAAAAAGAGATTTGGAGGGGAAAATGGGGATTTGGGGGAGAACAGGGAGATTTGGGGGGAGAATACGAGGATTTTGGAGGGGAAAATGGGGATTTCGTGGTAAAAAAGGGGATTTGGGAGTTATAAGAAGGATTTAGAGAGAAAAATGGGGACTGGGGAGGTAAAAATGGGGATTTGGGGGAAAAATGGGGGTTGGGGGAAATGGGGATTTGTCGGGGAAACCAGGGATTTAGGGGAAATAGTGACTTTTGGGTGGGAAAACAGTTAATTTTTTGAGAAGATTGGTGATTTGGGGGGAAACGTGATTTTTTGGTTGGAAATGAGAGATTTGGGGGAAAAAATCTGTGATTTTTGAGGGAGATCAGTGATTTTTGGGGGAAATAATCGATTTTGAGGAGGATATTAGTGATTTTTTTTTTCTGTGGGACATCAGTGACTTTTGACAGATACCAGTGAGTGTTGGGGAAAATCGTTTCTTTTGGGGGATATCAGTGATTTTGAGAGAATATCAGCGACTCTATAGGTGACATCTGCCATTTGAGAGGTATCAGTGAATTTTTAAGGGGGTATCAGTGTTGTTTTGGGGAAAAATCAGTGGGTTTTTTTATGAAAACCAGTGATTTTGGAGGGAAAATGCGTGACTTTGGGGGTTAGCAGTGATTTTTCAGCAGACAAACTGGTGATTTTGGGAGGGCAGCAGTGATTTTGGGGGGAAACTGGTGATCAGTGGGGAAGATTAGTGGTTTTGGGGGAAAACCAGTGGTTTTTGAGGGCTATCAGTGCTTTGGAGGGGAAGGTTTGGTTATATTTGGGGGGACATCTGTAATCTTGGGTGGAAAATGGTGGTTTTATTTGTATATCAGTGATTTTCTGGGGGAACTTATTGTGGAGGAACCAATAACTTGTTTTTAGGGGAAACCAGTGATTATTTAGGGGAAAATGGTGATTTTTGGCACAAACTAAGTGGTTTTAAGATAGAAACCCACTGCTTTTGGGGTGAAATCAGTGATTTTGGTGGCCGAGGCTCACCCTCAGCCTCGCTGTCCTCGCTCTCCTTGGAGCTGAGCTCAATGTCGTCCTCCAGGATTTTGAGGTCCCCCCACCTCTTCCTCTTGGCCTTCTTCTCTGTCTCCTCCTCTTTCTCGTCCTGGTTGCGCAGCTGCTGCTGCAGCCTGATGCTGAAGTGCTTCAGCACTTTCATCCGCCTGGGGGGACAATGTGGGGTCACCCCCGGCTCTGGGGGACTTTGGGGTCCCCTCTGGAATTCTGGGGTTCTCCCTGGGATCTTGGGGGGTTCTCATCCCTATCTCATTCCTGCCTCAATCCCATTCCCCTCCAATCCCCACCCATATTTCCATTTTGAGTCAATCCCATCCCATTGAGTCAATTCCATCCCGTCCTCTTCCCTGCGCATTCCCCATTCCGTCTCCACCTCCATCCTCTTCCGGTCCCATCCCTTTCTCCCTTCCTTCCCCATCCCACCTTCATTCCCATCCCATTCCCATCTTGTTCCTATCCCACCTTCATTCCCATCCCAATCTCACTCCCAATCCCATTCCCAATCTCAATCCCATCCCCTTCCCATTTCCTCCCCTTCTCATTCCATCTCCACCTCCATCCTCTTCCAGTCCCATCCCTTTTTCCATTCCTACCCCCATTACACCTTCATTCCCATTCCAATCTCTTTCCCAATCCCAGTCTCATTCTGTTCCCATCCTAATCCCGATCCCGCCCCAGCTCACTTGGGCCCGGCCTTCCACTTGATGTGCCGCAGCCAGGGCTGATCCTCGGCCCGGAATTCCTGCCGGTTGTACTCGCTGCCGGCGTTGGACTCGGGCATCTCCTCCTCCTGGTAAATCATCTTGTTGCTCAGGTCCCACTCCATGTGCACCTGCCGGAACACTCTGTTTGGGATCCCCAAGGCCCCAGATCCCCCCAAATCCCATCGGAGCTGAAGCCCCAATCCCACTCTATTCCTCTGGCCTCCAGCCCTGTCCTCAACCCCCCCATTCCCAACCCCTGCCCCCATATCCCTCCATTCCTGACCCAGAGCTTTAGGAACTACCCCAGGGCTCCAGGAATTGCCCCAGGGAACCACAACTTTCTCCAGGGTGTCGGGATCTGCCCCAGGGCTCTAGCAATTGCCCCAAGGCACCAGAATCTGCCTCAGGAATTGCCCCAGGACCCTGGGAATTGCCTCAGGGCACTGTGAATTTCCAGAGGGTACAAAAATCTGCCCCAAGAATTGTCCTAAGGCACCAGCAATTGCCTGCCAGGAGCACCAGGAACCGCACAAGGGCACCGTGAATTTCCCCAGGGCACCAGAATCTGCCTCAGGAATTGCCTCAGGGCACCAGAATCTGCCCCAGGAATTGCCTCAGGGCTCTGGGAATTGCCCCAAGGCTCTGGGAATTGCCCCAGGGCACCAGAATCTGCCCCAGGAATTGCCCCAGGGCTGTGGGAATCGCCCCGAGGGCTGGGGAATTGCCCCCTCACCTTGCTCCATAGGTATCCCGGGGAGGCTCTCACCCCGTGAGCTGCTGGCCAAGCTGCGTCACTCCCACTTTGGGGGGTCTTTTTCTTCTAAAATTTGAGGAGGGGGGCAAAACACAAACAGGGGTGTCAGTGAGGGGCTGTGGGACCCCCAAACCACCTCCCCCAGAAACCACAACTCACGGGGAGGAGGACAGCAGAGGTTTTGCTGTCGATGTCGCTCTCCTCTGAGGTCTGAGACTCATTGCTGCTGTCTGGGGGTGGAAAATGACCCCCTTAGCCCCAATTACTGAGGTTTGGGGGGGCCAGGGCACCCCAAAAGCCTCCTCTGAACCCCAAGCTGCCCCATTTGTGCCCCAAAATGCCCCTTTTATACCCTAAACTGCCCCCTCGCAACAAAAACCGCCCCAATGAATCAGCCACAAGTTCATTAAGGAGAAAATTTAGAGCTTTTGAGGCACCCCGGAAAGCCCGCCCTACACCCTAAAAGCCCCCCCTGAACCTCCAAAATATCCTTTTTGCCCCAAAGCGCTTTCTTGCCTCCAAAAGAACCCAAACAGTCCCCCCAAAATGCCCCCAGACCCCCAAACAGCCCTCCACACCCCAAATTGCCCCCTGAATCCCTCCCAAACTGCCCCCCACCCCCTGAATCCCCCCTCACCCCCAAATTGCCCCCAAATCGCCCCCAAACTGCATTCCCACCCCCCAAATTACCCCCTCAAATCCATCTCAAACTGCCCCCCACAACCGCTTGGATCCCCACAACCCCCCAAATTGCCTGGGGGGGCACTTACATTCCTCATCATCATCATCCTCCTCCCCGTCCTCCTCCTCGTCCTCCCCCTCGTCCTCCCCCTCATCTTCCTCCTCCTGTTCGCACTTCTCGTCCTCCGCCTCATATGCCTTCTCCTCCTCACTCTCCTCCTCCTCACTCTCCTCCTCCTCACTCTCCTCCTCACTCTCCTCGCTGCTCTCGTTCTCCTCGTCAATGCCTGGGAGGGGGAGGAAAAACTGGGGTGTAGGGGGGCACAGGGGATCCCATAAAAGAGGGGGTGTCCCAGGAAAAAAAGGGTGGGGTCCCAAGAAGAAAGTGGGGGGTCCCACCTTTGGGTGCTTCATCCTCCTTGGCCAGGGAGGCCTTGCTCGTCTCCTCCTCCCTGGAGCTGCTGTGGGGAAAAGGGGGGTCAGCACCAACCGGGGACCCCCACAAAACCCCCCATACGCCCCCCGACCCAAACCCTCCCAGACCCACCTGGAGGTGTCAGACATGTAATCGACCTCCTGGCCCTCGACGTCGCCATCGTCACTGTCCTCGAAGGCTTCGTCATCCGAGGCCTTCATCTTCTTGCACTTCTTGGCCTTTGGGGGCTTGGGGCGAGGGGGCTTCTCCCCTGAGGGAGGAAAAATGGGAATTTGGGGAGGGGGGGAATGGGGATTTTGGTGGAAAAAACGGGGATTTGGGGGTAAAAATGAGGGTTTGGTGGGTAAATGGATACTTAGATGGGAAAAGGGGATATGGGGAGAGAAAACTGAGGTTTAGGAGGGAAAATGGGGATTTGTGGGGGAGAAGTGGGGGTGGGGGGAAAACGGGGACTTGGGGGGTGAAATTGGAATTCGAGGGGAGAAAATGGGGATTTGGGGGGAAAATGGGGATTTGGAGGGGAAAGGGGGATTTGGGGGTAAAAGGGATCTGGGGAGAGAAAACGGGGTTTTTCAAGGGAAAATGAGGATTTTGGGGGGAATGGGGATTTGAGGAGAAGAATCAGGAATTTGGAAGTTAAAAAATGGAGATTTGGAAGGAAAAAGTGGGATTTGAGGGAGAAAAGGGGGATTTGGAGGGAAAATACGAGGATTTGTGGAGATAAAAAATGGGGATTTGGAGGTAGAAAAAGGGATTTGGAGGTTAAAAAGAGGATTTAGAGAGAAAAAAAGGATTTTGGAGGTAAAAATGAGGATTTGGGGAGAAAAATGGGGGATTTTTTTGGGAAAAGTGGATTTGGGGAGAAAAAATGGGGATTTAGGGGGAAATAGGAGGATTTTGGAGGGTAAAAACAGGGATTTGGAGGTAAAAACAGGATTTAGGGAGAAAAACGGGGATTTGCAGGGGGAAAAGGGGGATTTTGGGGGAAAATGGGGATTTGGGAGAAAATGAGGGTTGGGGAAGTGGGGATTTGGAGGGAAAAACAGGGATTTGGAGGGAAGTAGTGACTTTTGGGTGGGAAAACAGTTAATTTTTTGAGAAGATTGGTGAATTTTTGGAGGAAATCAGTGTGTTTGTGGGGAATCAGTGATATTTTTGGTGGAAATGAGAGATTTGGGGAAAAAATCTGTGATTTTTGAGGGAGATAAATGATTTTTGGGGGAAATAATCGATTTTGAGGAGGATATTAGTGATTTTTTTTTTTTTTTGTGGGACATCAGTGACTTTTGACAGATACCAGTGAGTGTTGGGGAAAATCCGTTATTTTGGGGGATATCAGTGATTTTGAGAGAATATCAGCAACTCTATAGGTGACATCTGCCATTTGAGAGGTATCAGTGAATTTTTAAGGGGGTATCAGTGTTGTTTTGGGGAAAAATCAGTGGGTTTTTTTATGAAAACCAGTGATTTTGGAGGGAAAATGCGTGACTTTGGGGGTTAGCAGTGATTTTTCAGTGATTTTGGGGGGTGATTTTGGGAGGGCAGCAGTGATTTTGGGAGGAAACTGGTGATCAGTGGGGAAGATCAGTGGTTTTGGGGGAAAACCAGTGGTTTTTGAGGGCTATCAGTGCTTTGGAGGGGAAGGTTTGGTTATATTTGGGGGGACATCTGTAACCTTGGGTGGAAAATGGTGGTTTTATTTGTATATGAGTGATTTTCTGGGGGAACTTATTGTGGAGGAACCAATAACTTGTTTTTAGGGGAAACCAGTGATTATTTAGGGGAAAATGGTGGTTTTTGGTACAAACTAAGCGGTTTTAAGATAGAAACCCACTGCTTTTGGGGTGAAATCAGTGATTTTGGTGGCCGTGGCTCACCCTCAGCCTCGCTGTCCTCGCTCTCCTTGGAGCTGAGCTCAGTGTCGTCCTCCAGGATTTTGAGGTCCCCCCACCTCTTCCTCTTGGCCTTCTTCTCTGTCTCCTCCTCTTTCTCGTCCTGGTTGCGCAGCTGCCGCTGCAGCCTGATGCTGAAGTGCTTCAGCACTTTGTTCCGCCTGGGGGGACAATGTGGGGTCACCCCCAGCTCTGGGGGACTTTGGGGTCCCCTATGGAATTCCAGGGTTCTCCCTGGGATCTTGGGGTGTCCCCTGGGGCTCCGAGGTGTCCCTGCTGCCCCTTCATGTCCCCTCCACCTCCAGGACATCCCATCTTGCCCTGGGACATCTCCTCCAGTCCCATCCCATGTCCCCAACCAGATGTCATTATCTCTTCTCTCCCATCCCAGTGTCCCCATTCCCCTTCTCCCAACACAGTGTCCCCATCCCGGCATCCCCATCCTGGCGTCCCTGACCTCTCCCACTCCTCCTCGGCCTCCTCTCCCGTCAGCGTCCGCTGTTTGGCCACGGGGGTGAAATTGTACCAGTTCTGGATGGGGAAAGCCTCGAAGGCGCCGTCTGGGCACTGAGTGAAGATGTAGTAGGAGGCGTTGTCCATCACACTGCCCCTCTTCATGCCCTTGAACCTGCGGAGACCACACTGAGAACCCATCCCATCTCCAGTCCCATCCCGTCTCCAATCCCATCCCATCTCAAATCCCATCCCATCCCCATCCCATCCCCTCCGTCATACCCCATTCCCAGCTTCTCCTCATCCCTATCCCACTCCATCCCCATCCTTACCCCCATCCCATCCTTTCTCCCGTCTCCATCCATCTGGATCCCACCCACCCTCATCCTCATCCCTATCTCATTCCCATCCCCTTTCCTGCCTCCATCCCATTCCCCTCCAATCCCCACCCATATTTCCATCTTGAGTCAATCCCATCCCATTGAGTCAATTCCATCCCATCCTCTTCCCTGCGCATTCCCCATTCCGTCTCCACCTCCATCCTCTTCCGGTCCCATCCCTTTTTCCATTCCTACCCCCATTACACCTTCATTCCCATTCCAATCTCTTTCCCACTCCCAATCTCATTCTGTTCCCATCCCAATCCTGATCCCGCCCCAGCTCACTTGGGCCCAGCCTTCCCGTTGACGTGCAGCAGCCAGGGCTGATCCTCGGCCCGGAATTCTTGCCGGTTGTACTCGCTGCCAGCGTTGGACTCGGGCATCTCCTCCTCCTGGTAAATCATCTTGTTGCTCAGGTCCAACTCCATGTGCGCCTGCCGGAACACTCTGGCTGGGATCCCCAAGGCCCCAGATCCCCCCAAATCCCATCGGAGCTGAAGCCCCAATCCCACTCTATTCCTCTGGCCTCCAGCCCTGTCCCCCATCCTCCCCATTCCTACACCCAATCCCATTCCCATTCCTATCCCTAATACCAACCCCCAATCCCTATCCCCAATCCCCCCATCCTCAATCCCTTCATTCCAAATCCACCCATTCCTATTCCTAATCCCTGTCCCCAATCCCCCCATCTCAGTTCTCCCAATCCCATTCCTCAATGCCCCATTCCCAATCTCCCCAATCCCCTATCCCGTTCCCCAATCCCCCCATTTCCAATTCTGAACCCATTCCCAAAGCCCTCATCCTAAATCCCTGTCCCCAAACCCCATTTCCAAATCCTCCCACTCCCAATCCCATTCCCCAATCCCCCATTCCCAATCCCCCCAATTCCATTCCCAATCCCATGCCCCAATGCCCCCATCCCCAACCCCTGATCCTGAGCCTATTCCAAATCCCCCCATTCCAACTCCCTCTCCCAAATCCCTCCGTTCCCCATGCTTGTCCCCAGGCTCATTCCAAATCCCCTCAATCCCAATCCCTCATCCCAAATCCCAATCCCACTATCCCCAATCCCACCATTCCCAAATTCCCCCATTCCTAGTCCCCCCATTTCCATTGCAAATCCCCCCAATCCCAATCCCCTCACCTGGTTCCAGGTGCCAAAGTCGACGTGGTTGGCGGCATTGAAAGCCATGATGTTGTAGCGCTTGTTGCCCATCCTGTGTGGACCCAGCACGGCTCAGACACCCCCGAGCCCCCCAACACCCCCTCAGCCCCCCTTAGTCCCCCCAGCACCCCCTGAGCACCCCCCAAGCCCTCCAGCACCACCTCAGCTCCCCATCCCCCCAAAACCCTGAGCCCCCCTCAACCCTCCAGCACCCCCTGAGCCCCCACCATAACCTCCAGGACCCTCTGAGCCCCAGCAGCCACCCTGAGCCCCACCCCTCCCACCCCCGACGCCCCCAGACTCACTTGGGCACCCGCACCATGTACTCAGTGACCATTTGGCCGCTGTTAGTGCCCTGGGAGGAGAGCAGAGAATTTGAGAGTCCCTGGGAGTTCTCAGGGGTCCCTGGGGGTCCCATGGGGATTCCTGGGGGGGTCTCTGAGGGTCCTCAAGGGTCTCAAGGTCCTCAAGAGTCTCTCCTGGGTGTTCCAGGGGTCCCAAAGGAGTCACATGGGGATCCCTGGGGCTCCCTGGGGGTCTCTGGGGGACCTTGCGGGTCCTCAGGGGTCCCCTTGGTTTCTGGGGTTCCCCGGGGTAGTTGCCTCTGGGAGATTCCTAGGGGTCTCTGTGCTTCCCCAGGGGGGCTCTGGGGGTGCCCCCCCAACTCACCAGCGACGCCATGGCTACAGCTGGGGTTCCTGCAAAGGAAAGGAAGGGGTTAATGCCATGAGGAGGAGGAGGGCAGCCCCTGTAGCCCTCCAAAATCCCTATAGGATCCCTATGCCATCCCCCATAAACCCTATGGACCCCCCCCAAAACCCTCTAGGCTTCCCAAGTACCTCTGTGTGTCCCCCGTCCCTATGGGCCCCCCCTTCAGCCCCTATAGACCTCCCTAACCCTCCTAGGTCCCTCCCCTCCCCCCCAGCCCCTATAGACCCCCCCAGCCCATCTCTGTCCCGCTTCAAGCCCCTATAGACGCCCCCCAAGCCCCCCTTGCTCCCTCCCTTTCCCCTATAGACCTCCCCTTTCCCCCCTCAACCCCGGCCCCTGTAGGCCCTCCCCACTCTGGCCCCTATAGGACCCCACAGCCCCCATGGTCCCTTCCCTGATCCCCCAGCTGCTATGGGTCCCACAAGCACCTCATTCTGCCACAGCCCCGGTCCCTATAGACCCCCCCCAAGTCCCCCTAGCTCCCTCCCCTGCCCCTATAGACCTTCCCTAACCACTTACCCCTGGCCCCTGTAGACCTCCCCAAGCCCCTTTCTTCAACCCCCCAGCCCCTACAGGGCCCCCCCAGGTCCCTCCCCTGCCCCCCCAACCCCTAGAGACTCCCCCAGACCCTATAGAGCCCTCCTCACCCCCCAACTCACACTGTGCATGCACCCCTGCTGTCTGCAGGGTCACAGGCTGTGGCCCCAACACCCCCGTCGCTATGGCAACAACGGTCCCAAAGGAGCTTCTGTTACCCACTTTTTTACCCCAAAAATCAGGTGGAATCCTGCAGGGAGAGGGGGCAAGACCCCCCCTTAAGCCTCCCCTGACCCTGAAGGATCTCCAGGAATGAAAATACCTGCCTCGACCCCAGCACTCAGCTCTAAATCCCAATTTTTGTCCCAAATGACCCAAAATCACAGGATTTCAACACTAAATTGCAGGATTTCACACCAAAATCAGTGTGTGTGTGTGTGTGTGTGTGTGTGTATGTGAGGTGGAAAGAGTGGGAAATGGAGGGGAAAGAGGGGGAAAAGTGGGGGGGGAAGAGTGGGCAGTAAGGGGGAAAGGGGCGGGAGGGGGGCAAAAAGGGGGAGATGGGGGGAAAAGGGAGGAAGAGGGTGGGGACAGGGGGGAAAAGGGGGGAGATAGAGGGAAAAGGGGGATAGAGGGAAAGAGGGGGTAGAGGAAAAGGGTGGGAAAAGAGGGGAATTGGGGGCAGAAAGGGGGGAAGGGGGGTAGAAAGGGGGGGCAAAAAAGCATTAAGAGGGGAGTCAGTCCTAGGGATTTTGGATTTTGGGGGGTGGGGGAGGTCCCAGAGTTAGAGGCGTCAAGTTGGGGTTCCCATGGCTGAGGAGGTGTTCTGGGGGGGTCCCATAGATGAGGGAGAGGTCCAGGGAGGGGGGCAATGGATTTTGGGGGGGATCCCATGGATATGGAGGGGGAGGTGTCCCAGAGGCTCCCATGGGTGCCAGATTGGGAGGGTCCCATAGATGTGGGGGGGGTCCCATGGATGTCGAGGAGGGGTCCCAGAGTATGCGTGTTTTGGGGGGGGCGGGGGTGGGGAGGTCAATAAGGTTCCCATGGATTGATGGGGGGGGGGAGGTTCCTAGAGTTTCTCATGGATGTAGGAGGGGGTCCCAGAGATTCCCATGGATTGGGAGGGGTGTCCCAAAGATTCCCATGGATGCGGGGTAGGTTCCAGAGATTCCCATGGATGTGGGTGGGGGTCTCAGAGGTTCCCATGGCTCCCCAGGTGCATTGTGGGGGAGGTGTTTAGGGGTCTCGGGGTGGTATTTGTGGTTCTCTGGGGTGGGGGGGAAGGGGTTACCTGCTGTCCCTGCTGTCTGGGGGGTGGTGCAGGCCCGGCAGCCCCCGGCGCTTGCCCGTAATTGACCACCTGTTGCCGGTAGTACTCGGCCCAGGCCACGCTGTAGTCGGGTTGGTGGTCCGGGCGGGCTCCAGGGCCTCCTCCCGTCACCACCTGGGCCACTGTGAGAAGTGAGGGAGAGGGAGCATGAGGGGCCTTGGAACCCCTCTGCCCCCCAACCACCCCCCAACTCAAAGAATGAGGATTGTGGGGAGACTCGGGGGGAGTCTTACTTTGTTTCTCGTAGTATTCCTCCCACACCTTGGTGTAATCCTGCAGGGGGGGCACCCCCGGCTGCTGTGGCTGCTAACCTGGGGGTGCAGGGGGCGTCAAATCAGGGAGCTGGGGGCGCCAGGGGGAAGTTGGGGGCTTCAAACGGGGGTGTTGGGGGCTCCAGGTAGGGGTTTGGAGGCTTCAGATGGGGGAGATGGGGACTCCAGGTAGGGGGTTGGGAGTGGAGGGGGCTTCAAAGAAGGGGTTGGGGAGGGACTCAGGATCGGTTTAGGGGTCCCAGTAGTCAGTTTCGGGGTCCGGGGGTGTGGGGGTGGGTGTCATGCCCAGTTTAGGAGCCCGGGGTGGGGGGAAGGGGCAGGGGTGTCACAGTAAGATTGAGGGTCCTTGGGGGGAATCGGGGTCAGCTGGGGGGTCCCTGCAGTCAGTTTGGGGGTCCCTGGGGAGGTTGTCAGTATCAGTTTTGGGGTCCCTCGTGGGACATGGGGTCATGGTCAGTTTTGGAGTCCCTGCAGTCAGTCTGGGGGTCCTGGGGGGGTGTTGTCAGGGTCAGTTTAGGGGTCCCTGGGGGGGCATCAGAATCAGTTGGGGGGGCCCTCCAGTCAGTCTGCAGCCTCCGACTTGTTGCTTATGGAGGATGTGAACCAGATTTCCAAAAAGGCCAGGTTGCTGATGGAAAAGTACATGGGGGCTTGCAGATTGTGATCCACACTCATAAGGAAGATGATGGTTGCATTCCCTGCCACTGTTGTCAGGTACATGAGCAGAAAGATCAGAGAGAGAAGTAGTTGCAGTCTTGGGTCAAGCCCACAGAAGTCCTCTAGGATGAACTCAGTGACTACAGTTCCATTTTCTGGACCCATGCTGAACTTCATTTCATCCTGCTGAGACAGGAACATGGTGAAACCACAAGTGTGATAATGTCACAGCCTGTATGAGAGGTTCGAGCCCCCTTCTCACCCAGGAGAGTATGTGCCTGTCCAGGCCAGAGGTGACAGCTTCCGAAGCAGAACGCTGTGAGAAACTGTGTCAAAGGCTTTGTTGAAGTCCAGGAAGCGACATCCACAGCTTTTCCCTCATCCAGCAAGCAGCCAAGTCACCTTGTCACAGAAGGCAATCAGGTTAGTTTGGCAAGACCTGCCTTTGGTAAACCCGTGTTGACTGGGCCTGATCCCCCGGTTCTCTTGCATGTGTGTCACGGTCCACTCATAAGCGGACTCGTGATGGTTCGTTTCATTTCTGATTTCAGAGTGCGAAATAATAACTCAAATAGAGAGAGAGAGAGAGAGAGAGAGAAAGAGAGTGTCAAGGGAGTCAAATTGTGATCTCGACAGGCACTTTATTAATTATGTCCATAAAGCGATTTATGATAGAAAAAGAGAGAGAACAAGGAAAGAAATATGGAGAGAAGGGAAGAGGTTCATCGCTACCACCACGCATCCACAGATGTCCAGAGTCTCTGGGAGTCCCAGTGCAGAAGGCGTTCCGTTGTTTCGGTCTTTGTTGGATCTACGTTTCAGTTTTATACAGTCAAGTTCTGAGGCTAAAAATGAGGAGAAATGTTGAGACAGAAATCGATCCTTTGACCGACTCTTACAATGTGCTTCATGATTGCACTCAAGATCACCTGTTCCATGACTTTCCCTGGCACGGAGGTCAGACTGACAGGCCTGGAGTTCCCTGGATCCTCCCTGCAACCCTTCTTGTAGATGGGCGCAACATCAGCCTCCAGTCCAGTGGTACCTCCCTAGTCTTCCAGGACTGTTGGAAGATGATGGAAAGGGGTTTGGGCAGTACACATGCAAGATCCCTCAATACCCTTGGGTGAATCCCATCTGGCCCCATAGATTTGTGGGTGTCTAGTTGGGCTAGCAAGGCTCTGACCACCTCCTCTTGGATCATGGGAGCCCCATTTTGCTCCTCTAGTTCTGGGGTTTGTACACAGAGGGAACAGCTTTCTTTACAATTAAAGACTGAGGCAAAGAAGGCATTAAGTACCTCAGCCTTCTCCTCATCTCCTGTCACTGTTGTTCCCTCTGTGTCCAAAAGGGACTGTATGGTCTCCCTAGTTCTCCTTTTATTATCCTTGTTATCTTTCACAGACTTTGCTAATCTGATTTCTAGATGAGCCTTAGCCCTTCTGATTTTTCCTCTACACAACCTTACTTTTCTCCTGTAGTCCACCCAAGAGGCCTGTCCCCTCTTCCAGAGCCTATAAACAGAGGGGTCCTGAGCTTCCCTATAGGGGTTCTGGGGTCTCAAGAGGGTTACTGGGGTCCTGAGGGTCCCTAGAAGGGTCCTCAGATCTCTAGATGGGTTCTGGGGTCCGCTTTGGGGTTCTAGGGGGTCTTACAGGGGTCAAGGGGATGCTCCAAATAGGTCCTGGGGTCCCCAGAGGGGTTCTGAGGGGTCCTAGAAGATGGACTGGATGAGGTCTAGAGCCTCCCAGGACTCCTTTAGGGACTCTCACGACTCCTCTAGGAGCCCCAGCAGCACCTAGAGCCCCCCGGGACCCATCTAGGACTCCCAGGACCCCATTAGGGAACACTAGAGACCCCTCTAAGGTCCCCCAGGAGCTCTCTAGGGACCTCCAGGAACCCTACAGGTGTCCCCAGGATGCCTCTATGTCCTTCAGGATCCCCCTAGAGCCCCCCTGAACCCCTCTAGGAACCTCCCAGGACTTATCTAGGGACCCCTAGGATGCCTATAGAGCCTTCAATGTCTTCAGCAATGACCTAGATGAGGGCATTGAGGGTACCCTTAGCAAGTTTGCAGATGACACAAAGCTGTGTGCAAGTGTCGATCTGCTGGAGGGTAGGGAGGCTCTGCAAAGGGACCTAAACAGGCTGGAGCGCTGGGCAGTGTCCAATGGCATGAGGTTCAACACGGCCAAATGCCGGGTCCTTCACTTGGGGCACAACAACCCTATGCAGAGCTACAGACTGGGAGAAGTCTGGCTGGAAAACTGCCAGGAGGAGAAAGACCTGAGGGTGTTAGTCGACAGCCGACTGACCATGAGCCAGCAGTGTGCCCAGGTGGCCAAGAAGGCCAATGGCATCCTGGCTTGTATCAGAAACGGTGTGTCCAGCAGGTCCAGGGAGGTTATTCTCCCTCTGTACTCAGCACTGGTGAGGCCGCTTCTTGAATACAGTGTCCAGTTCTGGGCCCCTCAGCACAAGAAGGATGTTGAGGCTCTGGAGCCAGCCCAGAGAAGAGCAACGAGGCTGGTGAAGGGGCTGGAGAACAGGCCCTATGAGGAGCGGTTGAGGGAGCTGGGGTTGTTTAGCCATGAGAAGAAGAGGCTGAGGGGAGACCTCATTGCTCTCTGCAACTATCTGAAAGGAGGTTGTGGAGAGGAGGGAGCTGGCCTCTTCTCCCAAGGGACAGGGGACAGGACAAAAGGGAATGGCCTCAAGCTCCTCCAGGGGAGATTTAGGCTGGAGATTAGGAGGAAGTTTTTCACACAGAGGGTCATTGGTCATTGTTAGAGGCTGCCCAGGGAGGTGGTTGATTTACCTTCCCTGGAGGTGTTTAAGGCACGGGTAGACGAGGTCCTGAGAGACATAGCTTAGTGTTTGATAGGAATGGTTGGACTCAATGATCCGATAGGTCTCTTCCAACCTGGTGATTCTAAGATTCTATGATTCAATGCTGCAGAGCCTCTGGAAATAAGATCACAGAAAACTTTGCTAAACAACAAGCCTGCAGCCTGAGAAAATTCAAAATCAGTGGCAAAATCAAGAAGGCAGAGAAACAATCACAGTTGTCACAAGGAGCTGGGGAGGAGAGAACAGCTGTGGTAGTTTTTGTGAAGGACTTGCACAACTGTGGTTGACATTTCACTAAGGTCTAAAGATGAGCTTGTAACAATAAACTTGGTCTCAGCTTGAAATGAAAGCAGAGTCCATGTGTGTTTAATATGCTACAAATGGCACCCGTATTGGGTCTAAGCGGAGGATGAATTAGGAGCACGGTCCCGTGACGTACCTCAGCAGAACGTATGGAGGGTCTGAAACGAAGCCTGGTGGGGTTGAAACAAAGTCCGGAGTGCACCCATAGACACCTGCCTACTGGACAGAAGGTGCTTCTGATAAGGGATGGGGAACAAGGCAACCAAGGAACAGGAAGATGTAATTGACTTATTTAAACATATTCTAAAAGATCAAACCCAAACGTTATATATTAGTGATCTTAAATCACTTTTGACATAGACCCGGGATCATGAGCCATCTTTTGATATTTGCTCAGCATTCGATCAATAAACCTGGGATAAGATCGGGGCTCGACTATGGGATAAAGTGACTTGGTCAGATAAAACAGCTACTAACTTGCTCGGCCCATGGTGGACTGTTTTTGAAGCTTTAAAGGCATATGTGGCTCTAAAAAGCAGAGTGATAATTCCGAGCCGAGTGCAGGATCGTCAGCAACTGCACTAACCCCTCACGCCCCTAAACTGCCTGCGCTGGCCTCTGTGCCCCCCCTATGAGGGGGTCGACAAACCCTTTGATCTGGGTCTGATAGACACTGAGAAGGAGCCTGATCCACCTCCCCCTCGTCTCTGAGACCAATAGGCACAAGGCAGGAGGGAGGCACGGCAGCAGGGAGAGGTGGAAATATTGAAAGCTTTGCCTGTGATCTGTGCGCGGCACAGCGGTCCATGCTGGGAACTAATTAGTGACGAAGCAATAAAGGAGATTCCAAAAACTATAAAAGAGAACCAGGCCGCCCGGCTGAGGGCCCCTCCCCATGCCCCCCTCACCCCAATCCCTCCAGCTCCCACGGCCCCGACAGGAGTGGCTGCAGCAGCCCCAGGGCATTTCCAGCGACTACCAGCGCGGGGAACAAACCAGTGTATGTAATACAGAAGAAAAGCAGAAAATGGTGTTTATTATGTATATTTTAAGTGTTGTTGCCCAGTACCATGTATAGTTTAAATATCCATAGCATCGAAAAATTGCAGATCCAATAGTGATAACCAACATTGTATGAATGTATTCAGTGTGCTTTGAAGTGAGTGGTCACGTGTGTGTGTGTGTTTGAAGCACTTCAAGCATTTGTAAGACTTATGAATTGGTTTTGATTAATTTTGGAAATACGTCTCTGGGACCTTCCAATCTCAAATATCCAATAAACCGACAGGTAGATTTACGTGGGGATCTTTGCAATGGAAGGCTTGAGAAGGAAAAATTTTAAAACACTTAGAAAAACATGAAAAAGGAGAGAGAGAGAGAGAGAGAGAGGTAAAAAAATGGATAAAGTCCAGCCTTGCAGCTCTATGTGTGTGAGTGCCCCCACTTTCTCCTTCCTTTCTAAGTTGTTTTTTTTTTTCCCTTTTCAGCTTTGCAGAAGTCCAGAGGAGTTAACGGGGTTCTCTCTCTAGGGGAATGACAGTTTGCGAGAACACTCTGCATTCCAGTGTCTCTCATCAGCAACCACTGGGCCCTAGCGCAGACAACCTTTAGGGATAATCGAACCAATGATAGAGGAAAATTCAAATGATTCATTACAAATTATTGATATTTTGCCACACCAACCCCCAAAGCCAGTAGTAACTAGACTGAAAATTATTATGATAATCACCAAGGGAAGAAAAAGAAGAATTCAGTTATTAGGCCAGGACCCGACAGTCTTATACCCCAATGACGAAAAAATATGCTAAGTGATGCATGGCAAATACTTGGAATTTACAGGTAGCTCTAACAGATCATACCGAGTAGCAAATTGTTTTCCTTTCTGCAAATGCTACAAATAGAACAGAAGCCCTTATGTAGACAGCGACTGGTTGACAGCCCTACAACATTTCATGATGGCTCAGGAAAACCAGGAAGAGTAGAAATAACATGGAAAGAAAAGGGACAGTGTGCAAATAAAGTGTAGTTTATACAGTAGAAGGATCAACACTAACAGTGGAATTGTATACAGTGCTAAAGCTTTTGAATGGCCTCATAGTCCCTTTAATTTAGTTACAGATTCACAAAATGTAACCAGAGTAGAGCAGCATATAGAAAGACGATGGTTAAAACAGGTAAACTATGAGGGATTGTTTTTAAATGTTAAAGCAGTTGTGGTTTCGAGTCACAGCTAGAAGAGCAGAACTTCACGTGATGCACATATGGAGTCACACATCACTTTCAGGATTTATAGTCTAAGGGAACAGAAAAGCACACAGACTGGCAGCAGGGCCAGTCCAAGGCCCACTACCAACATTATTCAACAAGCACTAATGTCACATAATCTTATCATCAGTCTGCCAAAGCACTACGTAGGCAACTTAAAATTTTATTAGATTTAGCCCGGAACAGAATAACATATGCCCAGATTATCAACAAATAACACCATTACAGCCTAGAGGAGCCAACACTGAGTCCTTGAGTAAAACTTGATTTTCACGAGTATTTGCAATTTGCACTAAGTATTTGGGCTCTTAGGATGATTGTGCTCAGTGCTAGATGTCTGGTGTTAAACTATTCCCCCTCCCCAAGTACCAAGCCCTGGTACAGCCCACCGCTCCCCGCCCCCGACCTCCTGAGCTCAGGGTCTTTACAGTACACCTGGTGTGGGAGGTGAAGTGGAGGGAGGTGGGGAAAAGATGCCTCCATCAGTATTGCTGTCCCTCAAATCACAGAAAAGCATTATTCCCTTCCCCGGGTCTCCCCACAGCCCCCTGCAATGTGGACAGCATCACCCTTTCCTCGCTGTCCTGTGCTCCCCTTACCCAGAGCCAAACTTCCTTCCCATTCCCAGAGCCCAGCCAGCTGGAACCTTCACCTGAAATTCCTTCAACATACCTACAAGCCAGACAACTATAATTTATCCCTTTTTCAATTTCTATTGATTTTTGAGGCCCTCATTTCTGAAACATATGATATCATTGGATTATACTGTTTAGCAATTTATTGGCCTCTCTCTCTCTCTTTATGCTTCAGATTGATTATTTTTTTCCACCAAACCTTCATAAACGATGCTGTTCACTGTCGTTATTTGCCTATCATAACAACTCAAGTAGCCCTGAACTATTAGGCAGTGCTGCTCCAAGAAATTTTGTGCTGAGGTAATTTGGAGACTAAATCACAATTTATCACTGAATGAGGTTAGTAGATATTAATGGGAAGGCAGGACTTTGCACTGAATCATTAACATGGATAAATGGAGAGTGCCTGCTTAATACTTTATACAGCTAGTGCTAATAACGCTGAACATGGTGGGGAAATATTGCAAGTTGTATTTAAACACAGCAGAGAAGGAGGCCTAATTTGACCTGTCCCAGTACATTGCCTGTGTCTACGCAGCAGGACCTTCCGTCACCCTGAGCCATCTCCCCATAGTGCCCTGCTGTATTTCACTGTCCAAGCCCTCGCTTCAGGCTTCTTTATGAGTTTCTAGAACTGAACTAAAGAAAACCAGATGCAGCTGGGACAGTATACATCTGTAGAAAATTGCTGCAAACAAACGTTTCCAGGAACTTGAAATTTAGAATCTTTTCCTTAAAATAATGAAGATTAATTTACAAAAGAACCAACAATTAAAGCCAAGTGTAACTACCAGAACTTGCCCATCAATTAAATTCAAAATGTTTTCCATACAGACTCATGCACATGTTGATTAAGTCATTCAGAAGTGCTCAGAGTGATCGTGACTTTTGTGTGCTATGCAAGAATCAGCTTTCTGGGACATACAGCCTAAACAGCCCTCCTAACATCCAGCACTTCCAGAAGTCTCTCTGCTGGCCTCTTCTCCCAAGTGACAGGGGACAGGAGAAGAGGGAATGGCCTCAAGCTCTGCCAGGGGAGGCTGAACATTAGGAAAAAAAAATTCACAGAAAGGGTCATTGGGCACTGGAACAGGCTGCCCAGGGAGGGCGTTGATTCAACTTCCCTGGAGGTGTCTAAGGGACGGGTGGACGAAGCACTGAGGGACATGGGTTAATGACTGATAGGAACAGTTGGACTCGGTGATCCAGTGGGTCTCTTCCAACCTGGTGATTCTATGAGTCTATGATTCTCAGCCCAGCACCAGCAGCAGCTCTGCTTGCTCCTCCTATTCAGAAACCCCCACAAACAGGCATTTGTACACCCCCTGCCCAGGGTTTCTCTGCACAAATCGGGGCTGTTTCTTTCTCAGTGAGGTTTTGTTCCTGGTCTTTCCCAAGTTTTATTGCTCTTCTGTCTATTTCTGGAGCAGAGTTGAGGCCCTGGGGCTCCCCTGGGCTCTTCAGGTGAGGCCTGGTGGCACCAGACAGAAACACAGAAAACACAGTTAAATAAGTCTTAGTTCCCACCCAGACCCTGTGTGTGGCTTCAGGTCAGAGCACAGCAGCAGCAAAAGGATCCCCAGGACCATCCCTCTCAGCACCCCCAGGGTGGTTTGAGTGTGGGGAGGATTTTCCTGGAAGCTGGAGTTGCTTCCTGATCTCCCCTTGAGAGAACTTGTCTAGAGATGGTGTTTGGGCCCAGCCTTGGCAGCTCCTGCTTGTCCAGGGGCATGAGCAGAGTAGGGAAGAGCTCTCGGGAGGAAATGCCAGGTCCTCCCGTTGAGCTTCTGTCTCTGAAGGAAGCAGTGGCCCCTCCGCCCTCGCAGCCAATGGGAACAGCCCTCTCGGCACCCAGACCCGCCCCTCTGCCTTTCCAGCCAATGGGAACAGCGGCCCCGGCACCCAGACCCACCTGCTCCATCCTTCCAGCCAATGGAAACAGAAACTTCTGCAAACAGATCCGCCCCCTCTGCCTTCCCAGCCAATGGGAACAGCGGCCTCAGCACCCACCCGAGCCCCCGCTGCCCTCTGTAGGGGGTGTCACTTTTTTCCCTTGGGTATTAGCATGGTTACATGATATTTAAACATACATGAGATTACTATCTGGAACTCATGATAAAGAAATGTAAACGTTCAGGGAGGACGAGGCTGTATAAAATGCCTCTTTGTCTTTCCTGGATTTACGAAATCTGATGGAATATTACTGACATGTGCCAAGGAGTGGGCGGTGGTGACTCTGGTGGTGAAATGACCTCTCCAACACATAGTATGGACATCAGGTTCCAGGCAATTTGTCTCTAAAATCCGTTCCTATTGGGTCTTATTATTTAGGGCTTAACCTAAAGGCTGTCTCCTTTCTGAGAACCAAAGAGCTTGAGAGCAACCTGTCTACTTGCTTATTTAGAGGGATGACTTGGTTTTGGAAGGAGAACCTGTGCTGTGTGTCTGGTTCTGTCGTTGACAGGAAGTTAGAATCACAGAACCATAGAATGGTTTGGGTTCAAAAGAACCATAAAGACCATCCAATTCCAACCCCTGTGCCATGGGCAAGGTCATTACATCAGGTTGTAGTGACCAACCCCTCCAAGGAGGAAGCATCCACAACATTCTGGGCAACCTGGTCCATGCTTCTCCACTCTCACGGTACAGAATTTCTTCCTAATACCTAATGTAAATCTACCCTCTTTCAGCTTGATGCTGTTACCCCTCATGAGGCACAGGCTCTGGAGGAGGAAGCACCGACCAGCAAGACAGATGTGAAGGCCTTACTCTTGTTTGCATGAGACATTTGAAAACACCAAAATGGCAGAAATCCTTGAGGGCTGGAGGGTGCGATGTTGGGTGAATAGCAGTCTGCCTGCCAGCAGGTAATTTTAGCTTTGTAGTTCAGGGAGCAGATAGTAGCTATGCCCCAAGTTTTCTTTCCCACTGGAGGGCAGTCTGCCAGTGTTTATTTTTTGTGTGTGTTCAGTCCTGACAAGAAGGATGTTGAGGCTCTGGAGCGAGTCCAGAGAAGAGCAATGAAGCTGGTGAAGGGCCTGGAGAACAGGTCTTATGAGGAACAGCTGAGAGAGCTGGGGGTGTTTAGCCTGGAGAAGAGGAGGCTGAGAGGAGACCTCATTGCTCTCTACAACTACCTGAAAGGAGGTTGTGGAGAGGAGGGAGCTGGCCTCTTCTCCCAAGGTCCAGGGGACAGGGGACAGGACAAGAGGGAATGGCCTCAAGCTCCGCCAGGGGAGATTTAGGCTGAACATTAGGAAAAAATGTTCACAGAAAGGGTCATTGGGCGTTGGAACAGGCTGCCTAGGGAGGCGGTTGATTTACCTACCCAGGAGGTGTTTAAGGCATGGGTGGACGAGGTGCTGAGGGACATGGTTTTGTGTTTGATGGGAATGGTTGGACTTGATGATCTGGTGGGTCTCTTCCAACCTGGTGATTCTATGATTCTGTGATTTTATGAACAGCTGCATCCTCTCTTCCTGGGCATTGTGTATCCAGAGTCTGTGGATGGTCTGTACAGACTGTGCTTGGGAGGGGGTGTATCTATATTCTGAAAAGACATCCATAGGCCACTATCTCTGTATGTCTGTCCACCCAGCCTCAGCACACCCTGCTTCTCAATCACCAACTGGATGGCCATGCTGGGAACCCTGACCAGCTCAGGGCAAACCTGCTCCAGGATGTGCCCAGTCACCTATGGCAGCCCCTCCTGACTGCTGCCCAGCCTAGAAAGCTGCAGCAAAGGGGATATTTCTGCCACAAGGGCTGTCTCTGCTACCTGAAACCCTCTGAAATTCTCTTTTCATGGCCCTAAAACCCTTGCCTTCCATGCCTGATTTGTTTCTTGAAAAGGCAGCCAGATGCTATACGAGTTACGTATGTTGAGTACTTTGCATGGTACCTAGCAATGTTACTCTCAAATGGAATAAAATTTCTGAAAGCAGACAACAACCTTGGTGATGAGATTGAATCTTCCTGAGATTATTTCTGTCAGGGCAAAGGACTAGTGATTGGAATTACAGCAAATCGGTGGCACAGCACTTTCTATCTCACTGCTCAGGTACATAAAGCAAAGACCGCAGGTAACCACCAAAGATCTATTGAACCAGCATTGTGGTCTCGCTCCGGCGATCCAACCTTGAGACAGCAGCACAGGATCTCACACTGTCCCTCCGCAACAGCCACCCCATGGGCCACCACTGTGTCCTCAGGACACCTCCCTGTCTGCTCTGGAGCAGGGGAGTCACAGCCTCCATCACTCTGCTCCCCTGGTGGCAGAGCTCAAGGGGTGGCACCAGGCTGCTCCAAGCAGCAGAAACCCCTGGCTGGAGCTCTGGGCTGGGCACTGCAGGCAAAGGCAACACAGCTTCCCGGGACAGAGGGCCCCGGGAAGGCCTCTCACCTGCAGCCACAGAGATGAGGCTCAGCTTGGACACACTCTTGGATTCCTCATTCCTTTTTTAGCCTGGAGAAGAGGAGGCTGTGAGGAGACCTCATTACTCTCTACAAGTACCTGAAAAGAGGTTGTAGAGAGGAGGGAGCAGGCCTCTTCTCCCAAGTGACAGGGGACAGGACAAGAGGGAATGGCCTCAAGCTCCACCAGGGGAGATTTAGGCTGGAGATTAGAAGGATGTTTTTCACAGAAAGGGTCATTGGGCATTGGAATAGGCTGCCCAGGGAGGTGGTTGATTCACCTTCCCTGGAGGTGTTTAAGGCACAGGTGGATAAGGTCTTGAGGGGCATGGTTTAGTGTTAGATAGGAATGGTCGGACTAGAAGATCCAATGGGTCCCTTCCAACCTGGTTCTTCTATGATTCTACGATTCTATACTGCGACAGGATCCAAACCCACCGCACCCTTTGGATTATGGTTGGACTCGATGATCTGGTGGGTCTCTTCCAACCTGGTGATTCTATGATTCTATGATTTGGGGAGAGGAGCACAGCTATGCTGGGGCAGAGAGAGCATTCCACAGCTATGTCACTTTGGTGCAGTGCTGGGCCCCGGCGTCACAACACCTCCCTCCAAGCAACCCTGGGTGACACGTTTGCCCCACAGTTCCCTCCCACAGGCACATGGGAACCATGAGGGGACAGCAGAGAAGAGCCACGTACTGGGAACAGCCGTTCAGGCAGGCCCTCTGCATGGCATCGATGACGAATCGCAGGAACTCATGTGCATCCTCCTGGCGGCCAAAGCGGATGTGCTGGGCAATCTCTGCAGGAGAGGGAGGAATCAGTCCCAGCACACGCTGCGACACATGCAGCCCTTCCCTCTCTCGGGACTGGGAATCTGGGGCTTGAGCCCCCTCAACCCAAACCAGATGTCAGATGTCAGACTTAGGTTGGCCACAGGGGAAGCCCCACACAACCCCTGGCAGGCTGCAAGAGTCAGCTCCAAAGAGCAGTCTGCCAACATCTGTCCCGATCTCAAAGGTTCTGCTCCTGCATTGGTCGCTGATGCCCCTCATGTCTATGAAAGGGGAGCACAGCTATCCTTGCTCTTAATGTCTCTGATAAAGGACATGGGCTGTATTACGCTGTTGCTGCCACCGAAAACCCGGATGAGGTGGTTCTCCATAGTGCAAAGCATGCAGAACTCACCTCGCTGGCCTGGAGCGGGAGAGAAGATGTTGGGGACAAAGCCAGGAGAGATGGAGGCAGTCGATGGGACAGGAGATCTCTGGTCCAGTACAGGTCAGCCACACTAAGTTTTTTCAAGGAGCTTTGTGGTGCGGAGACACTCTGGGGCATCCTGGGTACACAGGGAGCAGCACATGCCAACCTCAGCTGAGGGGTACATGAACCTCTTAGCTCCACCTCCCGGGGCAGAACCAGAGCAGAGCCCTGGGGGCTTTGCACTCCCCTTTCTGGAGGGGAACAAGGGAGGAAGGAGGGAGGGATAGAGGTAAATGAGGGAGGAACAAGCAGGGAACGAGGGGGGAACGAGGAAGGAATGAGGGAGTGATGAGGGAGGGACAAGGGGTGAATGAGGGAGAAACAAGGGGGGAATGAAGGGGGGACGAGGGGGGAACAAGGAGGGGATGGGGGTGAATGAAGGAGGAGGGAGGAATAAGGGGTGAACTAGGGAGGGACAAAGTGTGAACCAGGGAGGAATGAGGGAGGAACGAGGGAGGAACGAGGGAGGAACAAGGGCAGAGCCTCCTTCCTCCTTGTCTCGGGAGGGATACAGAACGAAAATCCCCTTCTCCTCCTCCTGGGATGGAGACAGAAGGCAGAGCCCCCGACAGAGGGCAGAGGGCGCAAGGGGGCGGGTGCTGAGGCCGCTGTTCTCACTGGCTGAAAGGGAGGAGCAGGCGGGTCTGTTTGCTGAGGCTGCTGTTCCCATTGGCTGCGAGGACGGAGGGGGCACTGCTTCCTTCAGAGACCTCATAGGGAGGACCTGGCATCTCCTCCCGAGAGCTCTTCCCCACTCCGCTCATACCCCTGGACAAGCAGGAGCAGCCAAGGCTGGGCCCAAACACCATCTCTGCACAAGTTCTCTCAGGGGGAGATCAGGAAGCAACTCCAGCTTCCAGGAGAATCCTCCCCACACTCAAACCACCCTGGGGGTGCTGAGAGGGATGGTCCTGGGGATCCTTTTGCTGCTGCTATGCTCTGACCTGAAACCACACACAGGGTCTGGGTGGGAACTAAGATTTTCATTTAACTGTGTTTTCTGTGTTTCTGTCTGGTGCCACCAGGGCTCACCTGAAGGGCCCAGGGGAGCCCCAGGGCCTCAACTCTGCTCTAGAAATAGACAGAGCAGCAACGAAAATTTGAAAAGACCAGGAAGAAAACTGCCCTGAGAAAGAAACAGCCCCAATGAGTACAGAGAAACCCTGGGCAGGGGGTGTCCAAATGCCTGTTTGTGGGGGTTTCTGAATAGGAGGACAAGCAGAGCTGTGTGCTGGTGCTGGGCTGAGGCAGCAATACTGATGGGGGCATCTTCTCCCACCTCCCTCCACTTCCCCTCCCATTCCTATCACCAGGTGTGCTGGAAAGACCCTCAGCCTCCTCCAGGCTAAACACCCCCAGCTCTCTCAGCCACGTGCCAGAGCCGGGCTGGGCGGGAAGGGAGCGGGAGGAGGAGGGAGGAGAGCAGGTAGCATGAGGGGTGGGGCTGGGGATGCGACCAAGGCTGGAGCTGTAGGAATGGGCTGCAGCTATATATGGTGGGAGAGCGGGCATAGCCGATTGGGGCGAGGCCAGGAGGCATTGGTCTTTCTTCAAAGAATCCTTGCTGTGTGCCCTTGTGTTCTTGAACAAATAAATGCAGGAGCAACCTTTGCGCTCTGTACCCAAAGGAGTTTTACTAGGTTTTACCCTTGCTGCCCGCTGGTGGAGCTCTGGGATTTGCACTTTAAAAGTGAGAGTGCAGCTAAGAGTGATTTCAAGAGCTCACTCCCGGGCACTGGTTAGCAGGGAGTTATTTCAGTGGGTAGGTTCAGGAAGGAGTCACTTTCCCAGTTTTTAGTTCTGTCCTGCTCAGAGTTATCATTGCCACACAGCACAGTGCCTCAGTGATCTCTGGCAAGATGCTTTCCTTGAGGAAAGCTTCCTGCATTAACCCCACAATTAGAGATAGGAGCCAATACAGAACATTAAGAAATATTAAGAGAATGAGAAAAAGAGACCTGATACGCTTTAGTGCAATAAGAGGCTCTCTGTGAGCAAAGGGTGTGGATGGGAGAGCCTGAGTGTGGCAGCAGTGTGTGTGTGTCTGGGATGATCAGGGGCACATGGAGAGGGAAGACCTTGGCAATACGGAACTTGCTTTGGCAACGCTACTGGGGAGGGCAGTCAACCTCTTGGAAGCTTATGTGCAGTTGTGGAACTGTGTCTGTGTTTTTTCCTCAGTGCTCCGTCGGAGAGTCCTGACGAGCCACCAGCAAAGGAGGCAAGACAAGGTACTGCATGTGACACAAGGATTTAATGTGCCCCATTAATGTCCTTAGGTTCCTGTAGTGCAGGGAACTCTGGCTTTTGTACTTCAGTGTTATTACTGAAAGAGAAGCTTTTTGAGCCCTTCTTTCCTAGTGGGCACCTGCGTAGCCAGTTCCAGTCCCACTGGGTAACCTGCGCCAGGGGCTCTACACCCTCACAGCAAAATATTTCCCCCTAAGATCTCATTTCCATCTCACCAATTTCACCTTGAAGCTGTTCCCCCTCGTGCTATCTCTCCATTCCCTGATCAAGAGCCCCTCCCCAGCTTATATCACTGCCAACTGCTGTTGCGGGAGGGTGTGTGCAATGGGTTAGGTGGAATAAGGGGATGGGTTCTAACGCAAGTAGAAACCCTAATCCTCTTTTAAATCATCTTGTTATGTTGCCTGTTTTTGTTTTTCAGAATATGCTGTCTCTGATCATGAAGAGAAAGGTGACAGAGATGTTGCATTGGAGGTCTTGCCATCCAAGACCAAAAGTGAGGGCCAGGAGGCTTTAGCCAGCAATGCCTCTCCCGTTGCAGAGCCTGCAGCAGAGGTGAGCGAGGATTTGGGGTGTAGGTAGAGTCTGTGCAGGAGGAAAGAGGAGGCAGCTCTCCCGATGTAGCGTGAAGTTGGGCTTGCTCTGAGCTTGTATGGCTGTGGGTTCTTTCCCGTTTGTAGGCGGCAGCTCTTGCATGCAGGGTTTGCTTTCCTCAGGTTTGCCTACTCTGCTCTAGCACTTGCAGCTTGTAGTTAGGTAATTAAAATACATTATAGTATGAGAAAAAAACTGGATGCTTCCTCTGATTAAACCTCTTTCTGCTGGGTGGTTCTCCTCCAGTCTGGGAGTGGAGTCCTGTAGAACGCTGGGTCTGTAAAAACGAGTCATGAAGTGCTTGGCTCTAGTCTGGTTCAAAGGTAGCATTACTTTTCTTATTGCCCCATAAGAGGAACGGTCACCGTCTAAGTGTTTGTTCCTGAGAGAGTCGTTAACTCCTGTTTATATAAAATATACTTCAAGTGCTAAACTGCTGCACTTTGTCAGTAAGAATCCTCGAATGGTTTGGGTTGGAAGGGACCTTAAAGCCCGTCCAGCTCCAAAAAGCTGCCATGGGCAGGGACACCTCCCACTGCATCAAAGCCCCATCCAGCCTGGCCTTGAACATCCCCAGGGAGGGGACAGACACAAGCTTGTGTTCTTTTAATCACTGCACGTATGGGAGCTCTTATTATTATTTTTTTTTAAAAGCATACTTGTCAGAGTTCCTGCAGAGGTTTGTGTTTTGCTGACATCTGAACTGGCAAATAATGGTCCCCAGGTCGTGACAGAGCTTACCACATTGCAGGGAGTTTGTCTGCTTGGATTCACATTGAGGTTATACTCACATTGCTACATTTTTTTGTTTTTACTTCAGGCTCAGTCCCTTTCTTCTCCACCTAAGAAACAAAGAGTGTCTGCACCAGAAACACCAAAATCTGGTAAGGTTGACATTGCACTATTAACTCCTTTCTTTTTCACCTTGCTGTGTTTGGGGTGCAGCTGCAGCCTCTGGGCTCACAGTGTTGAAGTAGCGACATCTGGGTTGTGTCTGGCACTGCTGGAATATGAATTCTTCTCTGCATCCTTGTGTTGCCTCTGGACTGGGGCATTTCTCCCTCTGTACTCAGCACTGGTGAGGCCGCTCCTTGAATCCTGTGTCCAGTTCTGGGTCGCTCCCCACAAGAAGGATGTTGAGGCTTTGGAGCAAGTCCAGAGAAGAGCGACAAGGCTGGTGAAGGGGCTGGAGAACAGATCCTATGAGGAGCGGCTGAGAGAGCTGGGGTTGTTTAGCCTGGAGAAGAGGAGGCTGAGAGGAGACCTCATTACTCTCTACAAGTACCTGAAAGGAGGTTGTAGAGAGGAGGGAGCTGGCCTCTTCTCCCAAGTGACAGGGGACAGGTCAAGAGGGAATGGCCTCAAGCTCCACCAGGGGAGATTTAGGCTGGAGATTAGGAAGAAGTTTTTCACAGAAAGGGTCATTGGGCATTGGAATAGGCTGCCCAGGGAGGTGGTTTATTCACCTTCCCTGGAGGTGTTTAAGGCACGGGTGGATGAGGTATTGAGGGACTTGGTTTAGTGTTAGATAGGAATGGTTGGACTAGAAGATCCGATGGGTCCCTTCCAACCTGGTTGTTCTGTGATTCTGTGATTCTGTAATCCATTTCTAGTGCTGCGCGTGGCTATTTCTGCTATTTCTGTGACAGTTAGTGAGCTGCAGGTGCATAACAGGGACACCTGCCACTGCACCAGGCTGCTCAGAGATGAGGTGCTCAGGGATGCCGTTTAGGAGTGGATAGGTATGGGTTGCATTTGATGATCTCAAAGGTCTTTTCCAACCAAACAATTCGATGATATTCTATGAAACTCCCAAAGTTCAAACTTCCTGACCGTGCAGTCGTCATTACAAGGTTTTTTTGTATTTCTCACCCAGCAAGCGAGCACTTTGTGCATCTGATGGTAAATGAAAGCTGTCTTCTTGCTCTCATGGGGCTACTTTTCTGTGCAGGTTTCAAAGCTGGAGAAGTTTGCGGCCCACAATTGCCTCCAAGAGGTGATGTGACCAGGTAGAGTCTCTTGTAATCACCCTTCTCCTGTCGTTTAGCTCTGTGTGTGTCTCTTATCCAGAACAATTCCATGGGACAGTACGGATAGACAGCTCACTCCTCTCTTTTTCTCTCCCTCACCTCACAGGGTGGAGAACACGAAGGAGGAGAAGAGAAGAAGAAAACTTGCAGCTGGAAAGGTAAGTCTGTGTTATTGATGATTTCACTTCTTAAGCAAATACAGCTCTTTGTGATGAGAAATCCTTGCCCTTCTCACTCACGTATTGCTGAGTGAGTCATGTGTTTGTGGCGGTTGGTTTGCTCAGGGAAAGCAGGAATGTTGTGTGAGAAGTAGTGCTCTCACCAAGGGTTTCCTGCTACCATTTGTTTGTTTCTGGACTATCACAAGTGCACCAGGCTATGCTCTTCTCCACACTTACTGTGTTGGGCACAGCTTAAAAGCCTTGTGCCCAGACTTAGTTGTCCTGCAGAGCTGTGCTGTTGTATCTTTAGTCCTGGCTTGTTTTGTGAGGTTGGCTGTACACTTCTGACTTTCCTCTCTGCTTGGGATTGAGATCACACAGTTTTAATGGTGGAAATGGGAGCTGTTAATTTCAATCTCAATTTGCTAGGCACATGTGGGGGCTGTGCTGGGGTTCTTAATGCCAAACTGACCTTGTTCCTCTCCTGCCTCTGCTGAGCTTTGAGGGCAGTGCTGCCCGGCTGGAATGTGCTCCCCAATAAAAAGTAACTTTGCAGTTTTCTGTCTGGATGTGTGTACAAAAACCCTTCCAGTTTTATACATCGGTAAGATTTTCTGCACTATCACCTAGCAAAAATGTGTGTTTCCTGGCTCACTTCATGTCCTTTTGCCCAACAGAAACAGAATGGAGCCGACAAATCTGGAAATGCATCATCCCGATTACTTCAATCAACAGTTACATCCCGAAAATCATCCAGCGTTAAAGCGGAAGGAAGAAAGTCACCGGACTCAGGCAAAAAGGCAGACGACTTTCCTCCAGTCACAGAGGTACCATAGCTGATGGTTTGTTAGACAGGACACAGTGCTAGTGTCAGCAGTAATGCTGATTTTTATTATGCTCCACGTACTCCTTCAGTTGAGCTCACCTAAGAGTTTTTGAGGCTTCTGCTACCAGGACAAAAGCTAGGCCAGGCTTAAGAACACAGCAGTACTAACCCGATTCCCCCTGGTTAAGAGGCAGAGCCTCTTGAAAGGATTTTGTCCTGTTCTCCTGTGGTGGTGGAACCTGAAAAATAAGCTTTGGCTGCTTCGTAGTGCTGCATTGCTTGGGGGGCAGCTGAGCATCTTGGGGTGCATCCTTAGGGTCCCACAGAGCTGTGTGTGGACCCTCAGGACCCTGCAGAGCCCTGTGTGCGTGCTGAGCGTTGCAGTGTCTGGAGGAGTTAACTTAGTTACAGTGTTGAGGGGGAGTGGGAGTCCAGGTTCCCCTGCTCACCTGAATTTTGGCTGCTTTTATTCTTTGGAGTCACGGTCGTGCTGATCTAATTGATCATGTCTGGAGAAAGGCAGAGGCTAACTTGTCCTTTCCAAGGGTTTACACAGTCTGCTCAGTAGAAGGTAAACCAGGTGCTGTGCTTCATTTTCCAGCCCAGATTCCACCAAGAAAGGGACCTAGTGGTTTATTTGTATTCCTTACCCAGACTTAGGTGGCAACATTGGTCTTGGGGCCAGTGGGATGCACAGCCTGGACTGGTGGTTGCCTGACTCGAGCGTAGCTGCCTCAGTTTCCCTTCCTTAACCCTCAGTATGGCAAGGGCTGCAGCAATACATGGCAAAGGGGTTTGCTCTACTTCTGTTGATTTTTCAGCTGCTTTAGTGTGTTTGGTGCCCACAGGTTGGATATGGGCTTCCTTTTGTTAAAACAGACCAGGCCAAAGCTGAAAGTTGGGGTGCTGAGCTGACAACAAAAGGCTGTTACTAACTTGGCAAAAAGCTGGTACCTGAGCTTCACTACAGGCTTTCTTGCAGCTGAAAGCTTGTTAGCATGCTCATTACTCTATTTGATGAGTCCTTCCCCATTTCATTGTTTGTTTTAGGCCATGGAGAGAAAGATTAAGGCCACATTTTGCCACGGGGATGCGAGTGATGTCCTTAGCAGCGCCTTCAAAATGGACATCACCCGCCAAGACATCTGCACGCTGCAGAAAGGTCGCTGGCTCAACGATGAGGTAAAAGTGGCCGCAGCATGACGAGATCCTCGTTGGGCGAGAAGCCTCATGGCCCTTGCTGCTCTATCATTCTTTTGGTAAGCTAGGGTCTTGTTTTACATCTCAAGCTTACTCTTTATGGTACAGATCATAAATTTTTACGTGAATTTATTGATGGAGAGAGCCAAGAAGAACGACTATCCAGCAGTTTATGCTTTTAATACGTTCTTCTACCCCAAACTAAAATCCAATGGATATGCAGCAGTGAAGAGATGGACCAGACACGTCGATCTCTTCAAGAATGACATTGTCTTAGTCCCTGTGCACCTGATCAATCACTGGACTCTGGTGGTGAGTCAAAGTGGCTTTTTGTTTGGAGTTGGATAGGGAGAGAAAACTGGTGAGAAAAGTCTTATCAATTTTGATATTTGTGCAGAGAAGTCTGTGCTTCTCTGACAGTTCCCTTGTAATCACAGGCCATAGACATGAGAAAGAAGACGGTCAAATTCTTCAACTCCATGGCACTCAAGAGTGGGGACAAAATCTGTGAAACTCTACTGTAAGTAACCAGTTGCTTGGGCACTGCTCTCACATTGTGAATTATGAGAAGGCTTTTGGACCTTGTCCGACCTTGTCCCTGGGACACAACTGCAAGTTTCCACGTTTCTTTTAGATAACGAAGCAGGAGTCTTTGCCTTGCTGTGAGTCATGTGACATTGGCTGCTTACCTGGTATCACACAGTCCCCTGCAGTCAGGGCCTTGGGTACCTGGGTTCTGCCCCCTTTCCACCACACACACACACACTCACTGCCCAATACACTCCAACCTGGTGCCACCTGTACTGCCCCTGCTGGGAATGGAACAATCGGGCTTTAAGGAGTGAGCTTACGCTTTTGTGGAAGCCTCTGCTGGAATCACTGGTCTCATTCCTGACCAGTAAATGATACCTCACATCCTCTCGTTATGTCTGTAAATTTAAGGCTTGGATTTTTCCTCTGAAAGCCTTAAATCAGCTGCTGTAAGGATGCTCTGATGTTTGGTTTGCCTGCTGTTCAGCTCCCCATGATCCTACAGCAGCTCTGTTTTTGTTGACCTACATTCTAGAGGCAAAGAATGACTTTGATTTTTTTTCAACAGCAAATACCTGCAGGAGGAAAGTCAGGAAAAAAGACAAGTGAAGCTGGATCCTTCAGAGTGGACCCTTCACAGTATGACGTCACATGTACGTGAGCACTACTGGGATGTGAAATGGGAACTCTCAGCTCCTTCTCTTTAGAGGTCTTGACACTCTCTAAGCCCAAGCTTTTAGAAAAGAGCCTTAAGCATCTCATGTTCTTATGGTGCCACCTTAGGCCACAGCTGACCCAGGAAACCATGGAATCGCAGAGTGGTTTGGTGCAGGAGGTACCTTAAATCCTGTCCAGTTCCAGCCCCTGCCATGGGCAGGACACCTTCCTCACCAGCTTACTCAAAGCCCCATCCAACCTGGTCTTAACCCTGCTGGGATGAAATCTTTCAACGTGACCTCTCCTTGTTTGAATTAGTCTGCCATGTTCAGGTGAATCTGACTTTGCCCCCACTTCCCAAGACAAACTTAATCTGTTTGGCTCTTGTTGGAGAACACAGGCTTTGGAAAAGGGTTTGGATTTTGGGATAATTATTGTTGTTGGGGGCACAAGTCCTGGTGTGTGACAAAGCAGAGGGTTGAGCGTGTGTTTCCCTGAGTTGGGCTCCAGGAAAGCTGGGGAGGGGCTTACTGAGGGCATGGAGCGCTAGGGCAAGGGGGATTGGCTTTAAATTGTGAGGGGGGAGATTTTTGTCCTAATGTCCAATCCAAATTCCTGATGATGAGGGAAGTAAGGCCCTGACCCAGGTTGCCCAGAGTAGAGGTGGCTGCCCCATCCCTGGAGGTGTTCAAGGCCAGGCTTGATGGGGCTTGGATCAGCCTGGTCCAGTGGGAGGTGTCCCTGCCCATGGCAGGGGTGGGACTGGATTGACTTTGAGGCCCCTTCCAACCCAAACCATTCCCTGATTACGAGTTAGTAGCAAAGAGCACAGCCTAAAGACTCAATCAGAGAACCACAACCCCAAGTAAACCTCACATAGAAGGCGTCTCTCTTAGGAGACTGCTCTCCCTTCTCAGCCTGCCAAGAGCTTGGATTGTAACCCCCATGTGAAGGGAGCGAGGAGCTGATGTGTGGTCAGTCAGGTCTGTTCCCTGAGTTGTGTGATGGTGAATGGATTATCCTGAGTGTCTGTTAGGATGGGTAACGTGTGCTGCTTCCAAACTTCCTCTCTTTTATGGTACTGGAAAATTCTGTTTCTTTGCGTTCCTTAGGAAATCCCTCAGCAAGAAAATGGAAGCGACTGTGGAGTCTTTGTCTGCAAGTACGCAGACTATATCGCCAGAGAAAAACCATTAACATTTACACAGGTGAGTGGGAGTTAAAACTGGCTCCAGACGTCTTTGCTCAGATGCAAGAGCCAAGGAAAGTTACAGAATCCTAGATTGTCCTGAGCTGGAAGAGACCCTTGAGGCTTATTGAGTCCAAGTCCTGTCCGTGCACAGGACACCCCGACATTCCCACTGTGGGGCTGAGGGCATTGGCCAAACCCTTCTGGAACATTGTCAGGCTGTGGCTGCTTCCCTGGGAGCTGTTGCAGGGCTCCACCTCCCTCTGGGGGAAGAACCTTCTCCTCCTGCTCAGCCTCACACTCCCCTGTCAGCTGCTGATTGTGCCTGGAGCAGGGATGGAGGTTCTATCCCTCACTCTGGGGTTGGTGTGGAGCTGGTGGGATTGGAGCTTCCCAGTGTCCTCGTAAGGTCAGAGTTGTGTTCTCCATCCTTCCATCTGGTGTCTGCTTCCTACTTCACTACACGAGATGCCGCAGCCAGTGGGTTTGGGATACCTGGCCCTGGAGAAGTGCCTATTTTCTGCCTCAACTTCATGTTTAAAAGGTATTTCCTTTTCTTTCCAGCGTCACATGCGTTATTTCCGGAAGATGATGGTGTGGGAGATTCTCCACCAGCAGCTGCCGGAGTGATGCATGAGATGTGTGATGAGAACCGTAGTGTGATCAACTCCAGGTGACTGAAAAGGCTTTTAGTTCTTTTCCCAATACTTTATTTGGATAGGTAGTAGGCACACAAATTGTCCTCTTGAGACTCTGCAGTAGTGGTTGAGGAGGGGTGGTGGTTTCTTGGCTCTGGAGGCAGTAACTCTCCCTAAGCACCTGAGACCCAAGCAGAACTGTGGCTGTGACGGGGAAGAGGCAGCACTGTCAGCCTCCGTCACTGAGATGCAGCACACGTGGCCACGTTACCCACAAAGAGGACTCTCACCCACAAACCACAGCAAAAGAAGGATTTGATGTTTAGCCATTTCCTGGGAAGCAGGGCCTCAGCACAAGTGACGGTTACATGGGAAGACAAACCCGTAACAAGGAACATTCCTGCTTCCTGCTTCTTTCCCTGAACTTTTCTTGCTGACCATGTTGTTCTATGGTCTGGGCTATCCCTTCAGTACTTGGTGTCAGCTCTCCCAGCCGTGTCCCCTCCCATCTCCTTGCCCACCCCCAGCCTACTGGCCGTTGGGGCAGTGGGAGAGCCAGAAAAGCCCTTGATGTTGGGCAGGGGATGCTTAGCAATATCCCAAATCCTGGTGTGTTCTCAGCACTTTTCTAGTTACAAGTGTAAACCACAGCACATAGGAACTGCTGTCAAGACATTTAAGGCCATTACAGTCAGATCTAATAAAATGACATAAATACAGCCCTTGGGTAATTTACCACAAACTAGATGTAACATGAGTAATATTACATAGGCAGATCATAGAAAGACTGTAGAATCTAAAACATAGTAAAAGATAAACAAATCAAATTTATACCTCCTACACTTTCCAGAGCAGCAAATGAGGTGTGATTCCTAAGTGTCTCTTGAGCTTAGTGTATGGAAGTGAAAAGTGGAAATACACCTTCTCAGTATTTGGTTTCATGCTCCTGCAGAGCAACGTGTCCATGCAACCCCACTAACTCCTGTTAGTCTTTATTTGTGAAATAAAAACATGCCTCATGAGGAAGGAGGCATTCCCAGACAAAGATGTAAAGGAAGGTTTTCCAAAGTGCCAGGTATATGTTTGTTATTTCAATATTCCAAAAAAAAAAGAATGACCAAGTTTTTAAGGAATGTGTTCATTCCTCTTGCCAGCCCTGAAAACTGAGCGAGTGAAGGATCTGGGTTATGGGAAAGTTAAGGGAAGTTCCGTAGATAAGTTTTGAGATTCAGGTATTTGAAGACTAACAATATTTAAATACTTATAAATGGTAAATAAGATTTGTAACCCTATTTGATGTGCCTGGAAGTGATATGTCTAAGTATTTTTTTTGAAGACTTTCAGATATTTTGAGAAGTTTGAATATTTTAGGAAATCTAGATGTTCTTTGGAAAATAACTTTGAAAGTAATTTATTTCTGAAATGAATTATCTCGGTTTGCTAAGTGTGCCAAATTTAAATTTGTGCTTTACAAAAGTGAGGCGACTGCCTAGAACCACTTTACGTCTTTTTTTTTTTAACCCCTGATTTTATTTCCTCAGTTTTAAGTGCTAAGACACCGCAGAATTTACAGTCAAGGAAGTTTAGGTTAAGTATATACTGCGACAAAGAGTCAAATGCTGTGATAGGTTTTTGTTTTCCTCCAAACTGTGAAGTGAAAGAGAACATGCACCAAACCTTCTTGCACTCATAGAGAGAAGGCTCATTCCATCCACTTGGAGAGGATGAATCTCTTTCTAAGCAGAATATTGATATGATAATCCTTAGAAATGAATTGACATCAAGTAAGAATCCAGTACTATAGATGTTGGGTGATTAATGGAAAAGTGCTGGCTTCCTCTCTCCGTAGGGTATTTCTCAGGATTTTTTTGACCAGCTGAACATCTTCCAAGGCAGAATTTATAGAATGTCTCAGCAGAAGAATAGTTTCACAGCAAGTTGTTCTTGATGCTATGGCAGATTTTGAATGTTTACTGTCAAGTGAGCAAGTGATCCAAAGCATCTTATTTGTTGTTTCTCATTGTAGCTGGAACATGTGGCTCTTTTCGACGTGGACCAAGTGGAATTATGACAACCTGTTCAATATGAAGGCAACGCCCATTGTGTCTGGGCCACTACAACATCTGACCCAGACAGGGTATGCTTTTTCGATCTTTCTGAATCCACTCTTACAATTTTGGATCTTTCTTAAATTATTTCATACGTATTTGTGTAAATTTGTAAATACGTGTAAATACGTATGTTTGTTTAAATAAGCAAATTACCAGAGTAGAGATGGTAAGAAAAGATCTTGGGCACTAGAAGGAAGCCCAAGTGTTTAATATCTGTGCAAATGACTATTCACTGTAGTAGTTCTTAATGTTTCTAAGTTATAAATAATTTTTAAATAAAATACAGAAACTTATATTTGGAGTCCCAGAGTGCTTAATGAGTTTATAGAGTATATTTCAGTTTGTATCTCAATACTTACTGTGTCTTAGCATAAAAACCACTCATCTAACTACTTTCTCTGATCTTGTTAGGTGTTTCGTACCTACCCATCTTCTCTTATCAATCCACTATTTTCCAATAATGATTCTAAATACATAACTATAAATAACTATACGTAAAATAGTAAGTGCCATCAAGTATTCTTGTTAGAATGCAGGCTACTGAGATGCATTTTAACTTATGTTTTACATTGTGAGTGAAATGAATTTACTCACTAAAGGACAGAGACAACCCCTACCTGTAGGAAAAAAAATGAAATAAAAAAATCTTTCACATCTTTTCCTTTTCTGCAGTGAAATGCTGAATAAATTAGTTAGAGTAAGTTGAGGAACATGCAGTCTATATGTACTTTCACAAGTACATAATGTATTTCCGACGCAAGTTTTGGGAAGGCTGAATTCTTGGCTTCTTTATTAACGTTGAGGGGCTTTTCCTATCACTCACTGCCCTGGATTTCCTGCTGCTTTCACTATTTTAGGGCAATGTTGCTGGGTGCAAGGGCTGCAGTTTCCAGCTGCTGTGTCTATCGGAGGGCAAAGTTTGGGGTTGTTTCAGCAATAGCTCTTAGTTTGCACAGTGTTTTCTTGAGTGATTTTGAGATAGTTTCTTCCAAGATAATTAATTCTTACAATATGCTGTAAAAAAGCATTCTTAGGAAGTAGCATGTTTCTAGCATAATTCTTTGTTTTTTACTGAGGGGATCCTGCTGATTCTTGGACTGGATCAAAGTTTGTGGTGCCTCAGACCTTATCCTTTATGGACATCCGCGTCTTCCTCGGATTCTTCTTCCATGTAAGTAGTTTATGCATTTATGGTCTCCAAACCAATTCAAACCCTTTGTTTCAATAGGCAGATTTCCTCCTGTTAGACGGCGTTATTGTGTGACACTTTAATCCCAGGATGGTTTTGCGAAAGTCTGTCCACAAAGAGCCTATTGCTTGAAGGCTTCGTTAGGAAGAGAGCCCCTCTCCCTCTGGGTGGGTGCTCAGACCCCCCTGCCCCAAGGCAAAGGATGTTTGTCTGACACCTCCAGCCCCTGCAGTCTCTGCTGTGCTGTGACTGGGGCAGGAGGCTCTTGCTGAGCGCTGTGTGTCTCATCCCTACAGAGATTAACAGCACATTGAACAAGGATTGAATTTTTTTTTCATCTGTGAAATTTATCCTCACTTCTGTACCACAGAGTTTTGTGTTGCAGGGATCTCATTTACCCAAAAAAAAAAAAACCATAGATCAAAGAACTACTTTCTCTAAACTTTTGTGTGATCTTGTCAGAACATACTGGTACCCAACCAGTTCCTCCAGGGGAGGGTCAGCTTTTGCGGCACCTGCTGGGGTGTGCGGGTGGTTCGCGGTCCCAGGGGATCAGGCTGAGCTTCAGGTTCAATTCCTTAGGTGGCTCTGACAGTGCCTGTGACCATTGCGGGTGGTTTCTGGTTGGCTGGCACTGGCCTCATTTCAGGTGAGACAGGCTAAAGTCAGATGGTGAGGAAACTGAGTTAGATTAAGTGTCTTAAACAATTTATTTGTGTCTGACCTCAGCCCCCAAGAAACATTATGGGATGAGAAGCAGCGGTGATGGATGTACCTGCAGCCCAGAAAGCTGCCTTGTCCTGGGCTGTGTCCAAAGCAGTGAGACCGGTGAGGGAGGTTACTGCAGCCCTCTGCTCTGCTTTGCTCTGGTGAGACCCCATCTGGAGCCCTGTGCTCAGCTCTGGAATCCCCAACATGCCAATGACACAGACCTGTTAGAGCGAGTCTGGACAAGGGCTACAAAGATGATCCGAGGACTGGAAGAGCTCTGCAGTGGGGACAGGCTGAGAGACTTGGGGTTGCGCAGCGTGGAGGAGAGATGACTCTGGGGAGGCCCTAGAGCAGCTTCCAGTACTGAATGTGGCTCTGGGAAAGCTGGGGAGGGACTTTTTACAGGGCCATTGAGTGACCGTACAAAGGGGAAGGGCTTAAAACTGGAGGAGGGAAGATTTAGTTCAGGCAGTAGGAAGAAATTCTTGGTGATTTGGGTGGTGAGGCCCTGTCCCAGGTTGCCCAGGGAAGTGGTGAGTGTCCCATCCCTGGAGGTGTTCAAGGGCAGGTTGGAAGGGGTTTCGAGCAACGTGATTCAGTGGGAGGTGTCCCTGTCCTGAGCAGGGAGTGGAACTGGATGGTTCTGTTGTTGGTGCCTTACTGAGTGGAAAATTAACTCCTGGGATTTACTCTCTTTTGTCCTCACAGAGGGAGCAGTGGCTGTGGCAGAGATGTTGTGTCTAGTGGGACCGGGAGGGCGGTGACTGCAGCCCTCTGCTCTGCTTTGATCTGGTGAGACCCCATCTGGAGCCTGTGTTCGGCTCTGGAATCCCCAACATGCCAATGACACAGACCTGTTGGAGCGAGTCTGGACAAGGGTTATGAAAATTCATAGAGAATTCCCCTCCAGACTGGAGCTGTTCTTATGGCTTCCTGGAGGTCCATGGTGCATCATTCCCTAACACAGATTCCTAAAGCTTCCTTGGACACAGGGCAACTGATGTTGCTTCAAGGGATGTAGGAAGCTTCTCTGTTTTCAAGGATTTAAAATCCTTGTGCTACTGATGTTTGTGACCTGAGTGAATGGAACATTAACTCCTGGGATTTACCCTCCTTTGTCCCCACAGAGGGAGCAGTGGCTGTTGCAGAGATGTTGTGTGCAGTGGGACCGGCAAGGGAGGTGACTGCAGCCCTCTGCTCCGCTTTGCTCTGGTGAGACCCCATCTGGAGCCTTGTGCTAATAATACAGACCTGTTACAGCGAGTCTGGATAAGGGCTACAAAGGTGATCCAAGGGCTGGAGCAGATCTGCTGTGGGGAGAGGCTGAGAGAGTTGGGGTTGTTCAGCCTGGAGGAGAGATGACCCTGGGGAGACCCTAGAGCAGCTTCCAGTACTAAATGTGGCTCTGGGAAAGCTGGGAAGGGACTTTTTACAGGGCCGTGGAGTGACAGCACGAGGAAAATTTCTCTAAATTGGAAGGGGCAAGATTTAGTTTAGGCAGTAGGAAGAAATTCTTGGTGATTTGGATGTTGAGGCCCTGTCCCAGGTTTCCCAGGGAAGTGGTGGGTGTCCCATCCCTGGAGGTGTTCAAGACCAGGTTGGAAGGGGTTTCGAGCACTGTGATCCAGTGGGAGGTGTCCCTGTCCTTGGCAGGGAGTGGAACTGTTTGGGCTTTTAGGTCCCTTCCCACCCAAACAGTTCTGTGAGTTGTGATTTGAATACATTTGAACTATATTCCTACTTGGGACCCCCTCGGTGGTTGGAGTCCAGATCTAGCCGTGTGCAAGAGAAAGTCAGAGACCAGTCAGCTTTGCCCGGGTTCTCAGGAGGGACAAAGGCAGCGCTACCAACCTAATCCTCACCGTGTCTCACAGCAAATGCAGCTGAAGCTTTAGCTTAAGGACCCTGTCATTTCTTCAACCTGAGAAGAGCTTGAAGCTGAGGATGCCAAGAGCTGCAGGAAGTGCATAGCAGAGGACGAAACACTGGAAGGAAAGGAGGGAATTGCTGTTGTGCAGGTGACTGTCGTAGCTGCAGGCGCTGCTTTCCAGCAGGGCCTTTTTATTTCTCACTGGGTGCATGCGATGGGAAACGGCACAAAGATCAGCATCTTGGCCTTTCTTGAAACAGTTTTAAACTAAATTCCATTTGCAAGGATTACATAGATGTGCTAGGAAGCCATTTAAGGAACGTCAATCAGTGCCCTTGTCTGACACTATGGATGTGTTTCATAGCGTCACTCAATGTGACCAAATGCTTCAGCTTTCGAAATCTTTCTTTTAGGAATCCTACCAGCAACTGCTTAGATTTCAGGTGTCAGCATTGTCTTTGCTTCTGTGTTTGAGAGAAAGAGGTGACTGATGTTGCTTCAAGGGATGTAGGAATCTTCTCTCTTTTCAAGGATTGAAAATCCTTGTGATTCTGATGTTTGTGACCTGAGTGAGTGGAACATTAACTTCTGGGATTTACCCTCTTCTGTCCCCACAGAGGGAGCAGTGGCTGTGGCAGAGATGTTGTGTGCAGTGGGACCGGCGAGGGAGGTGACTGCAGCCCTCTGCTCTGCTTTTCTCTGTTGAGACCCCATCTGGAGCCCTGTGCTCAGCTCTGGAATCCCCAACATGCCAATGACACAGACCTGTTAGAGCGAATCAGTCTGCTCTCCCAGACTGAGAGGGAGGCAATAGTTGAGGGCATCTCATTTCCTCGCTCTTCAGGCAGGGCTCTCTCCACCTGGGCACATCCTAGGGATTTGGCCAGTGTGTTTGGCAGAGGCCGAGCAGGGAGGTTTTTACCTTGATTCCAGCTCAGGGCAGAAAGAACTGCTGAACATGGTCTGGTTTTGAGAGAAAGGAATTTTGTCTGAATTTGGGGTCTGTTTAGGGTCACTGATTTTAGGGTAGGAAAGAAGTAATACTCCAAGTCCCTTCCCTCTCAGAGGCTACAGACCTTTTGTGTTTACAGCCCAGGGCACTCCCTTTCTCTCCAGGAATTGTGTGAACACTGCTGACCCAGTGGTCTTGCCCAGAGGGTGTGCCAGTGGTTCCTTAGGCTGCACGTTTGCTGTGGGTGAAAGCATTCCCTTGTGTCCTTTCTCAGCTGGATACACAGTGTGGATCAGTGTAGAGAAGGAGGAAGAATGGGAATTAAAACTTCTTCCCCTAGTCCTTCAGTGTGTCCTGTGTCTGTGACATCAAAGCAGGAGGGGAGATGAATTTTGTTATGGATGTGATACCTTGGGCATGTTTTAACTGCATGGAATTTTTAATGGATTTGGTTTGTTGTTTCCTTTTTCTTTCAGAATCGTGTTTCCAAGGAAGTATCTCAGAAGTCAAGTTGAAGGGATGCAGACAAAGCAAACATTAAAGAACAGCAATGTCCGAGTACATTCTTGGTGTCCCTTCCTAGTAGCATTGCACTCCTCATCCCCTGATGTTACTCCTTACCTCCTACCCCTCTGTGTCCTCTCAGCATCTCTGCTGCTCTTCTAGCTGGCTCTACCGACAGCTGGGGAGGTGCTACTCTTGTCTTTTCATGGATTCCTGTTTTATTGGAAACTGTGGCTCACCCAGAGACAGGGTGTTGCAGGCAGGGAGGACAGGAGCACCAGCTCCTGCATTCTCTGCTCCGTCACGCTGGGTGCCTCCTCAGCAGGTCCCCAGGGAAGCGATGGATGGAGCAGGCTAATGACAGAGGATAAAAGTTGAGTAGAAATCAGGTATAATTAATAAATTCATAGTGTCTGTACATGCTTTGGAAGTGCTCCAGACACCATTTTAACTTTGAGTTTATCACTTGGCCAGCATGGGGCAGGGGGACATGGTCTCCAGCTGCTGAGAGGGCAGGGCAGCAGCAGTGAATGGCAGCTCGGGTCTGATTTTGGCACAGCCTCTAGTTTTATAGAATCACTGAAGAGTTGGAAGCCCATCTGGTTCCAATCCCCTGCAGGGGCACCTCCCACTGGATCAGGTTGCTCCAAATCCCATCCAACCTGGCCTCGAACACCTCCAGGGACAGGGCAGCCTCAACTTCTCTGGGCAACCTGGGCCAGTGCCTCCCCACCTTCACAGCAAAGCATTTCTTCCCAAAATCTCATCTCATTTTCCTTTCTTTCAGCTTAAAACCATTCCTCCTCATCCTATCCCTGCACTCCCTGATCAAGAGCCCCTCCCCAGCTTTCCTGGAGCCCCTTCCAATGCTGGCAGCTGCTCTAAGGTCTCCCAGAGTCTTCTCTTGTCCAGGCTGAACAACCCCATCTCTCTCAGCCTGTCCTCATTCCGGAGGTATTCCAGCCCTCGCATCATCCCCATGGCCTTCTCTGGGCTTGCTCTTACATATCCGTGTCCTTGTGCCAGGGAAGCAGCAGGTAATAAAGGATTGGTTGACATAATCGCAGTGACTTTTTCTGAAGGTAAATTCTAACTCCTAGATTTGTGCTGGGAATTGAGAGCGTTCAGGGGATGATCTTCTCCTTGCAGTCACAGGTGAAAAGAAAATCTGAAATTTAAAATGTGATAGAGTGTAAAGAACATGGAATACAGATAGAGCACATGGAAAGGATGTTCTGTTCAGGGAGAGCACGGTCAGTTTGTGCTTGTGTAGACAAGGATTAACAAAAATGAGGATACATGAGGGATGATCCCCTGGCACTGGGATCAGGGATGCAGGGAGCTGTGTGAGGGGCAAGGGGGCATGTGGAGCACACTGGGGAAGCACTGCTGGTGCTTTCTGGCCCTCGGGCTCTGATTTTTCCCCCTCACAAGGGGAGCGCAGGTGGCATTTAGGCCCAGGAGCTGCTCCAACAGGGGAAAATTCCCATCTTCTCCTCCCCCTGCTATTTACCCACCAGGGGGCGGTGGCTCCGCCTTCATGGAGGAGGAGAAGGAGGAGGGAATTGGGGATGCAGGGAGCTCTGTGATGTGCACAGGAGGCCTTGTGGCTACAGGGAAGGCTCTTCATACTCTGAGTGCCAAGGGGGCATTTGGGAATCCCCATTCCTGGAATGAGGGATGCATGGGGTTCTGTGAGGGGCAAGGGAGCACATGGGACAGAGCAAGGAGACCCCATGCCTGGGATTAAGGGTAGGGGGTTCTCCATGAGGGGTATAAAATCCCTATGCCTGGATTTAGGGATGTAGAGAGGGGCAGGGAGCATGTGGAGCAGAGGGAGACATCCTCATACCTGGGATTAGGGCTGCAGGTGTCTCTATGAGGGACAGAGCAGGGGATCCTCAGTGCCACGATTAGGGCTGCAGGGATTTCTGTGAGGGGCAGGGAGCCTATGGGGCAGAGCAGGGAATCCCCCTCCCCACATTTAGGGATGCAGGGGTCGCTGTGAACGGCAGAGAGCCCATGGAATATTGGAATCATCACACAACATAGAATCATAGAATCACCAGGTTGCAAGAGACCCACCGGATCACTGACGCCAACCATTACTATCAAACAGTAAAGCATGTCCCTCAGCACCTTGTCTACCCATGTCTTAAACCCCTCCAGGGAAGGTGAATCAACCACCTCCCAGGACAGCCTGTTCCAATGCCCAATGACCCTCTGTGTGAAAAACTTCCTCCTAATCTCCAGCCTAAATCTCCCCTGGCGGAACTTGAGGCCATTCCCTCTTGTCCTGTCCCCTGTCACTTGGGAGAAGAGCCCAGCTCCCTCCTCTCTACAACCTCCTTTCAGGTAGTTGGAGAGAGCAATGAGGTCTCCTCTCGGCCTCCTCTTCTCCAGGCTAAACACCCCCAGCTCTCTCAGCCGTTCCTCATCAGGTCTGTTCTCCAGACCTCTCACCAGTCTCGTTGCTCTTCTCTGGACTCGCTCTACAGCCTCAACATCCTGGATCTGAGCTTAGGGGTTGGATTCAGGGACATCTCTGCAATGAGGAGCCACCAGGCAGACAACACCCTCACAGGCCGTCCACCATCTTAGAACAGTTTAGGGGTAGAGATATTTCATGTTTATAAAGGTTTTAATTGAAGAAAGCAAGAGAAAAGGAACACTATCACTTCAGCTCTTCAGCTAGAAGTTTATCCAGTAGTGGCTCACGTTACAGTATAAACCTGTTAGCAACCCTGCTGAGACTGCCTTCTTCCTACAGCACAACTCGCTGCAAGCTTCACGGTTATTCCCAGTCTTCAGCTAAAATGTTGTTACTATATTCTTGTGAGAAGCCTCTTGAAAGCACCCTCTAGGATGGAAAACCATTGCCAAGGATGGTGAAGCTCCCAGTTTCCTCAGAGGAAGCTCTCCTGGAGTCTTTCCCACATATCTTGTGCTGCTTGACGGAAAAGCACAGCCTCCAAATGAAGCCAGTGCTGACAGGGTCTACCTGCCTTGCCCTGAGCCTCAACCAACTGCTCTTGCAGGTAGAAGTTTGCTTGCTTCAGACTGTCACAGTTCTGTTTGGAACCTTTCAGCAACCTTTCTGCAGTCTGCTGCTTTTCAATGGCACCTTTGTACTTTAGGTCTTTCTCGAGCAGGAGACCACGCAGTTCCTCTGCCTGCCCTCGGGCCACGTCGAGTTCTCTTTCCATCGCCTGTAAAGCCCATGTCTTTTCCCAGAGGGCTTTTCTCAGCTGCTCCACTTCCAGTTTCTGTTTCCTCACTTTTCTTTCAACTTTGCTCTCCTGCTAAGACAAACTCAGGTTGGTTTTGCGCCCCTCAGACAAGCACTCACACGCCCTGAGGCCTCGGTCACATTCTCTCAGCTCTGTTCATACCTTGGTGTTTTCTCATGGTTACTGACCAGAGCTGGATGCTGACACCCTTGTGCCTGGCGAGGAGCAGCTTCTCCCTTGTCCTCATGCTCCCTGGCCTCCGGAGATCGTGCGCTGGGGCTGCGTGAGGAGGGAGAGAAAGACATCCATTTGGAGCCCTGCTGGTCACCGTCTGATCAGCTTGGGATTATCCCCTCCTTGCCACAGTGACCTCTGTGCCGAAGGAACACCTGCCCCTGCCCCCCCGCCCAAATCATATAAAGCGGAGCCCCAGGGCAGGAACAGAGTCCACAGTCCTCCCAGCAGAGCTCGGCACCCGGTACCTGTTGTCCATGTCTTGGCAGTTGCTGTCCTGCTCCCTTGCCAGCGGCTGCTCCTGGGCCAGGGCATCTCTGGCATCTGCAGGGAACAGCTCATCCTCTTCCTCCAGCCGGCCGTACTGGGCACTGCTGCTCCAGGATGACAGAAGTCCCTCCTGTGCCCTCCGGCCCCTCAGCAAACACCAGATCCTGTTCATAGCTGACTGGGAATGGATCCTGAACCTCCTGGCTTCACCTCTCTGCAGGGAGTTGGGGCCATAGGGCGTCGATGGTTCTTCCAGGGGTTGGCTGCGACTTGGGGAACTGAGTCCCAAGGAGCCTCAGGACCCAGGTGGCTGTGTACGGGCTGAGACCTCACTGTACCACCACCAGCAGCTCCATCAGTACCAGCAGCTCCACCACTTGAAGCACCACCAGTACTACCAGCACCAGACTCACTGGCTCCACCACCATCCCCAGCACCACTGGTACTGCACCAACGCCACTGACAGTTCACCCGCTCAGCACCAGCTCAGCACCAGCAGTGCCACCCAGTACTGTGTGTGCAGGGCCTGTGTTAGCTCTGGAACACCTCTGGGACCTCATCAACAGCTGATCATATGATAAACTGATGGGGGTGGAGCAGGGCCGGGGGCAGAGGCCGGTGGGATGGAGGGGCCACATGCTGGGATTCTCTCTGCGTGCACAAAGCCCCGTGGCAAAGGAAAACAGTCCCTGGCTCTGGGTCTCCATCAACAGGAACTTCCAGAGGCCATTTCTAAAGCATGTTCAGTGTTGGCACTTGAGGAATCAAGGAGAGAAGAGGCACAGCAGGGGAATCAGCATTGAGCCTCCCAGCTGAATATCTGCAGGAAAGATTGCTTTGCACACAGCGTTTGCATCGTTTTCTTAAAAGCCTTTTCCCAGATGGGACATGCCAGGAGCCACCAGAGAATCTGAGAGCTTCAGAGAACAAACTCTTCTTCACCAGCACTACTGCTGGGCTGCTGCGCCCAAACCCCAGGTCCCCTCCTGCTTCTCGTTCCCCATGGGGTTGCTCTTTGGGACAGACCAGCAACCCTGCTAACTGCCTTCTTCCTAAAGCACAACTCGCTGCAAGCTTCACAGTTATTCCCAGTCTTCAGCTAAAATGTTATTACTATATTCTTGAGAGAACAAAGTAAAATTAAACTCATTGTTTATTAAGCCAAACTTGTCAGAGCTCCATTAATCTTTGATGTCTGGGTCTGCATGTAAATTACAGACCAGATCATCTGAAATTCAAACAGATTCCATCCAAACCCCACTGGATGCCTTCAACCACAACTTTTTTTTTCTAGTCAGGAATCTTTCTTTCCAGTTATGCCTCAAAGACATTAGGAAACTAGTACACGAAGTGTAGGAGTTGTGCCATTAGCTCTCTGGGATCTAAACACTAGACTTTTTTGTGTGTGATTTAACAGCTTCCATATTCCAGAACTGAGAGTATCCTAGACTCAAAAGCACTAGGACATGCAGGTCCTACACACACACATTTTATTTACATTCAATTAAAATTAAAGCCCTGGGGAAAAGCCTGTGTTGGAAATCTTCCACTGATGGGTAATGAAAAGATCACATGACCAATGACTTGAAGTTACATAGATGTGCACATGTGTGGAATCAATTTCAGGCATTGAAATTCAGGTGGTGAAGCACCATCTTAATGACAACTCATAGTCCCAAGCAGAACCTTCACTATCATTATAGGCAATACAGCTGTTAATCACCCTGCAATACAGACCCACAAGCAACTTTCAAAAACTAGGACCCAGACAGATGTGCTCCGCCTTACACAGCTGGACACCCAACTGCCTCTGCCCCAGCCACGGTCACTAGTCCTGCTGGTTGCCCAGCTCAGAGGAAACACTTAGCTGTGGGTACTAGGGATTAGCGTGTCTCACACACTCTCTTCAAAGATTCTGCTCTTCTAACCCAATGACTTTCCTAACCAGATTTGACTGAGAGGTTGCAGATCTGGTTGATTTAGTTCTCAGTGTCTCCGTCTCCCCTTACACAGTGTTACTTCAAAGGAAAAATATTTACATTTAAATTAGGAAAAACATATTCCCTTCCCAAAGAAAAAGTTCACCCTCCTTTCAGGCAAAGATTTCAACATGTCCTTCTGTAAACTCACACTTTAAACTTTTGGGAGTGGGCAAATTTATACTCCAGTCAAATCAGTAGTCAAGAACAGAGAAATTCACTCGTCATCTTCCTTGACTTCTGCTTTGGCAACAGGCTACTCTCTAAAATGAAACACCCTCGACCAGAGACACACTTTGTATCTGCTATTCTCCCTTGCAATGGCATGAACAATTATTTATTAATATGTCATTCTTTCTGTAATCACAAGCATTGCTTAGAGAAAAAGAAACATTGAAAAAATAAGATTTCAAACCCAATATTTAATGACCCCCCTACCTCACAAAAAGGAAGTCTTGACTATAAAATATATTTGTCACCTAATAGTATTAATATACTCTTAATACTCTATCTCAGAATTCATAAGCTGTAACTTTGGTTTGTGTCACCATATGAAATTTTGTGTGTTGAATATCAGATGGAAAAAGACAAAGACCCTCTTTTAAAAACAACGTCAAAAAAATCGAATCAGAATAAAACTCTTGTGTCCTTGAAACCCTAGAATTCAACACAGCCAACAGAGCATGTTGTTTTGAAGGCCTCATCTTAAGCCATTTACCAATGTGAAAACACACTTGGAGGAGAGTTTACTCCTATAACAATGGGGGGATTTCCACAGGATTTTAGAATTACAAGAGTTTGAGTTTGGAAATATGACACTTCAGAACCTTGAAATAATTTCTGATTTTGGGTCTTCAGTTTACCAGATTCAACTGGAATTCAAATATAACAACAATCATGTTGTTAGCATTGGCGTGACAATAAACACGTAACACTCTTGGGAGGGTTATATGTTGGTGTTTTATTGGGGAGGTCCCCAGGGATTGGGGAATAACTTCCCAAATCAGTCCCCCACCCTGTCTCAGCTTGACCGAGATTTATTCTCGTGAGGTTTCGCATTTTAATGTATATTCAAGAGGTTTCATCATTGCCTAATGCATATGTATATTTCAATGACTTCATCAACAAGTTTTATCAGCTCTTTGAAGTTCACAACAGATTCTTAAACCTTAAGTGTTTCATACAGGCTATTGTTTATCAAGCTGATGCAACAATCCTCCTTTAGCTACAAGCAATCAGTTTGTTACATTAATCTTAGGCTTTCTATGAGGAACAGCTCTGTGAGTATTCTAGCTCACAGCTCAATAGACCACAAAGTAACAGCTCAAGGTCTACCAAAGAAAAGTTATCAGTGAGAAACAAGAGAAGCATTAGAGCAGAACAATCGCTTAATGTTGTAAAAGAAACTTTGAACCTCTATAAGGCTTTGTATTCGTGGTGTTGTGAGCATTCCTAAGTAACTAACACTTCTTTCTACACCACTAGGTTCTAAGATTTCTTGTAACTTTAAAACTACTACATACATTGAAATAATTTCTTTTCTTGATTTGCAACTAATTCACTCTACTGTATATAATAAAGTTTTAGATTCTTGCTCCAACAGAAGCACTGGGAGAATCAGAACTAGGAAAGTACTGGGAAAACTGGATGCACTGGAGGAAAACTGGGAGAACTGGGAGGGCTCTGGGAGCACTGGGAAGTGAAAGGCAGGTCACCGGAAGCACTTGGAGCACTGGGAGAGCTGTGAGAGCACTGTGAGGACACTGGGAGCACTGGAGGAACTGGGAGGGCACTGGGAAAACTGGGTGTACTCGGAGAAAACTGGGAGCACTGGGAGGGCACTGGGAGGTCACTGGGAGCATGGGGAGAGCGCTGAGGACTGGGAGCCCTTGGAGGACACTGGGAGAACACTGGGAGGGAACTGGGAGCTCTTGGAGGGCACTGGAGCCCTGGAAGACACTGCCCTCCCCATAGAGGACTAAGGGCTCCCCCACTTCCATGGGGTCTCAGGTTTTGGGGGTCCACCCTCAACATGAAGTGCTCCCTGCTCCCCCCATGCTTCCATCGCTTTCGCTCCACGTGCCGGGGAATCTCTCATTCCCAGCATGCACTGCGCGGGGCCGGGGGGGTGAGGTCCCTTCCGCCATCGTGGATGAGGGCACAGAGCCTCTTTGTGCATTCACCCCGTGAGGCCGCGCCGCCATCTTGGATGAGGGCACAGAGCCTTTTGCCCACACGGCCCCCACAGTGCCCTTTGTGTGGGGTAGGGGGTGGGATGGGTCATTAAAGGGGTTCTCAGAGAGCAATCAGGAGTCCAGGACCCCGACCCCCAGGCAGCCTTGTGACCCCCCAAAAATGGACCTCAGCCCCCTCCTTCCCCCCCCCACCCCTACTCAGCCCATGCAGCCCCAGCACCCAAGCAGATACAGACCAGGCCTGGAACCCTGGCCCCTCCCATGGCCTCTTGGGGCTCCTGTTCCCTCAAAACCCCTGGGTTCCCCCAAAGATGTTTGGGTCCCCTCTGACCCCCTGTGCCCCCTCACCCCCAAACCCCTGTGATGCCCCAAACCCCAGTGACCCCCCCAAACCTCTGTGACCCCCCCAAACTGAAATGGTGATTTGTAAACGGTGGGATGGAACATCAACTATCATGTGTTAGAAACCAGATAACTACTAATAGAACTATAAGGACCCTTCTCTTGTCTCCCAGAGTCCTTGAGATTGACCACTCAGATATGGTCACACCTTAGCGACTCTGAGTTGATTTGACTTCATCTGTTCCCTCCCACCCCACCCCCCTTCCCAGCCTCCCCCCAGATCTGCAATGAGGTTCCAGGAATAAGGAATACTTGTCATTACAGGGAGAGGTATGAATTTGAAAACAATTCTGTGTATAAATTTTCTGTAAAACCACTGCTCAGCAGAAGCACTCTGAGGACAAATCCTGAGTCTTCTCCAGCGCTGAATAAAACTGTACCTGCCTTAATAGTTAAATTAAACTATTAAGCATAAGTTTCTTTGATTCAAGAGGTACTTTTGAACAGTTTGTTTCTCTCCTTGGAATTCCCTGTGTTCCCCGCCTGCCCGGGAGAAGTAGCTGTTCCCATGCCTGGCACTGTTGGTGTGAAGGGTGTAAACTGGCACTGTTGGTTTCTCTCTCACAGAGCATTTTGCTTGATCTTTAATGTGCTTTCTGAATCCTCTGAGGCCCTCCTGGAGTGCCTGCCTTGGTGACAGTGCTGCCAGGCAGAGCCCACCTCGGTGACACCTGGTAGCCCCCTGTGCCCATCCCCAGCTGGTCTGGGAAGATGTGAGGGGCTCAGCAGGGGCTGGGACATCCCCTGGAGATTAGGGGTGTGATGCCACAAAAAGCTAGACTCAATAATCAATGCCAATTTGATAATTAAGCAGACATCCTTTCAATGCGATATCAAGCAGCATGGTGCAGGTACAGGGGACTGTGGTCAGCACCAGGCTCATTATTCTCCTCCTCCTGGTGGTTCTGGAAGCACAGTATGTCTGGGCTGCTCCATGGCAAGTGCGGGGATCAGGTAGGTGGGCAGGCAAGAGCTGGCACCCTGCCCCAGGCAGCGTGGAGCTGTGCCCACCACACCTTGGGGTGGCAGCAGGGCTGGGGTCAGGGTGGGGCCGGCTGGGGTCAGGGTGGGGCCATCTGGGAGAGCAGTGGGGCCAGGCTGGCCTGGAGGTGCCATGGAAGCTCCACTGCAGGTCCCTGGAAAGAAGTGGATCACAGCCTTTCATGGAAATGGGCTTGATTCCAGCTGTGCCCATAGGGGAAGATGATCCGGCTTCTTAGCCAGATTTGTCCCAATTCCTCAGGGAGACCTTTAAGGTCATCACTGGACTGAGTGGCACTGAGTTTCATGTCCTGTTCATAGAACACTCACTTTCCTATTTTCCTGGCCACAGCTGTGATGTGTAGAAGAGCAGAGCGGAAGGGGTTGGGTCAGGGCCGTGACCTGGGAAGCCCTTTGTTGGCCTCTCCCACCCCGCGCTGCTCCCCGTGCCGGCTGTAGAGCTGCTTGGGGCTGAGCGTCAAGTTAGTGTGAGCTGTCTTCTCCCCTGACAGCTTCCCAACCTGGTTTATTTGGATCAGCACAATGCAGGCACTCAGGACGTTGCTCCTGAGCAGAAGGGAGAGAAGAGAGCCATGGAGACATCCTTCCTTTGAACTGCATCCACCTGCTTTCCAGTGGAAAAAAAGTAGATGGGAATATATCACAGGAGCTGTTCTCTTCTGTTTCTTTACAGGTGTGGCTGGAGGTGATGGATCTCCAGCTTCCCATCTGAGTCCCAGGGCTGATGCACAGGGAGATGTCACAGGTGCATCACAGCTTTTGAATTCCTTTGGGAGTTGCCAGCTCGAAGCCCACGCCGCAGCGAGGTTTCTCCTGTGGGTGTGAGAATAGAGACCCACACCACATGTGCCACCAGTCCCATCCCACGATCCTCTCGTGTTCTCTTGTTCAGTTCTGAGAGGGGGATCACCGTGTGTGATGGAATATTTTCATGGATGTTTGGGTGCAGATGTAGCTCCTCCTCTAGCTTCTGGGTTGGATCCTGCGCTGGAGCCCCCCTGGCATCCCAGGGGTGGTCACGGCTCTGGGGTGGCTGCACAGACTGAGCACTCATTGACAAGATTTAAATAGTGAGAAATTTAACTGGGTGCTTTCTGTTAAGGTCTTCAAAAAGCAAAACATGAAGCCAAACCAGAGAAGTCTTTCCAGTGGTTAACGGAAATCATGAAGGAAATGGTTGATGAGCCAGAGATAGAAATCAGTGAGTATGCAGCCCTCGTAAGCACAGGGCTTGGGAAGCTGAAGGTTTGGAGACCCATCTGGAAAAGCCAGAGCCTCTGCCATCAGGAAGGGATCATTCAGAGCCTCACTGCCTTAACATGCTCTGTCAGGCCCTGTAGGAGCTGCTGAGCCACAGGTATGGTGCAGAGTCTCTGCTGGCAGCAGTTATGGTCCCAGTGGATCCCCCAGCACAGCCGCATCCCCCGCGGTGCCATTTGTGGCCAGAGCTGTTCTGGCAGATGTTGGGACCCGCCCAGCAGGAACTGTGGGTGCACAGCCCTTGGTGCAGGTCATCGGAGGGGAGAGCAGCCCTGGGTGGCAGGGAGGATGTGCAGGCAGCTCGGGGTTGCTGACAATGTCAGGTTTTTCCAGGGCTGCAGACATGCACCAGCCAGGATCAAAGCACCCCCAGCTTCACAGCCTGGTCCTGCCTCATTGTTCATCTTGGAAGTCTGAAGACTCCAGGTGGCACCTCGGGGCCAGGGAAGCTGGACACCCAGCTTGAGGTGGGAAGCTGACTTGAAGGCAGTGACCGTGAAGGGTTGTGGATTCAATCTCAAGGGGTTACACTCTGTTGCTTGATGTGTTATAGATAATGTGGTTGTGCTTTTCCTGTGGCTTTGGGGGTCTGTGGACTCTTGACAACCACTGGGAAGCACCCAGGACAGGGTAACCAGAGCCTGGGGTTCAGGCCACTGCAAGCTTCCCATGGGAAGAAGGGGCAGGATGGCAGGTGCTTCTCCAAAGGGCTCTTCCCCAGCTGAACTGGCTGCGGCATCTCCCCTTCCCCTCCAAAGCTTGTGGTTTTCCAAAATGGCACTGAGTGTGCCGAGAAGGTCCCACGTGATCTCCTGGTCCTTCAGCAGCCTGGGTTTTGCTCTCCATGAGAACATGGGGAAGTTTCAAGTGCTTCCATTTTCCTCCCAGTGTGACACATTGTTTGCACTGGTGACGAGGTGCAGTGCCACATGTCCAAACTTTGTTTCTAAGCATTATCGGTGTCTCTTGCCTCCTGAAGTTACTGTGTTCCCCATGAACAACAGTTACTTCTCGTCAAACTGACCTTCTTTCTTTCTGGAGAGACAGACTGTGAGACTGCGGAGAAGGTGGCTCTTGGGGAATGAGGCCATCGGGCAGTGCCAGTCCCTGATGGAGAAGCAGGAGCAGTCCAGTCCACAGCTGTGCCAGGTAATTGTCCCTCAGTCACCCAGAGCCATCTCTCCACACCCCTGTGGGTCCGCAGGCTCTTCCCCTGGTGCCGCTGCTGCCCACACTGTCACATCCGAGAAAGCATGACCCGAGGGGGAACGATTACATCTGATCTGAGTCCTGCTTCTTTCTCAGAGCTGGGCACAGAAGCTGTGCAGAGGGAGGTGTTTTCAGAAGGGAGCAGTGGCTCAGTGTCGTCCCTGCCAAAGGATCAGAGGTGATGCCAGCCTCCAGCACACCAGGGAATCCCTGGCCTCTGGTCACCCAGTGTCACCCACCAGGGAGGAGGGAGAACTGGGGTGGGGGAGGCTCCTTCTGCAGGAATGGGTTTTGTCTGTGTCTCTCAAGGAAGCAACTGGCCAGGCAGCCTGATGTGCTCTATTGGCTTCCTGAATTTTGATGGGTGGGACAACCTGTCCAAAGACTGGGAGCAAACCTCCAGGCACAGTGCTGGGAGGGAACGGAGAATGTCCTGGCCAGACCAAAGGTGCTGCAACCTCTCCAGAGGGGCACAGGACAGACTGACATTCCCAATGGCTCCTCCAGGTGTGGCTGGTGAGACAACCCAGGACACCACAGGTGTTACCAGGCCCCTAGACGTGCCAGCATACTTGACAGGTGTAGCAGTAAACTTGGGTTCCCTGGTGCTTGTGATCCTGTCATGTGATGTCATCATCTGTGTGTGGAGGAGCAGAGAAAAGTGAGTTGCTTATTCCCTCCAAGGTCCCTGCAAGGGCTGCTCGTAGCCACGAGGTGTTACTGGCCAGGCTGCTGGGCAGTGGGGAAGGTGTCCATGCCCATGGCAGGGAGTTGCAATCAGATGGTCTTTAATTTTCCTTCCAACTCAAACCATTCTATGATCCTAGTAGTCTATGATTTCCACTCGTCACAGCATTGTGAGAAGTTGCAGAGGAAGTTGCACAGCGGTGCCATACAAACCATCCATGGGCACCCACCCTCCTCTCACCCTGTGGATCCCATACTGTCCCTTGAGATGAGGCTGTGGCGGCCGGGTTGGTCTGTGACATCACAGTGGCCACTGTGCTGAGCCTGGAGGTGCTGTGCTGTGCCACGGGCACTGCTCTGGCAGTGCTTGCAGCAGCAGCAGCAACATGGTGCAGGCACAGGGGACTGTGGTCCCCACCAGCCTCATTTCCCTCCTCCTCCTGGTGGTTCTTGAAGCATGGGATGTCCAGGTTGCTCTGTGGCAAGTGCGGGGATCAGGTAGGTGGGCAGGCAAGGGCTGGCACCCTGCCCAAGGCAGCGTGGAGCTGTCCCCACCACACCTCAGGGTGGCAGCAGGGCTGGGGTCATGGTGGGGCAGGTCTGGGAGAGCAGCAGGGCCAGGCTGGCCTGGGGCAGCTGCGGAAGTTCCACTGCAGGTCCCTGGGTAGAAGTGGATCAAAGCCTCTCATGGAAACGGGCTTGATTCCAGCTGTGCCCATAGGGGAAGCCCACCTGGCTTCTCAGCCAGATTTGTCCCAATTCCTCAGGGAGACCTTTAAGGTCATCACTGGAGTGAGTGGCACTGAGTTTCATGCTCTGTTCATAGGACACTCACCTTTCTCTTTTCTTGCCCAGAGCTCTGATGTGTGGTAGAGCAGAGCGGAACAGGTCAGGTCAGGGCTGTGCTCTGGGCGCTCTGCCTGGGAAGCTCTTTGCCAGCCTCTCCCTCCCTGCGCTGCTCCCCGTGCCGGGTGCAGAGCTGCTTGGGGCTGAGCTTGGAGCTGGTGTGAGCTCCAAGGATTCCTTTCTTCTAACAGCTGTGAGCCTGGTTTATTTTGGATCAGCATGTTCCACACACCCAGTAACTACATGATGCTGCTGCATGGAAGGGAGAGACGAGGGCATGAACTGCATTCACCTGCACTTGGATTGGAAGAAGTAGACTGGAATATTTCATGGGAGCTGCTCTCTTCTCTTTGCAGACGTGTCTCTAGGCGATGGATCTCCAGCTTCCCGGCTGAGTGCCAAGGCTGATGCACATGGAGATCGTGTGGGTATGTCACGGCTTTACACTCCCTTTGGGGGAGCTCAAAGCCCACACAGAAGCATGGCCTCTCCTGTGTGTGAGAGATCATAGACTGGCCTGGCGAGTGCCATCCCATGGTGTGATCCCCTTGTGCCCTGTGGTTCAGCTGTGAATGATCACAGTGTGACGGGAACTTCCCAAAGGTGTTTGGGGGCAGATGTGGCTCCAACTTCTCTTCTGGATCCTGTGCTGGAGCCCACCTGGCATCCCAGGAGTGGCTGTTGCTCTGGGCTGACCAATATCGTCCTCATGAGGTTCAACAAGGCCTAATGCAAGGTCCTACACCTGGGTTGGGGCAATCCGTGGTTTCATTACAGGATAGGGGATGACGTGATTGAGAACAGCTCTGCAGAGGTGGGCTTGGAGTGCTGTTTGATGAGAAGCTCGCCATGAGCCAGCAATGTGCACACGCAGCCCGGAAGGGCAACCGTGTCCTGGGCTGCATCAAAATAAGTGTGGCCAGCACAGTGGTTTTTCACACAGAGGGTCATTGGGCATTGGAATAGGCTGCCCAGGGAGGTGGTTGATTCACCTTCCCTGGAGGTGTTTAAGGGACGGGTGGATGAGGTTCTGAGGGGCATGGTTAAGTGATTGATAGGAATGGTTGGACTCGATGATCCTGTGGGTCTTTTCCAGCCTGGTTATTCTATGATTCTATGTTTCTATGATCTCAGGGTTTGTGAGGGCCCAGAGCAGCAGGAGCAGTCAATGGAGGCCGAGGCCCTGGCAGAGCCAGCAAAGGGGCAACCCCAGCCCCGGGAGCCCCAGCAACTGCCCAGCACCACGAGCCAGGGCAGCGGGAGCAGAGTTGCCTCCTGACCCCTGGGGGAGGTGATCCATGGCTCTGATCCCCCTGGGGCTGGCCAGGGCGTCCAGGGCACCATGGCCACCTTGGGGCTGGCTTCTACGGGACCACAGCCCAGGGTTCACCCCAACTCAGCAGCTGTGTCAGAACCTTGGAGCCATTGGGAGTCCCAGGTCAGGAGGTGGGAACTGCTGCTGGGCTGCAGCAGGGGGATGCACAGAGAGACAGTTTTGCTGGAAACTGAAGCTGGAAATGTCTCTGCCCTCAGGAATGTTCCCCAGGGATCAGGGGCTCTTGCAGCCCCACAGCTCTGAGGCTGCTATTCCTGAGGGTTTTCCGTGCCCCACTGCTGTGTCCTTGTGTTCTACTCCCTGCAACCAGTTCAGGGAGACACCCCGACCCCAGCCAGGCCACAACCTGCTCTGCTGGCACCAAAAGGATTTTAATGACACCAAACACAGAGATATGGGGTGAAACGGGAGTAAAGATAGAGGCAATGCCCAATTGTTCCTGCAGATGTGGACAAAGAAAGATGGTACCTGGTGTTCATGGCTCTGACACCAGCCCAGACCCAGCATCTCCAGCCCCATCCCAGTATCTCCAGCCCCTATCCCAGTACCTCAAGACCCCATCCCAGCATCTCCAGCCCAGTCCCAGTATCTCCAGCCCCGTCCAAGTACCTCCAGCCCCATCCCAGCATCTCCAGTTCAGTCCAAGTATTTCTAGCCCAAATCCCAGTATATCAAGCCCTATCCCAGTATCTCCAACTCTATCATACTATCTCCAGCCCAATCCCAGTATCTCCAGCTCCATCCTACTATCTCCAGCTTAATCCCAGTATCTCCAGCACCATCCCAGTACCTCCAGCCCAGTCCAAGAATCTCCAGTCAAATCCCAGTATCTCCTGCCCAGTCCTAGTATCTCCAGGTCAATCCCAGTATCTCCAGCCCAGTCCGAGTATCTCTAGCCCCATCCCAGTATCTTCAGCCTCATCCCAGCATCTCCAGCCCAGTCCCAGTATCTCAAGCCAAAATCCCAGTATATCCAGACCTATCCCAGTATCTCAAGTTCCAATCCCTGTTTATCCAGCCTCTATCCCAGTATCTCCAGACCCTATCCCAAAATATCCAGCACAATCCCAGTATCTCAAAACCAGTCCCAGTATCTCAAGCCCCACCTTAGTATCTCCAGTCCCATTCCAATAACTCCAGTTCCATCCCAGTATCTCCAGCCCCATCCCAGTATCATCACCTCCATCCCAGTATCTCCAGCTCCATGCCAGTATCCTCAGCCCGGTCCCAGTACCTCCAGCCCAATCCCAGTATCTCCAGCCTAGTCCCAGTTTATCCAGCCCAATCCCAGTATCTCCAGCCCAGTCCCAGTATCTCCAGAACCATCCCAGTATCTCCAGTCCCATCCCAGTAACTCCTGCCCAATCCCACTATCTCCAGCCCAGTCCCAGTATCTCCAGTCCCATCCGAGTATCTCAAGCCCGGTCCCAGAATCTCCAGACTCTATCCCAGTATCTCCAGCCCAGTCCCAGTATCTCAAGCCTCATCCCAGTATCTCCAGCCCCATCCAAGTATCTCCAACCCAGTCCCACTATCACCAGGCTCTATCGAAGTATCTCCATCCTCTATCACAGCATATCCAGTTCCATTCCAGTATATCCAGCCCCATCCCAGTATCTCCAGCCCAGTCCCAGTATGTCCTGCCCTGTTCCAGTATCTCCAGGGTCAATCCCAGTATCTCCAGTCAAGCCCCAGTATCTGCAGCCCCATCCTAGTATCTCCCACCCTATCACAGTATCTCCAGCCCCTATCCCAGTATCAACAGTGTCAATCCCAGTATATCCAGTCCCATCCCAGTATCTCCAGCCCCATCCCATTATCTCCAGCCCAGTCCCAGTATCTCTAGTATCAATCCCAGTATCTCCAGTCCAGTACCAGTATCTCCAGCCACATCCCAATATGTCCAACCCTATCCATAAATCTCCAGCCAATATCCCAGTATCTCCAGTCCAATCCCAGTATCTTCAGCCCCATCCCAGTATCTCCAGCCCCAATCCCAGTATCTCCAGTCCACTCCCTGTATCTCCACCACCGTCCAAGTATCTCCAGTCCCATTCCAGTATCTCCAGCCCAGTTCCAGTATCTCCAGCCCCTTCCCAGGATCTCCAGCCCCATCCCAGTATCTCGACTTCAGTACCAGTATCTCCAGCCCCATCCCAGTATCATCAGCTCCATCCCAGTATCTCCAGCCCCATCACAGTATCTCATCACTGGGCTGGAGTTACTGGGATGGGGCTGGAGATAGTGGGAAGGGGCTTGAGGTACTGGGATGGGGACTGGAGATACTGGGATGTGGCTGGAAGTACTGGGATTGTGCTGGAGATACTGGGACTGGGTTGGAGATAATGGGATGGGGCTGCAGATACTGGGACTGGTGCCTGAGATACTGGGATTGGGCTGGAGATACTGGGATTGAGCTGGAGATACTAGGATTGGGGCTGGAGATACTGGGATAGAGTCTGGAGATACTGGGAAGGGGCTGGAGACACTGGGACGGGGCTGGAGATATTGGGACAGGGTTGGAGATACTGGAATGGGGCTGGAGATACTGGGACTGGACTGGAGATAATGGGATTGACACTAGAGATACTGACACTGGACTGGAGATACTGGGATTGACACTGGAGATACTGGGACTGTGCTGGCGATTGTGGAATTGGGCTGGAGATACTGGGACTGGACTGGAGATACTGGGATTGACACTGGAGATACTGGGATTGACACTGGAGATACTGGAACTGCACTAGAGATGCTGGGATGGGGTTGGAAATACTGGGATGATGCTGGAGATACTGGGACTGGGCTGGAGATACTGGGATAGGGCTGGAGATAATGGGATGGAACTGGATATACTGGGACTGGTTTGAAGATACTGGGATGGAACTGGATATACTGGGACTGGTGCTGGAGATACTCGGATGGGGCTGGAGATACTGGGATTGGGGCTGGAGATACTGGGATAGAGTCTGGAGATACTGGGATAGAGTGTGGTGATACTGTTACTGGGCTGGAGATACTTGGATGGGGTCTGGAGATCCTGGGATGGGGCTGGAGATACTGGGACTTAACTAGAGATACTGGGACGTGGCTGGATATACTGGGACTTGGCTTGAGCTACTGGGACTGAACTGGAGATACTGGGACTGAACTTGAGATACTGGGACGGGACTGGAGATACTGGGATGGAACTGTAGATACTGGGACTGGGCTGGAGATGCTGGGATGGGACTGGAGTTACTAGGAAGGGGCTACAGATACTGGAATGGGGTTGTAGATACTGGGACTGGGCTGGAGATTCTGGGATGGAACTGGAGATACTTGGCAGGGTCTGGAGATACTGGGAAGGGACTGGAGACCCTGGGACGGGGCTGGAGATACTGGGACTGGGCGGGAGATACGGGGACTGAGCTGGAGATACTGGGATGGGGCTGGAGATACTGGGACTGTGGTAGAAATACTGGGATGAGGCTGGAGATACTGGGATGGGGCTGGAGATACTGGGATGGGACTGTAGATACTGGGACGGGGCTGGAGTTACTGGGATGGACCTGGAGATACTGGGACAGAGGCTGGAGATACTGGGATAGAGACTGGAGATACTGGGATTGGGGCTGGAGATACTTTGATGAGGCTGGTGAAATTGGGACTGCGGCTGTAGATGCTCGGATGGGGCTGGAGATAATGGGACTGGATTGGAAATACTGGGACTGGGCTGGAGATACTGGGATAGAGGCTGGAGATACTGAGACTGGGCTGGAGGTACAGGGACTGGGTTGGAGATACTAGGACTGAGCTGGAGATACTGGGACGGGGCTGGAGATACTGGGACTGAACTGGAGATACTGGGATGGAGCCGATTATACTGGGATGGGGCTGGAGATACTGGGACTCATGTCGAGATACTGGGATGGGGCTGGAGATACTGGGATTGGGGTGGAGATACTGGAGATACTGGGATCGGGTTGAGATATTTGACGGGGCTGGAGATACTGGGACTGGCCTGGAGATAGTAGGACTGGCCTGGAGATACTTGGACTGGGCTGGATATACTAGGACTGGGCTGGAGATACTAGGACTTAACTGGAGATACTGGGATTGAACTGGAGTTACTTGGATGTATCTCCAGCCCCATCCCAGTATCTCCAGCCCCATCCCAGTATCTCCAGCCCAAATCCTAGTATATCCAGCCCCATCCCAGTATCTCCAGCCCCAATCCCAGTATCTCAAGCATCTTCCCAGTATCTCCAGACTAGTCCCAGTATCTCCAGCCCAAACCCAAGTATCTCAAGCCCCATCCAAGTATCTCTACACCCTATCCCAGTATCTCCAGCCCCATCCCAGTATCTCCAGACCAAATCCCAGTCTCACCAGCCCCATCCAAGTATCTCCAGCCCCTTCCCAGTATCTGCAGCCCAGTCCCAGTATCTCCAGCCCCATCCCAGTATCTCTAGCCCCATCCCATTATCTCCAGAACCCATCCCAGTATATCCAGGTCGATCCCAGTAAATAGAACCTCTATCCCAGTATCTCAAGCCCCATCCCTGTATATCCAGCCATGTCCAAATACCTCCAGTGTCAATCCCAGTGTCTCCAGTCCAGTCCCAGTATCTCCAGCCCCTTCCCAGTATCTCCAGTCCCACTCCAGTATCTCCAGCCCAGTCCCAGTATCTGCAGCTCCATCTCAGTATCTCCAGCCCCATCCCAGTATCTCCACACCCTATCACAGTATCTCCAGCCCTGTCCCATTATCTCGAGCCCCATCCCAGTGTCTCCAGTATCTCCAGCTCCATCCTACTATCTCCAGCTTCATCCCAGCATCTCCAGCCCAGTCCCAGTATCTCTAGCTCCATTGCAGTAACTCCAGCCCAGTCCCAGTATCTCCAGCCCCATCCCAGTATCTCCAGACCAAATCCCAGTCTCACCAGCCACATCCCAGTATCTCCAGCCCCTTCCCAGTATCTCCAGCCCCATCCCAGTATCATCAGCTCCATCCCAGTATCTCCAGCCCCATCACAGTATCTCATCACTGGGCTGGAGTTACTGGGATGGGGCTGGAGATAGTGGGAAGGGGCTTGAGGTACTGGGATGGGGACTGGAGATACTGGGATGTGGCTGGAAGTACTGGGATTGTGCTGGAGATACTGGGACTGGGTTGGAGATAATGGGATGGGGCTGCAGATACTGGGACTGGTGCCTGAGATACTGGGATTGGGCTGGAGATACTGGGATTGAGCTGGAGATACTAGGATTGGGGCTGGAGATACTGGGATAGAGTCTGGAGATACTGGGAAGGGGCTGGAGACACTGGGACGGGGCTGGAGATATTGGGACAGGGTTGGAGATACTGGAATGGGGCTGGAGATACTGGGACTGGACTGGAGATAATGGGATTGACACTAGAGATACTGACACTGGACTGGAGATACTGGGATTGACACTGGAGATACTGGGACTGTGCTGGCGATTGTGGAATTGGGCTGGAGATACTGGGACTGGACTGGAGATACTGGGATTGACACTGGAGATACTGGGATTGACACTGGAGATACTGGAACTGCACTAGAGATGCTGGGATGGGGTTGGAAATACTGGGATGATGCTGGAGATACTGGGACTGGGCTGGAGATACTGGGATAGGGCTGGAGATAATGGGATGGAACTGGATATACTGGGACTGGTTTGAAGATACTGGGATGGAACTGGATATACTGGGACTGGTGCTGGAGATACTCGGATGGGGCTGGAGATACTGGGATTGGGGCTGGAGATACTGGGATAGAGTCTGGAGATACTGGGATAGAGTGTGGTGATACTGTTACTGGGCTGGAGATACTTGGATGGGGTCTGGAGATCCTGGGATGGGGCTGGAGATACTGGGACTTAACTAGAGATACTGGGACGTGGCTGGATATACTGGGACTTGGCTTGAGCTACTGGGACTGAACTGGAGATACTGGGACTGAACTTGAGATACTGGGACGGGACTGGAGATACTGGGATGGAACTGTAGATACTGGGACTGGGCTGGAGATGCTGGGATGGGACTGGAGTTACTAGGAAGGGGCTACAGATACTGGAATGGGGTTGTAGATACTGGGACTGGGCTGGAGATTCTGGGATGGAACTGGAGATACTTGGCAGGGTCTGGAGATACTGGGAAGGGACTGGAGACCCTGGGACGGGGCTGGAGATACTGGGACTGGGCGGGAGATACGGGGACTGAGCTGGAGATACTGGGATGGGGCTGGAGATACTGGGACTGTGGTAGAAATACTGGGATGAGGCTGGAGATACTGGGATGGGGCTGGAGATACTGGGATGGGACTGTAGATACTGGGACGGGGCTGGAGTTACTGGGATGGACCTGGAGATACTGGGACAGAGGCTGGAGATACTGGGATAGAGACTGGAGATACTGGGATTGGGGCTGGAGATACTTTGATGAGGCTGGTGAAATTGGGACTGCGGCTGTAGATGCTCGGATGGGGCTGGAGATAATGGGACTGGATTGGAAATACTGGGACTGGGCTGGAGATACTGGGATAGAGGCTGGAGATACTGAGACTGGGCTGGAGGTACAGGGACTGGGTTGGAGATACTAGGACTGAGCTGGAGATACTGGGACGGGGCTGGAGATACTGGGACTGAACTGGAGATACTGGGATGGAGCCGATTATACTGGGATGGGGCTGGAGATACTGGGACTCATGTCGAGATACTGGGATGGGGCTGGAGATACTGGGATTGGGGTGGAGATACTGGAGATACTGGGATCGGGTTGAGATATTTGACGGGGCTGGAGATACTGGGACTGGCCTGGAGATAGTAGGACTGGCCTGGAGATACTTGGACTGGGCTGGATATACTAGGACTGGGCTGGAGATACTAGGACTTAACTGGAGATACTGGGATTGAACTGGAGTTACTTGGATGTATCTCCAGCCCCATCCCAGTATCTCCAGCCCCATCCCAGTATCTCCAGCCCAAATCCTAGTATATCCAGCCCCATCCCAGTATCTCCAGCCCCAATCCCAGTATCTCAAGCATCTTCCCAGTATCTCCAGACTAGTCCCAGTATCTCCAGCCCAAACCCAAGTATCTCAAGCCCCATCCAAGTATCTCTACACCCTATCCCAGTATCTCCAGCCCCATCCCAGTATCTCCAGACCAAATCCCAGTCTCACCAGCCCCATCCAAGTATCTCCAGCCCCTTCCCAGTATCTGCAGCCCAGTCCCAGTATCTCCAGCCCCATCCCAGTATCTCTAGCCCCATCCCATTATCTCCAGAACCCATCCCAGTATATCCAGGTCGATCCCAGTAAATAGAACCTCTATCCCAGTATCTCAAGCCCCATCCCTGTATATCCAGCCATGTCCAAATACCTCCAGTGTCAATCCCAGTGTCTCCAGTCCAGTCCCAGTATCTCCAGCCCCTTCCCAGTATCTCCAGTCCCACTCCAGTATCTCCAGCCCAGTCCCAGTATCTGCAGCTCCATCTCAGTATCTCCAGCCCCATCCCAGTATCTCCACACCCTATCACAGTATCTCCAGCCCTGTCCCATTATCTCGAGCCCCATCCCAGTGTCTCCAGTATCTCCAGCTCCATCCTACTATCTCCAGCTTCATCCCAGCATCTCCAGCCCAGTCCCAGTATCTCTAGCTCCATTGCAGTAACTCCAGCCCAGTCCCAGTATCTCCAGCCCCATCCCAGTATCTCCAGACCAAATCCCAGTCTCACCAGCCACATCCCAGTATCTCCAGCCCCTTCCCAGTATCTCCAGCCCCATCCCAGTATCATCAGCTCCATCCCAGTATCTCCAGCCCCATCACAGTATCTCATCACTGGGCTGGAGTTACTGGGATGGGGCTGGAGATAGTGGGAAGGGGCTTGAGGTACTGGGATGGGGACTGGAGATACTGGGATGTGGCTGGAAGTACTGGGATTGTGCTGGAGATACTGGGACTGGGTTGGAGATAATGGGATGGGGCTGCAGATACTGGGACTGGTGCCTGAGATACTGGGATTGGGCTGGAGATACTGGGATTGAGCTGGAGATACTAGGATTGGGGCTGGAGATACTGGGATAGAGTCTGGAGATACTGGGAAGGGGCTGGAGACACTGGGACGGGGCTGGAGATATTGGGACAGGGTTGGAGATACTGGAATGGGGCTGGAGATACTGGGACTGGACTGGAGATAATGGGATTGACACTAGAGATACTGACACTGGACTGGAGATACTGGGATTGACACTGGAGATACTGGGACTGTGCTGGCGATTGTGGAATTGGGCTGGAGATACTGGGACTGGACTGGAGATACTGGGATTGACACTGGAGATACTGGGATTGACACTGGAGATACTGGAACTGCACTAGAGATGCTGGGATGGGGTTGGAAATACTGGGATGATGCTGGAGATACTGGGACTGGGCTGGAGATACTGGGATAGGGCTGGAGATAATGGGATGGAACTGGATATACTGGGACTGGTTTGAAGATACTGGGATGGAACTGGATATACTGGGACTGGTGCTGGAGATACTCGGATGGGGCTGGAGATACTGGGATTGGGGCTGGAGATACTGGGATAGAGTCTGGAGATACTGGGATAGAGTGTGGTGATACTGTTACTGGGCTGGAGATACTTGGATGGGGTCTGGAGATCCTGGGATGGGGCTGGAGATACTGGGACTTAACTAGAGATACTGGGACGTGGCTGGATATACTGGGACTTGGCTTGAGCTACTGGGACTGAACTGGAGATACTGGGACTGAACTTGAGATACTGGGACGGGACTGGAGATACTGGGATGGAACTGTAGATACTGGGACTGGGCTGGAGATGCTGGGATGGGACTGGAGTTACTAGGAAGGGGCTACAGATACTGGAATGGGGTTGTAGATACTGGGACTGGGCTGGAGATTCTGGGATGGAACTGGAGATACTTGGCAGGGTCTGGAGATACTGGGAAGGGACTGGAGACCCTGGGACGGGGCTGGAGATACTGGGACTGGGCGGGAGATACGGGGACTGAGCTGGAGATACTGGGATGGGGCTGGAGATACTGGGACTGTGGTAGAAATACTGGGATGAGGCTGGAGATACTGGGATGGGGCTGGAGATACTGGGATGGGACTGTAGATACTGGGACGGGGCTGGAGTTACTGGGATGGACCTGGAGATACTGGGACAAGGGTGGAGATACTGGGATGGGGCTGGAGATATTGGGAGGGGCTGGAGATACTTGGATGAGGCTGTAGATACTGGGATTGGGCTTGAGATACTGGGATCGAACTGGAGATACTGGGACAGAGGCTGGAGATACTGGGATAGAGACTGGAGATACTGGGATTGGGGCTGGAGATACTTTGATGAGGCTGGTGAAATTGGGACTGCGGCTGTAGATGCTCGGATGGGGCTGGAGATAATGGGACTGGATTGGAAATACTGGGACTGGGCTGGAGATACTGGGATAGAGGCTGGAGATACTGAGACTGGGCTGGAGGTACAGGGACTGGGTTGGAGATACTAGGACTGAGCTGGAGATACTGGGACGGGGCTGGAGATACTGGGACTGAACTGGAGATACTGGGATGGAGCCGATTATACTGGGATGGGGCTGGAGATACTGGGACTCATGTCGAGATACTGGGATGGGGCTGGAGATACTGGGATTGGGGTGGAGATACTGGAGATACTGGGATCGGGTTGAGATATTTGACGGGGCTGGAGATACTGGGACTGGCCTGGAGATAGTAGGACTGGCCTGGAGATACTTGGACTGGGCTGGATATACTAGGACTGGGCTGGAGATACTAGGACTTAACTGGAGATACTGGGATTGAACTGGAGTTACTTGGATGTATCTCCAGCCCCATCCCAGTATCTCCAGCCCCATCCCAGTATCTCCAGCCCAAATCCTAGTATATCCAGCCCCATCCCAGTATCTCCAGCCCCAATCCCAGTATCTCAAGCATCTTCCCAGTATCTCCAGACTAGTCCCAGTATCTCCAGCCCAAACCCAAGTATCTCAAGCCCCATCCAAGTATCTCTACACCCTATCCCAGTATCTCCAGCCCCATCCCAGTATCTCCAGACCAAATCCCAGTCTCACCAGCCCCATCCAAGTATCTCCAGCCCCTTCCCAGTATCTGCAGCCCAGTCCCAGTATCTCCAGCCCCATCCCAGTATCTCTAGCCCCATCCCATTATCTCCAGAACCCATCCCAGTATATCCAGGTCGATCCCAGTAAATAGAACCTCTATCCCAGTATCTCAAGCCCCATCCCTGTATATCCAGCCATGTCCAAATACCTCCAGTGTCAATCCCAGTGTCTCCAGTCCAGTCCCAGTATCTCCAGCCCCTTCCCAGTATCTCCAGTCCCACTCCAGTATCTCCAGCCCAGTCCCAGTATCTGCAGCTCCATCTCAGTATCTCCAGCCCCATCCCAGTATCTCCACACCCTATCACAGTATCTCCAGCCCTGTCCCATTATCTCGAGCCCCATCCCAGTGTCTCCAGTATCTCCAGCTCCATCCTACTATCTCCAGCTTCATCCCAGCATCTCCAGCCCAGTCCCAGTATCTCTAGCTCCATTGCAGTAACTCCAGCCCAGTCCCAGTATCTCCAGCCCCATCCCAGTATCTCCAGACCAAATCCCAGTCTCACCAGCCACATCCCAGTATCTCCAGCCCCTTCCCAGTATCTCCAGCCCCATCCCAGTATCATCAGCTCCATCCCAGTATCTCCAACCCCATCACAGTATCTCATCACTGGGCTGGAGTTACTGGGATGGGGCTGGAGATAGTGGGAAGGGGCTTGAGGTACTGGGATGGGGACTGGAGATACTGGGATGTGGCTGGAAGTACTGGGATTGTGCTGGAGATACTGGGACTGGGTTGGAGATAATGGGATGGGGCTGCAGATACTGGGACTGGTGCCTGAGATACTGGGATTGGGCTGGAGATACTGGGATTGAGCTGGAGATACTAGGATTGGGGCTGGAGATACTGGGATAGAGTCTGGAGATACTGGGAAGGGGCTGGAGACACTGGGACGGGGCTGGAGATATTGGGACAGGGTTGGAGATACTGGAATGGGGCTGGAGATACTGGGACTGGACTGGAGATAATGGGATTGACACTAGAGATACTGACACTGGACTGGAGATACTGGGATTGACACTGGAGATACTGGGACTGTGCTGGCGATTGTGGAATTGGGCTGGAGATACTGGGACTGGACTGGAGATACTGGGATTGACACTGGAGATACTGGGATTGACACTGGAGATACTGGAACTGCACTAGAGATGCTGGGATGGGGTTGGAAATACTGGGATGATGCTGGAGATACTGGGACTGGGCTGGAGATACTGGGATAGGGCTGGAGATAATGGGATGGAACTGGATATACTGGGACTGGTTTGAAGATACTGGGATGGAACTGGATATACTGGGACTGGTGCTGGAGATACTCGGATGGGGCTGGAGATACTGGGATTGGGGCTGGAGATACTGGGATAGAGTCTGGAGATACTGGGATAGAGTGTGGTGATACTGTTACTGGGCTGGAGATACTTGGATGGGGTCTGGAGATCCTGGGATGGGGCTGGAGATACTGGGACTTAACTAGAGATACTGGGACGTGGCTGGATATACTGGGACTTGGCTTGAGCTACTGGGACTGAACTGGAGATACTGGGACTGAACTTGAGATACTGGGACGGGACTGGAGATACTGGGATGGAACTGTAGATACTGGGACTGGGCTGGAGATGCTGGGATGGGACTGGAGTTACTAGGAAGGGGCTACAGATACTGGAATGGGGTTGTAGATACTGGGACTGGGCTGGAGATTCTGGGATGGAACTGGAGATACTTGGCAGGGTCTGGAGATACTGGGAAGGGACTGGAGACCCTGGGACGGGGCTGGAGATACTGGGACTGGGCGGGAGATACGGGGACTGAGCTGGAGATACTGGGATGGGGCTGGAGATACTGGGACTGTGGTAGAAATACTGGGATGAGGCTGGAGATACTGGGATGGGGCTGGAGATACTGGGATGGGACTGTAGATACTGGGACGGGGCTGGAGTTACTGGGATGGACCTGGAGATACTGGGACAGAGGCTGGAGATACTGGGATAGAGACTGGAGATACTGGGATTGGGGCTGGAGATACTTTGATGAGGCTGGTGAAATTGGGACTGCGGCTGTAGATGCTCGGATGGGGCTGGAGATAATGGGACTGGATTGGAAATACTGGGACTGGGCTGGAGATACTGGGATAGAGGCTGGAGATACTGAGACTGGGCTGGAGGTACAGGGACTGGGTTGGAGATACTAGGACTGAGCTGGAGATACTGGGACGGGGCTGGAGATACTGGGACTGAACTGGAGATACTGGGATGGAGCCGATTATACTGGGATGGGGCTGGAGATACTGGGACTCATGTCGAGATACTGGGATGGGGCTGGAGATACTGGGATTGGGGTGGAGATACTGGAGATACTGGGATCGGGTTGAGATATTTGACGGGGCTGGAGATACTGGGACTGGCCTGGAGATAGTAGGACTGGCCTGGAGATACTTGGACTGGGCTGGATATACTAGGACTGGGCTGGAGATACTAGGACTTAACTGGAGATACTGGGATTGAACTGGAGTTACTTGGATGTATCTCCAGCCCCATCCCAGTATCTCCAGCCCCATCCCAGTATCTCCAGCCCAAATCCTAGTATATCCAGCCCCATCCCAGTATCTCCAGCCCCAATCCCAGTATCTCAAGCATCTTCCCAGTATCTCCAGACTAGTCCCAGTATCTCCAGCCCAAACCCAAGTATCTCAAGCCCCATCCAAGTATCTCTACACCCTATCCCAGTATCTCCAGCCCCATCCCAGTATCTCCAGACCAAATCCCAGTCTCACCAGCCCCATCCAAGTATCTCCAGCCCCTTCCCAGTATCTGCAGCCCAGTCCCAGTATCTCCAGCCCCATCCCAGTATCTCTAGCCCCATCCCATTATCTCCAGAACCCATCCCAGTATATCCAGGTCGATCCCAGTAAATAGAACCTCTATCCCAGTATCTCAAGCCCCATCCCTGTATATCCAGCCATGTCCAAATACCTCCAGTGTCAATCCCAGTGTCTCCAGTCCAGTCCCAGTATCTCCAGCCCCTTCCCAGTATCTCCAGTCCCACTCCAGTATCTCCAGCCCAGTCCCAGTATCTGCAGCTCCATCTCAGTATCTCCAGCCCCATCCCAGTATCTCCACACCCTATCACAGTATCTCCAGCCCTGTCCCATTATCTCGAGCCCCATCCCAGTGTCTCCAGTATCTCCAGCTCCATCCTACTATCTCCAGCTTCATCCCAGCATCTCCAGCCCAGTCCCAGTATCTCTAGCTCCATTGCAGTAACTCCAGCCCAGTCCCAGTATCTCCAGCCCCATCCCAGTATCTCCAGACCAAATCCCAGTCTCACCAGCCACATCCCAGTATCTCCAGCCCCTTCCCAGTATCTCCAGCCCCATCCCAGTATCTCTAGCCCCATCCCATTATCTCCAGACCCCATCCCATAATATCAAGGTCCATCCCAGTAATTCGAACCTCTATCCCAGTATCTCAAGCCCCATCCCAGTATCTCCAGCCAAGTCCAAATACCTCCAGTGTCAATCCCAGTGTCTCCAGTCCAGTCCCAGTATCTCCAGCCCAATCCCAATAACTCCAGCCCAGTCCCAGTATATCCAGCCCCATCCCAGTATCTCCAGGTCCATCCCAGAATCTAGAACCTCTATCCCAGTATCTCCAGCCAAATCCCAGCATCTCCAGCCAAGTCCCACTATCTTCAACCCCGTCCCAGTATCTCCAGCCCCATCCAAGTATCTCCAGTTCAGTCCCAGTATCTCCAGCCCCCTCCCAGTATCTCCAGTGTCAATCCCAGTATTTCCAGTCAAGTCCCAGTATCTCCAGCCCCATCCCAGTATCTCCAACCTCATCCCAGTATCTCCAGCCCCATCCCAGTATCTTTAGACCTCTTCCCTTTTTCTCCACCCCCATACCAGTATCTCAAGTCCCATCCCAGTATCTCAAACCAAGTCCTAGAATCTCCAGCCTCTATCCCAGTATCTCCAGCCCAGTCCTAGTATCTCCATGACAATCCCAGTATCTTCTGCCCAGTCCCAGTATCTCAAGCCCAGTCCCAATATCTCCAGCGCAGTCCAAGGATCACCAGGCTCTATTGCAGTATCTCCAACCTTTAGTCCAGTATCTCCAGCCCAGTCCAAGTATCTCCACCCCATCCCAGTATCTCCAGCCCAGTCCAAGTATCTCCACCCCATCCCAGTATCTCCAGCCAAGTCCTAGTATCTCCAGCCCCATCCCAGTATCTCCTACCCAGTCCCAGTATCTCCTGTGTCAATCCCAGTATATCCAGTCCAGTCCCAGTATCTGCAGCCCCATCCAAGTATCTCCAGCCCTATCCCAGTATCTCCAGCCCCATCCCAGTGTTTCCAACCAAGTCCCAGTATCTCCAGTGTCAATCCCATTGTCTCCAGTCCAGTCCCAGCATTTCAAGTTCCATCCAAGTATCTGCAGCCCAGTCTCGGTATTTCCAGTTCCATCCCAGTATCTCCAGCCAAGTCCCAGTATCTCAAGTTTGATCCCAGTATCGCCAGGGTATATCCCAGTATCTCCAGCCACGTCCCAGGACCTCCAGTTTCTATCCACGTATCGCCAGACCCGTCCAAGTATCTCAACCCCAGTCCCAGCATCTCCAGCCCCATTCCCGTATCTCCAGTATATCTAGCCCAGTCCCAGTATCTCCAGCCCCATCCCAGTATCTCCAGCCTCATCCCAGTATTTCTACCCCAGTCCCAGTATCTCCAGCCCAGTCAAAGAAATTCCAGCCCCATCCCAGTATCTCCAGACACCATCCAAGTATCTCCACAGTGTCTCCCAGTATCTACAGTCATGTCCCAGTATCTCCACTCCAATCCCAGTATCTCCAGCTCAGTCCCAGTATCTCCAGACCCTGCCCAGAATCTCCAGTTCCATCCCAGTATCTCTAACCCAGTCATAGTATCTCCAGCCCCATCCCAGTAATTCCAGCCAAAATCCAAATATCTCCAGTCCAGTCCCAGTATCTCCAGACTCTATCCCAGTATCTCTAGCCTCTACCATAGTATCTACAGACCCATCCCAGGATCTCCAGCCCAGTCCCAGTATCTCCGCCCCATCCCAGTATCTCCAGCCCCTTCCCAGTGTCTACAGCCCAGTCCCAGTATCACCAGACTCTATCCCAGTATCTCAAGCCTCTATCCCAGTATATCAAGTTCGATCCCAGTATCTCCAGCCCCATTCCAGTATCATCATCTCCATTCCAGTATAATCAACTCCATCCCAGTATCTCCAGACCCTTCCCAGTATCTCCAGCCCCATCCCAGTATCTACAGCACCAGTCCAAGTATCTACCGCCCCATCCCAGTATCTCCAACACAGTCCCATTATATCCAGTTCCATCCCAGTATCTCCAGCCCAGTCACAATATCTTCAGCACCATCCTAGTATTTCCAACCCCATCCCAGCATCTCTAGTGCAGTTCCAGTATCTCCAATGTCAATCCCAGTATCTCCAGGACAGTCCCAGTATCTCTAGCCCTACCCCAGAAACTCCAGCACAGTCCTAGTATATCCAGCCCCATCCCAGTATCTCCAGTGTCAATCCCAGTATCTCCACTCCAGTCCCAGTATCTCCAGCCCCTATCCCAGTATCTCCAGCCACATCCCAGTAAGTCTAGTTCAGTCCCAGTATCTCCAGTTCAGTCCCAGTATCTCCAGCCCAGTCCCAGTATCTCCAGCCCCATCCCAGTATCTCCAGTTCAGTCCCAGTATCTCCAGCCCAGTCCAAGTATCTCAAGTTTAGTCCCAGTATCTCCAGTTCCATCCAAGTATCTCGAGCGCCTATCCCAGTATCTCCAACCTCTATCCCAGTATCTCAAGTCCAGTCCCAGTATCTTCAACCCAGTCTTAGTATCTCCGGACTCTATCCCAGTATCTCCAACCCATTCCTAGTATCTCCGGACTCTATCCCAGTATCTCCAGCCCCGTCCCAACATTTCCAGCCCCATCCAAGTATATCCAGCCCCATCACACTATCTCGAACCCATTCCCAGTAACTCCAGCCCCATCCCACTATCTCCAGTATCTCCAGCCCCATCCCACTATCTCCAGCCCTATCCCAGCATCTAAAGCCCCATCCCAGTATGTCCAGCCCCATCCCAGTATCTCCAGCCCAGTATCTCCAGTATCTCAAGCACCATCCAAGAATCTCCAGCCCCATCTTAGTATCTCCAGCCCCATCCCAGTATCTCCAACCTCTATCCCAGTATCCCCAGCCCCATCCCAGTATCTCAGGTTCAGTCTCAGTATCTCCAGCCCCATCCCCCTATCTCCAGCCCCATCCAAGTATCTCTAGCCCAGTCGCAGTACCTCCAGCCCTGTCCCAGTATCTCCAGCCCCATCCCAGTATCACTAGTTCATTCGCAGTATCTCAAGCCCAGTCCCAGTGTATCCAGCCCATATTCCAGTATCTCAGGCACATCCCAGTATCTCCAGACCCCATCCCAGTACCTCAAGCCCCTTCCCACTATCTCCAGCCCCATCCCAGTATCTCCAGCCCAGTGATGAGATACTGGTGTGGGTCTGGAGATACTGGGATGGAGCTGATGATACTGGGATGGGGCTGGACATACTGGTAGTGAAGTCGAGATACAGGGATGGGTCTGGAGATACTGGGACGGGGCTGGAGATACTGGGACTGGGCTGGAGATACTGGGATGGGACTGGTGATACTTGGACAGTGGTGGAGATACAGGGAGTGGACTGGAGATACTGGGATTGACACTGGAGATACTGGGATGGGGCTGGAGATACTGAGATGGGACTGGAGATACTGGGATATTGGCTGGAGATACATGGATAGGGCTGGAGATACTGGGATGGGGCTGCAGATACTGGTACTGGACAGGAGATACTGGGATTGATACTAGAGACACTGGGACTGGGCTGGAGATACTGAGATGGGGCTGGAGATACAGGCTTTTACACTGTTGATACTGGGATAGGGGTTGGAGATACTGGGATAGGGCTGGAGATACTGGGATGGACCTGCAGATATTGGGACTGGACTGGAGATACTGGGATGGGGCTGTAGATACTGGTACTGGGCTGGAGATACTGGAATGGGGCTGGAGATACTGGGATGGAACTGGATATACTGGGATAGAGTCTGGTGATACTGGGATAGAGTCTGGTGATACTGGGATGGGGCTGGTTATACTGGGATGGGGCTGGAGATACTGCGACTAAGATTGAGATGCTGGGATTGGGCTGGAGATACTGGGATGGGGCTGGAGATACTGGGATGGTACTGGAGACCCTGGGATGGGACTGAAATACTGGGATGGGGGTGGAGATACTGGGATTGGGCTGGAGATACTGGGATGAGGTTCGAGATACTGGGATGAGGCTGGAGATACTGGGACTCAGCTGGACATACTGGGACTGGGCTGGAGATACTGAAATGGGACTGGAGATACTGGGATGGGACTGGAGATACCGGGATGGGGCTGGAGATACTGGGATGGGACTTGAGATACTGGGATGGGACTGGAGACGCTGGGATGGGACTTGTGATACTGGGATGGAGGTGGAGATAATGGGATAGGGCTGGAGATACTGGGATTGACACTGTTGATACTGGGATAGGGGCTGTAGATACTGGGACTGGACTGGAGATACTGGGATTGACACTGGAGATACTGGAACAGGGCAGGAGATACTGGAATCGGGCTGGTGATACTGGTACTTGGTTGGAGATACTGGGATGGGGCTTGAGATACTGGGATGGAACTGGAGATATTGGGATGGGACTCGAGACGCTGGGATGGGACTGGAGATACTGGGATGAGTGTGGAGATACCGGGATTGAGGCTGGAGGTTCTGGTATGGGGTCTGTAGATACTGGGATTGGGCTGAAGTTACTAGGATGAGGTTGGAGACACTGGGATGAGGCTCGAGATACTGGGACTCAGCTGGAGATACTGGGACTGGGCTGGAGAATATGGGATGGGGCTGGAGATACTGGGATGGGGCTGGAGATACTGGGATTGACACTGTTGATACTGGGATAGGGGCTGCTAATACTGGGACTGGACTGGAGATACTGGGATTGACACTGGAGATACTGGAACAGGGCAGGAAATACTGGAATGGGGCTGGTGATACTGGGACTGGGTTGGAGATACTGTGATTGGACTGGAGATACTGGGATTGACCTGGAGATGGTAGGACTGGGCTGGAGATGCTGTGACTGGGCTGGAGATACAGGGATAGAGTCTGGAGATACTGGGATGGGGTCTGGAGATACTGGGATGGGGCTGGAAATACTGGGATGAGGTTGGAGATACTGGGATGGGGCTGTAGATACTGGGACTTGACTGGAGATACTGGGATTGACACTGGAGATTCTGGGATGGGGCTGGAGATAATGGGATTTGTCCTGGAGATCCAGGGACAGGGCTAGAGATGCTGGGATGGAAATGTAGATATTGTGACGGGGCTGGAGATACTGGGACTTGGCTGGAGATACTGGGACTGATCTTGAATTACTGGGACTGAACTGGAGATACTGGGATTGGGCTGGAGATACTGGGACAGGACTGGAGATATTCGAACTGAACTGGAGATACTGGGATAGGGTTGGAGATACTTGGTCGGGGCTGAAGATACTGGGACGTGGCTGGAGATACTTGGACTGAACTGGAGATAATGGGATTTGGCTGGAGATACTAGGATAGAGGTTCAAGATACTGGCATGGACCTGGAGATACTGGGATGGGGCTGGAGATACTGGGATTGGGCTGGAGATACTGGGAAGGGGCTGGAGATACTGGGATGGGGCTGGAGAAACTGGGACAGGGCTGTAGATACTGGGATAGAATCCTGAGATACTTGGATGGGGCTGGTGATACTGGGATTTGTTCTGGATATACTGGGATTGGGCTGGAGATACTGGTACTGAAGTCGAGATATTGGGACGTGGCTGGAGATACTGAGATTCGGCTGGAGATACTGGAATGGGACTGGAGATACTTGGACGGGACTGGAGATACTGGGACAGTGTTGGAGATACTGGGACTTGGCTGGAGACACCTGGACTGGGCTGGAGTTAATGGGGTGGGGCATGAGATACTGGGACTTTGCTGGAGATGCTGGGATGTGGCTGAAGATACTGGGATGAAGGTGGAGATAGTAGGATGGAGCTGGAGATACTGGGATGGGGCTGGAGATACTGGAGATACTGGGATGGGGCCGGAGATATTGGGACTTGGCTTGAGATACTGGGATGGGACTGGAGATACCTGGACGGGACTGGAAACATAGGGATAGGGGCTGGAGATAATGGGACTGGACTGGAGACACTGGGATTGACACTGGAGATACTGGAACTTGGCTGGAAATACTGGGATGGGGCTGGAGATACTGAGATGGGAATGGAGATACTGGGAATTGACACTGTTGATACTGGGATAGGGGCTGAAGATACTGGGATAGCGCTTGAGATAATGGGATGGGGCGGGAGATACTGGGACGGGACTGCAGATACTGGGATTGACACTGGAGATACTGGAACTTGGCTGGAGATGATGGGATGGGGCTGGAGATACTGGGATGGGGCTGGAGATATTGGTACTGGGCTGGAAATACTGCGACAGGGCTGGAGATAGTGGGATGGAACTGGATATTCTGGGATAGAGGCTGGAGATTCTGGAATAGAGTCTGGTGATACTGGGACTGGGCTGAAGATACTGGGATGGGGCTGGAGATACTGGGACTGGGCTTGAGATACTGGGATTGAGGCTGCAGATACCGGGATAGAGTCTGGAGATACTGGGACAGGGCTGGAGATACTGGGACAGGGCTTCAGATAATGGGATAGAGGTTGGAGATACTGTGTTGGAGCTGGAGATACTGGGACGGGACTGGAGATATTGGACCTGGGCTGGAGATACTGGAATGGGGCTGGAGATACTGGGACTGGACTGGAGATACTGGGATTGACACTGGAGATACTGGGACTGGGCTGGAGATACTGGGATGAGGTTTTAGATACTGGGACAGTGCTTGAGATTCTGGGATGAGGCTGGAGATACTGGGACTGAGCTGGAGATTATGGGATGGGGCGGGAGATGCTGGGATGATGCTGGAGATAGTAGGATGGAACTGGAGAAACTGGTACTGAACTGGAGAACTGGGATTGGGCTGGAGATACTGGGAAGCGGCTGGAGATACTGGGATGGAGCTGATGATACTGGAATGGAGCTGATGATACTGGAATCGGGCTCTAGATACTGGGATCGAACGTGATATACTGGGATAGAGGCTTGAGATACTGGGATAGAGTGTGGTGATACTGTTACTGGGCTGGAGATCCTGGGATGGGTCTGGAGATACTAGGGTAGAGGCTAGAGATACTGGGATAGAGTCTGGAGATACTGGGACTGGGCTGGAGATACTGGGATTTTGGCTGGAATTACTGGGATGGGGCTGGAGATACTGGGACTTAACTAGAGATACTGGGACGGGGTTGTATATACTGGGACGGGGCTGTAGATACTGGGACTGAACTGGAGACACTGGACTGAACTTTAGTTACTGTGACGGGACTGGAGATACTGGGATGGAACTGGAGATACTGGGACTGGGCTGGAGATGCTGGGATGGGACTGGAGTTACTAGGAAGGGACTGTAGATACTGGGACGGGGCTTTACATACTGGGACTGGGCTGGAGATACTGGGACTGGGCTGGAGATCCTGGGATGGGGCTGGAGATACTGGGACTGGGCTGGAGATACTGGGACTGATCTGGAGATACTGGGACTGAACTGGACATACTGGGATGAGGCTGGAGATACTGGGATAGGGGCTGGAGATACTGGGACTGAACTGGAGATACTGGGACTGAACTGGACATACTGGGATGAGGCTGGAAATACTGGGATAGGGACTGGAGATACTGGGACTGGACTGGAGATAATGGGATTGACACTGGAGATACTTGGATGGGGCTGGATATACTGGGACTGTGCTGGAGATTCTGGGATGGGGCTGGAGATACTTGGATGGAACTGGATATACTGGGAATGGGATGGAGATACTGGGATGGAACTGGATATACTGGGAATGGGTTGGAGATACTGGGATGGGGCTGCAGATACTGGGATTGACCTGGAGATACTGGGACAGGGGTGGAGATGGTAGGATGGGGCTGGAGATAGTGGGAGGGGCTGGAGATACTGGGATGAGCCTTGAGATACTGGGATCGAACTGGAGATACTGGGACAGAGGCTGGAGATACTGGGATGGAGGCTGGAGATACTGGGATTTGGGCTGGTGATACTTGGATCGGGCTGGTGAAACTGGGACTGGGGCTGGAGATGCTTGGACGGGGCTGGAGATACAGGGACTGTGCTGGAGATACTGGGACTGGATTGGAGATACTGGGACCGGGGTGGAGATACTGGGATAGAGGCTGGAGATACTGAAACTGGGCTGGAGATACTGGAGATACTGGGATGGGGTTGAGATATTTGACGGGGCTGGAGATACTGGGATAGGGTCTGGAGATACTGGGACAGGGCTGGAGATGCTGGGACTGGCCTTGAGATACTGGGGCTGGCCTGGAGATACTTGGACTGGGCTAGACATACTGGGACTGGGCTGGAGATACTGGGAATGAACTGGAGATACTGGGACTGAACTGGAGTTGCTTGGATGTATCTCCAGTCCCTTCCCAGTATCTCCAGCCTCATCCCAGTATCTCCAGCCCAAACCACAGTATATCAAGCCCCACCGCAGTATCTCCAGCCCCAATCCCAGTATCTCAAGCACCTTCCCAGTATTTCCAGACAAGTCCCAGTTTCTCCAGCCCAAACCCCAGTATCTCCAGCCCCATCCAAGTATCTCTATATCTCATCCCAGTATCTCCATCTCCATCCTAGGATCTGCAGCACCATCCCAGTATACACAGCCTCATCCAAGTATCTCGACACCCTATCCCTGTATCTCCAGCCCCGTCCCAGTATCTCGAGCCCAGTCCGAGTATCTCCAGCCCCATCTCAGTACGTCCAGTATCTCCAGCTCCATCCTACCATCTCCAGCTTCACCCCAGCATCTCCAGCCTTGTCCCAGTATCTCCAACTCCATCGCAGTAACTTCAACTCAGTCCCAGTATCTCCAGTCCCATCCCAGTATCTCCAGACCAAATTAGAGTCTCACCAGCCCCATCCCAGTATCTCCAGCCCTTTCCCAGTATCTCCAGCCCAGTCCCAGTATCTCCATCCCCATCCCATTATCTCCAGACCTCATCCCAGTATATCCAGGTCCATCCCAGTATCTCGAACCTTTATCCCAGTATCTCCACCCAAATCCCAGTATCTCCAGTTCAGTACCAATATCTCCAGCCTAGTCCCAGTATATCCAGCCCCATCCCAGTATCTCGAACCTCTACCCCAGTATCTCCAGTCCAATCCCAGTATCTCAAGTTCAGTCCCAGTATCTGCAGTTCAGTCCAAGTATCTCCAGCCCAGTCCCAGTATCTCCAGCCCCGTCCGAGTATCTCCAGCCCCATCCCAGCATCTCCAGTTCAGTCCAAGTATCTCTAGCCCAAATCCCAGTATATCAAGCCCTATCCCAGTATATCCAGCTCCATCATACTATCTCCAGCCCAATCCCAGTATCTCCAGCTCCATACTACTATCTCCAGCCTAATCCCAGTATCTCCAGCACCATCCCAGTATCTCTAGCCTCAATCCCAGTATCTCCAGCCCCATCCCAGTACCTCCAGCCCAGTCCAAGAATCTCCAGTCAAATCCCAGTATCTCCTGCCCAGTCCTAGTATCTCCAGGTCAATCCCAGTATCTCCAGCCCAGTCCCAGTATCTCCAGCCCCATCCCAGTATCTTCAGCCCCATCCCAGCATCTCCAGCCCAGTCCCAGTATCTCAAGCCAAAATCCCAGTATATCCAGACCTATCCCAGTATCTCAAGTTCCAATCCCTGTTTATCCAGCCTCTATCCCAGTATCTCCAGACCCTATCGCAAAATATCCAGCACAATCCCAGTATCTCAAAACCAGTCCCACTATCTCAAGCCCCACCTTAATATCTCCAGTCCCATTCCAATAACTCCAGTTCCATCCCAGTATCTCCAGCCCCATCCCAGTATCATCACCTCCATCCCAGTATCTCCAGCTCCATGCCAGTATCCTCAGCCCGGTCCCAGTACCTCCAGCCCCATCCCAGCATCTCCAGCCTAGTCCCAGTATATCCAGCCCGATCCCAGTATCTCCAGCCCAGTCCCAGTATCTCCAGAACCATCCCAGTATCTCCAGTCCCATCCCAGTAATTCCTGCCCAATCCCACTATCTCCAGCCCAGTCCCAGGATCTCCAGCCCCATCCCAGTATCTCCAGCCCAGTCCCAGAATCTCCAGTGTCAATCCCAGTGTCTCCAGTCCAGTCCCACTATCTCAAGGTCAATCCCAGTATCTCCAGCCCCATCCTAGCATCTGCAGCCCAGTCCCAGTATCTCCAGAACCATCCCAGTATCTCCAGTCCCATCCCAGTAACTCCTGCCCAATCCCACTATCTCCAGCCCAGTCCCAGTATCTCCAGTCCCATCCCAGTATCTCAAGCCCAGTCCCAGAATCTCCAGACTCTATCCCAGTATCTCCAGCCCAGTCCCAGAATCTCCAGCCTCATCCCAGTATCTCCAGACTCTATCCCAGTATCTCCAACCCAGTCCCACTATCACCAGGCTCTATCGAAGTATCTCCATCCTCTATCACAGCATATCCAGTTCCATTCCAGTATATCCAGCCCCATCCCAGTATCTCCAGCCCAGTCCCAGTATGTCCTGCCCTGTTCCAGTATCTCCAGGGTCAATCCCAGTATCTCCAGTCCAGCCCCAGTATCTGCAGCCCAATCCTAATATCTCCCACCCTATCACAGTATCTCCAGCCCCTATCCCAGTATCAACAGTGTCAATCCCAGTATATCCAGTCCCATCCCAGTATCTCCAGCCCCATCCCATTATCTCCAGCCCAGTCCCAGTATCTCTAGTATCAATCCCAGTATCTCCAGTCCAGTACCAGTACCTCCAGCCACATCCCAATATGTCCAACCCTATCCATAAATCTCCAGCCAATATCCCAGTATCCCCAGTCCCATCCCAGTATCTTCAGCCCCATCCCAGTATCTCCAGCCCCATCCCAGAATCTCCAGCTCAGTCCCAGTATCTCCAGCCCCATCCCAGTATCTCCAGCCCAGTCTCAGTATCTCCAGTGTCAATCCCAGTATCTCCAGTCCACTCCCTGTATCTCCACCACCGTCCAAATATCTCCAGTCCCATTCCAGTATCTCCAGCCCCTTCCCAGTATCTTCAGCCCCATCCCAGTATCTCCAGCCCCATCCCAGAATCTCCAGCTCAGTCCCAGTATCTCCAGCCCCATCCCAGTATCTCCAGCCCAGTCTCAGTATCTCCAGTGTCAATCCCAGTATCTCCAGTCCACTCCCTGTATCTCCACCACCGTCCAAATATCTCCAGTCCCATTCCAGTATCTCCAGCCCCTTCCCAGGATCTCCAGCCCCATCACAGTATCTCATCACTGGGCTGGAGTTACTGGGATGGGGCTGGAGATAGTGGGAAGGGGCTTGAGGTACTGGGATGGGGTCTGGAGATACTGGGATGTGCCTGGAAGTACTGGGATTGTGCTGGAGATACTGGGACTGGGCTGGAGATAATGGGATGGGGCTGGAGATACTGGGATATTGGCTGGATATAGTGGGACTGGACTGGAGATACTGGGACGGGGCTGGAGATACTGGGACTGGGTGGGAGATACTGGGAAGGGACTGGAGATCCTTGGATGGGGCTGGAGATACTGCGACTGGGCTGGAGATACTGGGACTGATCTGGAGATACTCGGACTGAACTGGACATACTGGGATGAGGCTGGAGATACTGGGATAGGGGCTGGAGATACTGGGATGAGGCTGGAGATACTGGGATGAGGCTGGAGATACTGGGACTGAACTGGAGATACTGGGACTGAACTGGACATACAGGGATGAGGCTGGAAATACTGGGATAGGGACTGGAGATACTGGGACTGGACTGGAGATAATGGGATTGACACTGGAGATACTTGGATGGGGCTGGATATACTGGGACTGTGCTGGAGATTCTGGGATGGGGCTGGAGATACTTGGATGGAACTGGATATACTGGGAATGGGATGGAGATACTGGGATGGATCTGGATATACTGGGAATGGGTTGGAGATACTGGGATGGGGCTGCAGATACTGGGACTGGTGCTGGAGATACTGGGATGTGGCTGGAGATACTGGGATTGACCTGGAGATACTGGGACAGGGCTGGAGATACTGGGACTTGGCTTGAGATACTGGGATTGAGGCTGGAGATACTGGGATAGAGGTTGGAGATATTGGGTTGAAGCTGGAGTTACTGGGACAGGGCTGGAGATATTGGGCCTGGGCTGGAGATCCTGGGGTGATGCTGGAGATAGTAGGATGGAACTGTAGATACTGGTACTGAACTGGAGATACTGGGATGGAGCTGATGATACTGGAATGGGGCTGGAGATACTGGGACTGAAGTGGAGATACTGGGATGGTGCTGGAGATACTGGAGATACTGGAATGGGGTTGAGATATTTGACGGGGTTGGAAATACTGAGATAGGGCCTGGAGATACTGGGACAGGACTGCAGATACTGGGATTGACCTGGAGATACTGGGACAGGGGTGGAGATGCTAGGATGGGGCTGGAGATAGTGGGAGGGGCTGGAGATACTGGGATGAGCCTTGAGATACTGGGATCGAACTGGAGATACTGGGACAGAGGCTGGAGATACTGGGATGGAGGCTGGAGATACTGGGATTTGGGCTGGTGATACTTGGATCGGGCTGGTGAAACTGGGACTGGGGCTGGAGATGCTTGGACGGGGCTGGAGATACAGGGACTGTGCTGGAGATACTGGGACTGGATTGGAGATACTGGGACCGGGGTGGAGATACTGGGATAGAAGCTGGAGATACTGAAACTGGGCTGGAGATACTGGAGATACTGGGATAGGGTTGAGATATTTGACGGGGCTGGAGATACTGGGATAGGGTCTGGAGATACTGGGACTGGACTGCAGATACTGGGATTGTCCTTGGGATACTGGGATGGGGCTGGAGATACTTGGACTGGCCTGGAGATACTGGGACAGGGCTGGAGATGCTGGGACTGGCCTTGAGATACTGGGGCTGGCCTGGAGATACTTGGACTGGGCTAGACATACTGGGACTGGGCTGGAGATACTGGGAATGAACTGGAGATACTGGGACTGAACTGGAGTTGCCACATTCCAGTATCTCTAGCCCAGTCCCACTATCTCAAGGTTAATCCCAGTATCTCCAGCCCCATCCTAGCATCTCCAGCCCAGTCCCAGTATCTCCAGAACCATCCCAGTATCTCCAGTCCCATCCCAGTAACTCCTGCCCAATCCCACTATCTCCAGCCCAGTCCCAGAATCTCCAGACTCTATCCCAGTATCTCCAGCCCAGTCCCAGTATCTCCAGAACCATCCCAGTATCTCCAGTCCCATCCCAGTAACTCCTGCCCAATCCCACTATCTCCAGCCCAGTCCCAGAATCTCCAGACTCTATCCCAGTATCTCCAGCCCAGTCCCAGTATCTCCAGCCCCATCCCATTATCTCCAGCCCAGTCCCAGTATCTCTAGTATCAATCCCAGTATCTCCAGTCCAGTACCAGTACCTCCAGCCACATCCCAATATGTCCAACCCTATCCATAAATCTCCAGCCAATATCCCAGTATCTCCAGTCCCATCCCAGTATCTTCAGCCCCATCCCAGTATCTCCAGCCCAGTCTCAGTATCTCCAGTGTCAATCCCAGTATCTCCAGTCCACTCCCTGTATCTCCACCACCGTCCAAATATCTCCAGTCCCATTCCAGTATCTCCAGCCCAGTCCCAGTATCTCCAGCCCCTTCCCAGGATCTCCAGCCCCATCCCAGTATCATCAGCTCCATCCCAGTATCTCCAGCCCCATCACAGTATCTCATCATTGGACTGGAGTTACTGGGATGGGGCTGGAGATAGTGGGAAGGGGCTTGAGGTACTGGGATGGGGTCTGGAGATACTGGGATGTGCCTGGAAGTACTGGGATTGTGCTGGAGATACTGGGACGGGGCTGGAGATACTGGGATTAGGCTGGAGATACTAGGACTGGACTGGAGATACTGGGACTGGGCTAGAGATACTGGAATGTGGCTGGAGATACTGGGACGGGGCAGGAGATACTGGGACTGAACCTGATATACTGGGACTGGGCTGGAGATACTGGGATGCGGTTGGAGATACTGGAGATACTGGGCTGGAGGTACTGGGATGGGGCTGGAGATACCTGGACTGGGCTGGAGATACTGGCATGGGGCGGGACATACTGGGACTGGGCTTTAGATGCTGGGATGGGGCTGGAGATACTGGGATGGGGCTGGAGATACTGGAGGTAGTGGGATGGGGCAGGAGTTACTGGGAATGAGCTCGAGATACTGGGATAGTGGCTGGAGATATTTGGATGGGGCTTATAATGTTGGGACTGGGCTGGAGATACTGGGATAGAGTCCGGAGATACTAGGACTGGGTTGGAGATACTGGGACTGGACTTGAGATACTGGGATAGAGGCTGGAGATACTGGGATAGGCGCTCGAGATACTGGGATGGAGCTGGAGGTACTGGGATGGAGCTGGAGATACTGGGACTAAACTAGAGATACATGGACTGGGCTGAGGATACTGGGACTGATCTGGAGATTCTGGGATGGGGCTGGAGATAGTGGGACTTAACTGGAGATACTCGGACTGAACTTGAGATACTGGGACTGGGCTGGAGATATTGGGACTGAACTGGAGATACTGGGATGTGGCTTGAGATACTGGGATAGGTGTTGGAGACACTAGGACTGGACTGGAGATACTGGGATTGACACTGGAGATACTGGGATGGGGCTGGATATACTGGGACTGTGTTGGAGATTCTGGGATGGGGTTGGAGATACTTGGATCGGGCTGGAGATACTGGGACTGGACTGGAGATACTGTGATTGACACTGGAGATACTGGGATTGAAACTGGAGATACTCGAACTGAGCTAGAGATGCTGGGAATGGGGCTGGAAATACTGGGATAGTGCTATAGATACTGGGACAGGGCTGGATTAACTGGTATGTGGCTGGAGATACTGGGATGGAACTGGATATACTGGGACTGGGTTGGAGATAATGGGATGGGGCTGCAGATACTGGGACTGGTGCATGAGATACTGGGATGCGGTTGGAGATACTGGAGATACTGGGCTGGAGGTACTGGGATGGGGCTGGAGATACCTGGACTGGGGTGGAGATACTGGGATGGGGCTGGACATACTGGGACTGGGCTTTAGATGCTGGGATAGGACTGGAGATACTGGGATGGGGCTGGAGATACTGGAGATAGTGGGATGGAGCTGGAGTTACTGGGAATGAGCTCGAGATATTGGGATGGGACTGGAGATAGTTGGATGGGGCTGGAAATGTTGGGATTGGGCTGGAGATACTGGGATACTAAGACTGGGTTGGAGATACTGGGAGTGGACTTGATATACTGGGATAGAGGTTGGAGATACTGGGATAGACGCTCGAGATACTAGGATGGAGCTGGAGATACTGGGACAAAACGAGAGTTACTGGGACTGGGATGGAGATAATGGGACTGAACTGGAGATACTGGGACTGAACTGGAAATACTGGGATGAGGCTTGAGATACTGGGATAGGGGCTGGAGATACTGGGACTGGAGTGGAGATACTGGGATTGACACTGGAGATACTGGGATGGGGCTGGATATACTGGGACTGGACTGGAGATACTGGGATTGACACTGGAGATACTGGGATTCACACTGGAGGTATTGGAACTGCACTAGAGATGCTGGGATGGGGTTGGAAATACTGGGATGATGCTGGAGATACTGGGACTGGGCTGGAGATACCTGGATGGGGCTGGAGATACTGGGATGGAACTGGGTATACTGGGACTGGTTTAGAGATACTGGGATGGAACTGGGTATACTGGGACTGGTGCTGGAGATACTGGGATGGAACTGGGCATACTGGGACTGGTGCTGGAGATACTCGGATGGGGCTGGAGATACTGGGATGGGGCTGGAAATACTTGGATTGACCTGGTGATACTGGGATGGGACTGGAGATACTGGGACTGGGCTTGAGATACTGGGATTGGGGCTGGAGATACTGGGATAGAGTCTGGAGATACTGGGATAGAGTGTGGTGATACTGTTACTGGGCTGGAGATACTTGGAGAGACTCTAGAGATACTTGGATGGGGTCTGGAGATACTGGGATGGGGCTGGAATTTCTTTGACTGGACTCGAGATACTGGGACTGGGGTAGAAATACTGGAATGAGGCTGGAGATACTGGGATGGGGCTGGAGATACTGGGATGGGGCTGTAGATACTGGGACGGGGCTGGAGATACTGGGATGGAACTGGAGATACTGGGACGGGGGTGGAGATACTGGGATTGGGGCTGGAGATACTTTGATGGGGCTGGTGAAACTGGGACTGTGGCTGGAGATGCTCGGATGGGGCTGGAGATAATGGGACTGGATTGGAAATACTGGGACTGGGCTGGAGATACTGGGATAGAGGCTGGAGATACTGAGACTGGGCTGGAGGTACAGGGACTGGATTGGAAATACTGGGACAGAGCTGGAGTTACTGGGACAGGGCTGGAGATACTGGGACTGTACTCGAGATACTGAGATGGAGCTGATTATACTGGGATGGGGCTGGAGATACTGGGACTCGAGTCGAGATACTGGGATGGGGCTGGCGATACTGGGATTGACCTGGAGATACTGGGACGGGGCTGGAGATACTGGGACTTTCCTGATGATAGTGGGACTGGCCTGGAGATACTGGGACTGGGCTGGATACACTGGGACTGGGCTGGAGATACTAGGACTTAACTGGAGATACTTGGACTGAACTGGAGTTACTTGGATGTATCTCCAGCCCCTTCCCAGTATCTCCAGCCCCATCCCAGTGTCTCCAGCCCAAATCCTAGTATCTCAAGCATCTTCCCAGTATCTCCAGCCATGTCCCAGTACCTCCAGTTTCTATCCACGTATCGCCAGACCCGTCCAAGTATCTCAACCCCAGTCCCAGCATCTCCAGCCCCATTCCCGTATCTCCAGTATATCTAGCCCAGTCCCAGTATCTCAAGCCCCATCCCAGTATCTCCAGCCCCATCCCTGTATCTCCAGCCTCATCCCAGTATTTCTACCCCAGTCCCAGTATCTCCAGCCCAGTCAAAGAAATTCCAGCCCCATCCCAGTATCTCCAGACACCATCCAAGTATCTCCACAGTGTCTCCCAGTATCTACAGTCCTGTCCCAGTATCTCCACTCCAATCCCAGTATCTTCAGCTCAGTCCCAGTATCTCCAGACCCTGCCCAGAATCTCCAGTTCCATCCCAGTATCTCTAACCCAGTCATAGTATCTCCAGCCCCATCCCAGTAATTCCAGCCAAAATCCAAATATCTCCAGTCAAGTCCCAGTATCTCCAGACTCTATCCCAGTATCTCCAGCCCCTTCCCAGTATCTACAGCCCCATCCCAGTATCACCAGACTGTATCCCAGTATCTCAAGCCTCTATCCCAGTATATCAAGTTCGATCCCAGTATCTCCAGCCCCATTCCAGTATCATCATCTCCATTCCAGTATAATCAACTCCATCCCAGTATCTCCAGACCCTTCCCAGTATCTCCAGCCCCATCCCAGTATCTACAGCACCAGTCAAAGTATCTACAGCCCCATCCCAGTATCTCCAACACAGTCCCATTATATCCAGTTCCATCCCAGTATCTCCAGCCCCATCCCAGTATCTCCAGCCCAGTCACAATATCTTCAGCAACATCCTAGTATTTCCAACCCCATCCCAGCATCTCTAGTGCAGTTCCGGTATCTCCAGTGTCAATCCCAGTATCTCCAAGACAGTCCCAGTATCTCTAACCCCATCCCAGAAACTCCAGCCCAGTCTCAGTATCTCCAACCCCATCCTAGTATCTCCAGCCCCAATCCCAGTATCTCCAGCCCCAATCCCAGTGTCTCCAGCCTCTGTCTGAGTATGTCCAGTTCCATCCCATCATCTCCAGCCCAGTCCCAGTATCTCCAGTTCAATCCCAGTATCTCCAGTCCCATCCCAGTATCTCAAGTTCAGTCCAGTATCTCCAGTGCAGTCCCAGCATCTCTAGCCAAGTCCCAGTAACACCAGCCCCCTCCCAGTATCTCTAGTTAAGTCCCAGTATCTCCAGCCCCATCCCAGCATCTCCAGCCCAGTCCCAGCATTTCAAGTTCCATCCCAGTATATGCAGCCCAGTCCCAGTATATCCAGTTCCATCCCAGTATCTCCAGCCAAGTCCCAGTACCTAGAGTTTCATCCAAGTAACTCCAGGCTATATCCCAGTATCTCCAGCTTCTATCCACGTATCTCCATCCCCGTCCCAGTATCTCAAGCCCAGTCCCAGTATCTCCAGCCCCATCCCAGTATCTCCACACCCCATCCCAGTATCTCCAGCCCCAATCCCAGTATCTCCAGCCCAGTCCCAGTATCTCCAACCCAGTCCAGCTATCTCAAGCCACATCCCAGTATCTCCATTCCCTTCCCAGTATCTTCAGCCCCATCCCAGTATCTCCAGTTCATTTCCAGTAACTCCATACCCGTCCCAGTATCTCCATCCCCATCCCAGTATCGCCAGTTCAGTCCCAGTGTCTCCTGCCCAGTCCCAGTACCTCCAGCCCCATCCCAGAATCACCAGCACAGTTCCTGTATCTCCAGTGTGAATCCCATTTTCTCCAGTCCATTCCTGTATCTCCAACCCCATCCCAGTATCTCGAGGTCCATCCCAGTATCTCGAACCTTTATTCCAGTATCTCCAGCCCAATCCTAGTATCTCCAGTTCAGTCCCAGTATCTCCAGCCAAGTCCCTGTAAATCTAGCCTCGTCCCAGTACCTCCATCCCAATCGCAGTATTTCCAGTTCAGTCCCAGTATCTCCAGCACAGTCTCAGTATATCAAGCCCCATCCCAGTATCTCCAATCCAGTCCCAGTATCTCCAGCCCCATGCCAGTATCTCCAGTTCAGTCTCAGTATCTCCATCCCCGTCCCAGTATCTCCAGCCCCATCCCAGTATCTCCAGTTCATTCCCAGTATCTCCTCCCCAGTCCCAGTATCTCCAGTTCCATCCAAGTATCTCCAGTCCCAAACCCGTATCTCCTGCCCAGTCCAAGTATCTCCAGTCCAGTTGCAGTATCTCCAGCCCCTTCGCAATATCTCCAGCCCAGTCCCAGTACCTCCAGGTCCATCCCAGTATCTCGAAACTCTATTCCAGTATCTCCAGCCCAATCCCAGTATCTCCAGTTCAGTCCCAGTAACTCCAGGCCCAGTCCCAGTATCGCCAGCCCCATGCCAGTATCTCCAGCCCAGTCCAAGTATCACCAGACTCTATCTCAGTATCTCCAGTCTCTATCCCAGTATATCCAGTTCCATCCCAGTATCTCCAGCCCCTTCCCAGTATCATCAGTACCATCCCACTATCATCAGCTCAATCCCTGTATCTCCAGCCCGTTTCCCGTATCTCCAGCCCAATCCCAGTATCTCCAGTTCAGTCCCAGTATCACCAGACTCTATCCCAGTTTCTCCAGTCTCTATCCCAGTATATCAAGTTCCATCCCAGTATCTCCAGGACCATCCCAGTATCATCAGCTCCATTCCAGTATCATCAGCTCCATCCCAGTATCTCCAGTCCCTTCCCAGTATCCCCAGCCCATTCCTAGTATCTCCAGTTCAGTCCCAGTATATCCAGCTCCATCCTACTATCTCCAGCTTCATCCCAGCATCTCCACCCCATCCCAGAATATCCAGCACAGTCCCAGTATCTCCAGTGTCAATCCCAGTATCTCCAGTCGAGTGCCAGTATCTCTAGTGTCAATCCAAGTATCTCCAGTCCAGTCCCAGTATCTCCAGCCCCATTCCAGTATCTCAAGCCCAGTCCCAGTACCTCCAGCCCCTTCCCAGTATCTCCAGCTCAATCCCAGTATCTCCAGCCCAATCCCAGTATCTCAAGCACCAGTCCCAGTATCTGCAGCCCCATCCAATTATCTCCAACCCAGTCCCAGTATATCCAGTTCCATCCCAGTATCTCCAGTCCCATACCAGTAAATCCAGCCCTGTCCCAGTATCTACAGCACTATCCCAGTATTTCCAGCCCCATCCCAGCAACTCTAGCTCAGTCCCAGTATCTCCAGCCCAGTCCCAGTATCTCCAGTTAAGTCCCACTATCTCCAGCCCCATCACAGTATCTCCAGTTCACTCCCAGTATCCAGAGCCAAGTCCATGTATCTCTAGTTTAGTCCCATTATCTCCAGCTCCATCCCAGTATCTCCAGCCCCATCCCAGTATCATCAGCTCCTTCCCAGTATCTCCAGCCCCATCACAGTATCTCATCACTGGGCTGGAGTTACTGGGATGGGGCTGGAGATAGTGGGAAGGGGCTTCACGTACTGGGATGGGGTCTGGAGATACTGGGATGTGACTGGAAGTACTGGGATTGTACTGGAGATACTGGGACTGGGCTGGAGATAATGGGATGGGGCTGGAGATACTGGGATATTGGCTGGATATACTGGGACTGGGCTGGAGATACTGGGACGGGGCTGGAGATACTGGGATGAGGCTGGATATACTGGGACTGGGCTGGAGATACTAGGACTGGGCTAGAGATACTGGAATGTGGCTGGAGATACTGGGACGGGGCTGGAGATACTGGGACTGAACCTGAGATACTGGGACAGGGCTGTAGATACTGGGATGGGGCTGGAGATACTGGAGATACTGGGCTCGAGATACTGGGATGGGGCTGGAGATACCTGGACTGGGCTGGAGATACTGGCATGGGGCGGGACATACTGGGACTGGGCTTTAGATGCTGGGATAGGGCTGGAGATACTGGGATGGAGCTGCAGATACTGGGATGGAGCTGGAGATACTGGGACTAAACTAGAGATACATGGACTTGGCTGGGGATACTGGGACTGAACTGGAGATACTGGGATGGGGCTGTAGATAGTGGGACTTAACTGGAGATACTGGGACTGGGCTGGAGATACTGGGACTGAACTGGAGATACTGGGATGTGGCTGGAGATACTGGGATAGGGGTTGGAGGCATTAGGACTGGACTCGAGATACTGGGATTGACACTGGAGATACTGGGACTGTGTTGGAGATTCTGGGATGGGGCTGGAGATACTTGGATGGGGCTGGAGATACTGGGACTGGACTGGAGATACTGGGATTGACACTGGAGATACTGAGACTGGGCTTGAGATACTGGGATGGGGCTGGAGATACTGGGACCTAGCTGGAGATTCTGGGATGGGGCTGGAGATACTGGGATGGGGCTGAAGATACTAGGATGGGACTGGAGATACTGGGATATTAGCTGGAGATTTATGGATAGGTTTGGACATACTGGGACTGGGCTGGAGATAATGGGATGGGGCTGGAGATACTGGGATGGGACTGGATATACTGGGATTGACACTGTTGATACTGGGATAGGGGCTGGAGATACTGTGATAGGGTGGGAGATACTAGGATTGGGCTGCAGATACTTCGACTGGACTGGAGATACTGGGATTGACCCTGGAGATACTGCAACAGGGCAGGACATACTGGGACTGGGCTGGAGATACTTGGGTGGGGCTGGATATACTGGAATGGAACTGGATATGCTGTGATAGAGGATGGAGATACTTCGATAGAGCCTGGTGATACTGGGACTGGGTTGGAGATAATTGGATGGGGCTGGAGATACTGGGATGAGGCTGGAGATACTGGGACTGGGCTGGAGATACTGAGATAGAGTCTGGAGATTCTGGGACTGGGCTTGAGATACTCGGATGGGACTGGAGATACTGGGACTGGGCTGGAGATAGTGGGATTGGGCAGGAGTTACTGGGATGGGACTGGAGATACTTGGATGGTTCTGGAGATACTGGGACTGGGCTGAAGATACTGGGATCGGGCTGGATATACTGGGACTAGGCTGGAGATACTGGGATGGGGCTGGATGTACTGGGACCGGGCTGAGGATACTGGCATGGAGCTGGAGATACTGGGATGGAGGTGATGATACTGGGATGGGGCTGGAGATACTGGGATGGAACTGGAGTTATTGGAATGGGACTGGAGATACTAAGGTGGGGCTTGAGATACTGGGACTGGTTTTGAGATACTGGGATTGTGCTGGATATTTTGGGATAGGGTCTGGAGATACTGGGATAGAGGCTGGATAAACAGGGATTGGAACTTGAGATACTGGGACTGGGCTGGAGATGCTGGGATGGGGCTGAAGATACTGGGATGGGGCTAGAGATACTCGGACTGGGCTGGAGATACTGGGATTGACCTGGAGATACTAGGACTGGGCAGGAGATACTGGGATTTGACTGGAGATTCTTGGACTGGGCTGGAGGTACTGGGATGGTGCTGGAGATACTGGGATTAAGCTGGAGATAGTAGGATGGAACTGGAGATACTGAGATTGGGCTGGAGATAGTATGATAGAGCTGGAGATACTGGGATAGGGCTTGATATACTGGGATTTGGGCTAGAAATACTTGGACTGAACTGGAGATGCTGGGATGGGGCTGGAGATACTCGGACGGGGCTGGAGATACTGGGACTGGGCTGGAGATACTTGGACTGAACTGCAGACACTGGGACTGAACTTGAGATACTGGGATTGGACTGGAGATACTGGGGTAGAGGTTCGAGATACTGGGATGGGGCTGGATATACTGGGACTAGGCTGGAGATATTGGGACTGAACTGGAGATACTGGGATTTGGCTGGAGATACTGGGATAAAGGTTCGAGATACTGGGATGGACCTGGATATACTGGGATGAGGTCTGGAGATAATGGGATGGGGCTGGAGATACTGGGACTGGGCTGGAGATACTTGGAAGGGGCTGGAGATACTGGGATGGGGCTGGTGAGACTCTAATTTGGTCTGGAGATACTGGGATGGGACTGGAGATACTGGGACTGGGTTGAAGTTACTGCGATGGAGTTGGAGATACTGGGACAAGGCTGGAGATGCTGGGATGAAGCTGGAGATGGTAGGATGGAGCTGGAGGTACTGGACGTACTGAGATGGGGCTGGAGATACTCGGACTGGGCTCGAGATACTGGGACGGGGCTGCAGATACAGGGATAGGGTGTGGAGATACTTGGATGGGGCTGTAGATACTGGGATGGAGCTGCAGATCCTAGGATGGAGCTGGAGATACTGGGATGGGGTATAGAGATACTTGGAAGGGGCTGGAGATACTGGGGTTTGGGCTGGAGAAACTGGGACTGGTCTGGAAATACTGGGAAGGTGCTTGAGATACTGGGATTGGGGCTGGAGACACTGCGGTGGGGCTTGATATACTATGGTTTGGGCTGGAGATACTGGGATGAGGCTGGAGATACTGGGAAGGGACTGGATATACATCCAAGCAACTCCAGTTCAGTCCCAGTATCTCCAGTTCAGTCCCAGTATCTCCAGCCCAGTCCCAGTATGTCTAGCCCAGTCCAAGTATCTCCAGGCCAGCCCCAGTATCTCAAGGCCAGTCCCAGCATCTCCAGCCCTGTCCCAGTATCTCCAGGCCAGTCCAAGTATCTCCAGCCCCATCGCAGTATCCCAAGGACAATCCCAGTATCTGAAGTCCAGTCCCAGTATCTCCAGGCCCTATCCCAGTATCTCCAGCCCCGTCAAATATCTCAACCCCATCCCAGTATCTCCAGTATCTCCAGCCCAGTTTCATTATCTCCAGCCTCTATCCCAGTATCTCCACCCCGGTCCCAGTATCTCCAGTCCAGTCCCAGTTTCTCCAGCACAGTCCCAGTATCTCCAGCCCCATCCAAGCATCTCCAGCCCCAGTCCCAGTTTCACCAGCCCGATCCAAGTATCACCAGCCCCAATCCCAGTATATCCAGCCTCTATCCCAGTATCTCCAGCCTCTGTCCCAGTATCTCCAGTTCGATCCCAGTATCTCAAGCCCAATCCCAGTATCTACAGCCTCATCCCAGTATCTCCAGCCCCTCCCACTATCTCCAGCCCCATCCTAGCATCTCCACCCCCGTCCCAGTATCTCCAGGTCAATCCCAGTATCTGCAGTCCTGTCCCAGTATCTCCAGGCCCTATCCCAGTATCTCCAACCCCGTCAAATATCTCAACCGCATTCCAGTATCTCCAGTATCTCCAGCCCCATCCCAGTATCTCCACTTCAGTCCCAGTATCTCCAGCCCCATTCCAGTATCATCAGCTCCATCCCAGTATCTCCAGTTCAGTACCAGTATCTACAGTTCCATCCTACTATCTCCAGCATCACCCCAGCATCTCCAGCCCAGGCCCAATATCTCCAGCCCCGTCCCAGTAACTCCCGCTTCAACCCCGTATCTCCAGACTCTATCCCAGTATCTCCAGCCTCAATCCCAGTATCTCAAGCGAAGTCCCAGTATCTACAGCCTCATCCCAGTATCTCCATGTCAATCCCAGTATCTCCAGCCACATCCCAGTATCTCCAGCACCAGTCCCAGTATCTGCAGCCCCATCTCAGTATCTCCAACCCATTCCTAGTATATCCAGTTCCATCCAAGTATCTCCAGCCCCATCCCAGAATCTCCAGCACAGTCCCAGTGTATCCAGCCCCATCCAAGTATATCCAGTGTCAATCACATTATCTCCAGTCCAGTCCCAGTATCTCCAGTCCCTATCCCAGTATTTCCAGCCTCATCCCAGTATGTCCGGTTCAGTCCCAGTATCTCCAGTTCAGTCCCAGTATCTCCAACCTCATCCCAGTATCTCCAGCCCCTATCCCAGTATATCCAGCCTCATCCCAGTATGTCCAGTTCAGTCCCAGTATCTCCAGTTCAGTCCCAGTATTTCCAGGCGAGTCCCAGTATCTCCAGCCCTGTCAAATATCTCAACCCCATCCCAGTACTTCCAGTATCTCCAACCCGGTCCTTGTATCCCCAGCCACATCCCAGTATCTCCACTTCATTCCCAGTATCTCCAGCCCCGTCCAAGTATCATCAGCTCCGTCCCAGTATATCCAGTTCAGTCCCAGTATCTCCAGCCCCATCCCAGTATCTCCAGCCCAGTCCCAGTATCTCCAGCCCCAATCCCAGTATCTCCATCCTCTATCCCAGTATCTCCAGCCCCATCCGAGTATCTCCTGCCTCTAGCCCAGTATCTCCAGCCTCTGTCCCAGTATCTCCAGTTCGATCCCAGTATCTCAAGCCCAGTCCCAGTATCTACAGCCTCATCCCAGTAACTCCAGCCCCTTCCACTATCCCCAGCCCCATCCCAACATCTCCAGCCCAGACCCAGTATCTTCAGCCCAAATTTCAGTATCTCCAGCTCCATCCTAGTATCTCCAGACCCCGTCAAGTATCTCCAGACTCCATCCTAGTATCTCCAGCCCCGTCCCAGTATCTCCAGGTCAATCCCAGTATCTGCAGTCCAGTCCCAGTATCTCCAGGCACTATCCAAGTATCTCCAGCCCCGTCAAATATCTCAACCCCATCCCAGTATCTCCAGTATCTCCAGCCCTGTCCCAGTATATCCAGCTCCATCCCAGTATCTCCACTTCAGTCCCAGTATCTCCAGCCCCATCCCAGTATCATCAGCTCCATCCCAGTATCTCCAGTTCAGTCCAAGTATCTCCAGCCTCGTCCCAGTATCTCCAGATCAGTCCCAGTATCTCCAGCCCCATTCCAGGATCTCCAGTCCCTTCCCAGTATCTTCAGCCCAGTCCCAGTTTCTACAGCCCCGTCCCAGTATCTACAGTCCCTTCCTAGTAACTCCAGTCCCATCCCAGCATCTCCAGCCCAGTCCCAGTATCTCCAGTTCCATCCCAGTATCTCTAGTTAAGTCCCAGTATCTCCAGCCCCATCCCAGTAATTCCAGCCAAAATCCCAGTATCTCTATCCTCTACCCTAGTATCTCCAGACCCTATCCCAGTATCTCTAGCCTCTACCCTAGTATCTCCAGACCCATCCCAGGATCTCCAGCCCAGTAACAGTATCACCACACTCTATCCCAGTATCTCAAGCCTCTATCCCAGTATATCAAGTTCGATCCCAGTATCTAGAGCCCGATTCCAGTATCATCAGCTCCATTCCAGTATCATCAGCTCCATCCCAGTATCTCCAGCCCCTTCCCAGTATCTCCAGCCCAATCCCAGTATCTCCTGTTCAGTACCAGTTTCTCCAGTTCCATCCTACTATCTCCAGCATCATCCCAGCATCTCCCGCCCCATCCCATAATCTCCAGCTCAGTCCCAGTATCTCCAGCCTCATCCCAGAATCTCAAGCACTGTCCCAGTATCTCCAACCTCATCCCAGTATCTCCAGCCAAGTCCCAGTATCTCCAGTGTCAATCCCAGTATCTCCAGTCCAGTCCCAGTATCTCCAGCCCCATTCCAGTATCTCCAGCCCAGGTCCAATATCTCCAGTCCCGTCCCAGTATCTCCAGCTCCAACACAGTATCTCCAACCTCTATCCCAGTATCTGAAGCCCTGTCCCAGTATCTCCAACCCTGTCCCAGTATCTCCAGACTCTATCCCAGTATCTCTAGCCTCAATCCCAGTATCTCAAGCCCAGTCCCAGTATCTCCAGCCCCATACCAGTATCTTCAGACCAGTCCCAGTATCACCAGACTCTATCCCAGTATCTCCAGCCTCTATCCCAGCATATCCAGTTCCATCCCATTATCTCCAGACCTATCCCAGTATCTCCAGCCCAGTACCAGTATCTCCAGCCCCATCTCACTATCTCCAGCCCAGTCCCAGTATCTCCAGCCCAATCCCAGTATCTCCAGCCCCATCTCAGTATCTCCAGGTCCATGCCAGTATCTCGAACCTCCATCCTAGTATCTCCAGCCAAATCCCATTATCTCCAGTTCAGTCCAAGTATCTCCAGCCAAGTCCCAGTATCTTCAGCCCCGACCCAGTGTCTCCAGCCCCATCCCAGTATCTCCACTTCAGTCCGAGTATCTCCAGACCCCATCCCAGTATCTCCAGCCTCTCTCCCAGTATCTCCAGCCCCATCCCAAAATCTCCAGTCCAATCGCGGCATCTCCAGCTTAGTCACAGTATGTCCAGACGCATCCCATTATCTCCAGACCCTTCCCAGTATCTTCAGCCCCATCCTTGCTTCTCCAGCCCCATCCCAGTATCTCTACCCAGTCCCAGTATCTCCAGAATCTATTCCAGTATCTCCAGCCCAGTCACAGCATCTCCAGCCCCCTCCCAGTATCTCCAGCCCAGTCCTAGTATCTCCAGGTCAATCCCAGTATCTCCAGTCCAATCACAGTATCTCCAACCCAGTCCCAGTATCACCAGCCCCATTCCAGTATTTCCTGCCCTGTTCCAGTATCTCCAGTGTCAATCCCAGTATCTCCAGTCCAGTCCCAGTATCTGCAGCCCCTATCCCAGTATCAACAGTGTCAATCCCAGTATCTCCAGCCCCATCCCATTATCTCCAGCCCAGTCCCTGTATCTCCAGCTGAGTCCCAGTATCTGGAGCCTCATCCCAGTGTCTCCAACCTCATCCTAGTATCTCCAGTCCAATCCCAGTATCTACAGACCCCATACCAGAACCTCCAGCCTCAATTCCGGTATCTCCACTCTCATCCCAGTATCTCCAGTCCCATCCCAGCGTCTCGAGTCCCATCCCAATATCTCCAGTTCCATCCCAGTATCTCCAGCCCCATCCCAGTATCTCCAACCAATTACCAGTATCATCAGCCCGATTCCAGTATCTCCTGCCCTGTTCCAGTATCTCCAGTGTCAATCCCAGTATCTTCAGTCCAGTCCCAGTATCTACAGCCCCTATCCCAGTATCAACAGTGTCAATCCCAGTATCTCCAGTCCCATCCCATCGTCTCCAGTCCCATCCCAGTATCTCCAGCCCCATCCCAGTATCTCCAGCCCAATCCCAGCATCTCCATCTTAGTCCCAGTATCTCCAGCCCCATCCCAGTATCACCAGCCCCATCCCAGTATCTTCAGCCCAGTCCCAGTATCACCAGACTCTATCCCAGTATATCCAGACTCTGTCCCAGTATATCCAGTTCCATCCCACTATCTCCAGCCCCATCCCAGTATCTCCAGTCCAGTCCCAATATCTGCAGGTCCATCCCAGTATCTCCAGCCATATCCCAGTATCTCCAACCCCTATCTCAGTATCAACAGTGTCAATGCCAGTATCTCCAGCCCCATCCCATTATCTCCAGCCCAGTCCCAGTGTCTCTAGTATCAATCCCAGTATCTCCAGCCCCATCCCATTATCTCCAGCCCAGTCCCAGTGTCTCTAGTATCAATCCCAGTATCTCCAGTCCAGTCCCAGTATCTCCAGCCCTGTCCAAGTATCTCCAGTCCCATCCCAGTATCTCCAGCCCAGTCCCAGTATCTCCAGCCCCATCCCAGTATCTCCAGACCCATCCCTGTATCTCGACTTCACTACCAGTATGTCCAGCCCCATCCCAGTATCATCAGCTCCATCCCAGTATCTCCAGCCCCACCCCAGTATCTCATCACTGGGCTGGAGATACTGGGATGGGGCTGGAGATACTGGGAAGTGGCTTGAGGTACTGGGATGGGGTCTGGAGAAACTGGGATTTGGCTGGAGATACTGGAATATGGGCTGGATATACTGGGACTGGGCTTAAGATACTGTAAATGAACTAGCGATACTGGGACAGGGCTGGAGGTACTGGGACTGGGCTAGAGATACTTGGATGGGGCTGGAGATAGGGGTATGGGGCTGGAGATACTGGGACTGAACCTGAGATACTGGGATGGGGCTGGAGATACTGGGATAGAGGTTGGAGATACTGGGATGGGGCTTGAGATACTAAGATGGGGCTGGAGATACTGGGATGGTGCTGGAGATACTGGAGATACTGGGCTGGAGATACTGGGATGGGGCTGGAGGTACTGGGACTGAGCTGGAAATACCTGGACTGGGCTGGAGATCCTGGGATGGGGCTGGACATACTGGGATGGGGCTTTAGATGCTGGGATAGGGCTGGAGATAGTGGGATGGGGCTGGAGTTACTGGGAATGGTTTCGAGATAGTGGGATGGGGCTGGAGATACTTGGATGGGGCTGGAAATGTTGGGACGGGGCTGGAGATACTGGGATAGAATCCGGAGATACTAGGAATTGGTTGGAGATACTGGGATAGAGTCGGAGTTACTAGGACTGGGTTGGAGATACAGGGAGTGGACTTGAGATACTGGGATAGAGGCTGGAGATACTGGGATAGGCGCTCGAGATACTTGGATGGAGCTGGAGATACTGGGACTAAACTAGAGATACTTGGACTGGGCTGGAGATACTGGGACTGAACTGGAGATACTGGGATGGGGCTGGAGATACTGGGACTGAACTGGAGATACTGGGACTGAACTGGACTTACTGGGATGTGGCTAGAGATACTGGGATAGGGGCTGGAGATACTGGGACTGGAGTGGAGATACTGGGATTGACACTGGAGATACTGGGTTGGGGCTGGATATACTGGGACTGTGCTGGAGTTTCTGGGATTGACACTGGAGATACTGGAACTGCACTAGAGATGCTGGGATGGGGTTGGAAATACTAGGATGGTGCTGAAGATATTGTGACTGGGCTGGAGATACTGGGATGGAACTGGATATAATGAGACTGTGTTGGATTGGGCTGCAGATACTTGGACTGGTGCTGTAGATACTGGGATGGGGCTGGAGATACTGGGAAGCGTCTGGAGATACTGGGATGGAGTTGATTATACTGGAATGGAGCTGATGATACTGGAATGGGGCTGGAGATACTGGGATCGAACTTGATATACTGGGATAGAGGCTTGAGATACTGGGATAGAGTCTGGTGATACTGGGACTGGGCTGTAGACACTGGGAAGGGGCTGGAGATACTGGGATGGGGCTGGAGATACTGGGACTGGGTTGGAGATCCTGGGATGGGTCTGTAGATACTATGGTAGAGGCTAGAGATACTGGGATAGAGTCTGGAGATACTGGGACTGGACTGGATATACTGGGATTTTGGCTGGAATTACTGGGATGGAACTGGAGATTCTGGACAGGGTCTGGAGATACTGGGACTGGGCTGGAGATACTGGGATTGGAGTGGAGATACTGGGACAGAACTGTAGATACTGGGAGACACTGTGGAGATACTTGGATGGTGTCTGGAGATACTGGGATGGAGCTGGAATTTCCTTGACTGGGCTGGAGATACTGGGACTGGGGTAGAAATACTGGGATGAGGCTGGAGATACAGGGATGGGGCTGGAGATACTGGGATGGGGCTTGAGATACTGGGACTGGGCTAGATATACTGGAGATACGGGAATGGGGCTGGAGATGCTGGGACTGGGGTTGAGGTACTTGGACGGGTCTGGCGATACGTGGATAGAAACTGGAGGTACTGGGACGTGGCTGGATATACTGGAATATAGGCTGGCGATACTGGGATCAAACTGGAGATACTGGGACTTGGCTGGAGATACTGGGATGGAACTGGAAATACCGAGACTGGGCTGCAGATACTGGAATGGAACTTGAAATGCTGGGACTGGACTTGAGACAATGGGATTGACACTGGAGATACTGGGACTTGGTTGGAAACACTGGGATGGGGCTGGAGATACTGGGATAGGGCTGGAGATACTTGGATGGGGCTGCATATACTGGGACTGGACTGGAGATACTGGGATTGACACAGGAGATACTGGGACTGGGTAGGAGATACTGGGATGGGGCTGGAGATACTGGGACTTGGCTGGAGATACTGAGATGGGGTGGAGATACTTGGACTGGGCTGGAGATACTGGGATAAAGGTTGGAGATACTGCAATAGAGCCTGGTGATCCTTGGACTGCGCTGGAGATATTGGGACTGGGCTGGAGATACTGGGATGGGGCTGGAGATACTGGGAAGGGTCTGGAGATAATGGGATGCAGCTAGAGATACTGGGACTAAGCTGGAGATGCCGCGATTGGACTGGAGGTAATGGGACGGGGCTAGAGATACTGGGACTGAGCTGAAGATACTGGGATTGTCCTGGAGATACTAGGACTGGGCTGGAGATACTGGGAAAGAGGCTGGAGATTCTAGGACTGGGTTTGAGATACTGGGATGGGACTGGAGATACTGGTATTGAGGTGGAGATATTGGGTAGAGGTCTAAAGATACTGGGATGGGGCTGGAGATACTGGGATGAGGTTGGAGATACTGGAATGGGGCTGGAGATACTGGGACTTGACTGGAAATACTGGGATTGACACTGGAGATACTGAGAGGGGGCTGGAGATACTGGGACGAACTGGAGATACTTGGATGGGGCTGGATATACTGGGACGGGGTTGAAGATACTGGGACTTGGCTGGAGATGCTGGGATTTGGCTGGAGATACTGGGATTGAGGTTCTAGATACTGGGATGGACCTGGAGATACTAGGATGGGGCTGGAGATACTGGGACTGGGCTGGAGTTACTGGGATTGGGCTGGAGATACTGGGACTGGACTGGAGATACTGGGAAGGGGCTGGAGATACTGGGACTGGGCTGGAGTTACTGCGAAGAAGCAAGAGATACTGGGACTGGGCTAGAGATGCTGGGATGAAGCTGGATATAATAGGATGGAGCTGGAGATACTGGAGACACTGGGATGGGGCTCGAGATACTGGGATGGGGCTGGAGATACTGGGATGGAGCTGCAGATACTAGGATGGGGCTGGAGATACTGGGATGGGGTCTAGAGATACTTGGATGGGGCTGGAGATACTTGGGTTTGGGCTGGAGATACTGGGACTAGTCTGGAGTTACTGGGAAGATGCTTGATATACTGGGATTGGGGCTGGAGATACTGGGATGGGGCTGGATATACTAGGATTTGGGCTGGAGATACTGGGATGGGGCTGGAGATACTGGGAAGGGGCTGGAGATACATCCAAGTAACTCCAGTTCAGTCCCAGTATCTCCAGTTAAGTCCTAGTATCTCCAGCCCAGTCCCAGTATATCCAGCCCAGTCCCAGTATCTCCAGGCCAGTCCCACTATCTCCAGGCAAGTCCCAGTATCTCCAGCCCCGTCCCAGTATCTCCAGTCCCTTCCCAGTATCTCCAGACCCTGCCAAGTATCTCCAGTTCCATCCCAGAATCTCCAGCCCAGTCCCAGTATCTACAACCCCATTCCAGTATCTATAGCCCCTTCCTAGTAACTCCAGTCCCATCCCAGCATCTCCAGCCCAGTCCCAGTATCTACAGTTCCATCCCAGTATCTCCAGTCCCGTCCCAGTATCTCAAGTTCAGTACAGTATCTCCAGTTCAGTCCCAGTAGGTCAAGACATGTCCCAGTATATCCAGCCCCGTCCCAGTATCTCTAGTTAAGTCCTAGTATATCCAGCCCCATCCCAGCATCTCCAGCCCAGTCCCAGAATTTCAAGTTTCATCCCAGTATCTGCAACCCAGTCCCAGTATATCCAGTTCCATCCCAGTATCTCCAGCCAAGTCCCAGTATCTCCAGTTTGATCCCAGTATCGCCAGCCTATATACCAGTACCTCCAGCCCCGTCCCAGTATCTCAACCCCAGTCCCAGCATCTCCAGCCCCATTCCCATATCTCCAGTATATCTAGCCCAGTCCCAGTATCTCAAGCCCCATCCCAGTATCTCCAGCCCCATCCCAGTATCTCCAGCCTCATCCCAGTATTTCTACCCCACTCCCAGTATCCCCAGCCCAGTCAAAGAAACTCCAGCCCCATCCCAGTATCTCCAGACCCCATCCAAGTATCTCCAGAGTCTCTCCAAGTATCTCCAGTCCTGTCCCAGTATCTCCACTCCAATCCCAGTAACTCCAGCCCAGTCCCAGTATCTCCAGACCCTGCCCAGTATCTCCAGTTCCATCCCAGTTACTCCATCCCAGTCCCAGTATCTCCAGCCCCATCCCAGTAATTCCAGCCAAAATCCCAGTATCTCCAGTCCAGTCCCAGTATCTCCAGACTCTATCCCAGTATCTCTAGCCTCTACCCTAGTATCTCCAGACCCATCCCAGGATCTCCAGCCCAGTAACAGTATCACCACACTCTATCCCAGTATCTCCAGCCCCATCCCAGGATCTCCAGCCCCATCCAAGTATCTCCAGCCCAGTAACAGTATCACCACACTCTATCCCAGTATCTCCAGACTCTATCCCAGTATCTCCAGCCCAAATCCCAGTATCTCAAGCCCAGTCCCAGTATCTCCAGTCCCATCCCAGTATCTCCAGGTCAATCCAAGTATCTCCAGCCCCATCCCAATATCTCCAGCACCAGTCCCAGTATCTGCAGCCGCATCCCAGTATCTCCAAACCAGTCCCAGTATATCCAGTTCCATCCCAGTATCTCCAGCCCCATCCCAGTATCTCCAGCCCAGTCCCAGTATCTCCAGCATCATCCCAGTTTTTCCAACCCAATCCCAGCATCTCTAGTGCAGTTCCAGTATCTCCAGTGTCAATCCCAGTATCTCCAGTGTCAATCTCAGTATCTCCAGTCCAGTCCCAGTATCTCCAGCCCCATCCCAGAAACTCCAGCACAGTCCCAGTATATCCAGCCCCATCCCAGTATCTCCAGTGTCAATCCCAGTATCTCCACTCCAGTCCCGGTATCTCCAGCCCCTATCCCAGTACCTCAAGCCTCATCCCAATATTTCCTGTTCAATCCCAGTATCTCCTGTTCAGTCCCAGTATCTCCAGCCCAGTCCAAGTATCTCTAGTTTAGTCCCAGTATCTCCAGCTCCATCCCAGTATCTCGAGCGCCTATCCCAGTATCTCCAACCTCTATCCCAGTATCTCTAGTCCACTCCCAGTATCTCCAACCCAGTCCTAGTATCTCCGGACTCTATCCCAGTATCTCCAGCCCAATCCCAACATTTCCAGCCCCATCCAAATATCTCCAGTCCCATCCCAGTATCTCGAGCTCATTCCCAGTAACTCCAGCCCCATCCCACTATCTCCAGTATCTCCAGCCCCATCCCAGTATCTCCAGCCCTATCCCAGCATCTAAAGCCCAGTCCCAATATGTCCAGCCCCATCCCAGTATCTCCAGCCCAGTCCAGGTATCTCAGGTTCAGTCCCAGTATCTCCAGCCCAGTCCCAGTATCTCCAGCCCCGTCCCAGTATCCTCAGCCCCATCCAAGTATCTCCAAACTCTATCCCAGTATCTCCAGCCCCATCCCAGTATCTCCAGCCCAGTCCCAGTATCTCAGGTTCAGTCCCAGTATCTCCAGCCTCCTCCCAGTATCTCCAGCCCCATCCCAGTATCTCCAGTTCATTCGCAGTATCTCCAGCCCAGTCCAAGTATATCCAGCCCATATCCCAGTATCTCCAGCCGCATCCCAGTATCTCCAGACCCCATCCCAGTACCTCAAGCCCCTTCCCAGTATCTCCAGCCCCATCCCAGTATCTCCAGCCCAGTGATGATATACTGTGATGGGGCTGGAGATACTGGGATGGACTGATGATACTGGAATGGGGCTGGAGATACTGGTACTGAAGTCGAGATACTGGTATGGGGCTGGAGATACTGGTACTGAAGTCGAGATACTGGGATGCGTCTGGAGATACTGGGACGGGGCTGTAGATATTGGGACTGTTCTGGAGATACTGGAATGGGACTGTAGATACTTGGACGGGGCTGGAGATACTGGGACTGGAGTGGAGATACTGGGATTTACACTGGAGATACTGAGACTGGGCTGGAGATACTGGGATGGGGCTGGAGATACTGGGATGGCGTTGAAGATACTGGGATGGGACTGGAGATACTGGGATATTGGCTGGAGATACATTGATAAAGCTGGAGATACTGGGATGGGACTGGAGATACTGGGACTGGACTGGAGACACTGGGATTGATACTAGAGATACTGGGACTGGGCTGGAGATAATGGGATGGGGCTGGAGATACTGGCATTGACACTGTTGATACTGGGATAGAGGCTGGAGATACTGGGATGGGGCTGCAGACACTGGGACTGGGCTTGAAATACTGGGATAAAGGTTGGAGATACTGCGATAGAGCCTGGTAATCCTAGGACTAGGCTGGAGATATTGGGACTGGCATGGAGATACTGGGATGGTTCTTGAGGTAATGGGATTGAAACTGGTGATACTTTGACTGGGCTGGAGATACTGGGAGTGAGCTGGAGATACTGGGATAGGGGCTGAAGATACTGGGATTGAACTGGAGATACTTGGATGGGGCTGGAGATACTGGGACGGGGCTGAAGGTACTGGGACTTGGCTGGAGATACTGGGATTTGGCTGGAGATACTGGGATAGAGGTTCGAGATACTGGGATGGACCTGGAGATACTGGGATGGGGCTGGAGATACATGGACTGGGCTGGGGATACTCGGACAGGGCTGGAGATACTGGGACTGGGCTGGAGATACTGGGAAGGGGCTGGAGATACTGGGATGGGTCTGGAGATACTGGAATGGGGGTGGTGATACTGGGACAGGACTGGAGATTCTGGAATAGAATCTGTAGATACTGGAATGGGGGTGGTGATACTGGGATTTGTTCTGGATATACTGGGATGGGGCTGGAGATACTGGGACTGTGCTTGAGATGCTGGGATGGGGCTGGAGATACTGGGATCAAGGTGGAGATAGTAGGATGGAGCTGGAGATACTGGGATGGGGCTGGAGATACTGGAGATACTGGGATGGTTCTGGAGATACTGGGACTGGGCTCGAGATACTGGGACGGGGCTAGAGATACTGGGAAGGGGCAGGAAATATTGGTACTGTGCTGGAGATACTGGGATAGAGTCTAGAGATACTGAGACTGAGCTGGATATACCTGGATAGGGTCTGGAGATACTGTGATGGAGCTAGAGATACTGGGATGGGGTCTAGAGGTACATGGACTGGGATGGAGATACTGGGATATTGACTGGAGATACTGGGATTGGACTGGATATACTGGGATAGGGCTGGAAATACTGGGATGGGGCTGTAGATACTGGGATGGGGTTGGAGATACTGGAGAAACTGGGATGGGACTGGAGATATTGGGATGGGACTGGAGATACTGGGACGGGGCTGGAAATACTGGGATTTGGCTGGGGATACTTGGACTGAACTGGAGATACTGGGACTGAACTGGAGATACTGGGATTGGGCTGGACATACTGGGATAGAGGTTTGAGATACTGGGATGGACCTGGATATACTGGGATGGGGCTGGAGATACTTGGACTGAACTGGAGATACTGGGATAGGGCTGGAGATACTGGGATGGGACTGGAGATACTTGGATGGAGCTGGAAATACTGGGATAGGGGCTGGAGATAATGGGACTGGACTGGAGACACTGGGGTTGACACTGGATATACTGGGACTTCGGTGGAGATACTGGGATGGGGCTAGAGATACTGGGATTGACGCTGTTGATACTGGGATAGATGCTGGAGATACTGGGATAGGGCTTGATATAATGGGATGGGATGATGATACTGGGACTGGACTGGAGATGCTGGGATTTACACTGGATACACTGGAACATGGCTGGAGATGCTGGGATGGGGCTGGAGATACTGGGATGGGGCTGGAGATACTGGGATGGAACTGGATATGCTGGGATAGAGGCTGGAGGTACTAGGATAGAGTCTGGTGATAATGGGACTGGACTGAAGATACTGGGATGAGGCTGGAGATACTGGGATGAGGCTGCAGATTCTGTGACAGGTCTAGAGATACTGGGATTGGGCTGGAGATGCTCGGATCGGGCTGGAGATACTGGGACTGACCTGGAGATACTGGGATGGGGCTGGAGATACTGGGATGGTGCAGCATATACTGGGATCGTCTGGTAATACTTGGATTTGATCTGGAGATACTGGGAAGCTCCTGGAGATACTGGGACTGGGCTGGAGATGCTGGGATTAAGCTGGAGATAGTAGCATCGATTTGGAGATACTGGAGATACTGGGATGGGGCTGGAGATACTGGAACTGGGCTCGAGATACTGGGAAGGGGCTGAAGATACTCGGATGTGGCTGGAAATATTGGTACTGGGCTGGAGATAGTGGGATAGAGGCGCGATATACTGGGATAGGGTTTGGAGATACTGGGATGGAGTTTGGAGATACTGGGATTGGGGCAGGAGATACTGGGATGGGGCTGGATATACTGGGATTTGGGCTTGAGATACTGGGATTGGGCTGGAGATACTAGGAAGGGCCTGGAGATACATCAAAGTAAATCCAGTTCAGTCCCAGTATCTCCAGTTGATTCCCAGTACCTGCAGCCCAGTCTCAGTATCTCCAGCCCCATCCTAGTATCTCCAGCCCCAATCCCAGTATCTCCAGCCTCCATCCCAGTATCTCCAGCCTCTGTCCCAGTATTTCCAGTTCCATCCCAGCATCTCCAGCCCAGTCCCAGTATCTCCAGTTCCATCCCAGTATCTCCAGTCCCATTCCAGTATGTCAAGTTCAGTCCAGCATCTCCAGTGCAGTCCCAGCATCTCTAGCCCAGTCCCAGTATCTCCAGCCCCCTCCCAGTATCTCTAGTTAAGTCCCAGTATCTCCAGCCCCATCCCAGCATCTCCAGCCCAGTCCCAGCATTTCAAGTTCCATCCCAGTATATGCAGCCCAGTCCCAGTATATCCAGTTCCATCCCAGTATCTCCAGCCAAGTCCCAGTACCTCCGGTTTCATCCAAGTAACTCCAGGCTATATCCCAGTATCTCCAGCTTCTATCCACGTATCTCCAGCCCCGTCCCATTATCTCAAGCCCAGTCCCAGTATCTCCAGCCCCATCCCAGTATCTCCACACCCCATCCCAGTATCTCCAGCCCCAATCCCAGTATCTCCAGCCCAGTCCCAGTATCTCCAGCCCAGTCCAGCTATCTCCAGCCACATCCCAGTATCTCCATTCCCGTCCCAGTATCTTCAGCCCCATCCCAGTATCTCCAGTTCATTTCCAGTATCTCCATACCCGTCCCAGTATCTCCATCCCCATCCCAGTATCTCCAGTTCAGTCCCAGTATCACCAGACTCTATCCCAGTATCTCCAGTCTCTATCCCAGTATATCAAGTTCCATCCCAGTATCTCCAGGACCATCCCAGTATCATCAGCTCCATTCCAGTATCATCAGCTCCATCCCAGTATCTCCAGTCCCTTCCCAGTATATCCAGCCCATTCCCAGCATCTCCAGTTCAGTCCCAGTATATCCAGCTCCATCCTACTATCTACAGCTTCATCCCAGCATCTCCAGCCCCATCCCAGAATCTCCAGCACAGTTCCCGTATCTCCAGTGTGAATCCCATTTTCTCCAGTCCATTCCCGTATCTCCAACCCCATCCCAGTATCTCCAGGTCCATTACAGTATCTCGAACCTCTATTCCAGTATCTCCAGCCCAATCCTAGTATCTCCATTTCAGTCCCAGTATCTCCAGCCAAGTCCCAGTAAATCTAACCCCGTCCCAGTACCTACATCCCAATCGCAGTATTTCCAGTTCAGTCCCAGTATCTCAAGCCCCGTCCCAGTATCTCCAGCCACATTCCAGTATCTCTAGCCCAGTCCCAGTGTCTCCAGCCCAGTCCCAGTGTCTCCAGCCTCATCCCAGTATCTCCAGCCCCGTCCCAGTATCTCCAGCCCAGTCCCAGTATATCCAGCCAATATCCCAGTATCTCCAGCCCCATCCCATTATCTCCACCCCCCTCCCAGTATCTCCAGCCCCATCCCAGTATCTCCAGGTCATTCGCAGTATCTCCAGCCCAGTCCCAGTATATCCAGCCCATATCCCATTATCTCCAGCCCCATCCCAGTATCTCCATACCCCATCCCAGTACCTCAAGCCCCTTCCCACTATCTCCAGCCACATCCCAGTAACTCCAGCCCAGTGATGAGATACTGTGATGGGGCTGGAGATACTGGGATGGAGCTGATGATACTGGGATGGGGCTGGAGATACTGGTACCTAAGTCAAGATACTGGGATGGGGCTGGAGATCCTGGGAAGGGGCTGGAGATACTGGGACTGGGCTGGAGATACTGGGATATTGGCTGGAGATTCTGGGATGGGGCTGGAGATACTGGGATGGAGCTGACGATATTGGGATGGGACTGGAGATACGGGGATATTCGCTGGAGATTTATGGATAGGGTTGGACATATTGGGATGTGGCTGGAGATACTCGTACTGGACTGGAGATACTGGGATTGATATTAGAGATACTGGGACTGGGCTGGAGATAATGGGATTGGGCTGGAGATACTGGGATGGGACTGGATATACTGGGATTGACAGTGTTGGTACTGGGATAGGGGCTGGAGATACTGTGATAGGGTGGGAGAAACTAGGATGGAGCTGCAGATACTGTGGCTGGACTGGAGATACTGGGATTGACCCTGGAGATACTGGAACAGGGCAAGACATACTGGGACTGGGCTGGAGATACTGGGATGGGGCTGGATATACTGGAATGGAACTGGATATGCTGTGATAGAGGATGGAGATACTTCGATAGAGCCTGGTGATACTGGGACTGGGTTGGAGATAATTGGATGGGGCTGGAGATACTGGGATGAGGCTGGAGATACTGGGACTGGGCTGGAGATACTGGGATGGGACTGGAGATACTGGGATTGGGCAGGAGTTACTGGGATGGGACTGGAGATACTGGGATGGTTCTGGAGATACTGGGACTGGGCTGGAGATGCTAGGATGGGGCTGGAGATACTGGGATTGACCTTGAGATAGTGGGACTGGACTGGAGACACTGGGATTGACACTGGAGATTCTGGGACTGGGCTGGAGATACTGGGATAGGGCTGGAGATACTGGGACTGGGCTGGAGATAATGGGATTGGGCAGGAGTTACTGGGACTGGACTGGAGATACTTGGATGGTTCTGGAGATACTGGGATCGGGCTGGACATACTGGGACTAGGCTGGAGATACTGGGATTGGGCTGGAGGTACTGGGACCGGGCTGAGGATACTGGCATGGAGCTGGAGATACTGGGATGGAGGTGATGATACTGGGATGGGGCTGGAGATACTGGGATGGAACTGTGGTTATTGGAATGGTACTGGGGATACTAAGGTGGGGCTTGAGATACTGAGACTGGTTTTGAGATACTGGGATTGTGCTGGATATTTTGGGATAGGGTCTGGAAGTACTGGGATAGAGGCTGGATATACAGGGATTGGAAGTTGAGATACTGGGATGGGTCTGGATATACTGTGATTTTGGCTTGAGATACTGGGACTGGGCTGGAGATGCTGGGATGGGGCTGAAGATACTGGGATGGGGCTGGAGATACTCGGACTGGGCTGGAGATACTGGGATTGACCTGGAGATACTAGGACTGGGCAGGAGATACTGGGATTTGACTGGAGATTCTTGGACTGGGCTGGAGGTACTGGGATGGGTCTGGAGATACTGGGATAGAGGCTAGAGATACTGGGATAGAATCTTTAGATACTGGGATAGAGGTTGGAGATACTGGGATGGTGCTGGAGATACTGGGATTAAGCTGGAGATAGTAGGATGGAGCTGGAGATACTGGGATTGGGCTGGAGATAGTATGATAGAGCTGGAGATACTGGGATAGGGCTTGATATACTGGGATTTGTGCTAGAAATACTTGGACTGAACTGGAGATGCTGGGATGGGGCTGGAGGTACTCGGACGGGGCTGGAGATACTGGGACTGGGGCTGGAGATGCTGGGACTGGGCTGGTGTCAGAACCATGAACAACAGCAACCATCTTTCTTTGTCCACATCTGCAGGAACAATTGGGCATTGCCTCTATTTTTACTCCCGTTTCACCCCATATCTCTGTGTCTTGTGTCATTAAAATCCTTTTGGTGCTAGCAGAGCAGGTTGTGGCCTGGCTGGGGTCGGGGTGTCTCCTTGAACTGGTTGCAGGGAGTAGAACACAAGGACACAGCAGTGGGGCACGGAAAACCCTCAGAAATAGCAGCCTCAGAGCTGTGGGGCTGCAAGAGCCCCTGCTCCCTGGGGAACATTCCTGAGAGCAGAGACATTTCCAGCTGCAGTTTCCAGCAAAACCGTCTCTCTGTGCATCCCCCTGCTGCAGCCCAGCAGCAGTTCCCACCTCCTGACCTGGGACTCCCAATGGCTCCGAGGTTCTGACACAGCTGCTGAGTTGGGGTGAACCCTGGGCTGTGGTCCCGTAGAAGCCAGCCCCAAGGTGGCCATGGTGCCCTGGACGCCCTGGCCAGCCCCAGGGGGATCAGAGCCATGGATCACCTCCCCCAGGTGTCAGGAGGCAACTCTGCTCCCGCTGCCCTGGCTCGGGGTGCTGGGCAGTTGCTGGGGCTCCCGGGGCTGGGGTTGCCCCTTTGCTGGCTCTGCCAGGGCCTCGGCCTCCATGGACTGCTCCTGCTGCTCTGGGCCCTCACAAACCCTGAGATCATAGAAACGTAGAATCATAGAATAACCAGGCTGGAAAAGACCCACAGGATCATCGAGTCCAACCATTCCTATCAATCCCTTAACCATGCCCCTCAGAACCTCATCCACCCGTCCCTTAAACACCTCCAGGGAAGGTGAATCAACCACCTCCCTGGGCAGCCTATTCCAATGCCCAATGACCCTCTGTGTGAAAAACCACTGTGCTGGCCACACTTATTTTGATGCAGCCCAGGACACGGTTGCCCTTCCGGGCTGCGAGTGCACATTGCTGGCTCATGGCGAGCTTCTCATCAAACAGCACTCCAAGCCCACCTCTGCAGAGCTGTTCTCAATCACGTCATCCCCTATCCTGTAAGGAAACCACGGATTGCCCCGACCCAGGTGTAGGACCTTGCATTAGGCCTTGTTGAACCTCATGAGGACGATATTGGTCAGCCCAGAGCAACAGCCACTCCTGGGATGCCAGGTGGGCTCCAGCACAGGATCCAGAAGAGAAGTTGGAGCAACATCTGCCCCCAAACACCTTTGGGAAGTTCCCATCACACTGTGATCACTCACAGCTGAACCACAGGGCACGAGGGGATCACACCATGGGATGGCACTCGCCAGGCCAGTCTATGATCTCTCACACACAGGAGAGACCATGCTTCTGTGTGGGCTTTGAGCTCCCCCAAAGGGAGTGTAAAGCCGTGACATACCCACACGATCTCCATGTGCATCAGCCTTGGGACTCAGCCGGGAAGCTGGAGATCCATCGCCTAGAGACACGTCTGCAAAGAGAAGACAGCAGCTCCCATGAAATATTCCAGTCTACTTCTTCCAATCCAAGTGCAGGTGAATGCAGTTCATGCCCTCGTCTCTCCCTTCCATGCAGCAGCATCATGTAGTTACTGGGTGTGTGGAACATGCTGATCCAAAATAAACCAGGCTCACAGCTGTTAGAAGAAAGGAATCCTTGGAGCTCACACCAGCTCCAAGCTCAGCCCCAAGCAGCTCTGCACCCGGCATGGGGAGCAGTGCAGGGAGGGAGAGGCTGGCAAAGAGCTTCCCAGGCAGAGCGCCCAGAGCACAGGTCAGGAACCTGACCTGTTCCGCTCTGCTCTACCACACATCAGAGCTCTGGGCAAGAAAAGAGAAAGGTGAGTGTCCTATGAACAGAGCATGAAACTCAGTGCCACTCACTCCAGTGATGACCTGCAAGGTCGCCCTGAGGAATTGGGACAAATCTGGCTGAGAAGCCAGGTGGGCTTCCCCTATGGGCACAGCTGGAATCAAGCCCGTTTCCATGAGAGGCTTTGATCCACTTCTACCCAGGGACCTGCCGTGGAACTTCCGCAGCTCCCCCAGGCCAGCCTGGCCCTGCTGCTCTCCCAGACCTGCCCCACCATGACCCCAGCCCTGCTGCCACCCTGAGGTGTGGTGGGGACAGCTCCACGCTGCCTTGGGCAGGGTACCAGCCCTTGCCTGCCCACCTACCTGATCCCCGCACTTGCCACGGAGCAGCCTGGACATCCCATGCTTCAAGAACCACCAGGAGGAGGAGGGAAATGAGGCTGGTGGGGACCACAGTCCCCTGTGCCTGCACCATGTTGCTGCTGCTGCTGCAAGCACTGCCAGAGCAGTGCCCGTGGCACAGCACAGCACCTCCAGGCTCGGCACAGTGGCCACTGTGATGTCACAGACCAACCCGGCCGCCACAGCCTCATCTCAAGGGACAGTATGGGATCCACAGGGTGAGAGGAGGGTGGGTGCCCATGGATGGTTTGTATGGCACCGCTGTGCAACTTCCTCTGCAACTTCTCACAATGCTGTGACGAGTGGAAATCATAGACTACTAGGATCATAGAATGGTTTGAGTTGGAAGGAAAATTAAAGACCATCTGATTGCAACTCCCTGCCATGGGCATGGACACCTTCCCCACTGCCCAGCAGCCTGGCCAGTAACACCTCGTGGCTACGAGCAGCCCTTGCAGGAACCTTGGAGGGAATAAGCAACTCACTTTTCTCTGCTCCTCCACACACAGATGATGACATCACATGACAGAATCACAAGCACCAGGGAACCCAAGTTTACTGCTACACCTGTCAAGTATGCTGGCACGTCTAGGGGCCTGGTAACACCTGTGGTGTCCTGGGTTGTCTCACCAGCCACACCTGGAGGAGCCATTGGGAATGTCAGTCTGTCCTGTGCCCCTCTGGAGAGCTTGCAGCACCTTTGGTCTGGCCAGGACATTCTCCATTCCCTCCCAGCACTGTGCCTGGAGGTTTGCTCCCAGTCTTTGGACAGGTTGTCCCACCCATCAAAATTCAGGAAGCCAATAGAGCACATCAGGCTGCCTGGCCAGTTGCTTCCTTGAGAGACACGGACAAAACCCATTCCTGCAGAAGGAGCCTCCCCCACCCCAGTTCTCCCTCCTCCCTGGTGGGTGACACTGGGTGACCAGAGGCCAGGGATTCCCTGGTGTGCTGGAGGCTGGCATCACCTCTGATCCTTTGGCAGGGACGACACTGAGCCACTGCTCCCTTCTGAAAACACCTCCCTCTGCACAGCTTCTGTGCCCAGCTCTGAGAAAGAAGCAGGGCTCAGATCAGATGTAATCGTTCCCCCTCGGGTCACGCTCTCTCGGATGTGACAGTGTGGGTAGCAGTGTGGGAAGAGCCTGCGGACCCACAGGGGTGTGGAGAGATGGCTCTGGGTGACTGAGGGACAATTACCTGGCACATCTGTGCACTGGACTGCTCCTGCTTCTCCATCAGGTACTGGCACTGCCCGATGGCCTCATTCCCCAAGAGCCACCTTCTCCGCAGTCTCACAGTCTGTCTCTCCAGAAAGAAAGAAGGTCAGTTTGACGAGAAGTAACTGTTGTTCATGGGGAACACAGTAACTTCAGGAGGCAAGAGACACCGATAATGCTTAGAAACAAAGTTTGGACATGTGGCACTGCACCTCCTCACCAGTGCAAACAATGTGTCACACTGGGAGGAAAATGGAAGCACTTGAAACTTCCCCATGTTCTCATGGAGAGCAAAACCCAGGCTGCTGAAGGACCAGGAGATCACGTGGGACCTTCTCGGCACACTCAGTGCCGTTTTGGAAAACCACAAGCTTTGGAGGGGATGGGGAGATGCCGCAGCCAGTTCAGCTGGGGAAGAGCCCTTTGGAGAAGCACCTGCCATCCTGCCCCTTCTTCCCATGGGAAGCTTGAAGTGGCCTGAACCCCAAGCTCTGGTTACCCTGTCCTGGGTGCTTCCCAGTGGTTGTCAAGAGCCCACAGACCCCCAAAGCCACAGGAAAAGCACAACTGCATTATCTATAACACATCAAGAAACAGAGCGTAACCACTTGAGATTGAATCCACAACCCTTCACGGTCACTGCCTTCAAGTCAGCTTCCCACCTCAAGCTGGGTGTCCAGCTTCCCTGGCCCCGAGGTGCCACCTGGAGTCTTCAGACTTCCAAGATGAACAATGAGGCAGGACCAGGCTGTGAAGCTGGGGGTGATTTGATCCTGGCTGGTGCATGTCTGCAGCCCTGGCAAAGCCTGACGTTGTCAGCAACCCCGAGCTGCCTGCACATCCTCCCTGCCACCCAGGGCTGCTCTCCCCTCTGATGACCTGCAGCAAGGGCTGAGCACCCACAGTTCCTGCCGGGCAGGTCCCAATGTCTGCCAGAACAGCTCTGGCCACAAACAGCACCGCTGGGGATGCGGCTGTGCTGGGGGCTCCACAACTGCTGTCAGCAAAGACTCTGCACCATCCCTGTGGCTCAGCAGCTCCTACAGGGCCTGACAGTGCATGTCAGTGCAATAAGGCTCTGAACGATCCCTTCCTGCTGGCAGAGGCTCTGGCTTTTCCACATGGGTCTCCGAGCCTTCAGCTTCCCAAGCCCTGTGCTTACGAGGGCTGCATACTCACTGATTTCTTTCTCTGGCTCGTCAACCATTTCCTTCATGATTTCCGTTAACCACTGGAAAGACTTCTCTGGTTTGGCTTCATGTTTTGCTTTTTGAAGACCTTAACAGAAAGCACCCAGTTAAATTTCTCACTATTTAAATCTTGTCAATGAGTGCTCAATCTGTGCAGCCACCCCAGAGCCGTGACCACCCCTGGGATGCCAGGGGGGCTCCAGCACAGGATCCAGCTCAGAAGCTGGAGCAGGAGCTTCATCTGCACCCAAACACCCATGAGAAGATTCCATTACACATGGTGATCCCCCTCTCAGAACTGAACAAGAGGACACGAGAGGATTGTGGGATGGGACTGGTGGCACATGTGGTGTGGGTCTCTATTCTCACACCCACAGGAGAAGCCTCGCTGCTGTGCAGGCTTTGAGCTGGCAGCTCCCAAAGGAATTCAAAAGCCATGACACACCTGTGACATCTCCCTGTGCATCAGCCTTGGGACTCAGACGGGAAGCTGGAGATCCATCACCTCCAGCCACACCTGTAAAGAAACAGAAGAGAGCAGCTCCTGTGATATATTCCCATCTACTTTTTTTCCACTGGAAAGCAGGTGGATGTGGTTCAAAGAAAGGATCTCTCCATGGCTCTCTTCTCTCCCTTCTGCTCAGGAGCTACGTCCTGAGTGCCTGCGTTGTGCTGATCCAAATAAACCAGGTCGGGAAGCTGTCAGGGGAGAAGACAGCTCACACCAGCTCCACGCTCAGCCCCAAGCAGCTCTACAGCCGGCACGGGGAGCAGCGCGGGGTGGGAGAGGCCAGCAAAGGGCTTCCCAGGTCACGGTCCTGACCCAACCCCTTCTGCTCTGCTCTTCCACACATCAGAGCTGTGGCCAGGAAAATAGGAAAGAGCATGAAACTCTCTGTACCACTCACTCCAGTGATGACCTGCAGGGTCGCCCTGAGGAATTGGGACAAATCTGACTGAGAAGCCGGATCATCTTCCCCTATGGGCACAGCTGGAATCAAGCCTGTTTCCATGAGAGGCTGTGATCCATTTCTTTCCAGGGACCTGCAGTGGAGCTTCCACGGCTCCCCCAGGCCACCCCGGCCACACTGCTCTCCCAGCTTTGCCCCATCCTGACCCCAACCCTCCTGCCACCCCGAGGTGTGGTGGGCACAGCTCCACGCTGCCTGGGGCAGGGTGCTGTCTCTTGCCTGCCCACCTACCTGATCCCTGCGCTCACCACGGAGCAGCCCAGACATACTGTGCTTCCAGAACCACCAGGAGGAGGAGAATAATGAGCCTGGTGCTGACCACAGTCCCCTGTGCCTGCACCATGCTGCTTGATAGCGCATTGAAAGAATATCTGCTTAATTATCAAATCCTTCACACCAACAGTGCCAGTTTACACCCTTCACACCAACAGTGCCAGGCATGGGAACAGCTACTTCTCCCAGGGAGGCGGGGAACAGGGAATTCCAAGGAGAGAAACAGCTGTTCAAAAGTACCTCTTGAATCAAAGAAACTTATGCTTTATAGTTTAATTTAACTATTAAGGCAGGTACAGTTTTATTCAGCGCTGGAGAAGACTCAGGATTTGTCCTCAGAGTGCTTCTGCTGAGCAGTGGTTTTACAGAAAATTTATACACAGAATTGTTTTCAAATTCATACCTCTCCCTGAAATGACAAGTATTCCTTATTCCTGGAACCTCATTGCAGATCTGGGGAGAGGCCGGGGGGGGGAGGGGAGGGGCCGGGGGGGGGGAGGGAACGGATGAAGTCAAATCAACTCAGAGTCGCTAAGGTGTGACCATATCTGAGTGGTCAATCTCAAGGACTCTGGGAGACAAGATAAGGGTCCTTATAGTTCTCTTAGTGGTTATCTGGTTTCTAACACATGATAGTTGATGTTCCATCCCACCGTTTAGAAATCACCATTTCAGTTTGGGGGTCACAGGGGTTTTGGGGTGGGGGGGGGCACAGATGGTCAGAGGGGACCAAAACATCTTTGGGGGGACCCAGGGGTTTTGAGGGAAAGGGAGCCCCAAGAGGCCACAGGAGGGGCCAGGGCTCCAGGCCTGGTCTGTATCTGCTTGGGTGCTGGGGCTGCATGGGCTGAGGAGGGAAGTTGGGGAAGGAGGGGGGTGAGGTCCATTTTTGGGGGGTCACAAGGCTGCCTGGGGGTCGGGGTCCTGGACTCCTGATTGCTCTCTGAGAACCCCTTTAATGACCCCCCCCCCCGCCACACACACACACACACACACAAAGGGCACTGGGGGGGCCGTGTGGGCAAAAGGCTCTGTGCCCTCATCCAAGATGGCGGCGCGGCCTCACGGGGTGAATGCACAAAGAGGATCTGTGCCCTCATCCAAGATGGCAGAAGGGACCTCACCCCCCTGGCCCTGTGCAGTGCATGCTGGGAATGGGGGATTCCCCAGCATGTGGAGCGAAGGCGCCGGAAGCATGGGGGGAGTGAGGAGCACTTCAAATTCGGGGGTGGACCCCCAAAACCTGAGACTCCGTGGTAGTGGGGGAGCCCTTGGTCCCCTATGGGGAGGGGAGGGTCTGCCAGGGCTCCAGTGCCCTCCCAGAGCTCCCAGTTCCCTCCCAGTGTTCTCCCAGTGTCCTCCAAGGGCTCCCAGTCCTCAGCGCTCTCTCCATGCTCCCAGTGATCTCCCAGTGCCTTCCCAGTGCTCCCAGTTTTCTCCGAGTACACCCAGTTTTCCCAGTGCCCTCCCAGTTCCTCCAGTGCGCCCAGTGTCCTCACAGTGCTCTCACAGTTCTCCCAGTGCTCCAAGTGCTTCAGGTGACCTGCCATTCACTTCCCAGTGCTCCCAGAGCCCTCCCAGTTTTCCTCCAGTGCATCCAGTGCTTTCCTAGTTCTAATTCTCCCAGTGCTTCTGTTGGAGCAAGAATCTAAAACTTTATTATACACAGTAGTTTGAATTAGTTCCAAATCAAGTAAAGAAATTATTTAAATGTATGTAGTACTTTTAAAGTTACAAGAAATCTTAAAACCTAGTGGTGTAGAAAGTTACTTACTCAGTTACTTAGGAATGCTAACAACGCCACGAATACAAAGGCTTATACAGGCTCAAAGTTTCTTTTACAACATTAAGTGATTGTTCTGCTCTAATGCTTCTCTTGTTTCTCACTGGTAACTTTTCTTTGGTAGACCTTGAGCTGTTACTTTGTGGTCTATGGAGCTGTGAGCTAGAATACTCACAGAGCTGTTCCTCATAGAAAGCCTAAGATTAATGTAACAAACTGATTGCTTGTAGCTAAAGGAGGATTGTTGCATCAGGTTGATAAACAATAGCCTGTACGAAACCTTAAGGTGTAAACTTGTGAACTTCAAAGAGCTGATAAAACTTGTTGATGAAGTCATTGAAATATATATATGCATTAGGCAATGATGTAACCTCTTGAATATACATTAGATTGCAAAACCTCATGAGAATAATTGGTCAAGCTGAGACAGGGTGGGGGATTGATTTGGGAAGTTATTCCCCAATCACCCTATATATAACCCTCCCAAGAGTGTTATGTGTTTATTGTCACGCCGATGCTAACAACTTGATTGTTGTTATATTTGAATTCCAGTTGAATCTGGCAAACTGAAGACCCAAAATCAGAAATTATTTCAAGGTTCTGAAGTGTCATATTTCCAAACTCAAACTCTTGTCATTCTAAAATCCTGTGGAAATCCCCCCATTGTTATAGGAGTAAACTCTCCTCCAAGTGTGTTTTCAGATTGGTAAATGGCTTAAGATGAGGCCTTCAAAACAACATGCTCTGTCGGCTGTGTTGAATTCTAGGGTTTCAAGAAAACAAGAGTTTTATTCTGATTAGATTTTTTTTTTTTGTTAAAAGAGGGTCTTTGTCTTTTTCCATCTGAGATTCAACACACAAAATTTCATATAACCCAAGTTACAGCTTATGAATTTTGAGATACAGCATTAAGAGTATATTAATACTATTAGATGACAAATACATTTTATAGTCAAGACTTCCTTTTTGTGAGGTAGGGGGGTCATTAAATATTGGGTTTGAAATCTTATTTTTTCAATGTTTCTTTTTCTCTAAGCAATGTTTGTGATTACAGAAAGAATGACATATTAATAAATAATTGTTCATGCCATTGCAAGGGAGAATAGCAGATACAAAGTGTGTCTCTGGTCGAGGGTGTTTCATTTTAGAGAGCAGCCTGTTGCCAAAGCAGAAGTCAAGTAAGACGACGAGTGAATTTCTCTGTTCTTGACTACTGATTTGACTGGAGTATAAATTTGCCCACTCCCAAAAGTTTAAAGTGTGAGTTTACAGAAGGACATGTTGAAATATTTGCTTGAAAGGAGGGTGAACTTTTTCTTTGGGAAGGGAATATGTTTTTCCTAATTTAAATGTAAATATTTTTCCTTTGAAGTAACACTGTGTGAGGGGAGACGGAGACACTGAGAACTAAATCAACCAGATCTGCAACCTCTCAGTCAAATCTGGTTAGGAAAGTCATTGGGTTAGAAGAGCAGAATCTTTGAAGAGAGTGTGTGAGACACGCTAATCCCTAGTACCCACAGCTAAGTGTTTCCTCTGAGCTGGGCAACAAGCAGGAGTAGTGACCGTGGTTGGGGCAGAGGCAGTTGGGTGTCCAGCTGTGTAAGGCAGATCACATCTGGCTGGGTCCTAGTTTTTGAAAGTTGCTTGTGGGCCTGTATTGCAGGGTGATTAACAGCTGTATTGCCTATAATGATAGTGAAGGTTCTGCTTGGGACTATGAGTTGTCATTAAGATGGTGCTTCACCACCTGAATTCCAATGCCTGAAATTGATTCCACTCACGTGCACATCTATGTAACTTCAAGTCATGGGTCATGTGATCGTTTCATTACCCATCAGTGGAAGATTTCCAACACAGGCTTTTCCCCAGGGCTTTAATTTTAATTGAATGTAAATAAAATGTGTGTGTGTAGGACCTGCATGTCCTAGTGCTTTTGAGTCTAGGATACTCTCAGTTCTGGAATATGGAAGCTGTTAAATCACACACGAAAAAGTCTAGTGTTTAGATCCCAGAGAGCTAATGGCACAACTCCTACACTTCATGTACTAATTTCCTAATTTCTTTGAAGCATAACTGGAAAGAAAGATTCCTGACTAGAAAAAAAAAGTTGTGGTTGAAGGCATCCAGTGGGGTTTGGATGGAATCTGTTTGAATTTCAGATGATCTGGTCTGTAATTTACATGCAGATCCAGACATCAAAGATTAATGGAGCTCTGACAAGTTTGGCTTAATAGAAAATGAGTTTAATTTTACTTTGTTCTCACAAGAATATAGTAATAACATTTTAGCTGAAGACTGGGAATAGCTGTGAAGCTTGCAGCGAGTCGTGCTTTAGGAAGAAGGCAGTTAGCAGGGTTGCTGGTCTGTCCCAAACAGCAACCCCATGGGGAACGAGAAGCAGGAGGGGAGCTGGGGTTTGGGCGCAGCAGCCCAGCAGTAGTGCTGGTGAAGAAGGGTTTGTTCTCTGAAGCTCTCAGATTCTCTGGTGGCTCCTGGAATGGCCCATCTGGGAAAGGGCTTTTAAGAAAACGATGCAAACGCTGTGTGCAAAGCAATCTTTCCTGCAGATATTCAGCTGGGAGGCTCAATGCTGATTCCCCTGCTGTGCCTCTTCTCTCCTTGATTCCTCAAGTGCCAACACTGAACATGCTTTAGAAATGGCCTCTGGAAGTTCCTGTTGATGGAGACCCAGAGCCAGGGACTGTTTTCCTTTGCCACGGGGCATTGTGCACGCAGAGAGAATCCCAGCATGTGGCCCCTCCATCCCACCGGCCTCTGCCCCCGGCCCTGCTCCACCCCCATCAGTTTATCATATGATCAGCTGTTGATGAGGTCCCAGAGGTGTTCCAGAGCTAACGCAGGCCCTGCACACACAGTACTGGGTGGCACTGCTGGTGCTGAGCTGGTGCTGAGCGTGTGAACTGTCAGTGGCGTTGGTGCAGTACCAGTGGTGCTGGGGATGGTGGTGGAGCCAGTGAGTCTGGTGCTGGTAGTACTGGTGGTGTTTCCAGTGGTGGAGCTGCTGGTACTGGTGGAGCTGTTGGTGGTGGTACAGTGAGGTCTCAGCCTGTACACAGCCACCCAGGTCCTGAGGCTCCTTGGGACTCAGTTCCCCAAGTCGCAGCCAACCCCTGGAAGAACCATCGACGCCCTACGGCCCCAACTCCCCACAGAGAGGTGAAGCCAGACGGTTCAGGATCCATTCCCAGTCAGCTATGAACAGGATCTGGTGTTTCCTGAGGGGCCGGAGGGCACAGGAGGGACTTCTGTCATCCTGGAGCAGCAGTGCCCAGTATGTCTGGCTGGAGGAAGAGGATGAGCTGTTCCCTGCAGATGCCAGAGATGCCCTGGCCCAGGAGCAGCCGCTGGCAAGGGAGCAGGACAGCAACTGCCAAGACATGGACAACAGGTACCGGGTGCCGAGCGCTGCTGGGAGGACTGTGGGCTCTGTTCCTGCCCTGGGGCTCCGCTTTGTATGATTTGGGCGGGGGGGCAGGGGCAGGTGTTCCTTCGGCACAGAGGTCACTGTGGCAAGGAGGGGATAATCCCGAGCTGATCAGATGGTGACCAGCAGGGCTCCAAATGGATGTCTTTCTGTCTCTCCACATGCAGCCCCAGCGCAAGATCTCCAGAGGCCAGGGAGCATGAGGACAAGGGAGAAGCTGCTCCTCGCCCGGCACAAGGGGTGTTAGCATCCAGCTCTGATCAGCGACCATCAGAAAACACCAAGGTATTAACAGAGCTGAGAGAATGTGACCGAGGCCTCAGGGTGTGTGAGTGCTTGTCTGAGGGGCGCAAAACCAACCTGAGTTTGTCTTAGCAGGAGAGCAAAGCTGAAAGAAAAGTGAGGAAACTGAAGCTGGAATTGGAGCAGCTGAGAAAAGCCCTCTGGGAAAAGACATGGGCTTTACAGGCGATGGAAAGAGAACTCGACGTGGCCCGAGGGCAGGCAGAGGAACTGCGTGGTCTCCTGCTGGAGAAAGACCTAAAGTACAAAGGTGCCATTGAAAAGCAGCAGACTGCAGAAAGGTTGCTGAAAGGTTCCAAAGAGAACTGTGACAGTCTGAAGCAAGCAAACTTCTACCTGCAAGAGCAGTTGGTCGAGGCTCAGGGCAAGGCAGGTAGACCCTGTCAGCACTGGCTTCATTTGGAGGCTGTGCTTTTCCGTCAAGCAGCACAAGATATGTGGAAAAGACTCCAGGAGAGCTTCCTCTGAGGATACTGGGAGCTTCACCATCCTTGGCAATGGTTTTCCATCCTAGAGGGTGCTTTCAAGAGGCTTCTCACAAGAATATAGTAACAACATTTTAGCTGAAGACTGGGAATAACCGTTAAGCTTGCAGCGAGTTGTGCTGTAGGAAGAAGGCAGTCTCAGCAGGGTTGCTAACAGGTTTATACTGTAACGTGAGCCACTACTGGATAAACTTCTAGCTGAAGAGCTGAAGTGATAGTGTTCCTTTTCTCTTGCTTTCTTCAATTAAAACCTTCATAAACATGAAATATCTCTACCCCTAAACTGTTCTAAGATGGTGGACGGCCCGTGAGGGTGTTGTCTGCCTGGTGGCTCCTCATCACAGAGATGTCCCTGAATCCAACCCCTAAGCTCAGATCCAGGATGTTGAGGCTCTAGAGCGAGTCCAGAGAAGAGTAACGAGACTGGTGAGAGGTCTGGAGAACAGGCCTGATGAGGAACGGCTGAGAGAGCTGGGGGTGTTTAGCCTGGAGAAGAGGAGGCCGAGAGGAGACCTCATTGCTCTCTCCAACTACCTGAAAGGAGGTTGTAGAGAGGAGGGAGCTGGGCTCTTCTCCCAAGTGCCAGGGGACAGGACAAGAGGGAATGGCCTCAAGCTCCGCCAGGGGAGATTTAGGCTGGAGATTAGGAGGAAGTTTTTCACACAGAGGGTCATTGGGCATTGGAACAGGCTGTCCTGAGAGGTGGTTGATTCACCTTCCCTGGAGGGGTTTAAGACATGGGTAGACAAGGTGCTGAGGGACATGCTTTACTGTTTGATAGTAATGGTTGGACTCAGTGATCCGGTGGGTCTCTTCCAACCTGGTGATTCTATGATTCTATGTTTTGTGATGATTCCAGTACTCCATGGGCTCTCTGCCCTTCACAGCGACCCCTGCATCCCTAAATGTGGGGAGGGGGATTCCCTGCTCTGCCCCATAGGCTCCCTGCCCCTCACAGAAATTCCTGCAGCCCTAATCCTGGGACTGAGGACCCCCTGCTCTGTCCCTCATAGAGACACCTGCACCCCTAATCCCAGGTATGGGGATGTCTCCCTCTGCCCAACATACTCCCTGCCCCTCTCTACATCCCTAAATCCAGGCATAGGGATTTTCTGCTCCTCATGGAGAACCCCCTACCCTTAATCCCAGGCATGGGGTCTCCTTGCTCTGTCCCATGTGTTCCCTTGCCCCTCACAGAACCCCATGCATCCCTCATTCCAGGAATGGGGATTCCCACATGCCCCCTTGCAACTCAGAGTATGAAGAGCCTTCCCTGTAGCCCCAAGGCCTCCTGTGCACATCACAGAGCTCCTTACCACCCCAATTCCCTCCTCCTTCTCCTCCTCCATGAAGGCGGAGCCACCGCCCCCTGGTGGGTAAATAGCAGGGGGAGGAGAAGGTGGGAATTTTCCCCTGTTGGAGCAGCTCCTGGGCCTAAATGCCACCTGCGCTCCCCTTGTGAGGGGGAAAAATCAGAGCCTGAGGGCCAGAAAGCACCAGCAGTGCTTCCCCAGTGTGCTCCACATGCCCCCTTGCCCCTCACACAGCTCCCTGCATCCCTGATCCCAGTGCCAGGGGATCATTCCTCCTGTATCCTCATTTTTGTTAATCCTTGTCTACACAAGCACAAACTGACCGTGCTCTCCCTGAACAGAACATCCCTTCAATGTTCTCTATCTGTATTCCATGTTCTTTACACTCTATCACATTTTAAATTTCAGATTTTCTTTTCACCTGTGACTGCAAGGAGAAGTTCATCCTTTGAACGCTCTTGATTCCCAGCACAAATCTAGGAGTTAGAATTTACCTTCAGAAAAAGTCAGTGTGATTATGTCAACCAATCCTTTATTACCTGCTGCTTCCCTGGCACAAGGACACGGATATGTCAGAGCAAGCCCAGAGGAGGCCATGGGGATGATGCGAGGGCTGGAGCACCTCCGGAATGAAGACAGGCTGAGAGAGCTGGGGTTGTTCAGCCTGGACAAGAGAAGACTCTGGGAGACCTTAGAGCAGCTTCCAGCATGGGAAGAGGCTCCAGGAAAGCTGGGGAGGGGCTCTTGATCAGGGAGTGCAGGGATAGGATGAGGAGGAATGGTTTTAAGCTGAAAGAAAGGAAATTGAGATGAGATTTTGGGAAGAAATGCTTTGCTGTGAAGGTGGGGAGGCACTGGCCCAGGTTGCCCAGAGAAGTTGTGGCTGCCCTGTCCCTGGAGGTGTTCCAGGCCAGGTTGGATGGGATTTGGAACAACCTGATCCAGTGGGAGGTGCCCCTGCAGGGGATCGGAACCAGATGGGCTTCCAACTCTTCAGTGATTCTATAAAAATAGAGGCTGTGCCAAAATCAGACCCGAGTTGCCATTCACTGCTGCTGCCCTGCCCTCTCAGCAGCTGGAGACCATGTCCCCCTGCCCCATGCTGGCCAAGTGACAAACTCAAAGTTAAAATGGTGTCTGGAGCACTTCCAAAGCACGTACAGACACTATGAATTTATTAATTATACCTGATTTCTACTCAACTTTTATCCTCTGCCATTAGCCTGCTCCATCCATCGCTTCCCTGGGGACCTGCTGAGGAGGCACCCAGCGTGACGGAGCAGAGAATGCAGGAGCTGGTGCTCCTGTCCTCCCTGCCTGCAACACCCTGTCTCTGGGTGAGCCACAGTTTCCAATAAAACAGGAATCCATGAAAAAACAAGAGTAGCACCTCCCCAGCTGGTGGTAGAGCCAGCTAGAAGAGCAGCGGAGATGCTGAGAGGGCACAGAGGGGTAGGAGGTAAGGAGTAACATCAGGGGATGAGGAGTGCAATGCTACTAGGAAAGGACACCAAGAAAGTACTCGGGCATTGCTGTTCTTTAATGATTGCTTTGTCTGGATCCCTTGAACTTGACTTCTGAGATACTTCCTTGGAAACAGGTTTCTGAAAGAAAAACCCAACAAACCAAATCCATTAAAAATTCCATGGAGTTAAAACATGCCCAAGGTATCACATCCATAAGAAAATTCATCTCCCCTCCTGCTTTGATGTCACAGAGACACAGGACACACTGAAGGACTAAGGGAAGAAGTTTTCATTCCCATTCTTTCTCCTTCTCCACACTCATCCACACTGTGTATCCAGCTAAGAAAGGACACAAGGGAATGCTTTCACCCACAGCAAACGTGCAGCCTAAGGAACCACTGGCACACCCTCTGGGCAAGACCACTGGGTCAGCAGTGTTCACACAATTCCTGGAGAGAAAGGGAGTGCCCTGGGCTGTAAACACAAAAGGTCTGTAGCCTCTGAGAGGGAAGGGACTTGGAATATTATTTCTTTCCCACCCTGAAATCAGTGACCCTGAACAGATCTTCTTGAGTACAACAGGGAATGCTCCTTTACAAGGAAGACATAATTACAGTGACTTCCAGGACATTGACCCTGTGTCACATCTCAAAGTCAGACAAAATTCCTTTCTCTCAAAACCAGACCATGCTCAGCAATTCTTTTTGCCCTGAGCTGGATTCAAGGTAAAAGCCTCCGTGCTTGACCTCTGCCAAACACACTGGCCAAATCCCTAGGATGTGCCCAGGTGGAGAGAGCCCTGCCTGAACAGCCAGGAAATGAGGTGCCCTCAAATATTGCCTCCCTCTCAGTCTGGGAGAGCAGACTGATTCGCTCTAACAGGTCTGTGTCATTGGCATGTTGGGGATTCCAGAGCTGAGCACAGGGCTCCAGATGGGGTCTCACCAGAGCAAAGCGGAGCAGAGGGCTGCAGTCACCGCCCTCCCGGTCCCACTGCACACAACATCTCTGCAACAGCTACTGCTCCCTCTGTGAGGACAAAAGAGAGTAAATCCCAGGAGTTAATTTTCAAACTCAGGAAGTCACCAACAACAGAACCATCCAGGTCCACTCCCTGCCCAGGACAGGAACACCTCCCACTGGATCACGTTGCTCAAAACCCCTTCCAACCTGCCCTTGAACACCTCCAGGGATGGGACACCCACCACTTCCCTGGGCAACCTGGGACAGGGCCTCAACATCCAAATCACCAAGAATTTCTTCCTACTGCAAAACTCAATCTTGCCCCGTCCAATTTAGAGAAATTTCTCCTGTACTGTCACTCCACGGCCCTGTAAAAAGTTCCTCCCCAGCTTTCCCAGAACCACATTCAGTGCTGGAAGCTGCTCTAGGGACTCCCCAGTTTTATCTCTTCTCCTGGCTGAACAACCCCAACTCTCTCAGCCTGTCCCCACAGCAGAGCTGTTCCAGCCCTCGGATCATCTTTGTAGCCCTTGTCCAGACTTGCTCTAACAGGTCTGTGTCATTGGCATGTTGGGGATTCCAGAGCTGAGCACAGGGCTCCAGATGGGGTCTCACCAGAGCAAAGCGGAGCAGAGGGCTGCAGTCACCTCCCTCGCCGGTCCCACTGCACACAACATCTCTGTCACAGCCACTGCTCCCTCTGTGGGTAAAGAAGAGGGTAAATCCCAGGAGTTCATGTTCCATTCACTAAGGTCACCAACAACAGAAGCACAAGGATTTTCAATCCTTGAAAAGAGAGAAGCTTCCTACATCCCTTGAAGCAACATCAGTTGTCTGTTTCTGTCAAACACAGAAGAAAAGACAATGTTGACAACTGAAATCTAAGCAGCTGCTGGCAGGATTCCTAAAAGAAAGGTTTCAAAACCTGAAGCATTTGGGCACTTTGAGTGACGCTATGAAACACATCCATAGTGTCAGACAAGGGAACTGCTTGAAGTTCCTTAAATTACTTCCTAGCACATCTATGTAATCCTTGCAAATGGAATTTAGTTTAAAACTGTTTCAAGAAAGGCCGAGATGCTGATCTTTGTGCCGTTTCCCATCGCATGCACCCAGCAAGAAATAAAAAGGCCCTGCTGGAAAGCAGCGCCTGTAGCTACGACAGTCACCTGCACAACAGCAATTCCCTCCTTTCCTTCCAGTGTTTCTTCCTCTGCTATGCGCTTCGTGCAGCTCTTGGCATCCTCAGCTTCAAGCTCTTCTCAGGTTGAAGAAATGACAGGGTCCTTAAGCTAAAGCTTCAGCTGCATTTGCTGTGAGACACGGTGAGGATTAGGTTGGTAGCGCTGCCTTTGTCCCTCCGAAGAACCCGGGCAAAGCTGACTGGTCTCTGACTTTCTCTTGCACACGGCTAGATCTGGACTCCAACCACCCAGGGGGTCCCGAGTAGGAATATAGTTCAAATGTATTCAAATCACAACTCACAGAACTGTTTGGGTGGGAAGAGACCTAAAAGCCCAAACAGTTCCACTCCCTGCCAAGGACAGGGACACCTCCCATTGGATCACGTTGCTCGAAACCCCTTCCAACCTGGCCTTGAACACCTCCAGGGATGGGACACCCACCACTTCCCTGGGCAACCTGGGACAGGGCCTCAACATCCAAATCACCAAGAATTTCTTCCTACTGCCTAAACTAAATCTTGCCCCTTCCAATTTCGAGAAATTTTCCTCGTGCTGTCACTCCACGGCCCTGTAAAAAGTCCCTCCCCAGCTTTCCCAGAGCCACATTCAGTACTGGAAGCTGCTCTAGGGTCTCCCCAGGGTCATCTCTCCTCCACACTGAACAACCCCAACTCTCCCAGCCTGCCCCCACAGCAGAGCTGTTCCAGCCCTCGGATCATCTTTGTAGCCCTTGTCCAGACTCGCTCTAACAGGTCTGTGTCATTGGCATGTTGGGGATTCCAGAGCTGAGCACAGGGCTCCAGATGGGGTCTCACCAGAGCAAAGCGGAGCACAGGGCTGCAGTCACCTCCCTCGCCGGTCCCACTGCACACAACATCTCTGCAACAGCCACTGCTCCCTCTGTGGGGACAAAGGAGGGTAAATCCCAGGAGTTAATGTTCCATTCACTCAGGTCACAAACATCAGTAGCACAAGGATTTTAAATCCTTGAAAACAGAGAAGCTTCCTACATCCCTTGAAGCAACATCAGTTTCCCTGTGTCCAAGGAATCTTTAGGAATCTGTGTTAGGGAATGATGCATCATGGACCTCCAGGAAGCCATAAGAACAGCTCCAGTCTGGAGGGGAATTCTCTATGAATTTTCATAACCCTTGTCCAGACTCGCTCTAACAGGTCTGTGTCATTGGCATGTTGGGGATTCCAGAGCCAAACACAGGCTCCAGATGGGGTCTCACCAGAGCAAAGCAGAGCAGAGGGCTGCAGTCACCGCCCTCCCGGTCCCACTGCACACAACATCTCTGCCACAGCCACTGCTCCCTCTGTGAGGACAAAAGAGAGTAAATCCCAGGAGTTAATTTTCCACTCAGTAAGGAACCAACAACAGAATCATCCAGTTACACTCCCTGCCCAGGACAGGGACACCTCCCACTGCATCACGTGGCTCGAAACCCCTTCCAACCTGGCCTTGAACACCTCCAGGGATGGGACACTCACCACTTCCCTGGGCAACCTGGGACAGGGCCTCACCACCCAAATCACCAAGAATTTCTTCCTACTGCCTGAACTAAATCTTCCCTCCTCCAGTTTTAAGCCCTTCCCCTTTGTACTGTCACTCAATGGCCCTGTAAAAAGTCCCTCCCCAGCTTTCCCAGAGCCACATTCAGTACTGGAAGCTTCTCTAGGGTCTCCCCAGAGTCATCTCTCCTCCACGCTGCGCAACCCCAACTCTCTCAGTCTGTCCCCACAGCAGAGCTGTTCCAGTCCTCGGATCATCTTTGTAGCCCTTGTCCAGACTCGCTCTAACAGGTCTGTGTCATTGGCATGTTGGGGATTCCAGAGCTGAGCACAGGGCTCCAGATGGGGTCTCACCAGAGCAAAGCAGAGCAGAGGGCTGCAGTCACCTCCCTTGCCGGTCCCACTGCTTTGGACACAGCCCAGGACAAGGCAGCTTTCTGGGCTGCAGGTGCGTCCATCACCGCTGCTTCGAATCCCATAATGTTTCTTGGGGGCTGAGGTCAGACACAAACAAATTGTTTAAGACACTTAATCTAACTAAGTTTCCTCACCATCTGACTTTAGCCTGTCTCATCTGAAATGAGGCCAGTGCCAGCCAACCATAAACCACCCGCAATGGTCACAGGCGCTGTCAGAGCCACCTAAGGAATTGAACCTGAAGCTCAGCCTGATCCCCTGGGACAGGGAACCACCCGCACACCCCAGCGGGAGCAGTAAAAGTTGACCCTCCCCTGGGGGAACTGGTGGGGTAACAGTATGTTCTGACAAGATCACACAAAAGTTTAGAGAAAGTAGTTCTTTGATCTATGTTTTTTTTGGGGGGGTAAATGAGATCCCTGCCACACAAAACTCTGTGGTACAGAAGTGAGGATAAATTCTACAGATGAAAAAAAAATTCAATCCTTGTTCAATGTGCTGTTAATCTCTGTAGGGACGAGACACACAGCGCTCAGCAAGAGCCTCCTGCCCCAGTCACAGCACAGCAGAGACTGCAGGGGCTGGAGGTGTCAGACAAACATCCTTTGCCTTGGGGCAGGGGGGTCTGAGCACCCACCCACAGGGAGAGGGGCTCTCTTCCTAACGAAGCCTTCAAGCAACAGGCTCTTTGTGGACAGACTTTCTCAAAGCCATCGTAGGATTAAAGTGTCACACAATAACGCCGTCTAACAGGAGGAAATCTGCCTATTGAAACAAAGGGTTTGAATTGGTTTGGAGACCATAAATGCATAAACTACTTACATGGAAGAAGAATCCAAGGAAGACGTGGATGTCCATAAAGGATAAGATCTGAGGCACCACAAACTTTGGTCCAGTCCAAGAATCAGCAGGATCCCCTCAGTAAAAAACAAAGAATTATGCTAGAAACATGCTACTTCCTAAGAATGCTTTTTTACAGCATATTGTAAGAATTAATTATCTTGGAAGAAACTATCTCAAAATCACTCAAGAAAACACTGTGCAAACTAAGTGCCATTGCTGAAACAACCCCAAACCTTGCCCTCCGACAGACACGGGAGCATAACAGAACAACTAAGCCAATGTGATGTTCCCAAGAATTACAGCAGGTACTTGTCAGAGACTCACAAGAGCACCGTAACGTTGGATTTGCAAATGCTGAAAGGCAAATACATTACTCAGTAGGATGCTGATCAGAAGCTGCCAGAGTGGGACCCACAGGAAACAAATGTTAGAGGAAAATCAACCCTTCAAAACAAGCAGAGCATTAACTTTGGAACAGGTGAAGAAGCAAGTTGAACTTAGACTTTTGTGCTGCTTAGAAAAAGTCAAATAAATGTGAGAAAAGCATTTAACTTACAGCAATCTCCATATGCTTGAACAATAAGCTATGAAAGCATGCAGCAAAACAAGCTTTGCTGCTGCTAAGCATTTGTATTAATTTATGGTGACATAAAGTTAGATATATTTCCTCAACTTTAATAAAGAAGTCAAGAATTCAGCCTGAATTTGTATAGGAAATACATTATGTATTGTGAAAGTACATATAGACTGTATGTTCCTAAACTTACTCTAACTAATTCAGTATTTCACTGCAGAGAAGTGAAAGATTTTTTTATTTTATTTTTTTTATACAGGTAGGGGTTGTCTCTGTCCTTTAGTGAGTAAATTCATTTTACTCACAAAGTAAAACACAAGTTAAAATGCATCTCAGTGCCCTGCATTCTTATAAGAATTTTAGATCGCGCTTACTATTTTATGTATAATTATTTATAGTTTTGTATTTAGAAACATTATTGGAAAATAGTGGCTGATAAGAGAAGATGGGTAGGTAGGAAACACCTAACAAGATCAGACAAAGTACTTAGATGAGTGGTTTTTATGCTAAGACACAGTAAGTATTAAGATACAACCTGAAATATACCCTAATTACTCATTAAACACTCTGGGACTCCAAATATAAGTTTCTGTATTTTATTTAAAAAATTATTTATAACTTAGTAACTTTAAGACCTATTACACTGAATGGTCATTTGCACAGATGTTAAAAGCTTAGGGCTTCTTTCCAGTGCAATAGATCTTTTCTTAACATCTCTACTCTCTTAATTTTTTTATTTAAACAAACATACGTATTTGCACGTGTTGATAAATTTACACAAATACGTATGAAACAAATTAAGAAAGATCCAAAATTGTATGCGTGATTTCAGAAAGATCGAAAAAGCATACCCTGCCTGGGTCAGATGTTGTAGTGGCCCAGACACAATGGGCGATGCCTTCATATCGAACAGGATTCCACTTGGTCCATGACGATTAGAGCCACATGTTCCAGCTAAAATGAGAAACAACAAATAAGATGCTTTGGATCAGTTGCTCTCTTGACATTAAACATTCAAAATCTGCCATAGCATCAAGAACAACTTGCTGTGAAACTATTCTTCTGCTGAGACATTCTATAAATTCTGCCTTGGAAGATGTTCAGCTGGTCAAAAAAATCCTGAGAAATACCCTACGGAGAGAGGAAGCCAGCACTTTTCCATTAATCACCCAACATCTATAGTACTGGATTCTTACTTGATGTAAATTCATTTCTAAGGATTATCATATCAATATTCTGCTTAGAAAGAGATTTATCCTCTCCAAGTGGATGGAATGAGCCTTCTCTCTATGAGTGCAAGAAGGTTTGGTGCATGTTCTCTTTCACTTTACAGTTTGGAGGAAAACAAAAACCTATCACAGCATTTGACTCTTTGTCGCAGTATATACTTAACCTAAACTTCCTAAACTGTAAATTCTGCGGTGTCTTAGCACTTAAAACTGAGGAAATAAAATCAGGGGTTAAAAAAAAAGACGTAAAGTGGTTCTAGGCAGTCGCCTCACTTTTGTAAAGCACAAATTTAAATTTGGCACACTTAGCAAACCGAGATAACTAATTTCAGAAATAAATTACTTTCAAAGTTATTTTCAAAAGAACATCTAGATTTCCTAAAATATTCAAACTTCTCAAAATATCTGAAAGTCTTTAAAAAAATACTTAGACATATCACTTCCAGGCACTTCAAATAGGGTTACAAATCTTATTTACCATTTATAAGTATTTAAATATTGTTAGTCTTCAAATACCTGAATCTCAAAACTTATCTACGGAACTTCCCTTAACTTTCCCATAACCCAGATCCTTCACTCGCTCAGTTTTCAGGGCTGGCAAGAGGAATGAACACATTCCTTAAAAACTTGGTCATTCTTTTTTTTTTGGAATATTGAAATAACAAACATATACCTGGCACTTTGGAAAACCTTCCTTTACATCTTTGTCTGGGAATGCCTCCTTCCTCATGAGGCATGTTTTTATTTCACAAATAAAGACTAACAGGAGTTAGTGGGGTTGCATGGACACGTTGTTCTGCAGGAGCATGAAACCAAATACTGAGAAGGTGTATTTCCACTTTTCACTTCCATACACTGAGCTCAAGAGACACTTAGGAATCACAGCTCATTTGCTGCTCCGGAAAGTGTAGGAGGTATAAATTTGATTTATCTATCTTTTACTGTGTTTTAGATTCTACAGTCTTTCTATGATCTGCCTATGTAATATTACTCATGTTACATCTAGTTTGTGGTAAATTACCCAAGGGCTGTATTTATGTCATTTTATTAGATCTGACTGTAATGGCCTTAAATGTCTTGACAGCAGTTCCTATGTGCTGTGGTTTACACTTGTAACTAGAAAAGTGCTGAGAACACACCAGGATTTGGGATATTGCTAACCATCCCCTGCCCAACATCAAGGGCTTTTCTGGCTCTCCCACTGCCCCGACGGCCAGTAGGCTGGGGGTGGGCAAGGAGATGGGAGGGGACACGGCTGGGAGAGCTGACACCAAGTACTGAAGGGATAGCCCAGACCATAGAACAACATGGTCAGCAAGAAAAGTTCAGGGAAAGAAGCAGGAGGCGGGAATGTTCCTTGTTACGGGTTTGTCTTCCCACGGAACCATCACTTGTGCTGAGGCCCTGCTTCCCAGGAAATGGCTAAACATCAAATCCTTATTTTGCTGTGGTTTGTGGGTGAGAGTCCTCTTTGTGGGTAACGTGGCCACGTGTGCTGCATCTCAGTGACGGAGGCTGACAGTGCTGCCTCTTCCCCGTCACAGCCACCTTTCTGCTTGGCTGTCAGGTACTTAGGGAGAGTTACTGCCTCCAGAGCCAGGAAACCACCACCCCTCCTCAACCACTACTGCAGAGTCTAAAGAGGACAATTTGTGTGCCTACTACCTATCCAAATAAAGTATTGGGAAAAGAACTAAAAGCCTTTTCAGTCACCTGGAGTTGATCGCAGTACGGCTCTCATCACACATCTCATGCATCACTCCGGCAGCTGCTGGTGGAGAATCTCCCACACCATCATCTTCCGGAAATATGGCATGTGATGCTGGAAAGAAAAGAAACACCTTTTAAGCATGAAGTTGAGGCAGAAAATAGGCACTTCTCCAGGGCCAGGTATCCCAAACCCACAGGCTGCGGCATCTCGTGTAGTGAAGTAGGAAGCAGACACTAGATGTAAGGATGGAAAACCCAGTTCTGCCCTTATGAGGCCACTGGGAATCTCCAACCCCACCAGCTCCACACCAACCCCAGAGCGAGGGATAGAACCTCAATCCCTGCTCCAGGCACAATCTGCAGCTGCTGCGGAACTCAGGACCCAGTGGAATGGTTGGAAGATGCCAGAGGGAGTGTGAGGCTGAGCACGAGGAGAAGGTTCTTCCCCCAGAGGGAGGTGGAGCCCTGCAACAGCTCCCAGGGAAGCAGCCAGAGCCTGACAATGTTCCAGAAGGGTTTGGCCAATGCCCTCAGCCCCACGGTGGGAATGTCGGGGTGTCCTGTGCAGGGACAGGACTTGGACTCAATAAGCCTCAAGGGTCCCTTCCAGCTCAGGACAATCTAGGATTCTGTAACTTTTCCTGTCTTTTGCATCTGAGCAAAGACATCTGGAGCCAGTTTTAACTCCCACTCACCTGTGTAAATGTTAATGGTTTCTCTCTGGTGATATAGTCTGCGTACTTGCAGACAAAGACTCCACAGTCGCTTCCGTTTTCTTGCTGAGGGATTTCCTAAGGAACGCAAAGAAACAGAATTTTCCAGTACCATAAAAGAGAGGCAGTTTGAAAGCAGCACACGTTACCCATCCTAACAGACACTCAGGATAATCCATTCACCATCACACAACTCAGGGAACAGACCTGACTGACCACACATCAGCTCCTCACTCCCTTCACCTGGTGGTTACAATCCAAGCTCTTGGCAGGCTGAGAAGGGAGAGCAGCCTCCTAAGAGAGATGCCCTCTCTGGGAGGTTTACTTCGGGTTGTGGTTCTCAGATTGTGTCTTTAGGCCGTGCTCTTTGCTACTAACTCATAATCATGGAATGGTTTGGGTTGGAAGGGGCCTCAAAGCCCATCCAGTCCCACCCGTGCCAAGGGCAAGGACAACTCCCACTGGAACAGGCTGATCCAAGCCCCATCCAGCCTGGTCTTGAACAGCTCCAGGGATGGGGCAGCCACCACTGCTCTGGGCAACCTGGGCCAGGGCCTCACTGCCCTCCTCATCAGGAATTTGGATTGGACATTAGGACAAAAATCTCCCCTCTCCCAATTTAAAGCCAATCCCCCTTGCCCTATTGCTCCATGCCCTTGGTAAGCCCCTTCACAGATTTCCTGGAACCCAACTCAGGGAAACACACGCTCAACCCTCTGCTTTGTCACACACTAGGACGTGTGCTCCCAACAACAATAATTATCCCAAATTCCAAACCCTTTTCCAAAGCCTTTGTTCTCCAACAAGAGACAAACAGATTCAGTTTGTCTTGGGAAGTGTGGGCAAAGTCAGATTCACCTGAACATGCCAGACTAATTCAAACAAATGAAGCAGGCAGCCAGCAAGGAGAGGTCACGCTGAAAGATTTCATCCCAGCAGGGTTAAGACCAGGTTGGGTGGGGCTTTGAGTAAGCTGGTGTGGAAGGTGTCCTGCCCATGGCAGGGGCTGGAACTGGATGAGTTTTAAGGTACCTCCTGACCCAAACCACTCTGCAATTCCACAGTTTCCTGGGTCAGCTGTGGCCTAAGGTGGCACCATAAGAACATGAGATGCTTACGGCTCTTTTCTAAAAGCTTCAATTTAGGGAGTGTCAAGACCTCTAAAGAGAAGGAGTTGAGAGTTCCTATTTCACATTCCAGTAGTGCTCACGTACATGTGACGTCATACTGTGAAGGGTCCACTCTGAAGGATCCAGCTTCACTTGTCTTTTGTCCAGACTTTCCTCCTGCAGGTATTTGCTGTTGAAAACAAATCAAAGTCACTCTTTGCCTCTAGAATGTAGGTCAACAAAAACAGAGCTGCTGTAGGATCATGGGGGGTTGAGCAGTAGGCAAACCAAACATCAGAGCATCCTTTCAGCAGCTGATTTAAGGCTTTCAGAGGAAAAATCCAAGCCTTAAATTTACAGACATAACGAGAGGACGTGAGGTATCATTTACTGGTCAGGAATGAGACCAGCGATTCCAGCAGAGGCTTCCACAAAAGCATAAGCTCACTCCTTAAAGCCCAGTTGTTCCATTGCAGGGGCAGTGCAGGTGGCACCAGGCTGGAGTGTATTGGGCAGTGAGTGTGTGTGTGTGTGTGGTGGGAAGGGGGCAGAACCCAGGTACCCAAGGCCCTGACTGCAGGGGACTGTGTGATACCAGGTAAGCAGCCAATGTCACATGACTCACAGCAAGGCAAAGATTTCTGCTTCGTTATCTAAAAGAAACGTGGAAACTTCCAGTTGTGTCCCAGGGGCAAGGTCGGACAAGGTCCAAAAGCCTTCTCATAATTCACAATGTGAGAGCAGTGCCCAAGCAATTCATTACTTACAACAGAATTTCGCAGATTTTGTCCCCACTCTTGAGTGCCATGGAGTTGAAGAATTTGATTGTCTTGTTCCTCATGTCTATGGCCTGTGATTACAAGGGAACTGTCAGACAAGCACAAACTTCTCTGCACAAATATCAAAATCAATATGGCTTTTCTCACCAGTTTTCTCTCCCCATCCAACTCCAAACAAAAAGCCACTTTGACTCACCACCAGAGTCCAATGATTTATCAGATGCACAGGGACCAAGACAATGTCCTGCTTGAAGAGATCGACGTGTCTTGTCCATCTCTTCACTGCTGCATATCCACTGGATTTTAGTTTTGGATAGAAGAAGGTATTAAAAGTATAAACTGCTGGATATCCCTTCTTCTTGGCTCTCTCCATCAATAAATTCAGGTAGAAATTTATGATCTGTGCCATAAAGAGTAAGCTTGAGATGTAAAACAAGACCCTAGCTTACCAAAAGAATGATAGAGCAGCAAGGGCCATGAGGCTTCTCGCCCAACGAGGATATCGTCATGCTGCGGCCACTTTTACCTCATCGTTGAGCCAGCGACCTTTCTGCAGCGTGCAGATGTCTTGGCGGGTGATGTCCATTTTGAAGGCGCTGCTAAGGACATCACTCGCATCCCCGTGGCAAAATGTGGCCTTAATCTCTCTCTCCATGGCCTAAAACAAACCATGAAATGGGGAAGGACTCATCAAATGGAGTAATGAGCATGCTAACAGGCTTTGAGCAATCCTGCAGTGACCCTCAGTTACTAGCTTTTTGCCAAGTTAGTAACAGCCTTTCGTTGTCAGCTCAGCAACCCAACTTTCAGCTTCACAGCCCAGCTTTGTCCTGGAAGCCAATATCCAACCTGTGGGCACCAAACACACTAAAGCAGCTGAAAAATCAACAGAAGCAGAGCAAACCCCTTTGCCGTCTATTGCTGCAGCCCTTGCCATACTGAGGGTTAAGGAAGGGAAACTGAGGCAGCTGCGCTCGAGTAAGGCAACCACCAGTCCAGGCTGTGCATCCCACTGGCTCCAAGACCAATGTTGCCACCTAAGTCTGGGTAAGGAATGCAAATAAACCACAAGGTCCCCTTCTTGGTGGAATCTGGGCTGGAAAATGAAGCACAGCACCTGGTTTACCTTCTACTGAGCAGACTGTGTAAACCCTTGGAAAGGACAGGTTAGTCTCTGCCTCTCTCAATTAGATCAGGACAACTGTTACTCCAAAGGATAAAAGCAGCCAAAATTCAGGTGAGCAGGGGAACCTGGACTCCCACTCCCCCTCAACACTGTAACTAAGTTAACTCCTCCCGACACTGCAACGCTCAGCACGCACACAGGGCTCTGCAGGGTCCTGAGGGCCCACACACAGCTCTGTCAGACCCTAAGGATGCTCACAAGATGCTCAGCTGCCCCCCCAAGCAATGCAGCACTACGCAGCAGCCAAAGCTTATTTTTCAGGTTCCACCACCACAGGAGAACAGGACAAAATCCTTTTAAGAGGCTCTGCCTCTTAACCAGGGGAATTAGGTTAGTACTGCTGTGTTCTTAAGCCTGGTCTAGCTTTTGTCCTGGTAGCAGAAGCCTCAAAAACTCTTAGGCGAACTCAACTGAAGGAGCATGTGGAACATAATAAAAATTAGCATTATTGGTGACGCTAGCACTGTGTCCTGTCTAATAAACCATCAGCTATGGTACCTCTGTGATTGGAGGAAAGTCATCTGCCTTTTTGCCAGAGTCCGGTGATTTCCTTGCTTCCACACCGCCGCTGGATGATCTTCTGGACGTAAGAGTTGATTGATGTAATCCGGATGACGCATCTCCAGATTTCTTGGCTCCATTCTGCTTCTGTTGGGCAAAAGGACATGAAGTGAGGCAGGAAACACACATTTTTGCTACGTGATAGTGCAGAAAATCTTGCCGATGTATTAAACTGGAAGGGTTTTTGTACACACATCCAGACAGCAGACTGCAAAGTTACTTTTTATTGGGGAGCACATTCCAGCCGGGCAGCACTGCCCTCAAAGCTCAGCAAAAGCAGGAGAGGAACAAGGTCAGTTTGGCATTAAGAACCCCAGCAGAGCCTCCACATGCGCCTAGAAAACTGAGATTGAAATTAACAGCTCCCATTTCTATGATTAAAACTGTGTGATCTCAATCCCAAGCAGAGAGGAAAGTCAGAAGTGTACAGACAACCTCACAAAACAAGCCAGGACTAAAGATACCACAGCACAACTCTGCAGGACAACTAAGTCTGGGCGAAAGGTTTTTAAGCTGTGCCCAACACAGTAAGTGTGGAGAAGAGCATAGCCTGGTGCACTTGTGACAGTCCAGAAACAAACAAATGGCAGCAGGAAACCCTTGGTGAGAGTACTACTTCTCACACAACATTCCCACTTTCCCTGAGCAAACCAACCGCCACAAACACATGACTCACTCAGCAATACGGGAGTGAGAAGGGCAAGGATTTCTCATCACAAAGAACTGTATTTGCTTAAGAAGTGAAATCATCAATAACACAGACTTACCTTTCCAGCTGCAAGTTTTCTTCTTCTCTTCTCCTCCTTCGTGTTCTCCACCCTGTGAGGTGAGGGAGAGAAAAAGAGAGGAGTGAGCTGTCTATCCGTACTGTCCCATGGAATTGTTCTGGATAAGAGACACACACAGAGCTAAATGACTGGAGAAGGGTGATTAAAAGAGACTCTACCTGGTCACATCACCTCTTGGAGGCAATTGTGGGCCGCAAACATCTCCAGCTTTGAAACCTGCACAGAAAAGTAGCCCCATGAGAGCAAGAAGACAGCTTTCATTTACCATCAGATGCACAAAGTGCTCACTTGCTGGGTGAGAAATACAAAAAAAACCTTGTAACAACAACTGCAACGTCAGGAAGTTTGAACTTGGGAGTTTTCATAGAATATCATCGAATTGTTTGGTTGGAAAAGACCTTTGAGATCATCAAATGCAACCCCTACCCATCCACTCCTAAACGGCATCCCTGAGCACCTCATCTCTGAGCAGCCTGGTGCAGTGGCAGGTGTCCCTCTTATGCACCTGCAGCTCACTAACTGTCACAGAAATAGCCACGCGCAGCACTAGAAATGGATTAAAGGCTGACAACTCCCAGTCAAGCAAGGGGTGCCTGAGCCCGAGCAGCAATATCTCGCGCTCTGCTGCTGCAAACAGCCAGGTGCTGCCATCTTCTGCACGGGGCAGAGTCACATCTGCAGCCACAAAACTGTCACAAGAATGTGTCTTGAGGGTCATTTTAAACAGTTTTTCTGTACACCAAAATGCTTCCAAGGGCATTTTAGCCAGGAGTTACTGTTGGGGGTGGTTCTGTCTCCCTCTTTCTTTCCCAACTCTCCCCACCCCTTCCAGAAAAAAAAACAAAAAAAAAGTTATTAGGATCTACAAGCTAAAATTAATCTTTAAAACAATTTCTCCTGGCAAACCAATTATGGACATACAACTGTAGGACTGCTCCCAAGGCAGCTCTTGCACTGAGATGATGAGACAAATGGCCCAGTCCGGAGGCAACACAAGGATGCAGAGAAGAATTCATATTCCAGCAGTGCCAGACACAACCCAGATGTCGCTGCTTCAACACTCTGAGCCCAGAGGCTGCAGCTGCACCCCAAACACAGCAAGGTGAAAAAGAAAGGAGTGAATAGTGCAATGTCAACCTTACCAGATTCTGGTGTTTCTAGTGCAGACACTCTTTGTTTCTTGGCTGCAGGTTCATAAGGAAGGGACTGAGCCTGAAGTAAAAACAAAAAAATGTAGCAATGTGAGTATAACCTCAATGTGAATCCAAGCAGACAAACTCCCTGCAATGTGGTAAGCTCGACCTGGGGACCATTATTTGCCAGTTCAGATGTTAGCAAAACAAAAACCTCTGCAGGAACTCTGACAAGTACGCTTTTTTTAAAAAAATTAATAAGAGCTCCCATACGTGCAGTGATTAAAAGAACACAAGCTTGTGACTGTCTCCTCCCCGGGGGTGTTCAAGGCCAGGCTGGATAGGCCTTTGATGCAGTGGGAGGTGTCCCTGCCCATGACAGCTGGTTGGAGTTGGATGGGCTTTAAGGTCCCTTCCAACCCAAACCATTCGAGGATTCTTACTGACAAAGTGCAGCAGTTTAGCCCTTGAAGTATATTTTATATAAAGACGAGTTAACGACTCTCTCAGGAACAAACACTTAGACGGTGACCGTTCCTCTTATGGGGCAATAAGAAAAGTAACTCTACCTTTGAACCAGACTAGAGCCAAGCACTTCATGACTCGTTTTTACAGACCCAGTGTTCTACAGGACTCCACTCCCAGACTGGAGGAGAACCACCCAGCAGAAAGAGGTTTAATCAGAGGAAGCATCCAGTTTTTTTCTCATATTGTAATGTATTTTAGTTACCAAACTACAAGCTGCAAGTGCTAGAGCAGAGTAGGCAAACCTGAGGAAAGCAAACCCTGCATGCAAGAGCTGCCGACTACAAACGGGAAAGAACCCACAGCCATACAGGCTCAGAGCAAGCCCAACTTCACGATACATCGGGAGAGCTGCCTCCTCTTTCCTCCTGCACAGACTCTACCTACACCCCAAATCCTCGCTCACCTCTGCTGCAGGCTCTGCAACGGGAGAGGCATTGCTGGCTAAAGCCTCCTGGCCCTCACTTTTGGCCTTGGATGGCAACTCCTCCAGTGCAACACCTCTGTCACCTTCCTCTCCATGATCAGAGACAGCATAATCTGAAAAACAAAAACAGGCAACATAACAAGATGATTTAAAAGAGGATCAGGATTTCTACTTGCGTTAGAGTCCATCTCCTTACTCCACCTAATGCAGCGTAACCCATTGCACACACCCTCCCGCAACAGCAGTTGGCAGTGATATAAGCTGGGGAGGGGCTCTTGATCAAGGAAGGGAGAAATAGCACGAGGGGGAACAGCTTCAAGGTGAAATTGGTGAGATGGAAATGAGATCTTAGGGAGAAATATTTTGCTGTGAGGGTGGGGAGGCCCTGGCGCAGGTTACCCAGTGGGACTGGAACTGGCTACGCAGGTGGTCACTACGAAAGAAGGACTCAAAAAGCTTCTCTTTCAGTAATAACACTGAAGTACAAAAGCCAGAGTTCCCTGCACTACAGGAACCTAAGGACATTAATGGGGCACATTAAATCCTTGTGTCACATGCAGTACCTTGTCTTGCCTCCTTTGCTGGTGGCTCGTCAGCACTCTCCGACGGAGCACTGAGGAAAAAACACAGACACAGTTCCACAACTGCACATAAGCTTCCAAGAGGCTGACTGCCCTCCCCAGCGGCGCTGACAAAGCAAGCTGCGTATCGCCAAGGTCTCCCCTCTCCATGTGCCCCTGATCATCCCAGACACACACACACTGCTGCCACACTCAGGCTCTCCCATCCACACCCTTTGCTCACAGAGAGCCTCTTATTGCACTAAAGCATAAAAGGTCTCTTTTTTCTCATTCTCTTAATGCTTCTTAATGTTCTATATTTGCTCCTATCTCTGATTGTGGGGTTAATGCAGGAAGCTTTCCTCTTTCCTCAAGGAAAGCTTCTTGCCAGAGATCACTGAGCCACAGTGGTGTGTGGCAAAGGAAACTCTAAGTAGGACAGAACTAAAAAGTTGGAAAGTCGCTCTTGCCTGCACCTATTGACTGAAATAACTCCCTGCTAAGCCAGTGCCCGGGAATGAGCTCTTGAAATCACTCTAAGCTGCACTCTCACTTTTAAAGTGCAAATCCCAGAGCTCCACCAGTGGGCAGCAAGGATAAAACCCAGTAAACTCCTTTGGGTACAGAGCGCAAAGGTTGCTCCTGCATTTATTTGTTAAAGAACACAAGGGCACACAGCAAGGATTCTTTGAAGAAAGACCAATGCCTCCTGGTCTCGCCCCAATCGCCCATGAACGCTCTCCCACCAGATATCGCCACAGCCCATTCCTACAGCTCCAGCCGTGGTTGCACCCCCAGCCCCACCCCTCATGCCACCTGCTCTGCTCCCTCCTCCTTCCCGGTCCCTTCCCGCCCAGCCCGGCTCTGGCACGTGGCGTGATGCTGCTCCTCGAGCAGTCCCGGTGCTTACCTCGTGCTCGACGGCTCCCGGCGCTTCCTGCCCCACATCTGGACCGAGCATGAAGCCACACAAGGAGCAGATGGAGGAGAGAGCACCCAACCTGTCAGCCAGGTAGCCAGAGACTCACCAACCGCTGCAACTGCCACAGCTCAAGCCACGCCCCCTCCCCTGCGGCCCCGCCCCCCTGCCCCCTACAACCTCCAGGACCCTGAGCATTAATTTAGGAGTTTAATTAGCATGTCGGGGGTTCTGCTGGGGAGGGTGGCTGAGCCCTGGGCACAGAGTGGGATGAGGTGCGGGATGGGGGCAGGAATGCCGAGTGCGGGCAGGGATGCGGAAACTGTCCAATAGTTCGTAGACTCGAAATATGCTTCATGCAATCCGAAAGCATCCCAAGAGAGAGACTGATCAGCTACATTGCGGTTTGGGCTTCCTTCACTCTGCCTGAATCAGAACCAAAAGGGATAAAGCTGTGTTGAATAAAACCATGGCAGATGAAGGACGTGTCTCATAGATGAGCTGACAAGAGTCCCATCATATCCATGTGTTGGTGAAAAAGCTTAATTTTGCAGTAGGGCTGGACAGGACTGAACTAAAAGAAAGCATCATAAGAATTTTTCACTCTTACATCAATACATCTGTTTCCAAGTATGGGCCTTTTAGTGGAACTCACATACCCAAATCAAAACCGCTCTCTACATTGGTTTTAGATGTCACATTCTGTTAATTCATTACAAGAAGTTTTAACTTGATAACTTCAATGACTGCTGGAGGTAGTGACGGATGAGAGACGCTTAGGGTAAGTGCTCATCTCATTACAAAAGGATGCAAGCACAAATTCCCTTCAGCATGGGAAAGTACTGTATTTCCTAGTTTAAGAGAAGCTAACTGGAAAAAGCACTTTTAACGCTTCTGCTGTTATTTCTGGTGGTATTTGTTTTATGAATTTTTCTCAGGTTATATGTAACATCAAAGGCAGAAGCACACCCAGTTCCTAAGTTTTTCCCTTCTAAGGTAAACACCACAAACACAGGTTGACAGTTCTATTCCCTGTTGCTTGCTTTCTCTGACCTTCCTCCTCCCATCCTGTTTTTGAATGAAGGTTAACTACTGAGTCTTGTCTCGCCTCAATATCTCACATCTGATTTCAGGGGATCAGCTAGGTTTACTCTACCAATATTTAGCTGTGGGATATGAATTTGATGAGCCTCAGATGTCTCTAATGATGACATACCCAGTTGGAAATGGAATTGGGGCGGGAAGAGAGGAGGAATTGTCACTTCTAGAAAGAAAGGTTTGGATTCTTTGTCTCTAAAGTGTGATCTCAGCAAGAATCTAGGTACATATTCATACACCTGCCGTATACATTGAAAGGTATTAACATGGATTAGCATGCTGACTTGTCAGCTACTTGATCTAGGAAAGGGATGAGGAGATTTGAAGTATGTTAGAGGACAAGAACAGAGGTTCAGCAGCCGCTGAACTATTCAGGTATTTATAAAGAATTAAGAAGCACCACCACAGAATCACAGAACAACCAGGTTGGAAGGGACCCATCGGATCTTCTAGTCCAACCACAATGAGTCAAACCCAAGATCAAAATCCTTCATATCCTCAACACAAATTGGCCTCTGCTAGCATGTGAGCATCGACAGTCTGAAGATGCACAGTACAGTTAGCAGACTCTTTACGTGAAGTTTTGAACACAGCAGGTAATCTCTAAAGACCTCTCGAGGGCTCTCAGGAACCTGAGGGTCTGTTTGAGTCAGACTAACACATCTCTGTGCAAGCCACTTCCAAAAAGTCTAAATTTCCTCATAATAAAACTTTGCAACAGTGGGTGGGGAAAAAGTTTACTCTTTTAAAAAATGGTAAAACTTTCTTCTAAAAATGCCACCCATAAACCTAGGTTTTAGCTTTACACATGCATAATGCTTATCTGCTGTTCTAGAAAATAGCATCATATGCTTTCATAAATTCCCAGGGTTTTCAGGAAGAAGTAACTTGTTTAAAGAGTTTTTTTAATCATTCCTTGTATTTTTCTAGTGTTTTAATGAGACAGATCATGCAATGAAATGCTGAGTTCAGTTACCAGTCTCATCTCTCCATCCAGTAGAACAGTTTAGACAGAGGCTGTTAGGTTGTCCAGCTCTTCTTCATGCCACAATCATCTCAACATTTTACTCCTCATCTATTGAATATAAAACTGTTATCATTGTCCCAGGAACCCTGGAAGGGACACAAGCAAAGAGGTTGCAACATTATGCAGATGTTCTTTTGCAAACAGAGCAGTGAAGAGTGCTGGCTGGAGGGCGAGGAACCTCGCAGTTTGTCTGTCACATTGCCCTGGGATGGACTTGAGCAGTATAAAACAGAGTTCTTGAAGCAGTGTTTAATCACAAACTCTCTGGAAGCACAATTCACAAACCCAGGGGAGAGGACATTCATATCATGGGATTGGAAATATAAGCAAAAGGAGAAAGGTTGCTGTAGGTTTGTTTCCTATTCCTTGGCCAGATTTCAGGGGAGGTTGCCAGTTAAATATGTGCTGCTTTTTCTTTTTTTAAAGAGCTCCATAGCTTAAACTAAATAATTATTCCCTACTATTTATTTCTGTTAGCCAGTTATTAACTTTTTTTGTGTCTCAGTGACTTTTTCTCATTTACTTATCTAAAATGAGAAGACACCTTGTTCATTTTTTCATCAACCAATACATTCAGGTATTGTTTTATATCATCTGCCTTCCATAACTGCCATTTTCGTAATTAGGAAAACAAAAAATTGACTAAATAATGAATAACGACTTCCACTTGACATCAGCAATGAGATTCTAATGCTTCTGAAGTAAATGTTCAGCTCCTCCACAAAACACTCTCCTACTGCAGAAAGTCATTCCTGATTCCCCTTGTTCATTCTGCAGCTTTAGTTAATAGAAACACTGAGAATATTCTGTGTTCGTATTTGCATTTCACAAATTGCTCTTGTATCAGACAACGGTTTCCATTCCAACAAGGATTAGAATTATCAAGTTTATGTTGACATCATTTTAACTACAGCAAAGTGATCACAAATTAAAGAATTTACAGATTTTCATATAAGCCTTGCACAATGCTAATAATTATTTCTAATGGTATTTGATTATACAGATTTTTTCACAAAAAGGGGAAAAAGTATTTTATGCAACTTTAAAAGAATGTTTTACAACAAAAATATGGCATTATGCATAATTTTAATGCTTTCCTGTTAATATCTCACTAAACTCAGTTTGCCACTAGGATTTGGACTTCAATGTGTCTGGTTATCTCTCTGTTCAAACAGTTAAGAAATGAACTTTTAAAAATTGTGAATATCTTAAATTAGTATTTTTTTCCTAGAAGCCTTTATAGAAATATTTAAATATTTTTTTAAATCACCAAATTACATTTTCAGTATCTTTTAAAAATTAAAAAAGCTTTGATATTAATATTTAGAGATAGGATTTAATTTTTATTATTGTCTTCAACTTTTATTTTCACTTCAACATAGACAGTTTTTCATGCGGGTCTGAAGACTCGCACTGTATGTTTTGACCCTCACAGTGTTGCTCTAGTATATCGTTTAATCATAAATAACTACCCATCAGTTTGAAACTGAATTCATTCAGATCACCTTCAAGAACTACCCTTTCTTCTTATTCTTCTTGAACAAGAAACTTAGGGGAAATTTCAAGTAGTAAATATGAAATAATAGCTTTTAAAAATTAGGGTAGTTTTAATGTTATTGTTGTTGCTGCGGTCATTGTTATTATTAATGTGTTGATTTATGGAGCTCTATGAATGTTAGAAACTAAAAAGTCTCAGAATTATTAAAAATTTTATTTTTAATTTCCTACCACTGTGCATACATTAGTATTCAGAGAATCTGGACTTAGTTTCACAAATTAATCTTCTAAATTCTAAAAGCCATAAATTCCTAATTGCTGGTTTTAAGCAGAATCCCAGTACCTCCACCTGAGGCAGGAGACTGATCAACCCATATATGCCTTGAAATGACTTCAGTTTACCTTCTGTTGGCAGTGGTAGAGTGGTACAGTCTGAATCAGATGGAATGAAACAGAAAAAAAGACAATATATTATTGAATTCAAAACGTAGATTTCTCTCACTAAATTCCAGCATTTTTGGTGCTGTCAGAAAATGCTGATATCACAGCCAAGAGGTCCCTGATGAGACCTAATGGGCAAAATTAATTACCCCGAGCCATGTTCTCAGTCTTTGTACATATTCGTATCTGGTTTGCATTTTTAGATAATCGTCACAACCGCAGAATGAAAAATGTTTTTAATAAAAAGGGCAAAGGGCTGTTCTGCAGAAAAACACTGTGAGAAAGTGAGAATTCTACAACAAATGTTTTGAAAATAGTTCTTCTGAAGAGTGTTTTATAATAATGGACAGTTTGAAGTAATAGAAACAAAATTGATATATGCTTGCACTATGACCTTCTAGTTCATACAAATATATTGGAATAATGAGATTGTAAGCCTTTTATTGAAATGATAAATCCAACTCTCTAAACCTTGCTATAACCTTTTTTATGGAAGCTCAGTATATCCACAGGTGTAATTCAAGTGTATTTTTATTTACCTAATAGCAATGTCTACTAGATAGACACTGACAGGGATAAAGAGAGGAGAAAATAGTTTGGAAATTCCATTAGAGAGCCACATTTAGAATTAATTATATTAGACTAGTCTAAAATGAATTTATTTTATTAGTGTTGTTATCTAGATCTGTAATTTATGAGGAAACTTGTGGGGTTTTTTAAAACATGATAAATTGACTGGAATATAAGCAGAAGAAATCTTCTTTATTCTCTCACATCTGCATTCTGAAGCATTTCTTGGAAAAATTATGACATGCAAGAATGCCGTTTCCTTAGATACAAAAGCAAATATTGAACTTTGAGTTGGCATCAGGCATATTGGTTTTCATTTCACTTAATCTTACTGACAATTTGTATCTCACAACAATAGACGAGAGCTGCGAAATAAGATGATCTTGGGCAGGTTAATGGTAGCTATTAAGTCCTTCCTTTAGACACAAGTTACTCTCATCTGAAGTGAACAGTATTGGAAACCAAACAGAAATATTAGCAGAAGTGGAACCAAAACCAAAATAGAGTTAATATTAACAATATTCACCCTAGGGTATTGAGGGAGCTGTTAGCTGTGTGGCCAAACCCCTTTCCATCATCTTCTAACTGTCCTGGAAGACTGGGGAGGTTCCAGTGGACTGGAGGCTGATGTTGTGCCCATCTACAAGAAGGGTCGCAGGGAGGATCCAGGGAACTCCAGGCCAGTCAGTCTGACCTCAGTGCCAGGGAAAGTCATGGAACAGGGGAAAGTCTTGAATGCGATCATGAAGCACATGCAAGAGAACTGGGTGATCAGGCCCAGTCAACATGGGTTTACCAAAGGCAGGTCTTGCCAAACTAACCTGATCACCTTCTATGACAAAGTGTCTCAGCTATTGGATGAGGGAAAGGCTGTGGATAGATCTTCCTGGACTTCAGCAAAGCCTTTGACACCGTTTCTCACAGCATTCTGCCACGGAAACTGTCACCTCTGGCCTGGACAGGTGCACACTCTCCTGGGCGGAAAACTGGTTGGATGGAGGGCCCAGAGAGTGGTGGGAAATGGAGTCAAGTCCAGCTGGAGGCCAGTGACAAGTGGGGTTCCCCAGGGCTCAGTGCTGGGTCCAGCCCTGTTCAATGTCTTCATCAATCACCTGGATGAAGGCATCGAGTACACCCTGAGCAAGTGTGTGGATGACACTAAGTTGGGTGCAAGTGTGGATCTGCTGGAGGCTCCAAAGGGATCTGAACAGGCCGGATCCATGGGCTGAGTCAAATGGGATGAGGTTTAACAAGGCCAAATGGCAGGACCTGCACTTGGGGGACAACAACCCTGAGCAGAGCTACAGACTAGGAGAAGCCTGTCTGGAAACTGCCTGGAGGAGAAGGACCTAGAGGTGTTGCTTGACAGCAACTGACCACGAGCTGGCAGTGGCTCAGGTGCCCCAATGGCATCTTGGCTTGTATCAGAAACGGTGTGACCAGCAGGTCCAGGGAGGTTCTTCTCCCTCTGTACCTGGCACTAGTGAGACTGCTCCTCGAATCCTGTGCTCAGTTCTGGGCCCCTCACCACAAGGATGTTGAGTCTCTGGTACAAGTCCCGAGAAGAGCAATGAAGCTGGGGAAGGGGCTGGAGAACAAGAGGAACGGCTGAGAGAGCTGTGGGTGTTTAGCCTGGAGAAGAAGAGGTTTAGGGTCTTTCCAGCACACCTGGTGATAGGAATGGGAGGTGAAGTGGAGGGAGGTGGGAGAAAATGCCCCCATCAGTATTGCTGCCTCAGCCCAGCACCAGCACCCAGACCCCGTGTGTGGAGGATTTTCCTGGAAGCTGGAGTTGCTTCCTGATCTGCCCCTGAGAGAACTTGTCCAGAGACGGTGCTTTGGGCCCAGCTTTGCCTACTCCTGCTTGTCCAGGGGCATGAGCCAAGTGGGGAAGAGCTCTCGGGAGGAGATGCCAGGTCCTCCCCATGAGCTTCCGTCTCTGAAGGAAGCAGTGCCCCCTCGGCCCTCGCAGCCAATGGGAACAGCAACCTCAGCAAACAGACCCGCCTCCTCTGCCTTATTAGCCAATGGAAGCAACGGCCTCAGCACCCACACCCGCCCCCTCTTCCCTCCCAGCCAATAGAAACAGCGGCCTTAGCACACACACACCCCCTCCGCCCTCCCAGCCAATGGGAACTGTGGCCCCGCCCCCACTGTCCTGGCTCTCACTCTTCTGCCCTTTGTGGTTTTGTGCGACTTGCATAACAGAGTTGTGGTCAAACCTTCATTCCACTCCCAAAGGATCAGTGCATTGGTCCCGCAACTCCTGTCCTCGCTCGGTCCCAGAGGAGGAGTGAGGAGGGGCGGGGGCTCTGCCCTCTGTCTCCATCCCAGGAGGAGGAGAAGGGAGCCTGCTCTCTATATCCCTCCCGAGAAGAGGAGCCAGGAGGCTCTGCCCTTGTTCCTCCCTCATTCGCCCCTCATCCCTCCCTCTTTCCTCACTCGTTCCTCCCTGATTCACACTTTGTCCCTTCCTAGTTCACCTCTCATTCCTCCCTCCTCCATCATTCACCCCCATCCCCTCCTTTTCCCCCCCTTGTTTCCCCATCGTTCCCCCCTTGTTCCTCCCTCATTCACCCCTTGTCCCTCCCTCATCCCTCCCTCATCCCTCCCTCATCACTCCCTCATTCCTCACTCGTTCAGCTGTCACTCCTCCCTCATTCCTCCCTCATTCCCCCCTTGTTCCCCTCTCGTTCCCTGTTCATTCCTCCCTCATTTACCTCTATCCCTCCCTGGTTCCTCCCTTGTTCCCCTCTTGTTCCTCGTTCCTCCCTCGTTCACCACCCATTCCTTCCTCCCCATTCCTCCCTCGTTCTGCCCCAGGAGGGGGAGCACGAAGCCACCAGGGCTCTGCTCTGGTTCTGCCCTGGGAGGTGGAGCGAGGAGGCTCATGTCCCCCTTAGCTGGGGGCAGCACGTGCTGCTCCCTGCGTACCCAGGATGGCCCAGAGCAGCTCCGCACCACAAAGCTCCTTGGAAAAACTGAGCATGGCTGAGCTGTACTGGACCAGAGATCTCCTGTCCCATCGACTGCCTCCATCTCTCCTGGCTTTGTCCCCAACACCTTCTCTCCCGCTCCAGGCCAGCGAGGCGAGTTCTGCATGCTGTGCACTATGGAGAACAACCTCATCCAGGTTGTTGGTGGCAGCGTAATACAGCCCATGTCCTTCATCAGAGACATCAAAAGCAAGGATAGCTGTGCTCCCCTTTCATAGCCAGGAGGGGCAACAGCGACTGATGCAGGAGCAGAACGTTTGAGATCGGGACAGATGTTGGCAGACTGCTCTTTGGAGCTGACTCTTGGAGGCTGCCAGGGGGTTGTGTGGGGCTTCCCCCGTGGCCAGCCTAAGTCTGACATCTGACATCTGGTTTGGGTTGAGGGGGCTCAAGCCTCAGATTCCCTGCTCCGAGGGAGAGAAGAGCTGCATGTGTCGCAGTGTGTGCTGGGACTGATTCCTCCCTCTCCTGCAGAGATTGCCCAGCACATCCGCTTTGGCCGCCAGGAGGATGCGCATGAATTCCTGCGATTTGTCGTCGATGCCATGCAGAGGGCCTGCCTGGATGGCTGTTCCCAGTACGTGGGGCCTCTGACAGCCCTTGCCACCCTTCTCTGCCATCCCCTGATGGGTCCCGTGTGCCTGTGCGAGGGGACTGAGGGCAAACGTGTCCCCCAGGGTGGCTCTGAGGGAGGTGCTGTGACGCCGGGGCCCAGCACTGCACCACCGTGACATAGCTGCGGGATGCTCTCTCTGTCCCAGAATAGCTGTGCTCCTCTCCCCAAATCCAAAGATTGCAGTGGGTTTGGATCTTGTCCCAGTAGCCGAGGAATCCAAGCTGAGCTGAGCCTCATCTCTGTGGCTGTGGGTGAGAGGCCTTCCCAGGGCCTTCTGTCCCAGAAAGATGCGTTGCCTTTGCCTGCAGAGCCCAGCCCAGAGCTCCAGCCAGGTGTTTCTGCTGCTTGGAGCAGCCTGGTGCCCACCTCTTGAGCTCTGCCACCAGGGGAGCAGAGTGACGCAGGCTGTGCCTCCCCTGCTCCAGAGCACACAGGGGAGGTGTCCTGAGGGCACAGCGGTGACCCGTGGGGTGGCTGTTGCAGAGGGGTGGTGTGAGATTCCGTGCTGCCATCTCTATGTTAGATCACCAGAGCGAGACCACAACACTGGTTCACCAGATGTCTGGTGGTTATCTGCGGTCCCATGGTGAGCGCTGGCTGCTGGGACCTGTCGCTCTCGGGGCTCCTGCTTCCCTGAGAGCCTTGCAGGAAACAAGCAGACAGCAGAGGTGTCTCTGGACAGCAGAGATGTCTCCAAGTCAACAGGTCAGCGTCACACAGGGTAACATCACAGAGGCTGTAGCCCATGGCCAGCGTGCCACTGGCCCACAAGCCTGTGCATCCCAAACTCTGCATTAGGAGTTGCTGCAGAGAGAGGAGCAGCGAACCACAGCTCCCAGTCTGGGTTTAGAGGCACTGAACAGGCATCGCCTGACCCTGACCATGCCGGGTGTCCACTACAAGTTCTTCTCCAGGCTGAACTATTATACCATCACTTTCAGTGGCCTTGACATCTCCCTGGGAGACCTCAAGCACCAGATCATGTCTCGGGAGAAGTTGAAGGCATCCAGGCCTGACCTGCAGGTCTCCAACGCCCAGACTGGAGAAGGTGCGTTGGGCGGTTGGTGCAGGGCTCAGGGACCCTCGGCTGGCAGCACTGCAGGTGCCCCACAGCAGCCACAGCTGTGGGAGCCGCTCTCTGCTCTTTGTCTGGGGTCGTCCCCAGACAGCGCGAGTCAGCCTGGGGCCCATCCCACTGGTGGGCAGGGGCACGGGAGGGTAAGTGGTGCTGGGGATTAAGTGAAGTGGGAAGTGATGATGGGATTCAGCCATGACCAGGAGCTGTGACTTGTGCTGTGTCCTCGCAGGGCTGTTCTTTCCTGGTTGTTCTTTTGATCTCCAGATCTTTCTGTTACACACAGGGCAGGCATAGGAAAACAAGTGGGTGCTGGGCGACAGGGATTGCTCACAAAAGGTTTTGGCTCTAATGATAAAGGAAAAAAAAACTAGACCAGGAATTTCTACCTTCATGGGACGTTTGGAATTCTTACATGTGGACATAAAGTGTTGGTCCTTTAGAACTTTCTTTGTGCAGGAGACCTGATGAAATCATAGAATCATAGAATCACAAGGTTGGAAGAGACCCACCAGATCATCGAGTCCAACTATTCCTATCAAACACTAAACCATGTCCCTCAGGACCTCATCTACCCATGCCTTAGGCACATCCAGGGAAGGTGAATCAACCACCTCCCTGGGCAGCCTCTGCCAATGCCCAATGACCCTTTCCGTGAAAAACTTCCTTCTAATCTCTAGCCTAAATCTCCCCTTGTGGAGCTTGAGGCCATTCCCTCTTGTCCTATCCCCTGTCACTTGGGACATATATGCTACCTAAACCTAAAATAGAAAAACTTGGGAGCACTGCTTCTGCCTCAAAACAAGCAAAATTCCCCAAGAGGAGACTGAAATGATGCAAGACCACCTACTGATTCGAATGCTTGTCCTGGCTGCAAGCTAATCAAATCCTACCAACACACCAATGAGAAAATGCTATTTCAATACACAGCCCTGAATCTATCCCTTATACTTCCCCCTCCCTCAAAAATAACACATTTTTCTTTCTGTACCTATTGAACCCAAACCATGTTATCCTGGGCAAGACATCAAGTACTTTCAGTGCAGAGAGCAGAATGCATTTTCTTTCTAATTATCAGGCGTAGGTCCTTAACTCTTCTGAAATGTTCCTGAGAGGATAAGAGAGCTGACAACCATCCCAGAGGAGAGCAGGGATCTCAGGTGGTCTCTGGTCAAACCTCCTGCCCAGAGCAGGGTTGGCCCTGGACCCAGAACAGGGCGCTCCAGATTTTGGCCAGATAGGGCTGGAAACCCTTTGGCATAGAGATGGCACAACCGCTCTGGGCAACCGGCTGCAGAGCCAGTCTGCCCTGGGGGTGGAAAGGTTGCTCCTGAGCGCTAGCCTCAGTTCCCTTGTTTCCGCTGATGCTGTGTGCCCACTGGGTCAGGGAGCTCTCTGTGACATCACCAAGCAGTGGAGGGTGACACCGCATGGGGGTGTATTGTGAGCCCTTGCTACTTATAAGCAGGTGCTGTCCAAACCTGGCACAGTCTCTTGTCTGGCCTCCCGTGAGGAGAGACGAATTGAGACAGGCTTCTCCTAGAGCTGGAGGCTGCTCTGGGGGCTGCTCTCAGCAGCTCTCAGTGCCCATCCCGGAGTTTGTACTTCCCTTGTATCTCCCTGTCCCTGCCTTGTTCAGGCAGCCGGACACCGCAGGCTGTGCTTGCAGCAGCAGAGGTGAGCTGTGCAGGAAACTGTCCCAGCCTGGGCTGGCCGAGGGCAGGGCAGAGGGGTTCTGGGTGACCGTAGGGTGTCTTTTTCAGATTTTTTTTTTTATTTTTTTCAGAAGCCACCCAGATCACATCAGGCCCCTGCTGCAGTGGCTGCAACGGGAGCTCACAGTGCTCTGCCCACATAACTGGGAGTACGTGACAGAAATGGAATATAGACTTGTGATCTCCCTGCTTGTATTTGGGCTGGATGAGGAAATGTTATCGGCTGAACTATAGCACTTCCTGAATCAAGACTCACGTTGATTAAGTCACCGGATCATCACCACTGCTGTGCGTCTGTGTGGCAGCAAGATCCAGCAGTACCTGGCCCAGCAGGTGCCCCAGGCTGCCAGGGGTGAAGATGAGGACTCTGCTGTCAGCATCAGTCCCACCACCTCCAAGGAGAGCATTCCCACGCCCCAGTCATCCTCCTCCAGCTCTGCAGGCTCTGATGTGGAGGAGGAAGCCAGAACAGAAGAGACCACCCTTCATGGCACTGTTGGACACTCCTCATCTGTGCCTGTTGCTGCAGGGCAGGATCAGCCCCAGCAGGAGACAGAGGCCATGGTGGAGGCCAGTCCTTCTGCTCCTGGCAGGGGAAACATGCCTGTGAGACGCCAGCACCCCGCAAAGAGGAGGGCCACCAATCCCCAAGATTCTCCCCAGCCCTGCAAGAGGGCCCACCTCCTTGACGAGGAAGCTAGCACCTCAGGGGCCCCAATCCTTGGGGGTCCCAGCAGGCCTCCCACTGCACCTGTCCTTTCAGGGCAGGATCAGCCGCAGCAGGAGACAGCAGTTGGTGCAGCGTCAGGCACCTCTGCTCCTGCAGAGGACAATGTGCCCAGGGGTTCCAAGTGCCCCCCAAAGAGGAGGGCCACCAGCCCACAGGACTCTCCCCGGCCCAACAAGAGGCCACGTTGAATAGAGGAGAAAACCATCACATCAGAGGCCACACTCCCAGGGATACCAGCCACCACCCATCCCGTCCCATCTCCTCAGAGCAGGATCAGCGCCTGGAGGAGCCACGAGATAGGAGAGCAGAAGGTTCCTCTGCCCAGGGCTGCAGCCCCTCTGCTCCAGGCCAGAACAGCTGCCACTTGTCCTTGGGCAGTTTTCCATTCCTCAGACAGCAAGAAGGGTTATGATTGGAGAACAAACAGATAGAGAAAAGTACAACAGAATAGCTCGGGAATGGACTCAGAAGTATGCGATGTCATTACAGAAATTATTGGATAACCTCTACAAATAAAGAGAGGGGAACTCTGAAAGAGAAAGTCCTTTTGATATTCGTTTGACTGCTTTCTATAAGCCCACACCTCATCTTCCCCTGTGCACATGTTTACCTGATCCAGCAGTGCTGCGTGTTGTACCTGCTCGGAACAACAAACTAGAAATGCTGTATTTCCCTGTACCAACATCGACGCCTAGCAGAGAAGTGTGTGTGTGAAAAGCTGGTTCTTCAGTCATAACTTTGTGAGCCTAAAAGCATTCCTTGCCAATTTAAGTTGGGCAATAAAATGTGAATGGGCAAATTGTGGTAGATGTCATATTTTTAGGGGCAGTGGGTTCCGATCCATGAAGGTTTTTAAGTCGGAATCCTTTTAAACTCATAACAGTTCTGAAAAGCAAGGTGAAGAACTTGAAGCTGTTTCTATATTCGTATTATTCTGAAGGACCTGCACCCTAGGTAAATGTAATGAGCAATGAGAGAAGCTGTTCCCCCATCCCGTGTTAAGGTCTGAGTTTCACCGGTCAGCATTTCAATGGATTGGAGCTATTAGTGCATCAAGTGGCGCCGATTTGTTTCGACTCTCTCCCCTCCTTCATACTTCGTTTGGTTTGTATGTGGTTTCTCAGTTAACATATAGCTAATAGCTGTTATTTTTCTAGGTGTTTTAAGTGCTTAGATCTTTCTGGATGTAAGGGTAAAAATCCATTTGACAGTAAAACTCCAACCCCCAATTGTTATTGATAAGGGGGAGAAGTCTGAAACCTCTACTGTAGGGAAAGCAAATGCATGTGCCCTAAGGGATCTGGCTGGATTGCAGGAGCTTGAGGGAGCACTATGCTTTGTGATTGAAGCAGGATTCTATTGGGAAGGAGAAAATAGATTTTGGGAGCAGAATGATGTGCTTGAAATCCCTGGAATTACTGGAGTAGGAGAGGGGTTTCCCCAACATTTAATGCCTGGCCTGCCCTTATCTGACCTACCTCGGTCGGCAAAAAAGCAGCAGCCCCCAGACAAAACCTGTCCCCCTCCTTGAGCTGCAGCCCCTTTGACAAAGGGAATGATAACCACTACTATAGCTCCTGTGGAAAGAGGACCAGCCCAGGCTGAGAAAACTAGTGGGGCTCTCGTTAGCCGAGACAAAAAGCAGTCAGTGGGCTTACTTTGCACTCCTAAAAAAAAACAAACAAGAGGACTTATTGGCTACTTTCTCCCTCAGAAAATCAAGATACTGCCCAGGACAGCCTGTCCCGAGGAGCCTCCCAAATTTAGAGAGGCATCCCTTACTTTAAAAAACTTAATCTATATGCATGGGTAGCCAATGATGTCCATGCAAAGGACTACAAAATAAATACACGGTGGATTGTCCCTTCTTTTTAAAATCAGTCCTGTCTTGGATTGAGTTTTCTTTCCCTTTGTTTTTATTAGGGAAAAACCAAGCAAACAAGAAGACCTGGATGATCAACCACGGAGCCATGTGGGCCGAGGACATTCCTTGCCACGTCCTGCCATGCTGGGCCATAAACTCCTTTGACAAAGATGGAGAGAAACTTTTCCCACAACTGTTTATTTTGTCTTTGTGTTCAACATGATTAATGTTGCTCTACAGGTATTGAGATTTATTTATTCGTATTTAGTTAGAAGTGGGTTTTTTTAGCAAAACTGTTGATTTTGTGTTTATTCAGTATACTTAATATGGCTACTTTCACCCTATGGCTGGACTGATGGGCTGAGTCCAATGGCATGAGGTTTAACACGGCCAAATGCCAGATCCTGCACTTGGGGAACAACAATCCCATGCAGAGCTACAGACTGGGAGAAGTCTGGCAGGAAAGCTGCCTGGAGGATAAGGACCTGGGGGTGTTGGTTGACAGCGACTGAACATGAGCCAGCAGTGGCCCAGATGGCCAAGAAGGCCAATGGCATCCTGGCTTGGATCAGAAACGGTGTGACCAGCAGATCCAGAGAGGTTATTCTCTCTCTGTACTTGGCACTGGTGAGACCGCTCCTTGAATCCTGTGCTGAGTTGTGGGCTCCTCACCACAAGAAGGATGTTGAGGCTCTGGAGTGAGTCCAGAGAAGAGCAATGAAGCTGGTGAAGGGTCTGGAGAACAGGCCTTATGAGGAATGACTGAGAGAGCTGGGGGTGTTTAGCCTGGAGAAGAGGAGGCTGAGGGGAGACCTCATTGCTCTCTCCAACTACCTCAAAGGAGGTTGTAGAGAGGAGGGAGCTGGCCTCGTCTCCCAGGTGACAGGGGTCAGGACAAGAAGGAATGGCCTCAAGCTCTGCCAGGGGCGATTCAGGCTGGACATTAGGAAGAAATTTTTCACAGAAGGGGTCATTGGGCATTGGAACAGGCTGCCCAGGGAGGGGGTTGATTCACCTTCCCTGGAGGTGTTTAAGGCATGGGTGGATGAGGTGGTGAGGGACATGGTTTAGTGATTGATTGGAATGGTTGGACTCAATAATCCTGGGGGTCTCTTTCAACCTGGTTGTTCTGTTCTGTTCTGTTCTGTTCTGTTCTATTCTATTCTATTCTATTCTATTCTACATAGTGAAAAGAAAGCTGGGGGGGTCTGTTTACAAAAGCTTGGAGTGACAGGACGAGGGGTATAAACTGAGGAGAGGCAGATTTAGGATAAATATAAGGAGAAATTTCTTCATGATGAGAGTGGTGAGGCACTGCAACAAGTTGCCCAGGGATGGTGTGGCTGCCCCATCCCTGGAGGTGTTCAAGGCAGGTTGGATGGGCCTTAGGCAGCCTGGTCCAGTGGGAAGTGTCCCTGCCCAGGGCAGGGCTTCGGAACTGGATGATACGTAAGGTCCCTTCCAACCCTAACTATTCTATGATTCTATGATCTCCCACTTCACAAAGTGAGATGTCCTTGCTCTGTTCCTTTGCAATGACCAGTGTGCTGCCCTGTGTGCACTGCATCTCCATGCACTTTGCTTTTAAAGCCTGGAACTCAGCCTGTGGGAAGGAGGAGCCAGTCCCATTTCTCCCCACATTGACCTTTATTCTTGCCTTTAGATTTCTTAACGCAGGGCAAGGGAGACACCAGAGCTCCCAGTGAGCCAAGGCCAGGCAAGGACCCCAGCTCCCCCCATGCCGGCCCCTCTCTCAATCCACTCCCCAGCCCAGCCAGGGTCCTTTCCTTCTGCTCTCTGTGGCCGCACACCCAGAACACTCCCCCAGCTCCCAGCCCAGCAGGTGGGAGCTTCTCCCACTCCTGGAGAGTCTCCTGGTGACACAAACTGGAGGGGGAGCTGCTGATCCACTGAAGCCTTCTCTACAGGGCCCTGCGGCTGCTGGAGGGGCTTGAGGAAGATGTGCAGAGCCATCCAGAACCTGACAGGACTCCTTCTGCCATCTCCATGCCCCGTGTGCCCTGTTGGGTCTGCATTGCATCTCCCGGGAGGGAACAGCCCTGTAGCCCAGGGGGTCTCTACTGGGGACCCTCTTTCCATTCCAGAGTCCCAGCTCCCAGCCCATCCCCATCCGCTCTCTCCCGCGGGCACTGGCCAGAGGGCTCCAAATCCAGAGCTCAGCCTCTGGCAGAGCACTCAGCACTCACTCCCTCTAGCCCATCAGGAACCCAAGAAAGAATCTGGCCCCTTGTGGGTGCCACTCCTTGCATCTCTGCTTCATCCAATCTGCCAAGGGAGAGTCCAGCCCTATGACAAGGCCCCAGCCTGATCCATCTGGACTGTCAATGGGCTTTTAGGGGGCAGCTCGGACACCCCAGTGCCTCTCCCTGCTGGCAGTGGCAGCAATGCACAGGGAGGCTGAGAAGCAGCAGCACCAGTGGTCAAGGCTGTTTTCCCCAGAGCACAAAAGAACAGGCTGGACACAAAAGCAGAGGGAGAGGACAGAAGTGCAGCCTCTGGAAGCCTCCAGCAGAGGAGGCTCCAGGGAAGCAGCAGCCTCAACACCTGAGGTGCAGCAAGGAGTCACCAACAGGCAGGGGAAAGGCCTGAGCTCGTGTGGCCACCTTCTGCTCCCCTGCAAGGGAGTGCAGGGCTCACAGATACAGGAGGCAGGAGGCAGGATAGGATGGGTACACGACTCCAGCTCCCAGACATCCAGCAGGACCCAGGGAGAAATAATTATGGAAAGGAGCACACAAGTAGATATGAATATGTACTTGTTGAGAATGACACATGGGCCCATGGTTTTTTATCTGCTGGACATGTCCATGGGGATGCTGGCCCTAGGAAGGAGCCTTGGGAATCCAAGATCCCCAACAGATATAGCCAGGGTGCTGGGCATCGTGCGAGAGCACGGCAAAGATCCAGGGCCAGCCAAACTCCCCTCATGGCACCAGGATGTCCCCAGAGTGCCCCTAACACCTCGGGGTGCCCAGAAAGGCACATCCACGGGTGAAGGTGCATCAGGAGGAATAACCCCAACCCCAACCTTCCAGGCTGAATAACCCCAACTCTCTCAGCCTGTCCACACAGCAGAGCTGTTCCAGACCTTGGATCATCTTTGTAGCCCTTATCCAGACTCACTCTAACAGGTCTGTGTCATTGGCATGTTGGGGATTCCAGAGCTGAGCACAGGGCTCCAGATGGGGTCTCACCAGAGCAAAGCAGAGCAGAGGGCTGCAGTCACCGCCCTCCCGGTCCCACTGCACAGAATATCTCTGCCACAGCCACTTCTCCCTCTGTGGGGACAAAAGAGAGTAAATCCAAGGAGTTAATGTTCCACTCACTCAGGTCACAAAAATCAGTGGCACAAGGATTTTCAGTCCTTGAAAAGAGAGAAGTTTCCTACATCCCTTAAAGCAACATCAGTTGCCTCTTTCTCTCAAAAACAGAAGCAAAGACAGTGCTGTCACCTGAAATCTAAGCAGCTGCTGGCAGGATTCCTAAAAGAAGGATTTTGAAAGCTGAAGCATCAAAAAAAGCCCATCCAGTTCCACTCCCTGACAAGGGAAGGGACACCTCTAGGTCTGTCTGGTAAATTCTCTATGATTTTTCATAGCTCTCATCTGGACTCGCTCTAACAGGTCTGTGTCATTCATATGTTGGGGATTCCAGAGCTGAGCACAGGGCTCCAGATGGGGTCTCACCAGAGCGGAGCAGAGGGCTGCAGTCACCTCCCTCGCCGGTCTCACTGCTTTGGACACAGACCAGGACACTGCTGCTTTCTGGGCTGTAGGCGCATCCATCATCGCTGCTTCTCATCCCATAATGTTTCTTGGACCTGAGGTCAGAATTGACACAAACAAATTGTTTAAGACACTTAATCTAAGCCTGTTTCCTCACCATCTGACTTGAGCCTGTCTCACCTGAAATGAGGCCAGTGCCAGCCAACCAGAAACCACCCGCAATGGTCACAGGCGCTGTCAGAGCCACCTAAGGAATTGAACCCGAAGCTCAGCCTGATCCCCTGGGACAGGGAACCACCCGCACACCCCAGCGGCTGCAGCAAAAGCTGACCCTCCCCCGGGGCAACTGCTGGGGTACCAGTTCTCACCAGTGGGGTACAATCTCCTAGCTCCACTCAAACTCTGCTTCTGCCTCACACCTGCCCTCCCATCAAGCACTGGGATTTTTAACCAGTTTCCAGACAGAACTCCTCATAGTTCTGGCTGCACTTGGAGTGCGTGCAAGTCCCCATTCTAAACTCTGCCTCACACTGAACCTGCTTCCTTCAGGACAAGCTTTGAAGCAGATCTTCATTCAGACTGCTTCAACCCAGAACAGCACATGCTGTCTCCAGCTACCTCTGATCCAAAGACATTTCTCACTCTTACCTCTGAGCCAAAGAGGTTTCTCAGGTCTCCTAAATCCAGAGAGGGGACAGGAGTGCCTTTGATCTCTGGAAGGAGAAGACAGGACACTTGAATCCAATAACAGCACTCGCTCTGGGAAGACCTAACAGAAGATTATGACTAAGGGACTGCTTGGTAGAAAAAAGAGCTATTCAAATATTCCCTCATCAGTTAAACAACCAGTCACTGGCCGATCACTGCCACCAACCGATTCCTTCTGACCAGCACAGAACATCTCTGCCACAGCCACTGCTCCCTCTGTGGGGACAAATGAGGATAAATCCCAGGAGTTAAATTTTTCACTCCCTAAGGTCACCCACAACAGAAGCACAGGGATTTCCATCCCTACAGAGAAGCTTCCTACATCCCTTGAAGCAACATCAGTTGCCTAGTACTGAAGGAGCTTTAGGCATCTGTGCAAAGGAAGCACTGGTGAGACCGTTCCTCGAATCCTGTGTTCACTTCTTCTCAGAGAAGAGCAATGAAGCTGGGGAAGGGGCTGGAGAACAGGCCTTATGAGGAGCAGCTGAGAGAGCTGGGGGTGTCTAGCCTGGAGAAGAGGAGGCTGAGGGGAGACCTCTCTGGCCTCTTCTCTGGACTCTCTCCAGAGCCTCAACATCCTTCTTGTGCTGAGGGGCCCAGAACTGAACACGGGATTCAAGGAGCGGCCTCACCAGTGCTGAGTCCAGAGGGAGAAGAACCTGCTGGTCACGTTGTTTCTGATATAAGCCAAGATGCCATTGGCCTTCTTGGCCACCTGGGCCACTGCTGGCTCATGTTCAGTCGCTGTCAACCAACACCCACAGGTCCTTCTCCTCCAGGCAGCTTTCTAGACAGACTTCTCCTAGTCTGTAGCTGCTCAGGGTTGTTGTGCCCCAAGTGCAGGATCCGGCATTTGGCCTCGTTAAACCTCATGTCATTGGTCTCAGCCCATGGATCCAGCCTGTTCAGATCCCTTTGGAGCCTCCCGACCCTCCAGCAGATCCACACTTCCACCCAGCTTAGTGTTGTCTGCAAACTAGCTAAGGGAGCACTCGATGCCTTCATGCATGTTGCAAGATTTTTTTTTTAAGAGAATATAAAACCGCTGTTCTTTCAGGCAACAAAATTTACTTCATGAATAATTTCAATCCCTCCCTAAAGGCTGAACTGAGAAAATAAGTAGTTAGATACTGTAATTTGCCCACATGAACAACTAACAAATATTCATTTCAGGACCCCCCAAAAGACCCCGGACCTTTTCAGTCCCCCTGAGACCTTCCCAAATCTCCCCCAGAGCCCCCTGAATCTCCCTTAGACCCCTCCAAAGCACCTCAAAACAACCCCCAAAATCTCTCAACTCCCAAAAACCCCCACAAATCTACCTAAGACCCCCTCAACCTCCCTCCAGGACCCTCTCAATCCTCCTAACACCTCCACACATCCCCTCCCAGTCCCTCTCAATCTCTCTAAGACACCCTCCAAAGCCTCTCAAGACACCCTAATTCCCCCACCCACTCCCTCCAAAGGCCTCCAGGATCCATAAAACTCCCCAAACCCCACCCCAGATCCCTCTCAACCTCTACAAGACCCCATCAACCCCCTCAGGACCCTCTCAAGCCCAAGACACCTAAAATTCTCCTCAAGATGCCCCAAAGCCTGCATGACCACCCAACCCTCTCTACTTGCACCACGACCCTCTCTGCTTCCCCAAGACCCACTCCCCAACACCAACAGGACCCTCTCCATCCCTCTAAGACTTCTCCAAATCTCCCCAGGACACCCCAGATGCCCTCCAAGACCCTCTCAAACACATTATAGCCCCACAAATCCCCCCACAACCTCCCCAAAACCTGCCCAGATCCTCTCAGTTCCCCCAACACCTCCTAAAATCCCACAAGGACACCAACAAAACTCCTCCAGACCCTCTATATCTCCCTATGACGCCCCCCCAGATCCCCTCCAGCTCCCTCTCAATCTCCCAAAGACCCCCCCAAACCCCTCCAGGGCCCTCTCAATCCCTCGAAGAGCCCCACAAATTCCCCCAGACCCCTGAAAAGCCTCTGGACCCTCTCAAACCCCTGAGGCCCCCCCAAAGCCCCTCAAAACCCTTCAAATCACCACCCTCCCCAGACCACTGAAACCCTAAATGCCCTTCAAGCCTTCCCCCCAATCCCTCCCCAGGACCCTCTAAATCCCCCTAAGATGTCCTAACCCTGCCCCCCATGAGACCAACCAAAGCCCTCGAAGGGACCCACCAATCCCCTAAGGATGCACACAAGATGCTCAGCTGCCCCCCAAGCAATGCAGCTACACATCAGCCAAAGATTATCTTCCAGCTTCCACCACCACAGGAGGACATCACAAAATCCTTTGGAGAGGCTCTGCCTCTTAACCAGGTGAATCGGGTCAGCACTGCTGCTTTTATTTTACACTCTAGGTTGTAATGCAAAAAAACCAAAGAAACAAATAAAAAGCCACCTTCCCCTCTCCTCCTTAAATGCAAGGGGAGGGACTTATTCATTAGTTCAGAGCATAATGAGAAAACAATTAGAAAAGAAGTCAGAAGCTCGGTAATAACCCATGTAAGGTTGCACAAAGCAGAAGAACTAGAAGGGACTTCACCACACAATGAGCAATATCTACATATCTGGAACTGATAGAAATGCAATATGATTGTGAGGAGCTCTTCTTTAGGAATTGAATTAGAAACAAATAACTGAAACCAAGCTAAATGGTTCCAATTCAAATAAGCTTAACATGACAAAAAGAAGAAAAGCTATTAAAAGGAAATGAGCTCCCTAAACTGATACCATTTCTGCATCTTTAGTCGCATGCTTCAAATTCAGAAAGATGTCTGGATATACATAATCACTTCTATGCACACACATATATAGGATATATACAGTGTTTGCTTTGTTTTGAATAGAATTTCATTGTCTTTTGAAGCAGAAATTATAAATTACCTGTTTAAACTTCAGGTAAAGTTCAAAGAATAACACGATCCTGTGGTCACTCCAGGCAGCAGCACATCTGTCAGCGAATCTCTGACAAGTGATGCTTTTACCACCTTACACGCTCGGAAAAAAAATGAGAGGAAGGAGAAAAGAATTATAACATTCTTTAACTATCTCTCTGCCAAAATGAACATAAATGTCACCAAACGACAATATTTCTAGGTCCAAACAAAAATTTAAGGGTGAGAAATTCTGCTCCATCATTAATATATTCATAAGAAACAATTGATACTATAAAGAGAAGGTCTCCTGTTTATTTTGTCCACCTTTTAAAGAAGTACAACCAGGAATATAAAGCAATAGCAATACTAAGTTTCATCCTTCAAACTACGACTTCAATAAATGCTTGTTGCGATGTATTTTTTAAAAGAATATAAAACCGCTGTTCTTTCAGGCAACAAAATTTACTTCACGAATAATTTCAATCCCTCCCTAAAGGCCTAACTGAGAAAGTAAGTAGTTAGATACTGTAATTTGCCCACATGTACAACTAAGAAATATTCATTTCAGTAAATTGTAATAATTCATTAAATATTTCTGACCTTTTTGAAATATCCTGATAAAACACATGCTAAATGATAACTATTATTAGAATGGAGATTTAGTGTTACACGTATAACTTTGAGATGTGTATCTTTCAAATGATTTGTAACCTTTATTTTATGATAACTTTTTCAGTATATTGACCAATATTTATGAGGAATTACCAAAAAAGCTGTGGTTCCTGCATATCTTAAAAAGAGCTTTTCTAAGCAGTATTTACATTTCTGCTTCCATTTATTATGAGTGACATTCTTTGTTCCCTGTCATAATAAACTGATTTTGTTGTAAGATTACTTGCCTTTTTTTCATCCGTGTTCCCTCGAGGAGCCAAGCACGGAGCCCAGAGGAGCTCAGCTAACACAGGAGTCGCCGCCACCGCAGGTGAGATTTCTCCTTGTGGGTAACATGGCCACGTGTGCTGCATCTCAGTGACGGAGGCTGACAGTGCTGCTCTTCCTCGTCACAGCCACAGTTCTGCTTGGGAGTTGTCAGGTGCCTTAGTCAGAGTTACAGCCTCCATAGCCAGGAAACCACCAACCCTCCTTAACCACTACTGCATAGTCTAAAGAGGAAAATTTGTGTGCCTACTGCTTATGCAAATAACGTATTCAGAAAATAACTAAAAGCCCTTTCAGTCACCTTGAGGTGCATCATCGTGCATCTCTCACAGCAGCTGCTGGTGGATTATCTCCCACACCATCCTCTTGCGGAAATACGGCATATGACTCTGGAAAGAAAAGGAAAAATCCTCTCAATACTAACTTGAGGCAGAAAATAGGCACAAACATCTAACAGGGGGAAATCCGCTTCTCCAGAAGACATAAGGGCCTGGTATCACAAACCCACCAGCTGCAACGTCTCGTGTAGTGAAGTAGGAAGCAGACACCAGATAAAAGGATGGAGAACACAGCTCTGTCCTTCCGAGGACACTGGAAAGCTCCAATCCCACCAGCTCCAGAGCGAGGGATAGAACCTCCATCCCTGCTCCAGGCACAATCAGCAGCTGCTGCGGAACTTGGGACCCAGTGGAATGGCTGGAAGAGGCCAGGGGAGTGTGAGGTTGAGCATGAGGAGAAGGTTCTTCCCCCAGAGGGAGGTGGAGCCCTGCAACAGCTCCCAGGGAAGCAGCCACAGCCTGACAATGTTCCAGAAGGGTTTGGCCAATGCCCTCAGCCCCACGGTGGGAATGTCGAGGTGTCCTGTGCAGGGGCAGGACTTGGACTCAAAAAGCCTTGCAGGTCCCTTCCAGCTCAGGACAGCTCTCTAACATTCCCTGGCTCTTGTATCTCAGCAAAGACGTCTGGAGCCAGTTTTAATTCCCACTCACCTGTGTAAATGTTAACGGTTTGTCTCTGCTGATGTAATCTACATACTTGCAGACAAAAACTCCACAGTCGTCTCCATTCTCTTGCTGAGGGATTTCCTAAGGAACACAAAGAAGCAGAATTTTCCAGTACCATATGAGAGAGGCAGTATGGAAGCAGCACACATTACACATCTTAACAGACACTCGGGACAATCCACTCACCATCACACAACTCAGGGAACAGACCTGACTGACCACACATCAGCTCCTCACTCCCTTCACCTAGGGGTTACAATCCAAGCTCTCAGCAGGCTGAGAAGGAAGGGCAGCCTCCTAAGAGAGACGCGCTCCCTGAAAGGTTTTCTTGGGGTTGTGGTTCTCAGATTCAGTCTTTAGGCCGTGCTGTTTGTTACTAACTCATAAACATGGGCCTCAAAGCCCATCCAGTCCCACCCCTGTCATGGGCAGGGACACCTCCCACTGGACCAGGCTGATCCAAGCCCCATCCAGCCTGGCCTTGAATACCTCCAGGGATGGGGCAGACACCACTGCTCTGGGCAACCTGGGCCAGGGCCTCACTGTCCTCATTGTAAGGAATTTGGATTGCACATTACGACAAAAATCTTCCCCCTTCCAATTTAAAGCCAATCCCCCTTGCCCTATCGCTCCATGCCCTCGGTAAGCCCCTTCCCTGCTTTCCTGGAGCCCAACTCAGGGAAATACCCGCTCAACCCTCTGTTTTGTCACACACCAGGATATGTGCCCCCAACAACAATAATTATACCAAATTCCAAACCCTTTTCCAAAGCCTTTGTTCTCCAACAAGAGCAAAACAGATTCAGTTTGTCTTGGGAGGTGTGGGGAAAAGTCAGATTCACCTCACCATGGCAGACTAATTCAAACAAATGAAGCAGGCAGCCACCAAGGAGAGGTCACGCTGAAAGATTTCATCCCAGCATGGTTAAGACCAGGTTGGGTGGGGCTTTGAGTAAGCTGGTGTGGAAGGTGTCCTGCCCATGGCAGGGGCTGGAACTGGATGGGATTTAAGATCCCTCCTGACACAAACCACTCTGCGATTTCATGGTTTCCTGGGTCAGCTGCAGCCTAAGGTGGCACCGTAAGAACATGAGATGCTTAAGGCTCTTTTCTAAAAGCTTGGGCTTAGAGAGTGTCAAGACCTCTAAAGAGAAGGAGTTGAGAGTTCACATTTCGCATCCCAGTAGAGCTCACGTACATGTGGCATCATGCTGCGCAGGGTCCACTCAGAACGATTCAGCTTCACTCCTCTCTTTTCTTGGCTTTCTTCTTGCAGGTATTCACTGCTGAAAACAAATCAAAGTCACTCTTTGTCTCTAGAACGTAGCTCAACAAAACCAGAGCTGCTGTAGGATCACAGGGAGCTGAGCGGCAGGCCAGCAGTGCCTCCCAGCATCCTATCAGCAGCTGATTTAAGGCTTTCAGAGGAAAAATCCAAGCCTTAAAATTACAGACATAACGAGAGGATGTGAGGTATCATTTACTGGTCAGGAATGAGACCAGCGATTCCAGCAGAGGCTTCCACAAAAGCATAAGCTCACTCCTTAAAGCCTGGTTGTTCCATTCCTAGCAGGGGCAGTACAGGTGGCACCAGGCTGGTGTGTATTGGGCAGCGAGTGTGTGTGTGTGTGTGTGTGTGTGTGGTGGAAAGGGGGAAGAACCCAGGTACCCAAGGCCCTGACTGCAGGGGACTGTGCGATACCAAGTAAGCAGCCAATGTCACACAACTCACAGCAAGGCAAAGATTCCTGCTTCGTTATCTAAAAGAATTGTGGAAACTTGCAGTTGTGTCCCAGGGACAAGTTTGGACAAGGTCCAAAAGCCTTCTGATAATTCACAATGTCAGAGCAGTGCCCAAACTGTAACTTACAACAGAATTTCACAGATCTCCTTCTTGGTGTTGTCTGCTGCAGAATCAAAATACTTGATGCTCTTCTCTCTCATGTCGATGACCTGTGATTACAAGGGGACTGTCAGACAAAGCACAAAATTCTGCTGCACACACATCAAAATAGACATGGCTTTTCTCACCAGGTTTCTCTCCCCATCCAACTCCAAATGAAAAAAACAGTTTGACTCACTGCAAGAGTCAAATGGTAGTTCATTAATATAGGGATGAAGATAATATGTTGATTGAAGATATCGACATCGCTGGTATACGTCTTCACGGTTGCGTAGCCCTCAGAAGTTAACATGATATAGAAGTCGATGTCGAAAGCTTCAGCTGTAGGACATCCACCCTTCTGGCTTCTCTCAATTACAAGATTCAAGTAGAATTCGATGATCTGTACCATAAAGAGTAAGCTTCAGATGTAAAACAAGACACGAGCTTATCAAAAGAATGATACAGCAACAGGGGCCATGAGCCTTCATGCCGGACGAAGATATTGTCATGCTGCGGCCAGTTTTACCTGAGAATTGAGCCAGACACCTTCCTGGAGCCTGTGGATGTCACAACGAGTGATGTTCATTTCGAAGCCACTGCTAACGATATCATTTGGACTGCCAGGGCTAAACGCAGCCTTTATGTCACTCTCCATGGCCTAAAACAAACAATCAAATGGGGAAGGACTCATGGAATGGAGTAATGAGCACGCTAACCAGCTTTCAGCTGCAAGAAAGCCTGCAGTGAAGCTCAGGTACCAGCTTTATGCTAAGTTAGTAACAGCACTTCGTTATCAGCTCAGCACCCCAACTTTCAACTTCACTGCCCACTTTGCCCCAGGTTGTTTTCACAAAGGGAAGCTGCCATACTGAGCATTAAGTCAGGGGAACGGAGGCAGCTATGCTAGAGTCAGGCAGCCACGAGTCCAGGCTGTGCATCCCACTGGCTCCAAGACCAATGTTACCATCTAAGTCTGTGTAAGGAATGCAAAGAAACCACTAGGTCCCTTTCTTGGTGGAATCTGGTCTGGAAAATGAAGCACAGCACCTGGTTTACCTTCTACTGAGCAGACTGTGTAAACCCTTGGAAAGCACAAGTTAGCCTCTGCCTCTCTCCAGACATGCTCAATTAGATCGTCACGACCGTGACTCCAAAGGATAAAAGCAGTCAAAATTCAGGTGAGCAGGGGAACCTGGACTCCCACTCCCCCTCAACACTGTAACTAAGTTAACTCCTCTAGCCACTGCAATGCTCAGCATGCACACAGGGCTCTGCAGGGTCCTGAGAGACCAAACACAGCTCTGTCAGACCCTAAGGATGCTCACAAGATGCTCAGCTGCCCCCCAAGCAATGCAGCACTACGCAGCAGCCAAAGCATATTTTTCAGGTTCCACCAACACAGTAGGACAGGACAAAATCCTTTTAAGAGGCTCTGCCTCTAAACCAGGTGACTCGGGTTAGCACTGCTGTGTTCTTAAGTCTGGCCTAGCTTTTGTCCTTTTAGCAGAAGCCTCACAAACTCTTAGTTGAGCTCAACTGAAGGAGCATATTAAATCCTTAAAAATCAGCATTACTGCTGACACTAGTACTGTGTCCTGTCTAACAAACCGTCAGCTATGGTACCTCTGTGATTGGAGGAAAGTCATCTTCTAGCTCAAGTGGTTCTGGGGGTTTCCTTGCTTCCAGAACTTCCTCTTTATGCTCAAAGGCAGCGTAATCTAAAAATCAAAAGCAGGCAACATAACAACATAATTTAAAGGAGGATTAGGATTTCTACTTGCATTAAAGTCCATCTCCTTATTCCACCTAATGCAGCGTAACCCATTGCAAGTTACACACCCTCTCGCAACAGCAGCTGGAGGTGATATAAGCTGGGGAGGGGCTCTTGATCAGGGAAGGAAGAGATAGCACAAGGGGGAACAGCTTCAAATTGAAAGTGGTGAGATGGAAATTAGATCTTAGGGAGAAATGTTTTGCTGTGAGGGTGGGGAGGCCCTGGCCCAGGTTACCCAGTGGGACTGGAACTGGCTTTGTAGGTGGCCGCAAGGAAAGAAGGGCTCAAAAACACCCTCTGCACTCACTCTCCAGGAGGATCTGGAGGAGGCAGGTGACCTCTCTGCTGGGAGCTGCCTGCACCTTGCTCTGTGTGTGCGAAACAAAGCAGCTGTGGTTCAGCCATCTCAGTGCCCGGTGCTGGTTTGGCCAGAGAGGGACCTCTGCCCCACGGCCAGGGTAGGTCAGGTCTGTCCGTGCCTGCTTCAGCGCAGTCATTGCAGCACGTGACGCTCTTTGGCAGCACCGGTGCCAGCGATGGGGAACATCTTCAGCTCATCCCAATCCACCACAGTGTGCCAACACGTCTGTGGAGACAGAGTGGAGCTGCCCCATCTGCCACGACTCTCAGAAGAGCATGGCTTTTGCCCAGCCATGCCAGCACCAGTTGTGCCTGGACTGCATCCTCTGCTGGACCAACAGAACATCCCTCTGCCTGCTCTGCCGAGGACGGATCAAGAGGGTCAGGATTGCTGTGCAGGAAGGAGATGACTCCTTAGAACTGCTCATCAGGAGCCTGGCACAGATCCCAGTCATCAGCAGCTGGGCAGGCTGACCTCCTGGACACCAGTCCAACATCAGCCCCCGTCATCCAATGACATCCCTGGAAGAGCATGGAGCTGCTGGGACAGAGGCTGGGGTTACTGTGGGTGGCATCCTTCCTGAGGACTGGGCAGTACTTTTCCAATGACACCAGCATCTCCTTGACCCCATGCTGCCCCGGCTGTGCCAAGAGCTCAAGGCGATCTATGAACAGCAGTTGTTCCTGGCCATGGAAGGAGAGAGGCTGATCCTGTTCATCCTGTGCTGCTTCGGGCTGGACGAGGAAGCCCATCTTGAGGAAACACACAGCTTCACTGGTCCATGGCCTCATCTGTACCATTGTGGAGCTGCGTGGCGAGAAGGCGCAGAGGCTGCTGTGCTTCTGCACTGCTGGGGATGAGGCGGACAGTCCTGCGGGCAGCTCTGGCCCCACCACCTCCCAGGGGCACACTGACACCCACCCCCCAGCCTCCTCCAGAAGCCCTGCAGGCTCTGACATGGAGCTGCCCAGCATGTTACAGGCCACCAGCCACCAGGATCCCAGCCTGCCCCCATCTGCCCCCATCCCTGCGGACCACGAGGAGCCCCACGAGGAGGCAGCAGTGCCAGGTCCCTCGGCTCCCGGCTGGGACTGGAGCCCCTCAGCCAGGTGGCCCCGGCATCCCCGAAAGAGGAGCAGCCCTGGCTCCCAGGACTCCCCACAGCCCCACAAGAGGCCAGACCACTGACGGCGCTAACAGGGCTCATGAGACTCTTTAGTCAAGAGAAAGGAAAAAAAAATTACTATGTTCCTGGCGCAGTCTCTGGCTTCTGCTCTCTCCCCCTTCCCCTGCTGTGTTTCCTGACCCCCTGTGCCCCACTCCACGTGGCACCAGCATGCCCAGGGGCACAGTCATGGGCCTCTGGAGCCCCAGCCTGGAGCGTTGGAGCCTCCTCCTACAGCAAACACGGCTGCAGCCACGCAATGGAGTAGGTGCTGAGGGCAGAGCAAGAGGGGAAGCCGGTTTTCTCTAGGTCCAATGCCCTCAGCCTGCATCCAGTCCTTCTTGCTGCCCAGATACCAACAGTTCTGTTCCAGTTTCTCTCCTCTTTCTGGCATCATCCAGGGTAACCTGGCCGGAGGGTCTCTCAAGCAGCTATGGGCAGCGGGCAGGGGTTTCTGAGCCAGAGATGAGCCTTGTGCTCACCATAATTGGCAGGCACAGAGCGATTCCTGCCAGCTCCTTCACTCACATTAATAAATCCTTCGGCTTCCCCCTGAGACAGCCCTGCTTGTTTGTCCACTCCTTGTTTGTTCAACAGAGAAAGTGGTGAGGGGCGAAGGGGTCATCCCAGATCCCAAATTGACTCCTTGCTAGAGCTGGCACTCAGTTTCTGCCCCTGGGCCCAACTGCCTGTCAGACCATTCCCAGCTGCAACACTGGGACTCAAATCCCTACAGCCAGCCCAGAACACAGCATGAAAGCCTCCATGTGCCAGCACCAAGTGTTGAGAGCAGCAGCTCCAGCCAGGCAGCGCTGGGGCCATCCCACAGCTCACGGGGACAGCAGCCCCACCACTGGTAGCCAAGCGGTATCAGGACTCTTCCACAGCTCCCCAGCACCACAGACCAGCAGCCCCAGCAATGTGGGATCAGGGCCGTCCCGTGGCTCCCCAGGGCTTGAAGGCAGCAGCTCCAGTGCCCCTGGGCTCAACGCCTGTGAAACACAGCTCAGCAGCCCCAATCCCAGCAGCTGAGCAGCACCGCTCATAGAATCATGGAATCAGTGATGTTGGAAAAGGCCTCTCAGCTCATCCTGTCCAACTGCCTGCTCAACCCCACCGTGCTGACCAAACCCTGTTCCCAAGTGCCACAGACACACACATTTTCCCTTAGATGGGGAATGAGGATGTGAGACGGCTGTGCCCAAGAATAGTCAAACCAGTCTGGATTGTACCAAAGTTTCTTCAGGCCAGACATTCTCTATCTAGTTGTGGACAGTTTCTGAAGCGACAATTCCTGAAGTACAAGAACTGAGAATTAAACACATTGATTCACAATTTTGGAAAAGGTATATATTTAATAATTTCACTGAATAGCTCACAAGACAGTTTGTACTTATGAGCAGTTCATCCTGCATATGAATACATTAATTTTATGATAATATGCAACAATCTTGCATCAAATGCACCATGAAAAGAGCAGAAAACCCATTCTGTACATGCTGTTCAATCTACAGCATAGGTATCTATGAAACCATGTTTGAAACTGTTACAATCTGAACATAAGCAGTATAAAATGATTCCAGGATAAACAAATTCTCGTATTTTCTCTATTAAGTAAATGAATTTTATTAGTGATGTTAATAAAATACGACATTTAGAGATATGAAAACATTTGTATATGTATATATCTATATATCTGTATATATCTGTTCACACACACACACATGAACATGGAATTGTAGAATCACAGAATCACCAGGTTGGAAAAGACCCACCCGATCATCAAGTCCCACCATTCCCATCAATACACGTATCCATTTTTATTTCTCTATAAGGCAAAATATTTCTGTATAAGGCAAAATACTGAGTTTCAAATGGAGTTATAAGTGTGCTCCTCAGGAGTTTTGAAGGGCCCTCGTGTCTTATCCTCTTTTAGTTGCTTAGCTCATATGCTGAAAATGTCAATTTAAAACAGAAACTTGTGTATCCTTTGTGGAAATCAGCTATATAGAATACAGTAATGCTAAGAATCATAAACAACATACTCAATATCACTCTGATTTATAATATCTAACTATAGCTGCCTCTGACCTAAAGCAAACATAGTTCTGAAGCTGATTTTAGCACTGTTACTACAGGTCAAGACCAAGATTTCAAAAGACTATTACGATTTCAAGTGGCCAGTTTTAATGATTGTTTTTAAGAGCTTAAACAACATTGAATGAATTTGTACAACCTTTTCAAAAAACTTGCTTCACAGTTTCTGAAAAGTGAGGGGAAAAAATATGGTCATAGTTCTACCTTTTACTTCTGTTTTTAGGAAACAATTTATCCCATGTTCTACATCAAGAATAAAGAATACAAAAGCTCTCAATTCTGACAGTTTTCAATGATCCAGAATGTCATATTAGAGGCAAAAAGAGGTGGTGAGATCATAGGAGTCTTGAGATGTTTGACACTTTTATAATCCTGAGGAGGACAAGACCTTTGTGGATGGTTATATGAGGTGGAAGGAGGATCCTTGTTCAGTTTACTTGGTGCCCCAAGCAGATTGTTTGTAACAATACTCTATCTTAGTCTTTTCTTCCTCCCACACTTTGAACTTTTACTTGCATATCTAACACTTAGATATGACCAGTCACCTACATTTTTTTTCATCAATGAAAAGGAGTTGGTAGTGGTTACAGTGTTTGCTTACATCCTAGAAAAAATATCTTAAGAACACAAAGTACGATGTCTTGACAGTGTCTGCTCTTTTCTATTAGCTTTGAAAGGGAACCAGTTCCTCAACCCATATGGAAATGTCTCTACAAAGGTGCCTGAAGATGAGTGAGATAAATCTTATCCACTGGGTGTTACCATTTTGTACAGGCTCCTGTTCACACAACTTCTCAGTCCACCCAGTGTGCGATGGACTGCAGTCAAAAGTCTTACTGGAGTGCTTACAAGCATATTCTAGTTAGTCCTGCCGTGTCTCCTTTCAGCTGAATTGTAAGGCACACATAATCTTATTTAGCGGTTGTAAAATTTGATCCTATAACAGTCAAGAGGTGCTGGATCAATATATTCTTCCATCTAATTGCACGGTGAGAGGGAAAAAAGTATTTAACTTTTCTGTGCACTGATCAGAAATACAACTCGGCTCTCTGTAAGACCTCTTCTATTTATATTTGTTTTCTTTGTTATGAACATGGGGATGCTTTTCCCATAAAACTGATATTTGAATGTTAAATGGAGATGATTATATAGCATGGTCAAATCAATCCACACACTTATAGCTTATGTCTAGACATATTTCAATGTCATCATCAGGTAAATATTTGACTGCAGTGTAAGACTGCTGGAAATGCTCTTGAGTGCATTTTACAGTGATGGAGAAGCAATTGTACTTCTAGTAAGCACACTCTGTCAATCTTAATATTCACAGAAAGTTGCAAGCACACCTTCTTGTCCTCTGAGATTTCTAGCTATGTGAAATTATGAATTGCGTGTATCATAATAAGCCTTCAGAAAATTCTATAACACATTTGTTGGGATTTGAAACTGCTAAGAAAATAGTAAACAGCTTGGTGACCCTTGCTGCAGCAGTAGCATTAAAAACCGTGTTAAACAGAAGCCGTTTATCACCAACCCATACTGAGGAGGCAATTCAAGGCAAACTTAATCTGCACTGCTTCTATACTAGTGGAAGAGCCATTTGATAAAAAAAAAAAAAAAAACCAAAAAGGGAAAACCTTTCAGTACAGTATAAAGTAAAACAGCTCTCTCTGATGAGAACTGAAGTTATCTAGTCTGCCCAGCTCCTTACATTCAGCATGTATTGTATGTCTATGGAAACTTACTGCTTTTTTGGCTTCTAGAATTAGTGAATGGAATAGCTAACACTTGCCTAAGTGAATCTGTAAAAATTCAGTTGACTTGTATGCCAGGTTTAGTGAGAAATACATAGAATTGCACTCTGAAAATGTGAATACTAGTTTAATATCAGTTCTGCTGTGATAAGCAAGTCAGATAAGTTCATAAAATAGAAACTGAAATTTACTTCTGATAAGTAGATTATTTTTATTTTTATCATTGTATGCAAATTCCAAGGAAACTATTTAGATTTGTTTACACTATCTAATTATCCAGCCCTCCCTGAATTAGCTGCCACCCCATTAGCCCCATTCTACTTCTGCCAGTGGGACAACTATTGTGTTATCTCTCAGGAAGAAAAGAATTTCTTTTAGGCTCTTTCATTTACATTCTTCAACTGTTCTTAAAAATGTTCTCTGTGCATAGAAGATGTAAACATGATAATATAAAATGCATTATTTCCCATTTAAATATGTGTTACCCAATAGATTTCTGATTAGGTGGAATAAAGGAATTTTACACTATCAGCTGATTAATAGTTTTAAGCTCTGTACCTCATTGGTATTGATAAGCTACTGTGCTCAGATGTGGGTATAGTGGGGAAGTTCCTTCAGTGTGCTTGGAGGCAAACTGCGTGCTCAGACTTCACTGGTTTCTGACCTGCGAGCTTGAATCTTCATATCATATCTGGCTGAGCAAACCTCAGTTTTCCACAGGAGCTTTTGAGATTTGGAAATCAAGTGATTCAGTTATAGGTGACCCAAAGACATCATACTTGTTGCTTGCAAAGTGAGGTCTAAATCATGGGAGGTTCATTCTCTTTTAATCAAGACTTGCTTTTTCATTACTAATTTTGTGATTTTTATTAACCTATACTAGTGATACTGTTTTGCTGAAATGATGTCATAGCTTATTATCCAATGGAAAAGCATGACCCAACCTTTCATTTGCTTCAATAGCATAATCTAATTCTATCAGAACAGTGTAAAAAGAATACATTTTAAATGTCACTTGCAAAACCCTTCAATGTTGATATTTTATAAACACACTAATGCAGCGGAACTAATCTCAGCCTGTGTTAACATTGCTCATGAATCATATTGAGTGATTAATTACAATGTGAAAAGAACAAATATTGAGAACACGTTACCCAAATTGATTCACTATAAAATAATTAATGTGATGAGCATTGCAAGTAAGCATTTAAGTATACACTTGATATTGTCATGCAAAATTACCTAAGCTAAGGTTAAAGGTGTTACTAAAAACATTAATTTAATTTGTTATATAAAAGTTAGATAATTATCATAAACTGTTGCAAATGATAATGAGAAACACTTTAATGAAGTCTTGGTTTAATTAGCAGGGGTATCATTATGATTTGCCTCTGGGTAAAATGGCAGTGTATTAATATATTTTCTTTTCATTATGATTAGAGTCTGAGAGAGTTATTTAACAACTTATATGAAGAAATATAGGTTTACATTTATACCTTTGGTGTGATATTTCATTTACTTACAACAGATTTATTTACTATAAGGATATGATGCATACAATTTTTGAAGCTATCATTCCAAGAGTTGCTCCTGCTTAACCTCTCAGTTGCATGGAATATCCACTGTTGGGAGCACTGTACAAAAAAAACCAAACCAAACAAAACGGTTATGGAGCTTGGAAGAACCTGAGTACCTCTCCTTGGTGGCTTTTGACCTTTTCAGATCATCATGCAAAAAATATTTAAAAAATACACAATTATATTCATTCTATGCAAGGCTGTATCTCTAACTCAATATAAGAGTTCCTCTAAAACACAAGATAACTCATGATAGCTTTCTCGGTATAAATTCTGAGAGGAAACAATTTACCATTTAAACTCTAAGATGTTCCTAAGTGAGTCAAAACATTGAAGTAAAAGATACATTTAACTCACCAAGTTTTCGTTTCACTGATTTTTTAAAATTATTTTAATACTAACTTCTGCATCCCTTGCATGAGAAAAACACTTGATATAAACATTCAACTGGACAGTGTTCTGGCAAGGAGAAACGATTGTGTTTGAAAACTTGTTATCCCCATTGGCTAAGACCGTTTTACCTTCCTCGTCTGTTCTGGTTACTTCAACAGCAGTGAGGTATGTTCCTTAGCAGCAAAAGGGTTGTAAATCAGGGACAATATATCACTGTGAGAAACTTGGTTTAACTGACAATGATATTCAGCAATGTACAGCACCTGCAGGAGATTAAAAAAGCTTCTGTCATTTACCATCTTCCTAAAGGTGTCCCAGGTAGATCTAACGTGTTCCTGTGGGTCCTAGAAGGGTCCTAGTAGGTGCTAAAGGGATCCCAGGTAGATCTTGAGGGTTCCTGGGGCTCCATGAAGGGTCCTAGAAGGCCCTAAAGGGATCTTAGTTGGATCTAGAGAGTACCTCATGTTTCTAGAAGACCCTAAAGGGGACCAAGGTGGATCTAGATGGTTCCTGCGGGTCCTAGATTGTCAGAAGAGATGCTTAGCAAAAAGGGCTGCGAATGCTTCAGAGCCTCTGGAGGTATGACCGCATAGAACTCTGATAACCAGCAAGCCTCCAGCCTCAGAAAATTCAACATCAGTGGTAAAATCAAGAAGGCAGAGAAACAATCACAGTGGTCACGAGGAGCTGGGGAGAAGAACAGCTGTGGAAGTTTTCATGAAGGACTCGCAGGACTGTTGTTGAATTTCACTAAGGTATAAAGATCAGCTTGTAACAATAAACTTGGTCTCAGCTTGAAACGAAAGTAGAGTCCGTGTGTGTTTAATATGCCACAAATGGCACTCGTATCGGGTCTGAATGGAGGCTGAATTAGGAGCACAGTCCAGTGACGTACATGAGCAGAATGTTTGGAGGGTCTGAAACGAAGCCTGGAGGGTCTGAAACGAAGTCCAGAGTGCATGCCATGGACACCTGCCATGGACAGAAGGTGCTGACAATAAGGGGATGGAGAAACAGGCAACCAAGGAACAGAAAGATGTAATTGTCCATCACTGATCCTTGCAGGATCACTTGTCCATCACTCATCATCCTTGATGACCCTGAGCCTCTTCAGGCTTGTTTATAAGTTTCTAGAACTGAACTAAAGAAACCCAAACACAGATGGGACAATATGTATTTGTAGAAAATTGCTGCAAACAAATATTTCCAGGAACTTGACATTTAGAATCTTTCTTTTTAACCATGAAGATTAATTTACAAAAGAACCAACCAAGTGTAGCTACCAGAACTTGCCCATCAATTAAATTCAAAATGTTTTCCATACAGATTCATGCACATGTTGATTAAGTTGTTCAGTGCTCAGAGTGATCGTGACTTTTGTGTGCTATGCAAGAATCAGCTTTCTGGGACATACAGCCTAAACAGCCCTCCTAACATCCAGCACTTCCAGAAATCTCTCTGCTGGCCTCTTCTCCCAAGTGACAGGGGACAGGGCAAGAGGCAATGGCCTCAAGCTCCCACAGGGGAGGCTGAACATTAGGAAAAAAAAATCACAGAAAGGGTCATTGGGCACTGGAACAGGCTGCCCAGGGAGGGGGTTGAGTCACCTTCCCTGGAGGGGTTTAAAGGACGGGTGGACGAGGCACTGAGGGACATGGTTTAGTGACTGATAGGAACAGTTGGACTAGATGATCCTATGGGTCTCTTCCAACCTGGTGAGTCTATGATTCTCAGCCCAGCACCAGTAGCAGCTCTGTTTGCTGCTCCTGTTCAGAAACCCCCACAAACAGGCATTTGTACACCCCCTGCCCAGGGTTTCTCTGCACTCATCGGGGCTGTTTCTTTCTCAGTCAGGTTTTCTTCCTGGTCTTTTCAAAGTTTTGTTGCTGTTATGTCTATATCTGCAGCAGAGTTGAGGCCCTGGGGCTCCCCTGGGCCCTTCAGGCGAGCACTGGTGGCACCAGACAGAAACACAGAAAACACAGTTAAATAAAAGTCTTGGTTCCCACCCAGACCCTGTGTGTGGCTTCAGGTCAGAGCACAGCAGCAGCAAAAGGATCCCCAGGACCATCCCTCTCAGCACCCCCAGGGTGGTTTGAGTGTGGGGAGGATTTTCCTGGAAGCTGCAGTTGCTTCGTGATCTCCCCTTGAGAGAACTTGTCTAGAGATGGTGTTTGGGCCCAGCCTTGGCTGCTCCTCCTCGTCCAGGGCCATGAGCCGGTGGTGGGGAGAGCTCTCGGGAGGAGGTGCCAGGTCCTCCCCCTGCATTTCCATCTCTGAAGGAAGCAGTGCCCCCTCCGCCCTCGCAGCCAATGGGAACAGCGGCCTCGGCAAACAGACCCGCCCCCCAACCTTCCAGCCAATGGGAACAGCAGTCTTGGAACCAAGACCCGCCCCCTCCCTCCAAACCTATGCGAACAGCGGCCTCGGCAGCCAGCCCTGCCCCCTGCCCTCCCAGCCAATGGGCACAGCGGCCCCGCCCCCCACTGTCCCAGCTCTCACTCTGCCCTTCGTGGTTTTGTGCCACATGTGTAGAAGAGTTGTGGTTAAGCCTTCGTTCCACTCCCAAAGGAGCAGTGCGTTGGTCCTGCAACTCCTTCGCTGGGTCCCAGAGGAGGGGCGGGGGCTCTGCCCTCTGTCTCCATCCCAGGAGGAGGAGAAGGGAGTCTTCTCTCTGTGTCCCTCCCAAGATGAGGAGCGAGGAGGCTCTGCCCTTGTTCCTCACTCATTCGCCCCTCGTCCCTCCCTCGTTCCTCACTTGTTTCTCCCTGGTTCACACTTTGTCCCTCCCTAGTTCCCCCCTCATTCCTCCCTCCTCCCTCATTCACTCCCATCCCTCCCTCATCACTCCCTCGTTCAGCTGTCATTCCCCCCTCATTCCTCACTCATTCCTCCCTCATTCCCTCCTTGCTTCCCCCTCGTTCCCTGCTTCCTCGTTCCTCCTTCATTTACCTCTCTCCCTCCCTCCTTCCTCCCTTGTTCCCCTCTTGTTCCTCGTTCCTCCCTCATTCCCCTCTCGTTCCTCGTTCCTCCCTCATTCATCACCCATTCCTCCCTCTCCATTCCTCCCTTGTTCTGCCCCAGGAGGGGGAGTGCGAAGCCACCAGGGCTCTGATCTGTAGATTTAGATTAGGTATTAGGAAGAAATTCTGTACTCTGAGGGTGGAGAAGCACTGGACCAGGTTGCCCAGATTGTTGTGGATGCTTCCTCTTTGGAGGGGTTGGAGCTAGACTGGATGAGGCTCTGAGAAACCTGATGTGGTGATCTTGCATGGGAGTTGAAATTGGATGATCTTTAAGGCTCTTTTGAACCCAAACCATTCTATGGTTCTGTGATTCTAACTTCCTGTCAACGACAGAACCAGACACACAGCACAGGTTCTACTTCCAAAACCAAGTCATCTCTCTAAATAAGCAAGTAGACAGGTTGCTCTCAAGCTCTTTGGTTCTCAGAAAGGAGATAGCCCTTAGCTTAAGCCCTAAATAATAAGACCCAATGGGAATGGATTTTAGAGACAAGTTGCCTGGAACCTGATGTCCATGCTATGTGCTGGAGAGGTCATTTCACCACCAGAGTCACCACCGCCCACTCCTTGGCACATGACAGTAATATTCCATCAGATTTCATAAATCCAGGAAAGACAAAGAGGCATTTTATACAGCCTCATCCCCTCGGACGTTTACATTTCTTTTTCATGTGTTCCAGTTAGTAATCTCAGGTATGCTAATACCCAAGGGAAAAATGACACCTGCCAAGGAGGAGTTTGGGGCTTTAACTATTGGCTTTCCATGCCGCCAAAATGCAGAAAATAGTTTTGTTAGATTCTAGAAGCAAAGAGCCGTTTACACAGTGACAATGCACCCTAATCTGTTTCTTCCTCAGATGCCAGAAGGGGCTATAATTTTCAACTACTTAAACAATACACTTATCAAACCAGTTCTCTTGAAGAAGACTATCACCAACCTACAATATATGCTACCTAAACCTAAAATACAAAAACTTGGGAGCACTGCTTCTGCCTCAAAACAAGAAAAATTCCCCAAGAGGAGACTGAAATGATGCAAGACCACCTACTGATTGGAATGCTTGTCCTGGCTGCAAGCTAATCAAATCCTACCAGCACACAAATGAGAAAATGCGATTTCAATACACAGCCCTGAATCTACCCCTTATACTTCCCTCTCCCTCAAAAATAACACATTTTTCTTTCTGTGCCTATTGAACCCAAACCCATGTTATCCTGGGCAAGACATCAAGAACTTTCAGTGCAGAGAGCAGAATGCATTTTCTTTCTAATTATCAGACGTAGGTCCTTAACTCTTCTGACATGTACTTGAGAGGATAAGAGAGGTGACAGCCATCCCAGAGAACAGGGATCTCAGGAGGTCACTGGTCAAACACCCTGGGCCCAGAATAGGGTGCTCCAGATTTTGGCCATCTGGGGCTTGAAACCCTTTGGCATGGAGATGGCACAACTGCTCTGGGCAACCAGCTGCAGAGCCAGGCTGTCCTGGTGGTGGAAATGTTGCTCCTGAGCACTAGCCTCAGTTCCCTTGGTTCCGCTGATGCTGTGCACCCACTGTGACATCACCAACCAGTGGAGGGTGACATTGCACATGGGTGTATTGTGAGCTCACAGCCCTTGCTGCTTATAAGCTGGTGCCGTCCAAGCCTGGCACAGTCTCTTGTCTGGCCTCCCATGAGGACAGACGCGTTGAGACAAGCTTCTCCTAGAGCTGGGGGCTGCTCTGGGGGCTGCTCTCAGCAGCACTCAGTGCCCATCCTGGAGCCTGTACTTCCTGTGTATCTCCTTGTCCCTGCCTTGTTCAGGTAGCCGGGCACCGCAGGCTGTGCTTGCAGCAGCAGAGGTGAGCTGTGCAGGAAACTGTCCCACCCTGGGCTGGCCGAGGGCAGGGCAGAGGGGTTCTGGGTGACAGTAGGGTGTCTTTCCTGAGGGACCTGGCCATTCCTTCCTCTTCTCCTGTCCCATCCCCAGGACAGCAAGTAACGGTGGCCTCTCTACATTTTTGCAGTGCAAAACATCTGCTTCTGTGTGACTAGAAATGGGGAACTACTTCTCAGAATCACAGAATCACAGAACAACCAGGTTGGAAGGGACCCATCGGATCTTCTAGTCCAACCATTCCTATCTAACACTAAACCAAGTCCCTCAATACCTCATCCACCCGTGCCTTAAACACCTCCAGGGAAGGTGACTCAACCACCTCCCTGGGCAGCCTATTCCAATGCCCAATGACCCTCTGCATGAAAAACCTCCTCCTAATGTCATCCTCGAGTCCTAGTCCACCTCAGAGTGCTGAGAACACAGCCGCTGAGAATCCAGCCACTGAGAATGCAGACACAGAGAACACAGCCGCTGAGACTGAGTGGTGCTGCCCAATCTGCAGGGACAACAAAGAGGGTATTGGCTATATGTTACTCGATCACCACAAATTTTGCTTCCCCTGTGGAGTGCACTGGCTGAGGGCAAGCCAGCCCTCATCTGTGCCTATTTCTGCAGGGCAGGATCAGCCCCAGCAGGAGACAGAGACCATGGTGGAGGCCAGTCCTTCTGCTCCTGGCAGGGGAAACATGCCTGTGAGACGCCAGCACCCCACAAAGAGGAGGGCCACCAATCCCCAGGACTCTCCCCAGCCCTGCAAGAGGACCCACCTCCTTGACGAGGAAGCCAGCACATCAGTGGCCCCAATCCATGGGGGTCCCAGCAGGCCTCCCACTGCACCTGTCTTGGCAGGGCAGGATCAGCCCCAGCAGGAGGCAGGGGTTTGTGCAGCAGCAGGCGCCTCTGCTCCTGCAGAGGACAACGTGCCCAGGGGATCCCAGTGCCCCCCAACAAGGAGGGCCACCAGCCCCCAGGACTCTCCCCAACCCTGCAAGAGGTCACATTGCTTAGAGGATGAAGCCAGCACATCAGGGGCCACCATCCATGGGGGTCCCAGCAGCCCTCCCGCGGCACCTGTCCTGGCAGGGCAGGATCATAGAATCATAGATTCATAGAATCACAGAACAACCAGGTTGGAAGGGACCCATCGGATCTTCTAGTCCAACCATTCCTATCAAACACTAAACCATGTCCCCCAGGACCTCATCTACCCGTGCCTTAAACACCTCCAGGGAAGGTGAATCAACCACCTCCCTGGGCAACCTATTCCAATGCCCAATGACCCTCTGTGTGAAAAACTTCCTCCTAATCTCTAGCCTAAATCTCCTCTGGCAGAGTTTGAGGCCATTCCCTCTCGTCCTGTCCCGTCCCTTGGGAGAAGAGCCCAGCTCCCTCCTCTCTACAACCTCCTTTCAGGTAGTTTTAGAGAGTAATGAGGTCTCTCCTCAGCCTCCTCTTCTCCAGGCTAAACAACCCCAGCTCTCTCAGCCGTTCCTCATAAGGCCTGTTCTCCAGCCCCTTCACCAGCTTTGTTGCTCTTCTCTGGACTCGCTCCAGAGCCTCAACATGGCCTCAAGCTCCCCCAGCAGAGATTTAGGCTAGAGATTAGGAGGAAGTTTTTCACACAGAGGGTCATTGGGCATTGGAATAGGCTGCCCAGGGAGGTGGTTGATTCACCTTCCCTGGAGGCATTTAAGGCATGTGTAGATGAGGTCCTGAGAGATATGGTTTAGTGTTTGATAGGAATGGTTGGACTCGATGATCCGATGGGTCCCTTCCAACCTGGTTGTTCTGTGATTCTGTGAACATCCTTCTGTGCTGAGGGGCACAGAACTGAACACAGAACAGGTCTGAAAAGAACACCCCCCAAGAGGGCTCTCATGCTACTCAGACTCTGGGAACTAACACTGATAGCAGCTTAAGCACTACCTCCAATTTCTTCCCCAAAGTGAAAGCATCAGAGTTGTTTCATGGGCAAATAGGTACCTACCCGACTGCAAGTTAGACCCCTGGAGGCTTTGGGAATCTTGGAAAGACACCCAGGGCCAGCAGCAGAGTCCTGCATCCATGCGCTGCTCCTGCCTGAGCCCAGCTGGCTTTTAAACCAACTCTCTCAATGGGAGGAAACGGGCCACGTCCAGCAAAGAAAACCTCCAACCAGGCTTTCGTGTGCTCCTAAAAGTCCTGCAGGTGATGATTATCCTGCTATTCTCTGAACCTGAAGGCTCCCTAGCAGCCCACAGTTCCCAGCTTTTGCTTAGTAAACCTTTAGATGTGCATTTTTAAGTTTGCTTACACTTCACTTTCTTCATCGCTCATCCTTTCAGGCTTTAAACAGAGTTTTGGGTTCAAATTCACCCAAAATGAAGACCAGTGGGTGCTGCAGAATCATGAGACTCCACAACCAGGAGTAACACCAAATCAAACTCAACACTCAAACTTTCTCCCAGTTTTTCTTTCATTTATCAATACAGGGCAGTTGGTGTGTATAAATATTCACTGTTAACAAAGCCCCAAAATAAGATGTAGTTAATCACAGAGTGGTTTGGGTTGCAAGGGACATCTAAGCTCATCCAGTTCCTGCCCCTGGATCAGGGTGATCAAAACTCCATCCAACCTGGCCTTGAACCCCTCCAGGGATGCTCTTGAAAGTGCACTTAATCCACAGCAGTCGACTCCAAAAGACTTTTTCAAAGCTAACTCACCACATTTCTCTCTCCAGCCCCACCAGAAGTGCAGACCAAACTGCTGGAACAATCCTGGAGCCTCGTCTTTTGTCTCAACTTCCCTTTCCAAGATGAGTTGTAAACAAATGAAACTCAAGTTTCATGTGACAACATAACTTTTATTCAGCCATAAACCCAGAAGGTTTCTGCAGAGAGCAAAAGGCACCTGAGCACCTCCAAACAATCTCCTTCTTAGCCTGTTTGTACTCATGTTTTCCTATGATGAAAGGTAAAAGATCTGCTCTTAAGACAGTTTGTCCCAACCCCACGACACTCGAGGACAAACTGCCCTGGCAGAGCAGGTTTGGAGGAGGGTAGATCATGATGCTTCAATGAGATGAGACATTCACAGCATTCCCTAAGCATATTCCTGTTCACACCTCTCCAATCCACAAGGAACATATACTGAGCTAATAAATAATAAGCAGAAATCAGCAATGTGGGGTACCCAGATGAAGCAAGCAAAGAGAAAAAATCAGACCCAGAAGTGATTTATGCAGATGTCACTGCCTCTAAGAGACACTCATTGCCTCTAAGTTGGATCAGCAAAACCAGCTGCAGATCAAGATCTGCTCTGCAAACCACTTTGCATACAAATCTACCTGCCAGCAAGATTCCTGTAATGGAGCGTGTTTCCAAAGCTGTTAATGGCAGGACAACACAGCGGGTGGTTTAAAATCAAACAAGACAAGATAACTCAGTGTGAATAGTCAATGCCTGCTTCACTCTCTCGTGTTTATCACCATGACCGAGTTCTGCTTTACAATTATGCCATAACCTACTCCTCAGCTCTCCTCTGCCCCAAGCCAACCTTGGCACTGGTTATCATGGAATCATAGAAGAGTTTGGGTTGGATGGGACCTTAAAGATCATCTAGATCTTCCATGGGCAGCAGGGATATATCTCTCTGGATTAGGTTGCTCCAAGCCCATCTAACCTGGCCTTGAACCCCTCCAGGGATGGGGCAGCCACCACAGCCCTGAGCAACCTATTCCAGGGCCTCCCCACTCCTATAGTGAAGAAATTCTTCACCATAATGTGTGTCTAAAGCACAACAAAACCATTTTAACAGCAGTGGAGCCATCAGTCCACAATTTTACACTTCAGTTTTTCTGTTTATGTATTAACTCCCTCTGTCAACAGTCAGTTCTATTAAAACAACATTTATTCGCTTTTCGTGTAGATTTGACATTGTGTCAGAAAAGAGATCATGTTGATGCCTTGTAGGAACCTCAGCAGGTCAATATGCTCAAAGCAAAACACATGGTGACCCAGAGTCAGTTCTGACAGTTGGAGGCAACTGCCATTCCACTTGCCTTTGAGAATTTTAGAACTATTAAAGATGGAAAAGCCCTCTAAGCTTGTCCAGTCCAACCACCAGCCCAGTAGGACTGTGCCTGCTAACCCTCAGCTCCAACTGCCATGGTTTTTGAGCCCCTTCAAAGATGGAGATTCAACCACTGCCCTGGGTGCTTCAAAACTCAAACTGAGGCCACCAAAACCAAGCACAAGAGAAGGGACTGGGACATGGAAGGGGCAGTGACGTTGCAGTAGTCCCAGACATGTGTTCTGGGCCAAGAAACATGGGTAAGATAGCCCCCAGCAAGGTAAGAGTGGTCAGTTGTCACCTTAGCAACGGGTGGTCAAATGCTAACTGCTGAGCAGCTCGCGAAGCAGGAGGCGTGCTCTTGAGCTCCCAAGTCAACTTGGTCTCAAGACACAATTTGCCCGAGCCAAACCGGCGAAAGGCACTAAAATAAGCCAGAAGGCGCATCACACATCAGCACAGGTGAGTTTTGTGGGGAAACATGGCCCTGAGGAGCTAGAAGGGTTTCCTCTCCTGAGGGCCCTATGCATTTCTTCCACCCCTGCCCGAGCCAGCCACTTAGAAAGACCTCTCTTCCTTCTTCCAGCTCCACACGTGCTGTTGTAGATGGCGGAGAGCTCCAGCTCCAGCTCCGCCAGCCCACTGCAGGCAGGAGGCACGGCCATGGGGGCAGTTGAGCGCTGCACCATTTGCCTGGACACCATGGAGGCAGCAGCCTACACGATGCCGTGCCTCCACACCTTTTGTTACACCTGCATCCTGCAGTGGGCCCTTCAAACGCCCCGATGCCCCCTCTGCAGGAGGAGGCTAGAATCCATCCTCCATTCCGTGGAGGCAGATGACCGCTTTGAGGAGCGTGTCATCCAACCCCCTGAGGCACCACCAGCCGTTGTCCACCTGCCACGGGGGGAACAGGGGAATCCAGCAATCCCCAGAGGCCGTGCCCAGCAGGCCCCTCAGCCACAGGGGGAACAGGGGACCCCAGCCGTCCCCACAAACCATCACCAGCAAGCCCCCCAGCCACAAGGGACGCAGGGGACCCCAGCTATCCCCGTAAGCCGTCGGGAGCAAGACCTCCGGCCAGCACAAAGTCACCTTTGGCCGCGCAGAACTCCGCAACGCAATAACCACCTGCGGATGTGGGCCATGACGGTACAACATGACCCATACCTTCTGTGGCCCTTGATGTCATGGGTCCAGCAGGAGCTGACGCAGCTCCTTAGGGACAGCAACACACAAGAAAGAGAAGCCCAGAACCTGGTCATGTCGACCGTACGCCGATTCGGTCCAGACAGAGATATCTTAAACCAAGTGCTGCAAGACACTCTGCAGCAACACACACCAGGCTTTGTGGACCGACTCATTGACACCATCAGTGTCCGGTTCGGCTGGGACACGCAGCAGTACAACAGAAGAGAAGCTGCCCGTCCCACCGATGAGCGAGAGGACAGACCACCAGCTGTCCCCGGTCCCAGCACCAGCCGAACGGCTTCTCCGGCCTCTGTTCCAGCTGCCCCCAGCCCCAGTGCCACCCGAGGGGCTGTTCCAGCTGCTGTCCCAGCTGCCCCCAGCCCCAGTGCCACCCGAGGGGCTGCTCCAGCTGCCCCCAGCCCCAGTGCCACCAGAGGGGCTGCTCCAACTGCTGCTCCAGCTGCCCCCAGCCCCAGTGCCACCAGAGGGGCTGCTCCAACTGCTGCTCCAGCTGCCCCCAGCCCCAGTGCCACCAGAGGGGCTGCTCCAACTGCTGCTACAGCTGCCCCCAGCCCCAGTGCCACCCGAGGGGCTGCTCCATCTGCTGTTCCAGCTGCCCCCAGCACCAGTGCCACCCAAGGGGCTGCTCCAGATGTTCCAGCTGCCACCTCCACCAGCTCTACAACGTCTGGGGCACAAGAGCCTCCCAGCTCCCAACTGCCTGCCACCAGCTCTGCCCCCACTAATGCCAACGGGGAGCAACAGCAACTTGAGATGACTGGGGCAGGGCCCTCCTCGTCCACCGCAGGCAGCCCAGGCTCCAGCTCACAGCCTCGGAGAGCCCCAAAAAGAAGAGGCAACAGCATGGAGGCCGCCCTTCCACCGAAAAAGAGACCATTCAGGGAGGAGCAGTAAGAGAACAGCTCAAGAGCAGAGGAACCCAGAAGCAAAGAAACAGCTGGAGCACCTGATGGTCCCCAGAGCACTGAGAGAACCTTGTGCAAGTCCACCAGGGGACAATTTGTGCTTCTGGGTTCTGGGCAACTTATATCGGTGACCTGTCATCCAGCTGCTGCAGCCACAGCGCCCGGGGACGCGGACAAAGGGTAGGGAGGCACAATTTAAGCTTATGGGGGCATAGAATAAGAGTACAGGGGGGCGGTCAAAGGATAAGGGGGGCGCGTCCCCAGCAAGCTCCCCAGTCACAAAGGGCGTAGGGGTCCCCATCCGTCCCCAGTGCCACCCGAAGGGCTTCTCCAACACATGCCCCAGCTGCCCCCAGCCCAAGTGCCACCTGAGGGGCTTCTCCAGCGGATATTCCAGCTGCCCCCAGCCCCAGTGCCACCCGAGGGGCTTCTCCAGCACGTGCTCCGGCTGCCCCCAGCCTAAGTGACACCTGAGGGGCTTCTCCACCAGATACTCCAGCTGCCCCCAGCCCCAGTGCCACCCGAGGGGCTTCTCCAACACATGCTCCAGCTGCTCCCAAAACCTCTGCCACCTTAGGGGCTTCTCCAGCCTCTGCTCCAGCTGCCTCCAGCCCCAATGCCACCAAAGGGGCTTCTCCAACACATGCTCCAGCTGCCCCTAACACCAGTGACACCCGAGGGGCTTCTCCAGCAGATACTCCAGCTGCCTCCAGCACCAGTGCCACCCGAGGGGCTTCTCCAGCACATGTTCCAGCTGCCCCCAGCCCCAGTGCCACCCGAGGGGCTTCTCCAGCACATGCTCCAGCAGCCCCCAGCCCCAGTGCCACCTGAGGGGCTTCTCCAGCACATGTTCCAGCTGCCCCCAACACCAGTGACACTCGAGGGGCTTCTCCACCAGATACTCCAGCTGCCTCCAGCACCAGTGACACCTGAGGGGCTTCTCCAGCACATGCTCCAGCTGCCCTCAACATCAGAGCCACCAGAGGGGCTTCTCCAACACATTCTCAAGCTGCCCCCAGCCACAGTGCCACCCGAGGGGCTTCTCCAACACATGCTCCAACTGCTCACAACACCACTGCCACCAGAGGGCCTTCTCCAGCACATGCTCCAGCTGCTCCCAATACCACTGCCACCCGAGGGGCTTCTCCAGCCTCTGCTACAGCTGCCTCCAGACCCAGTGCCACCCGACGGGCTTCTCCAACACATGCTCCGGCTTCCTCAAGCCCCAGTGCCACCTGAGGGGCTTCTCCAGCAGATACTCCAGCTGCCCCCAACACCAGTGCCACCCGAGGGGTTTCTCCAGCCTCTGCTCCAGCTGCCTCCAGCCCCAGTGCCACCCGACGGGCTTCTCCAACACATGCTCCAGCTGCCTCCAGCCCCAATGCCACCAAAGGGGCTTCTCCAACACATGCTCCAGCTGCCTCCAGCCCCAATGCCACCAAAGGGGCTTCTCCAACACATGCTCCAGCTGCCCCCAACACCAGTGCCACCTGAGGGGATTCTCCAGCGGATATTCCAGCTGCCCCCAGCCCCAGTGCCACCCGAGGGGTTTCTCCAGCACATGCTCCGGCTGCCCCCAGCCCAAGTGCCACCTGAGGGGCTTCTCCAGCACATGTTCCAGCTGCCCCCAACACCAGCGCCATCCGAGGAGCTTCTCCAGCCTCTGCACCAGCTGTCTCCAGCCGAAGTACCACCCAAGGGCCTTCTCCAGCGGATGTTCCAGCTGTCTCCAGCCCCAGTGTCACCCAAGGGGCTTCTCCAACACATGCCCCAGCTGCCACCAACATCAGTGCCACCCGAGGGGCTTCTCCAGCACATGCTCCAGCTGCCTACAGTACCAGTGCCACCTGAGGGGCTTCTCCAGCACATGCTCCAGCTGCCCCCAGCACCAGTGCCACCCGAGGAGCTTCTCCAACACATATTCACGCTGCTCCCAACACCAGTGCCACCCGAGGGGCTTCTCCAGCATATGTTCCAGCTGCTCCCAACACCAGTGCCACCCGAGGGGCTTCTCCAGTGGATGTTCCAGCTGCCTCCAGCCCCAGTGCTACCTGAGGGGCTTCTCCAACAAATGTTCCAGCTGCCTCCAGCACCAGTGTCACCCGAGGAGCTTCTCCAGCCTCTGCTCCAGCTGCCTCCAGCCGAAGTACCACCCAAGGGCCTTCTCCAGCAGATACTCCAGCTGCCCCCAACACCAGTGCCACCCGAGGGGCTTCTCCAGCAGATACTCCAGCTGCCTCCACCCCCAGTGCCACCCGAGGGGCTTCTCCAGCGGATGTTCCAGCTGTCCCCAGCCCCAGTGCCACCAGAGCAGCTTCTCCAGCCTCTGCTCCAACTGCCACCTCCACCGGTTCAACAACGTCTGGGGCACAAGAGCCTCCCAGCTCCCAACTGCCTGCCACCAGCTCTGCCCCCACTAATGCCAACGGGGAGCAACAGCAACTGGAAATGACTGGGGCAGAGCCCTCCTCGTCCACCACAGGCAGCCCAGGCTCCAGCTCACAGCCTCGGAGAGCCCCAAAAAGAAGAGGCAACAGCATGGAGGCCGCCCTTCCACCGAAAAAGAGACCATTCAGGGAGGAGCAGTAAGAGAACAGCTCAAGAGCAGAGGAACCCAGAAGCAAAGAAACAGCTGGAGCACCTGATGGTCCCCAGAGCACTGAGAGAACCTTGTGCAAGTCCACCAGGGGACAATTTGTGCTTCTGGGTTCTGGGCAACTTATATCGGTGACCTGTCATCCAGCTGCTGCAGCCACAGCGCCCGGGGACGCAGACAATGGGTAGGGAGGCGCAATTTAAGCTTATGGGGGCATAGAATAGGAGTACAGGGGGGCGGTCAAAGGATAAGGGGGGCGCGTCCCTAGCAAGCTCCCCAGTCACAAAGGGCGCAGGGGTCCCCATCCGTCCCCAGTGCCACCCGAGGGGTTTCTCCAGCAGATTCTCCAGCTGCCCCCAGCTCCAGTGCCACCCGAGGGGCTTCTCCAACACATGTTCCACCTGTCCCCAGCCCAAGTGCCACCTGAGGGGCTTCTCCAGCAGATACTCCAGCTGCCCCCAGCCCCAGTGTCACCCAAGGTGCCACAGTGCCCAGAGACGCAGACAAAGGGTTAGGGAGGCAGAGTTTATAGGTTAAGGGGGCATAGAATAAGAGTTCAGGGGGTGGGATGAAGGGTACTGTGGGGGTGCGGTCGAAGGATATGGGGGGGCGGCGCGTTCGAAGGGTACGAGGGGGGCGGTGGAAGTCAACGGGGAGCGCCAACCACGGGTACGGGGGAGGGCGTGGATGAAACATAGTGTGCGCCGACGAAGAATATGGGGGGCGTGGATGAAGGCAATGGGGGGCGTGGTGAAGGGAAAGAGGAAGGGTGGACGAAGGGAAAGGGGAGGGGCGGGCGAGGGGAAAGGGGCAGGGTGGACATGGGGAAAGGGGCGGGGCAGATGAGGGGAAAGGGGAGGGGTGGGTGAAGGGAAAGGGAGTGGGGTGAAGGGAACAGGGGCGGGGCAAAGGGAATGGTGGGCAGGGCAAAGGGAACGGGGGGTGGGGCAAAGGGAAGGGGGCGGGGCAAAGGTAACAGGGCGGGGCAAAGGGAATGGGGCGGGGGCAAAGGGAACAGGGTTGGGGCAGAGGGAAGGGGGGCGGGGGCAAAAGGAAGGGGGCGGGGGCAAAGGGAAGGGGGCGGGGGCAAAGGGAAAGGGGCAAGGGCAAAGGGAACAGGGGCGGGGCAAAGGGAAGGGGGGCGGGGGCAAAGGGAAGGGGCGGGGGCAAAGGGAAGGGGGCGGGGGCAAAGGGAACTGGGGGGCCGGGCAAAGGGAACGGGGGGGCCGGGCAAAGGGAACGGAGGGGGACAGGTAAAGGGAACGGGGGGGGGGGGGCAGGTAAAGGGAACGGGGGGGGGACCAGGTAAAGGGAACGGGGGGGCGGGGCAATAGGAACGGGGGGCGGGACAAAGGGACTAGGGGGCGGGGGCAAAGGGAGCAGGGGGCGGGGCAAAGGGAGCAGGGGCGGGGCAAAGGGGGCGGGGGGCGGGGCAAAGGGAACAGGAGGCGGGGGCAAAGGGAACAGGGGGCCGGGCAAAGGGAGCAGGGTGCGGCACAAAGGGAACGGGGATAGGGTAAAGGGAGCGGGGGGCGGGGCAAAGAAAACGGGGGGGCCGGGCAAAGGGAACAGGGGGTGGGGCAAATGGAACGGGGGGCCTGGCAAAGGGAAGGGGCGGGGCAAAGGGAACAGGGGGCGGGGCAAAGGGGGCGGGGGCAAAGGGGGCGGGGCAAAGGGAGCGGGGGCGGGGCAAAGGGAGCAGGGGCGGGGCAAAGGGAACGGGGGCGGGGCAAAGGGAACAGGTGCCAGGCAAAGGGAAGGGGCGGGGCAAAGAGAACGGGGGGCCGGGTAAAGGGAACCGGGGGCGGGGGTAAAGGGAGCAGGGGGGTCGGGGAAAGGGAATGTGGGGCAAGGGGCAGAAGGGGCGATGAAGTGTTTAGGGGGGACGAAGGGTGAAGGATGAAGGGGGGAGGAAGGGTATATAGGGGTGCGGGCGAAGGGTATGGGGGGGCATGAATGGGGGGACACAATGGGTTGGTGGGGGGACGAAGAAGGTGGGACTAAGAAGGGTATGGGGGTGACACGAAGGTTTGGTGTGGGGGATGAAGAAGGGGGGAATGAAGGGTAGGGGTGGGGGACAAAGTGGGGGGCGAAGGGTACAGGGGGGTGGACAAAGGGTATGGGGGTACATGAAGAGGGGACACACATGAAGGGTTGGGGGGACATGAAGGGTTGGTGAGGGGATGAAGAAAGGGGAGAACAAAGGGTTGGGGAAAAAGGGTCAGGGGGGACAAAGGGTATGGGGGGGTGCATGAAGGGTACGGGACGGGGTACATGAAGGGTTGGGGGACACACGAAGAGTTGGGGGGAGACACAAAGGGTTGGTGGGGGGATGAAGAAGGGGGGATGAAGGGTAGGGATGAGGGACAAAGTGGGGACAAAGTGGGGGGCAAAGGGTACACGGGGGGGGCAAAGGGTGGGGGGGAAATGAAGGGGGGACACAAATGAAGGGTTGGGGGGACATGAAGGGTTGGTGGGGGATGAAGAAGGGGGGAACAAAGGGGTGGGGGGAACAAAGGGTTGGGAGGGTGGACGAAGGGTACAGTTGGGGGATGAAGAAGGGGAGGGGGGGATGAAGAGTAGGGGTAGGGGATGAAGGAGGGGGCAAAGGGTATGGGGAGGCGGGCGAAGGGTATGGGGGGACATGAAGGGGAGGGGGACACACACAAAGGGTGGGGGAGACGTGAAGGATTGGTGGGGGGACAAAGAAGGAGGGGACAAAGGGGAGGGTGAAGGGCATAGGGGGGCAGATGAAGGGTATGGGGGGGATGAAGGGAATGGGGGTGTGGGGGCGGACAAAGGGAACAGAGTGGGTGGACAAAGGGAGAGGGGGGACACATGAAGGGTTGGGGGGTACGAAGGGTTGGGGGGACGAAGGGTTGGGGGGATGAAGGTATGGAGGGGGCGGACGAAGGGTACAGGGGGGACACAAAGAAGGGGGGACAAAGAAGGGGAGGGGGGTACGAAGTGGGGGGCAAAGGGTATGGGGAGACATAGACAAAGGGTTGGGGGGACGAAGGGTGAGTGGGGATGAAGGGTATGGGGGGGAGTGGATGAAGGGTACTGGGGAGGATGAAGAAGTGGGGGATGAAGAAGGGGAGGGGGGACGAAGGGTAGGGGTGGGGGACGAAGAGGGGGCAAAGGGTATGGGGGGTGGACAAAGGGTACGGGGGGCACATGAAGGGGGGACATACATGAAGGTTTGGGGGGGACATGAAGGGTTGGTGGGAGGACAAAGAAGGGGGGAACAAAGGATTGGGGGTATGAAGGCTTGGGGGGTGGATGAAGGGTACAGGGAGGACACGAAGAGAAGGGGGGATGAAGTTAGGGGCAAAGGGTATGGGGGAACATAGACAAAGGGTTGGGGGGACATGAAGGGTTGGAGGGGGGAAAAAGAAGGAGGGAACAAAGGGTTGGGGGGATGAAGGGGGGGATGAAGGGTAAGGGTTGAGGATGAAGTGGGGGCAAAGGATATGGGGGGCAGGCGAAAGGTTTGGGGGTTGGACAAAGGGTATAGGGGGGACATGAAGGGTTGGTACGGGGACAAAGAAGGGGGGGAACAAAGGGTTGGGGGGATGAAGGGCTGGGGGGATGAAGGGTATGGGGGGACATATGAAGGGTGCGAGGGGACATGAAGGGTTGGGGGTGATGAAGAAGAGTAGGGGGGACGAAGGGTTGGGATGAAGGGTACGGGGGGACGAAGGGTATGGGGGGATCACACAAAGGGTTGGGGGGATGACAAAGGGTACAAGGGGACATGAAGGGTTGGGGGGGATGAAGGGTATGGGGGGACGAAGGGTATGGGGGAGCAGATGAAGGATATGGGAGGGAGACGATGATGGGAATAGGGGTGTGGGGGTGGACGAAGGGAACAGGGCTGGGGACTAAGGGAACGGGGGGGGTTGACAAAGGGTACGGGGGACACATGAAGGGTTGGGGGGACACAAAGGGTTGGTGGGGGATGAAGAAGGGGGGGATGAAGGGTTGGTGGGGACGAAGGTTACAGGGGGGGATGAAGAAGGATGGAGGGGGGCAAAGAAGGATGGAGGGGCACGAAGGGTTGGAGGAGACAAAAAGAGGGGGACGAAGGGTATGGGGGGGCAGACGAAGGGTACGGGGTCTGGGAAGAAGAAGGGTATGGGGTGGGGGCAGATGAAGGGTACGTGGGGACACAAGGCTGGAGGATGAAGAAGGGTCGGGGGGGATGAAGAAGGGGGGATGAAGAACGGTAGGGGGGACGAAGAAGGGTGGAAGGGCAACAAAGGGTTGGGGGGGACGAAGGGTATGTGGGGACAAAAGCGGGAGGACGTAGGGTATGGGGGGGCAGATCTAGGGTATGGGGGGGGTGGACGAAGAGTACGGGGACGATGACGAAGGGAATGGGGGTTTGGGGGCGGACAAAGGGAACAGGGATGAGGATGAAGGGAATGGGGAGGACAAAGGGGATGGAGAGGACGAAGGGAACGGGGTAGGGGGACTAAGGGAACGGGGGGGATGAAGGGAACGGTGCGGGGGATGAAGGGAATGGGGTAGGGGGACGAAGGGAACGGGGGGCACAAAGGGAATGGGGGGGACGAAGGGAATAGGGGGGACGAAGGGAGCGGGGTAGGGGGACGAAGGGAATGGGGTAGGGGGATGAAGGGAACGGGGTAGGGGGTGATGAAGGGAACAGGGGGAAACGAAGGGAACGGGGGTGGGGGGAAAGACGGGAACGGGGGTAGGGGGACTAAGGGAACGAGGGTGTGGGATAAAGGGAATGGGGGGGACGAAGGGAACAAGGGGGAGATGACGAAGGGAACAGGGAGGGGGATGAAAGGAACGGGGTGGGGGGATGAAGGGAATGGGGGGGATGAAGGGAATTGGGGGGACATGAAAGGAACGGGACAGGGGGACAAAGGGAAAGGGATAGGGGGACAAAGTGAACGGAATGGGAGGACGAAGGGAACGGGGTGGGGGGGAACAAAGGGAACGGGGAGGGGGATGAAGGGAACAGAGGGGGGACAAAGGGAACAGGGTGGGGGGACAAAGGGAATGTGGGGGGGACAAAGGGAACGGGGGTGGGGGGAAGAAGGGAATGGGATGGGGGACGAAGGGAACGGGGTAGGGGACAAAGGGAACGGGGTAGGGGGATGAAGGGAACAGAGGGGGGACGAAGGGAACGGGTTGGGGGACGAAGGGAACAGGGGTGGGACGAAGGGAACGGCGGGGGGAGACGAAGGGAATTGGGGGGATGAAGGGAATGGGGGAGATGAAGGGAACGGGGTAGGGGACAAAGGGAACGGGGTAGGGGGACGAAGGGAACAGGGGTGGGGGATGAAGGGTACGGGGGGGGGCAAAGGGAATTGGGGAGGATGAGGGGAACGAGGGTGGGGGGACGAAGAGAATGGGGTAGGGGGGTGAAGGGAACAGGGTGGGGGGATGAAGGGAAGGGGGGACTAAGAGAACGGGGGGAACGAAGGGAACAGGGGGGAGACGAAGGGAATGGGAGTGGAGGACGAAGGGAACAGGGTGGGGGGATGAAGGGAACGGGGGGGACGAAGGGAACGGGATAGGGGGACAAAGGGAACGGGATAGGGGGACAAAGGGAATGGGGGAGGACGAAGGGAATGGGGGGATGAAGGGAATGGGGGGACGAAGGGAATGGGGTCAGAGGATGAAGGGAAAGGGGTGAGGGGACGAAGGGAAAGTGGGAGGGGGACAAAGGGAAAGTGGGAGGGGGTTGAAGGAAACAGGGCTGGGGGGACGAAGGGAACGAGGTAGGGGGACGAAGGGAACGGGGGAGGATGAAGGGAACGGGGTGGGGGCACGAAGGGAACTGGGGAGGATGAAGGGAATGGGGAGGACGAAGGGAATGGGGTGGGGGGACGAAGGGAAAGGGGGAGGACGAAGTGAACAGGGTAGGGGGACGAAGGGAATGGGGGGACGAAGGGAACGGGGTCAGGGGATGAAGGGAACAGGGTGAGGGGACGAAGGGAAAGGGGTGAGGGGACGAAGGGAAAGTGGGAGGGGGACGAAGGGAACAGGGCTGGGGGGATGAAGGGAACGGGGTAGGGGGGGATGAAGGGAACAGGGGGATGAAGGGAATGGGGGGGATGAAGGGAACTGGGGTGGGGGGTAAAGAAGGGAATGGGAGAGGGGGACGAAGGGAAAGTGGGAGGGGGACGAAGGGAACAGGGTAGGGAGACGAAGGGAATGGTGGGGGGGGACAAAGGGAAACAGGGCTGGGGGGACGAAGGGAACGGGGGGATGAAGGGAAGGGGGGGGATGAAGGGAATGGGAGAGGGGGACGAAGGGAAAGTGGGAGGGGGACGAAGGGAACGGGGCTGGGGGGACGAAGGGAACGGGGGAGGATGAAGGGAATGGGGTGGGGGGACGAAGGGAACGGGGGGGATGAAGGGAATGGGGGGGATGAAGGGAATGAGGGGACAAAGGGAATGGGGTGAGATGAAGGGAAAGGGGGAGGACGAAGGGAACGGGGTGGGGGGATTAAGGGAACTGGGTAGGGGGATGAAGGGAATGGGGGAGACAAAGGGAACAGGGTAGGGGGACGAAGGGAATGGGGGGAAGAAGGGAACGGGGTCAGAGGATGAAGGGAAAGGGGTAAGGGGACGAAGGGAAAGTGGGAGGGGGACGAAAGGAACAAGGTTGGGGGGAACAAAGGGAACGGGGTAGGGGGACAAAGGGAATGGTGGGGGGGGACGAAGGGAACCGGGGGGGAAAAGAAGGGAAAGTGGGAGAGGGACGAAGGGAACAGGGCTGGGAGGACGAAGGGAACAGGGTAGGGGGATGAAGGGAATGGTGGGGGGGGACGAAGGGAACCGGGGGGAGAAAGAAGGGAAAGTGGGAGGGGGACGAAGGGAACAGGGCTGGGAGGACGAAGGGAACAGGGTAGGGGGACGAAGGGAATGGTGGGGGGGGACGAAGGGAACGGGGGGATGAAGGGAATGCGGGGGATGAAGGGAACCGGGGTGGGGGGAAAGAAGAGAATGGGAGAGGGGGACGAAGAGAACAGGAGAGGGGGACGAAGGGAACGGGGGGGGGGACTCAAGGCAGGGGTGTGGACACAAAGGGTTAGGGATGCAGATGAAGGGTACAGGGGGGACACCAAGGGTATGAATTGGGGTAGGCGGGCAAACTGGGGTGGGGTGGTCGTGGACAAATGTACAGGGGGCATATGGATAAAGTGTGCAGGGGGGCACAGACAAATGATACTAAGGGGGTAGACGAAATGTACAGGGGGGCATGGACAAAGTGTGCAGGGGGGGCACAGACGAAGCGTGAGGGGTTAGGACGGGCACTGTCGAAGCATACTGGGGGAGGGGGCGTCACGGATGAAGCATATGGAGGGGGGGTCACGGACAAAATGTATCTTTCATCTTCGCCTCCCATACACTTCAATTGTGCCATTGTATTCTTCATCCGGACTCCCCCTACACTTCTTGTGCCCCCTCTTAGTACCATTTCTCTGTGGCCCCGTACGCTTTATCCACACACTCTAGTACTATTCGTTTGCACCTATCATATGCTTCATCCGCATCCCCCCATAACCTTCGTCTTTGGCCCCCCATACACTTCGTCCACGACCCCACCATGTGCTTCATCTGTGACCCCCCTGTACACTTCGTCCGTGACCCTCTCATATGCTTAATCTGCGACCCCCTCGTATGCTTCGACCGTGAGGTCACCCCATACGCTTCATATGTGACCCACACACACACTTCGTCCACAGGGTCGGGGGGGACGGTCGAAGCACACAGGGGGTGCAGACCAATGGTACGAGGGGCACGGATGAAGCACATGGTGGATGTGAACGAGCAGTACTGGGGGGCACGGATAAAGCGTACAAAGAGTACAGGGGGGGCAGACAAAGAGCACTAAGGGGGCACGGATGAAGCGTAAGGAGGGCAAAGAAAGAGTACTAAGGGGCCTAGACAAAGCTTACGGGGGCACAGTCTAAGAGTACAAGAGGTGCAGACAAAGTGTATGGGGTGGCAAACAAAAGAGCACTAAGGTGCCTAGATGAAGCGTACAAGGTTGAAACCTGTGGAAACGAAGAGTACAAGGGGGCGTGGATAAAGCATATGGGGACGCAGACAAACAGTACTAAGAGGGGACACATGAAGCGTAGGGCGAGTGCGGATGAAGAATACGATGGCACAGACGAAGCATTCAGGAAGTGAAGATGAAAGATACACTCTGTCCATGACCCCCCTGTACACTTCGTCTGCGACCCCCCTATTATTCATCCGCACTCCCCCCTGCCCCCCTGCTTTGTCCACGTCCGTCTCCCCCCAGTACACTTCATCCATGCCCCCTTCCCCATGTGCTTTCTCCATGGACCCCCTCCCCATACACTTGATCCACACACCCCCTTCCAACATGCTTTCTCCACGACCCCCCCACCATGTGCTTCGTCCTCCCCTCACCCCATGTGCTTGGTTCGCGTCCACGGGGAGGAAGGGCAGTAGAAGAATACTGGGGGCAAGGACCAAGGGTACAAAACGTGTGGGCGGCACAGATGAAGCATGCGATGGGCACAAACAAAGACTACTGGGGGGCACAGATAAAGCGGAGTGGGGGCAAAGATGAAGAGAACTAAGAGGGCACAGACAAAGTGTATGGAGGCAAAGATGAAAGATACGGGTCACCGACAAAGGCTAAGCGTACGAGACACGTGGAAGAAGCCTACGGGGAATGTGGACCAAGAGGAGGATGGGAGGACGAAGCGCATGGTGGATGCAGAACAAGCATACTGGGGGGGGGGGGCGGGGGGAGCAAGCACATGGGGGGTGGGGGGGTTGCAGACGAAGCATACAGGGAGGGGCGCGGACCAAGCACATGGTGGGGGGGGTCATGGATAAAGGGCATGGGGGGAGGGAGGGGTGCGCGGACAAAGTGTACAGGGGTTGGGGGGTCACAGAAAAAGCATACAGGGGTGTCGTGGATGAAGGGTATGGGAGGGCACAGATGAAGCACATGGTGGGGTCAGGGACGAAGCACACGGGGGGGTCACGGACAAAGTGCAGGGGGGGTTGTGGACAAACTGTACGTGGGGTTGCGGGCGAAGCACATGATGGGGTCGTGGGCGAAGCGTACGGGGAGGGGGTGGATGAAGTGTGCGGGTAGGTCGCGGACAAAACATACCAGGGGGGTCACGGACACAGCGCATGGGGGGGTCGCGGACAAAGCGCACTGGGGGGTTGCAGACAAAATGCATGGGGTGTTGTGGACAAAGCATATGGGGGGGTCGCGGACAAAGTGTATGCGGGGGGAAGGTCACGGACAATGCATATGGG